>CM031699.1:5093568-5693568 GCA_018466805.1 Hippocampus abdominalis
TCTAGCTTTTTCTGTTCCTTTGTCATCAGCAGTGCCGCATGGGTTGCTTTCACCAAAAACACCAGTTTCTGACATAAAAGTAAATAAAACAAGCTTTTTGTGAAGCCCCCCTCCTACCCCCATACACACACATACACACTTTTTCAACGGCAACACACACACTTTCTTTCGACCATCCATTTGCTGCACATTGTCTGTTGGCATCATTTCCGATGCCTAAACTTGGCCCACTTGCAGTGTGTTGGCATTCTCTCCCTCACATTATGAAAAAAAAAAAAACTAAAACTAAAACCAAAACTAAAACAGATTGATGAACAGCTGTGTTCGGAATGTACTCACTGAGCATGGAAAGAAATGATTTTTCACTCGGACTACTACCTGCCCAATACAGGTCGACTTCATACAAATGATTCCGTATACAGTCAAACCTCGGTTTTCGTCCATAATCCGTTCCAGAAGGCTGTTCGAAAACCGAAACTGTTCGAAAACCGAAACCACGCTCTTTTTAAAATAAAAATGTTTATTGAACACGTCTGCTCACAATGGAAAGCAACACGAGGAAGCGTCACTTCCTCGTGTAAGGAAGGAAGGAGGAGTCAAATGGTGCATTCAAGTGCGCCCGGTTTGTTCGAGAACGGAAATTTGTTCATCATCCGAGGCATAAAAAAAAACTCAAAATTTTTGAAAACCGTCGAGAACCGAGACGTTCGAAAACCGAGGTTTGACTGTACTTTCATACTCTGCGCTACTGAACTCAACTAAAGTGTTCAAACATCACCCAAAAAAAAATACAAAACTACAATGTAATCTTTTTTTTCCCCCCTAATATTGTGCACGCCTACATTGACAGTATATTGCTTAAGTACCTTTTTACACCCCACTTCGACACAATAACTCACATAATAGACTGTTATAATCGTTGTTGAGCAGAAAAGAAAGTTGCTACTTTCCTACAAGATTTCCGGCTATCGCGGGTACTCACAGGGGGGGGGGGGTGGAGGGGGAAGAATTCAGCTACTCCTCAGCACTTTTCCAAGCTGAGCGGGGGTCTCTCGAGTGTCTCCTCGGATCATTTCCTGGAAAGTTTTGTGGTTTACAGATCCACATGGTGACCGGGGCTTCATTATTCATGTCGGGGTCAGCACATGTCTGAAAAACACGGATGGACGACATCGATTCATGGAAACGTCAAAGCAAAAGTGCCCAATCAGCAAATGCTTGCACATATTAGAGAACAGCACAAAAGTTGGACATGCAACACTGGAAATGTTGTCAGAATTAGGCCGCGCTTAGCTCTTTTAAAATCGGCAAGAATTGCCACGTTTTCTTGCCGATTGTGTGACGTTGCCACTAATGGGTTTGGATTTTGTGATACCTCAAGCTATGCCAACAAAAAAAAACATAGAAAGGAGGATTTGGACAGCAAAATAACCAGTTATTTACAGTGCCGTCGTTGACACTGCCTCACTGCATGGCTCGAATTGTTACATTTGCCAGTTCTCTCCATGAACCGCATCGTCTTTTCTCACTCTCACTATTATTTTTTTACCATGCCCTTTGAAGAGTGAGGTGCCCCAATTTGTCCGACTTTCAAATTGTTCACATTCCTCGCTCTCACCATCAATACCGACAAGCCGAAAACTGACCACCTAATCTTTATCTTCTACATAAAAGCTGTGCTGATCTCCAAATCCAAAGTGATGCAAGGCCATCACCGACTGCCGTTTTACTCATCAGGATAGTTATATACAGTCAAACCTCGGTTTTCGTCCATAGTCCGTTCCAGAAGGCTGTTCGAAAACCGAAACTGTTCGAAAACCGAAACCACGCTCTTTTTAAAATAAAAATGTTTATTGAACACGTCTGCTCACAATGGAAAGCAACACTAGGAAGCGTCACTTCCTCGTGTAAGGAAGGAAAGAGGAGTCAAATGGTGCATTCAAGTGCGCCCAGTTTGTTCGAGAACGGAAATTTCTTCATCATCCGAGGCATAAAAAAAAACTCAAAATTTTTGGTCAAAAAACGAATTGGTCGAGAACCGAGATGTGTGGTGACGCCTACGATGTCGCCTTTGCCAGTTCCAGCCAAGATCCTGAACCTAAGCGACGCGGTTCAACTACACCACTGGTGCTTCTCGTTCGTGGTGGACGGCAACCCCGAGGCCAACATCAGCTGGCTGTATGAGGGCGAGGAGCTGAAGGAGACTGCCTTCACGTACACGCAGTTCATCCCGGATTCCAGCGACGGCTCCAAGAAGCACGGCTGCCTGTCGCTGGACAAGCCCACGCACATCAACAACGGGCGCTACACCTTGCTGGTGGACAACAAGCTGGGCAAAGACCGGGCCACCGCCATCGGCAAGTTCATGGACAACCCCTTCGGACTCTTCGACCCTGAAGGCATCATTCCCGGTGGGTTCTTTTGTTTGTTGTGCTCATCCTTTTGTTTGTTATTTGTTTGTTTCCCATCCCATCCTGACCAACGAAATCCACTTGAATGCCCAAAAAAATGCATTTTTTAATAGAAAAAAAAAAATCAAAATATTGTTCGTCTCTGTGTGCCCTGCGATTGGCTGGCGACCAATTCAGGGTGTCCCCCGCCTACTGCCCGAAGACTGCTGGGATAGGCTCCAGCACCCCCCGCGACCCTAGTGAGGATGAAGCGGTTCGGAAAATGGATGGATGGATGGATAGTAGAAATGTATGGATGGGGGTGCGCTTGATGACAAGTGGAATGTCAAATTGTGTCTGTTTTTGTTGTTGTTGTTGTTTTTTTTAATCATACCAGAAAGATCAGTTCATCGTAGTTGAGCAATTTACCCTCTTTGTAAATTGACAGCGAGTTGAAAGCTGAGGAGTCAACCTCATTTGAGTTCTGGGGCCTCTTCCACCCCAATTTGATGTCAAGTGGGTTGGCCCTGCATCTTCGTGGCAAATAATGACGAGTCCGAAATTGTCACGATTTGCATGATGGTGGTGTAGTTGGACGACCTCAAAAAGCAGGGAGGTAGGGAGAAGCAGGGTGAACTAGACAAATTGTATGTCCAAAATACAGTCAAACCTCGGTTTTCGTCCATAATCCGTTCCAGAAGGCTGTTTGAAAACCGAAATTGTTTGAAAACTGAAACCACGCTCTTTTTCAAATAAAAATGTTGACTGAATACGTCTGCTCACAATGGAAAGCAACACGAGGAAGCGTCACTTTCTCGTGTAAGGAAGGCGAGAGGAGTCAAATGGTGCATTCAAGTGCGCTCAGTTTGTTCCAGAACCGAAATTTGTTTGTCATCCGAGGCATAAAAAACTCAAAATGTTTGGTTGAAAACCGAAGTGGTTGAGAACCGAGACGTTCGTAAACTGAGGTTTGACTGTACTGAGGAAACTCAAGACAAACAAAGTCATGAAAACAAAAAGAATCCAAAGCAACAGAAACAATGACAGAAAACCAACATGACAGCAACACGGAGCGGGCGTGCTGGGAGTCTTTTTAAGCAACCAATGACATAATGACCAACAGGTGTGCAGCTGCAGTCGGAACCCTGCAGTGCCACCTGTTGGCCACAAACAGAACCAATGACAGAAATTTGCCCAAAGTTCTGGTGTAAATGATTACACTCCTACTGTCTTGTTGCAAATCATTTGAACAATCTGAAATGACCTTTCGGTGTACCATTTATAGAACAAAACTACTTGGCAGATTTTATTTTTCACAGTTTCTGACTCTATTTTGTCTTGCCTTCTACTTGGGTGGGATTCTACTGTGGACCATTAGACAAATATCTTTGACATCGAGTACATTTGAAAGAGGACAAACAAAGACAAGACATCATTCACATTTTGCTGAAGACAACCCAAAGTAAAATCCTCTTCAATCCTGCTTTTTACACCGACAGAAAATCATACGTCCATTGGATCCTGTACATCTTTGGACTTGATTATTGATGGTCATTGTCAGATGATAAATTCAGGTTGTTAGTTTAGAAAAACGAGATTTGTTTTGTGAAAACACAGAGGGATTGGTAGACCGTTATGCTGTTTGTACAATATTTTGTCTCATCGGTTGCTCTTGTTCTCTCTCTGTCTAGTTTATGTTTTTAACGTGGTTTTTATTTTAAAAGTATGTTTAAAAAAAAAAAAACAAGTACCACAAATGCTACAAAAAATATATATAAATAATCAGGAGTATTTGAATACGGCATTTCTATATCACAGATTTCACTCATTGCAGGGGTGGTCTGGAACCAAACCCTGCCCAAGATGGTGGGATAGAATAACTTTTCATTTTCACACAAATGTATTCTTCACAGTACAAATGTGCCCCAGAAGCATTTGGCAGGAAGTCGGCTTACCTTGCTCCCATCTTTTAGCCAATTCCATAATGTCATTTAAGTGGTCATCGGCGAATTGAGCAACGGCTACTTTCAAAGAAAAATAGCCCACACATGTTCATTTCTACATTTGCTGCGTGTTTTTGTCCACTTATTCGTCTTCTTTGTTTCCCCACATGCAAGTCATCAACTTGGATCCAAGTGAGTCACCGTAATAACTTTTAAGAGCAACTTTTTTCTTCCGTAAAAAGAACGGAAATGACTGACGGCCTGCTGTCCCTGCACAGTTCCCACCAACAAATCCGTCATGGACGTGACCGAGAACCTGGAGAGTCGAGTCTTTGTGGTCTGTTATTATTTTCATGATCATGATTTAAAAAAAAAAAAAGATAATAAGGCAATGCACCTTTGACTCAATTGAATGAATTCTACCTGTCAGGTGTCAGTGGCCGTGGGTCTGGCTGTGTTTGCGTGCGCCTTCCTGCTGGTCACCATGTTGGTGATCAACAAATGCGGGCACAACTCCAAATTCGGCATTCACCGTAAGTTGGAAAGCAAACTTTTGGGAAACTTTATCAACACGAATATATGAAAGATATCCATCTATAATCCAAACCACTTGGGTGTATGTAAACATTTGTAACATGCCATTTATGTACCGTCTCTGATTTATATCCAAAGATATCTGTGACTAGCAGAGGAGGCTAATAACAAATGTGTAAAAAACAAAAAACAAAATTTTTAACGTGATATGTTACAAATATTCAGGTTTTGTAGCTGTAAAACTCTTAACCTTGCTAGCTAGCTAGCTAGCTAGCTAGTAGAAGGATTTGGAGCTAGGTGGCTAGCTAGCCACCCAGCTCCAAATCCTTCAACGTGTCATTAATGACGCTATTATTGGTCCGATTTTAATGCTACAAATAATTTTAACTGTGGAATTCAGGTGTTAAAAGGCGTGATGATGAAATTGGTCCTCACGACCGTCAGATTGTAGGCAAAGGCTTGCGGCAAGAAGGGGTGAGGCGAGACTGAGTCAGATCTGGCTGAGCTGTAAGTTTGCGATCGCTGCGCCTAGAGTGCCTTAATTACCGTAAGAGAGCAGAAAACCTCCCTTGGCTGCGGCCATGCGGTGCGGGGCCATTAAAGATGATGGATGGATGGACGGACAGACGCACGGCGAAATGGGCAAGCGGCCCAACCCTCGCTCGTACATTTACACTTTTGCCTAAGTGGCTGTGATTGCCTAAATGGAGCGTTCCGTGGTTTCTCCCTTCCATCCGGCCGTCTGTCCGTCCGTGCGTGCGTGCGCTCGCTCCCTCGGCTTGCTTTTGTTGATTCCATTTCCAAGCCTGTTGGACCCTGGAGGTTGTACGCCAGGACTATTTAGGCCAGGCTCGTTTGGCCTTTTATGGGCTTCACGTGACGTCTCTTTACTTCAACGGCACCCTGATTGCCGCGCTGATCACGGCCATTATTCGCGCCGCGCCAACAAAACGGGCGCTTTCTCAGAAATTGGTGCGCAATTGCCACGTGCTTTTGGTCGCAATAATCACCAACCCTTGGGTGGCAAATGAGCTTGTTCTCAACAACACAAGTATGGATAGTGGTCAAAGTAAAGTTGGGGAGAAAATTCAAATTCGAGATCATACTTGGCCTCAAAAAACCTGATTAGGTCCATCAAAAGTCAAAGGATTTCCTCTCAATTACATATGATACCCGTTTTAAGTTGACAGTGCAGACAGAAAATGTGATTTTATATTTTTAAACCGAGTTGGCAAACCTTGGCTCAGTTTTTTTATGTTATAACTAATCATTTGAATCTTCGATTAGTCTAATTCTACCATTAATCGATAAGTAAGATTAATAAAATACTTGCACTCACGTCCTTTTTTTTCCATACGTACTGAAAAAAATATATACAAAATTTTCCATCTCGAAAGACCCCAAGATCTCAACCAAGATCGCCACTGCAATTTACTTTTCCCACGTTTGGTTATTTTGATGAAAGTGATTAATCGACAACAATGCTCACACTCAAGTAACTGCTTAGAAACAGTATTTAGCTTCAAATTCTCAAAACCCTCCAAATTTTAGGTTCACAAGAGTAAATATAATTGATAATGAATCATAACAAAGTGAAGTATTTGTACCGGGTGTGTGACCCCTGTGGGCGTCCTTCCGGCGCGTTAGGTTCGTCCGTGCTGGGCACCGAGGACGACCTGGCCGTGTCGCTGCGCTTCATGAACTTGGGGAGCAGCCCGCCTTCCTCGGACGAAGATTCGGGGCTGTCCAGCTTCGTGGAGAACCCGCAGTACTTCTGTGGTATCATCAAAGACAAAGACATGTGTGAGTCACTCCAAGTTCAATTCAAAAGGGGTCACATTGCAAACAGGAGTGTCGCACATGTGTGTGTGTGTGTGTGTGGGGGGTGCTTGTTACAACACCAAGCATCCTTTTTTCTTGATTCTGTTCCCCCCCATCCCAACCCCCGCCCACCAGGCGTCCAGCACATCAAGCGCGCCGACATCGTGCTGAAGTGGGAGCTGGGCGAGGGCGCTTTCGGCAAAGTCTACCTGGCGGAGTGCGCCAACCTCAGCCCCGACAGCGACAGGATGTTGGTCGCCATCAAGGTGAATGCGTCGGACATCTTTTCTGTCTCTTCTTCAGACTGATGATAACACTGCATTTACAACGAGTAGAGCTCAGTGCTGCCTGGCGTGATGTGGTACAATGTGGTACTGCAACTGTAAATTCCAACTCTCCTGTTGACAGTTTAAAAAAAAAAAAGGACAAGCAAAAACGTTCACTTCGGAATAAATACCGTACTTTTTATTTGTTCGTGTCCCACTCGGGAGCCCGACCCTGGTGATGGCAAGCATTCGCTGGTTATTGGCATCCAGCTTTAAAGATTCCTGTTTGGCGTTAGACCCTGAAGGACGCCAACGAGTCAACCCGGCAGGACTTCCAGAGGGAGGCGGAGCTCCTGACGGTTCTGCAGCATCAGCACATCGTGCGTTTCTACGGCGTGTGCACGGACGGAGAGCCGCTCGCCATGGTCTTTGAGTACATGCGCCACGGCGACCTCAATCGCTTCCTCCGGTACGTCCACCTTTTCATCTCCAAACACACGCCCGAAACTGTCCATGCTCCATATTCAATGAATACCTCGCAGACGCTGGCAATCAATATATGTATTCATCCATTAATAACCTCGGGGGGAAAAAAACAATATAGAAATGTTTTCAAAATCACACTGATCAATTTGATGAAAGGAATATATTCACAAAATGAAATAAAACCAACTCATTCTTTATGAATGATTTCCCATGGAAGTACGATTCACGAATACATTTAAATGGTTCCATAAAATTTCCAAAGAAAAATATTTCCAAAATATATCTCAAGAAGTATTTCAGATAAAAAGACGTTTTCAATCAAATAGGCATTCATTTCAATGGGGGGCAAAAAACTGTAGGTATAAATATCCGAAACGGCCTTGCTAAACCTGGTTAAAGTACAATTTCCATTTAAACTGAAATTAAATTATATTCCTTTTCAAGGGAAACATACATGCACAAATGCTAAATATTGCCCAGATAAACCTGATAAAAGTAGTATGCACCAATAAACTGATACATGTATATAAAGCCATGGAAGTAATGAATAGAGCACCTTTCTTCATTTCTTCTGGTACCAAAAAAAAACAACAATCAAATAACAAAGTGACACAAACGACAACATGCAATGGCTAAAAGCACCATAATTTTGGGCAATATAATGCCAAAGCTATATTTAAATATTTTTGTAATTGTTAATCAATGACACAAAATAAAAAATATACAAATACACTTCAAATCTGTTCAAATGTGTTAAATTGTACTTCCCCCATTTGTAACTCTAAATTTGTTTTTTGTTTTTTTGCTGGCCATTTATACATTTTGAGCAAACATGTTAAGAGGTAGCAAGGGTGTGCTAAAATGATTCCAAAGCTCCTGAATAACTGCCATTATTTCTTAATAGGCCTCTTTAGGATGTTGTGCGACTTTGTGTGGTCTTGGCAAAAAACACAAAAAAAGCAGCTCGAAAGTTTCTGTGAAACATTTTTGCTGCCTAGACTCGGGCTGAATGCAATTTTGCTCTAGTTTGACAGTCGATGCACCTGCACAGATGTCCAGACTACGATGCAGAACCCGCACCATTTCTTCCTGTCCACCCATCTCATCTGCATGATTTGAATTTGGTGGCAATCTGACAAACATCGATGATCAGTTTGTCTTTGAAGGACTCCCAGAAATGGACAAAACAACACAAATATGGTCGCCTTGAACTGAAAAAAAAGAGCGAAACCAAAATGTCATTCCGTGTGTGGCTTATTGAGACATTTTAGTGGGTCTACTCATAATAGATTTGCCTACCAAATTGGTAAGCCTACAAAACAAAACCAAAAAAAACAAGTCCTAAAAAAGCAGCTTCAAATCAAACAAGGATTTTTTTTCACGCATTGTTTGCATTGTCTTGACTTTTTTTGTGGGGTCTACTCATGGTGGGCACGCCTACCAAATTTCAAGTCAAAGTGGCTTTGGGGCTTGATTTTCAAAAAGGCAAAAGTTTCATTTTCAAAATGGCAGCTTCAAACCGAAATGCCAAACTTCTCGCGGTTTTCACGGCATGACTTCTTGAGACTTTTTGGTTGGTCTGTCTATCAAATTTCAAGTTGCTAAGTCAGAACTGCTTCAACGACTGCAATGCTACTCGATGACGGGTGGCCTGGAAAATGAGCCTAAATTGGCAGCTTAAAACCAAAATGGAAGACTTTAAATGACTTTTCAAGCATGTCTTCTTGAGACTTTTTTTGTACATCTACTCATGATAGACGTGCCTACCAAATCACAAGTTTCCTAGTCAAACTGGTTTCAGGGACTTGATTTTTAAAAAGGTTGCTATCCATTGAAGGGAGGCCTCAAAAAATGGGCCTAAAATGACAGACTTGTGTGTTTTTTCAAGCATGACTTCTCAAGACTTTTTTGTGGGTCTAGTGATGATAGACATGCCAAACAACTTTGATGTTGTGAAGAGGAACTAACGTCACGAAAAAAAACAAAAACAAGGATCAATCATTCATTTTCTGTGAACAATTGAGTTACTGTGAACAACTGGATTGAATACAAACACAATCGTTTTGCTTTTGTTTTTGTCATTTTGGCCTTGGCGCAGGTGCACGTCTCAGTGATTCCACAAAAAAACATTTTTTAAATGGCAGTCTCAGAAAAATTCTGGGTGAAAGTTTGCACGTGGCAGCGTTTCAGGGAGCTGTCTCATGACAACAAACAGCACGCGATTAATTAGCGACATTCGAAGCGAGTTTCAAACGTTGACCAATTAGAAGCTCATCACCTGTGGGAAACCTCGGCGGGATCAGCTGGTCTTGACGCCAGGTGCCCTCGGACGCCAGGCAGATTGGCGGCGTAAAAAAAGCTCACCCAAAATCACATTTGGGCCCAGGGCGTCCCACTGTGCAGCTGCGTTCCCACCGTGCCACCTGCCCGCTAAACTAATAGTGAGCGCATTTGGGTTGGACTCGGACGAAAGCGTGGGCGTCGCCAATTGTCGCATTATCGCCCATCAGTCGGAACAGGATGCGCTGCGAGACGCGGGTGTCACCATTAACCCTTCGCGATGTACACTTCATGGCCGTGTTGGGAATCATTCAACTCATTTCCATTTCCTTCATCGTTGTGTAGCGAACCACCACTGAAAATCCCTTTGTAGCGATTCACAAGTCGGGAATGAGTGAATGATTCCGCAAATAGACAACGAATGGATCAATGCATTTCCTCGTTGGATAAGAATTGACATCGGAACAGTCATCATCATGCAGGTGACATTGAGAGAGACCAGGATGGCCCCTGACAAATTCCCATAGCTTCGAGTGTCATCTGCAGCTTGACACCGGAAGAGTCACAGAAAGGCAATCAAGCGCTTGAAAATGTTTATGGATCAAACACCTGTTCTCAATGTTGCCTGGCGGGATACTTGTAAGAGAACAGCAAGTTATGTCGAAGACACGGAAACGGTCAATGCTTGCCCATTCAAAAGTTTACAAAAGGTCAACTTCATTTCATCGCAAAATTTCATCCGAAGCCCCGTCTCACCATATGTACTGTACCTTTAATGTTGACAAACATGTGTATGTTTGCCTGCTTGTAGTTGAAAGCTGGTCTGGGATGTTGTTTAACCCCCATGCAGTAATTATCCCGAAATTGGACATTTCGGTCACTTTGGACGATTTTGGCCCGTTGGACAAATGGACACCACAGACAAAACAGTGAAAAATAACTCCACGAAGCTGAAATTTTGCATAGGATGTATATCTATGTCTTGGCCAATTCCCACTGAACATTTTGAGGGGGTGAAAGTGAAAAAAAATTAAAAGTGAAAAAAGTTGTTGCACATTGGAAGAGGGACATTTTTGGGACAATCCTCGTGGACGTAATACCCTTCATGCAGCCGCTAAAAATACTGCATGAGGGTTAAAACGCCTCTGGTGTCCCCGCAGGGCTCACGGACCCGACGCTCGGATGCTGGAGGAGTGCAAGATGGCGGCGCTGGGCGAGCTGACCGTGCCTCAGATGCTGCACATTGCGGCCCAGATCGCGTCGGGGATGGTTTACTTGGCCTCGCTGCACTTTGTTCACCGAGACCTGGCCACACGCAACTGCCTGGTCGGAGAAGGCCTGGTGGTCAAAATCGGAGACTTTGGCATGTCGCGGGATATCTATAGCACCGATTATTATCGGGTGAGTAAGGCTTCGCAAAGTACACGTTTGGTGTGGTTTAGTATTCGGGCTAGGATCCGCATTCAAATTTGGGCTTGTTTTAAAATTAGCGGGGGGGTCGGATTAGGGTTGATCAACTAGGAATGAGTTTAGAATTGCTAGGTGAGGGTTACTAGTTAGTTTAGTGCAGGGGTGTCAAACTCATCTTTTGTCGCGGGCCACTTCGGAGTTACGGCTTCCCTCGGAGGGCCGGTGCAAAATCTCAACGTTATTTATTACCCATGACAATTTGACATTTCGGTACAGATTTCAAGCAAGAATCATGAAAGTTGACACACATGATTTGCTCCCGCGGGCCACATAAAATGACGTGGGGGGCCGGACCTGGCCCCCGGGCCTTGACTTTGACACCTGTGGTTTAGTGGGTTAAGATTAGAGTTGGGTGTTTGGATTTGAAATGAAGAGTTCGGGGTTTATGTTAAGGTTAGGTTTCGTGTTTAGGTTTCGGATTAAGAGTTCGGGATTGGGTTTAGTGGAATCAGATAAGAGTTAGCGCGCTAGAGGTTGGGGTTCATCTCATGGGAATGATGAGGACCAAAACTGAGTGGGAAGACCTTTCAGTATAATTGATTGTTTGCCAAATTCATTCCTGAGCGACAGTGACTCCTGATCACCCCTGGAGGACCAAAGCGGCACTACTACAAATGCCTTTTTGACCGTCATGATGCCGTTTGTGTTGACGGCATAAATTTGTGATTCCGCTTTTAGGTGGGGGGCCGCACCATGCTGCCAATCCGCTGGATGCCGCCCGAGAGCATCATGTACAGGAAGTTCACGACGGAGAGCGACATCTGGAGCTTCGGCGTGGTCCTCTGGGAGATCTTCACGTATGGAAAACAGCCCTGGTACCAGCTGTCCAACAGCGAGGTGAGTGGCGTGCTCATCACTTTCATGGCGAATTGCGAAAGTGGAAGGGAAAAAAAAGAAATTGCTGCATGTTTGGGAAAACTGGCCTTTTTTTACTTCCCAGAAAGAAAATCAAGCACACAGCCATTCCATTTATACAAAGCGTCTAGCGTTCTTACTATGACCATTTTTGGTAACTTCACAAGACTGTACTCTGCATTCTTGCTATTAAAAAATGGCTATTTTATTTATTTTTTTGCCTAAAATGGCCACCACATCCCGCAAGCAATACAAAAATTGTGTTGCAATGTGGCAGGTAGCGGCCATTTAAGGCTCGCAGGAACCCAAGTCAGCGTAATCATGACTGTACACAAAACGGCTAAGACACAGCACGTTATGATACTGAACTCCGTTTTTTCATCATCACAAACACTGTTTTCACCTCTTTCTATAGTATATATAATTACATTTTTTTAACCAAAACGATCAAATGTAAGGTAGTTCTGTGGCTGGAAATGATTAACTGCATTTCAATCTCCTGTAATGTCAACAAGGAACTCCAACTGTAATCTATTGTACTTATTAAACTAGATGTAGACATGCTAACGCTAGTAGCCGGTCAAAAAAAAAAAAAAACACGTTCGAGTTCAATCAAGGATATAACAAAATGAAACTTTTAAACATGATAACATTGTGTTTGTCAATTCACCATCAAATGTCAAAAGAGGAAATCTAACTGTAATCTATTGTACTTTTTCACCAGATGTAGACATGCTAACGCTAGTAGCCGGTCAAAAAAAACAAAACGTTTGAGGTCAATCAAGATGACATTTTTAAACATGATAACATTGTGTTTGTCTATTCTCCATCAAATGTCAAAAGAGGAAATCTAACTGTAATCTATTGTACTCATTTCACCAGTTGTAGACATGCTAACGCTAGTAGCCAGTCGCAAATGTTCCTTTTGAAACAGCTGGCGTAGATATTGATATGTTGCATTTTTTGGTCAATGAGTTGACGGTCGGCACTCTCACAAATGTGATCTCGTAATTGGAAGTATCGCCTTTTATAGCAGCTAAGCTTCGGAAGCAGTTTTGCATCGGCCACAGCTGCCCTGGGGCACGCCAAACGTTCACACCCACGCTGATTGCCGTGCATCAGAATAGCATGTGAAGCCAGAAATCAAGTCAATCGTCCGTGTGTTTATTTGAGTCTTGTGTGAGTGTTGCTCGGAGCCCTCCGTCTGCCCCCTTAAATCAAATCAATAATAGCGTCGCGGAGTGGAGCAGTCCCGAGAAAACCAGTGTGTCCCTTTCAAGAGCCGCGGAACCACCGCCAGCGTCTCGCCTTTCAAGAGCAGACTGTATCGCCTTCCATCCTAATCTAATCACCTCGTGTCTCGGCAGCATTAATCTGGTTAATCCGCTCTGCGAGGGACAGGTGAAGTGATTTTGTGAAATCAGGAACCCAGAGTGTGTGGAAAACGCCGACAAACATGAGTCCATGAGTGGTCTCAGAAAACAAAGCGACGGAGTTTATTACTGGAGTCTTTTATGACCTGGGACACTCTCGGTCTTATTGAGCTTTCAATAAATCACACTGCACCGACGGTGCGTGCGCACACACAACTCGCTGTGGAAAACAGAACCAATTCTCCAAGGTTGAAGGGAGGCTTTGAACTGGAAAAGGATGACCCGAGACCAGATGGCCTTTTAATCCGTGAATGCAAAACATTACCCACTGGGAATCAATCTCACTCAACAGGAGGCTCTAAGAACCCGACGAATCTTTGAGAATGTCTTGATGTTTTGGGGACTTTATAGGGGCGAGGTAGGACAGAAGACGCCTCGATATTGAGGTCTACAGAAAACCGATCCGCACAGACCTTCTCTTTGACTCGCATTAGCCACTGGAACACAAGCTCAGGGTTATCAGAAGCCTCGAGGACAGAGCAGAGAAGATCCCTACCACTGACAAGACAAGACAGAAGTAGCAGACTCCTGTCAGGACCATCCAAATTGGGGCTTTGTCAAATCCACTTGGAGCAGAAGGGCCACAAACACCCGAGCCCGAACACAGAAAGGGGAGGTGGAATGTGCTGCTTCTTTCCATGGTCGCTTTGGCAAAGAACTTGAGTTTCAAGATAGGGCTTCAAGTTTTGGATTAGGGTTCCAAGTTTCAAGATAGGGTTTGCAGTTTAGGGTGAAGGTTTGCACTTAGAATTTCTGTTCCATGTTTTGGTTTTAAATGGTGTCAGGGTCTCCATTGAGGGTTCGGTTTCTAGCTTACATTTCAAGTGATGGGTAGGGTTTCAATTTAGGGTTTCCATTGGTTTCACGTTAAGGTCTCAAGCTGGCGTCTGGAGAGGTGGTTTGAATGCAAAGTCTCATAATTGGTTTTCAAACTGCGGCCTAAAAAATAAATAAATAATATGGCAAAATCCACTGAGTGGCTCATGTCTGCCGTTGCGCTGCGCTGCCCCCCGCAGGCCATCGAGTGCATCACGCAGGGCCGCGAACTGGAGCGTCCCCGCACGTGCCCCAAACAAGTTTACCTGCTGATGCGCGGCTGCTGGCAGCGAGAACCTCAGCAGAGGACGCTCATCAAAGACATCCAGGCGCGCCTCCTCGCCCTCGTCAAGAACCCGCCCGTCTACCTCCACATCCTCGCTTAGACGCCGCCGCCGCCGCAGCTCGCACCAATTCCGGCCCCAGGCAACTCCGCGTAATAGCATCTTTGTCTTGACCAGCGAGGCAACTCGGCATACTCGGAAAATGACTTTTCAGAAGATGATGATGATGTTCATTGATGTGTATACAACCAACTTTGTGTGTCTCATATATGAATATTTTTTCAATATTATCAGAATGTGTGCAGTCGTTTCATCACTTTGGAAGGCAAATATTACCTTTCCCCCCCGGCCGCCAATTTACTACAGTTCAGCTATTTCTGTCTGTGCAACTGTCTATTTACTCAACCGCAGCGGGTACATGGCTATTTTTTACAACGTGCACCTGTCATTTTAAGTTTTGTTTGAGGTGTGGTGTTTATATATTCACTCGAGCGGAGGCAACTGTTTCAGGAAGGGAGATGCGACTGGAAAGACCTTCATAATAAAAGTTGTGCAATTGAAAGTGGGCAGGAGATCTGACTGGGTGGTGTGAAGACCTTCAAAATAAAATTGCTGCACTGCAAAGCTCGCGGTGAAAATGGCTCGATGTGGCATGCCATTGCAAAGATCTTCAAGATAAACGCATTGAAGTGTAAAGTACCTTCAAAGTGAAGGCACTTTGTTGAAACTCCATCAGAAATGTGACATGCAGGCACATGCCGCCTTCAGAATAAAGGCACAGTTGCTAACTGCAGTGACTTTCAAATGAAAAGTGAATTAGAAATATGTAACGCTCTCCAAAATAAAGGTTTTATACTTTTGTAGCATTCAGAAGACCTTCAAAATAAAACGCTAGGTGATGTGATGTGACATGTAACAAATAAAGGCCCACCCATGAAACTGGCTAGATGTGGCATGCTAGTTGACTTAAGGCCTTTAAAAATCAAAGCGCAGCTGTAAAACCGGGGAGCTGGGACGTGCGAGTGTAAATAACTTGTAAATTAAAGCACTGCAGCGGGTGTTAGAGCTGTGACAACCTTCAAAATAAAAAGTGTTTAGTTGGAATTGAGAAACAATTGTTACATGATACTGCCAAGCCATTGAAACACTCCAGTGTCAAGACCTTCAAAATAAAAGTTGTGCCGTGGCCTGCTAAATGTGTTGTGGAGTCAACAGTATAGCTGAGGGTTGAAAAAAAGACTTTCAAAATAAAAGCTGTACAAAGTGTAAATAGTGAAGAGACATGTATTCAGACTGTACGACATGCTGCACTGAGAAACTCTGTCGCAATCCATGCCTTGTGCTCGCGCTTCACAATAAAGTTGATTGGAAAAATAAGATCCAGAGATTGGTCACTAAGATTGCGTCAATTGATTTACTTTGACGGGCAAAACGACACACACTCTGTTCTCAAGTACAAGTACAAATACTCTTTTATTTAAAAAAAATGGAGAAGTAGAAGAATTGATTTAACTCATGTAAAAAAGTAATTGAGCTTTTGACAAACGTAGTGCTTTGCTGCTAGCCTGGTCCTAGGAACTATATTAAAGTGATTGGTGGAGCATTATTTAGACAAAAGTAGCGTTTTATTGCATCTTGTAGCGTCCTGGTGCCAAGACACAAAGTTGAAGTGAGTGGCGGAGCGCCATTTAGACAAAAGCAGTGCTTTGCTGCCATCTTGGTGCCACTAAACTATGTTGAAATGAGCAGAGGAGCTTAATTGAGACAAAAGTATTTTTTTTGTCACCACCTTTGAAAGTTGGAATGAGTGAAGGGTAATAGTTTTTATTACCTGACTCTAACCTTTTATTTTGAAATAAGGACCGAGAAAATGAATTTTCAATTTACACTCCGTTTCCAAGTTTTCCGGAATTATGACATGATCAGGACAGGTGTACCTAATTTTATGGCACGCGAGTCCATGTGTTACTCTCTCATTTGTCCTCAAATCATCGCGGTTGTGCCATCGCATTTTTTCAAGTTTCGTTGATCAGACGGCTCAAACTGAGACTTTCGGGGAGTGTCTTGTTGTACTCGCCTGCCCTCTGTTGTTCACTCTTCACACTGCAGGCTTTATCCAATGGGAAGGACAATAGACCGATTTTTTTTTTTTTAAGTTGCATTTATTACACAAATCTAGTGGAAAAATTACAGTATACAAAGCACATATTAGTATTTATTTATACATTCAAATTTTTTTCTGATCATATAAAACATGAAAAAGCACCCAGATTTTTTTCTGGTTCCTTCCAGTCAAACATCCCACGATTAATACATTAATTATTCAGTATTTAGGACGAAAATGCATAACGGTACCGACAAGTTAACAGTGATCCAGTCAGGAGTATTGGCACTAAATGTATCCAACGTGTATGTGTGTGTGTGTGTGTGTGTGTGGACTATATAAGTACAGCAAATATTATGACATACATATTGAACTTTTATGGGGACGTTTTGGATTTTATTTTGAAAATTTTGCTCAGTTTTCCTTTTTTTTTTTTTTTTTTTACCAAGCTGGTGGACCACCGTTAACAGAAAAAAAAAATAGGTTTGCATTTTAAACATCTTCACTGTTTGCAAAAGTGAAGTTTAGAATGCTCCAGTCATCTGTCATGCATGTTTTTTGGAATGTGGGAGGAAACCGGAGTACACGGAGAAAACCCACACAGGAGAACATCCAAACTCCACACAGGAAGGCCGGAGCCGGAATCGAACCCTGCACCTCTGCACTGTGAGGCGGACGTGCTAACTACTCGCCCACCGTTGCCGCTCAATATGAAACTTAGCATAAGAATCTGAAACGTATGTTAAAATGTGAAACAGCCCAATCGATCATCACATTGATGGTTTACAAAGTGGAAATGTAAAAATTTGTGTTAAAAAGTGAGATTTAGCATGTTACGTAACACTGAACTCTTTCATTTTCCTGGTGTTGCGGCAAAACGCTTTTCTACGTTACAAATCGGATGCAAAATTAATATGAATTGAAGAGTGTGCGCGTGCATTTGCGTTGTGATCACACCCCCTCGGCCCAACGTGTGCCGTTGCCCCCGCAGTCCTCGAGTCACGTGCTTTTCACCTTCTCACAAACGATAGAAAAATGGCGACGTGTTTTTCAAAGAAAACATCTGGAGCATTGGCTCACTGTCGACAAGTAGTCAAGATGCGACCGGGTGGCAGAAAACCCCGTGACGACCTCTGACCTCAACTGAAATGCCCACCAATGTAAATTACGGGCCAAACACATCTTCTTGACGGACAGTGCGCACTGTGAAAAACGTTTTTTGTCAAATGGCTTATTTTGGGGCGCCATTTGCGTTTTTGCCACTGGTGACGTCGCGCTGACAAAATGTTGCCAAATTGCTCCTGTAAAAACTTCCAAGTCCCAAAAGCTTTCACGGCGCTTTCTGCGAAATAAAAGCGCTTCCTCCTTTTCCCGCCACACTTAGTCATCCCCGTCTGCTTTCGCTCCAAAAATGCTTTCTTTCTGGTTAATGGTCTCAAAAATCCAAATTCAAAAGTAATAACAAATAATTGAACGTGAAAGCACACACACACACATCCATATATATTTAGATTGTGATGGCTAAATGTCTTAAAAATCCCAAATAAGATTTGACCACAAATTGGACCCCCCCCCCCCCCAAAAAAGACAGATGTCTGCTTCAGATTTTCTGGCGAAAGAAGCATTAACAATTTCACTTCCTAGTTTCGCTGTTATTTTGGTGAGCTTGTCTGAAGTGGAAAAATACAAAAATGCAAGTATTTGATTTCATGGTAGTCCGAAAAAATTCTTCAAAATCTTTGGCCAAAATTCAGTGCAAACATTTTAGAACACTAAATCTAAAATTCTATTCAATTTCTTGAATCATACATATGGCCAAAAAATAAATCAATTTTTTGAATAAGGTCAATGCGAGGCCGCATTGTGTGGGCGATGAATACAGCCCCCCCCCCTCCTGAAATTACTCACTAGCGCCACCTGGAAACTTAAAATAAATAAATGAAATAGCACATAAATTGTCCCTGTGGACAAATTAACCGGCGTGACGTCGTCGTCTGAGGTCAGAGTACTAATAATAAAAATCGAAACGTGTCCTCATTGAGTCGACACACTCACTGGTCCTTGCCGTCACCCGCCGCTTGTTGCCGCTGCGGCGGTTGCCATGGCGCACGTCTGAGCAGCGGTACGCTGAAGAGCGCGATGATGCCCAGGTTGAGGGCCACGCCGAGCGCCAGCACGCCGACCGTGCCGGAGAGGGAGGGCGTCGGCCCCGCCGCCTCCAGCCGCGCCCGCCGCGACGTCATGTCGCACAACACCGCCTCCATCTGGAAGTGTGTTGCCATTACAGCGCACACGTGGAACAGCTGATGGCTGTGGCCTACACACACACACACACACACACACGCGCACACACACACACACGCGCTGAAGAATAAAAAGAATACAGTGGAGCATTGCATACCCGCGTGGTTGTTCAGCAGCCATGCATTCGCATATTCCCAACTTTTTATTCATTGGTTATGTTATTTTTCTCCACCCTTTCTGTCAATCATTATCAGCAAGACCCTCCCTCTTCCAAGCCTACCTGTTAAAAAAACATACTTGACAAATAGATCCATAAAGTCGGCGGCAGTGAATTAGGAAATGATGCTGCGTGTCTTCCAGTGGAGCTAAGTGCTGCCCACTAGGTGACAAAAGGTGGTACTACATTAAACACACGGAACTCAAAAATGGGACTTGCCTGCAGACTGTAAAAAAAAAAACATTAAAAATCTTCCCCTGTAAAATTTGCTAATCTATCGGGTAAACGAATGGTGGATGTTGAACTAGCGTAGCATCATTGTGTCAATAAAATTTTTAAAAAAGGAGCTGGATATGAAAGCATCCTTGACGGGAGACGTACCAAAGTAGTCGAAGCGTCCCGGCGCCAACCTCTCGGGCAGGTGTGAGGTGAACAGGAAGCAGGTGAGAAAGGCCAAGGTCACCTGGTAAAAGTGGCTGAGCAGAGCCTCGCTCGGGCTGCATCGCCCGACGCAGCACAGGAGGAGCTACACACACACACACACACACACACAAGCGCATTAATGTCACAGGAGTCAAAACCAAAAATGGCAATTGTTTGCATGAAGAGAAGATGCCAAGCCATAAATAGGAATATTTTGTCCAAAAAAGCACATTTGTATGGACGCGACCATTCTCATGGATGTCTGCCTTTAAGGGGGAGTGGCTTAGCGAGTGACTTTAGGAGCTGGAGTCCAATTGGCCAGTTAGTCTGCGCGTGAGTGTGAGTTGTGGCCCACAGCAGCTCTGCCTTCACGAGTGCTGCCATTTTGTTTTTGCGCCTTGAACTGCTTGGCTCGTTGAATAAACGGCAACTGCGGCTCTCCTTGCCCACATGCCAGGGCATCTCTCTCTACCTGAATTGCTCCATTTTTTTTTTTTTTTTTTAATCCGCTTCACCCGAGCGGTGGCGTGTCAAGCTAGCAGCGTACAATGAAAGCAAACGTAAAAAGGCAAAGTGACTGACCCGGTAGAAGACGGGCAAGCTGTCAAACATGAAGGGCACCACGAAGGCGGCGGTGCGCAGCAATTTGCTTCTCTGTGGGAAGTGGACCTCCACAAACCTGCCGGGGGGGGGGGGGGGGGGGGAGCATGTGCGCGCGCACACACACACACACACACACTTGAATGAGTGAATGAGTTCAAATGTATTCGGAGGCCATTCATGTTTGCTGCTCGTCGTCGCAGCGCACACCAGTCGAGCCGGTTCGGTCCGGCATGAGAAGTCACGCAGCGATCCCGTTTGTCAGGTTTTGAAATGCAGTGCTTTCCACGTTTGTCTGTATTAAGGGCATGATGCGTGAGGACAGGCGGAGGGGGGTTTTCCTGACCGTGAGTAGCAGGAGAGGCTGGTGCACAACAAGCTGTTGCCCACGGCGATGGGCACAAAGTGCCGATGCAGCCAACCGTTCAGCCAGCCGTCGGGCATCACGTAGCAGCCGTAGCAGATGGCGCTGCCTGGGAAAAGAAACATGGGGTCATGAGCCGCGTGCCGCCACGCCAAATAGGAAGACGTGATTATTATCGCGTCGCTTTACGCGACAGCACATCTGGTCATACCAATTGCGGCCTAGAAGGGGCGAGCGGGGAGCTGCTGTTTAATCAAATTGCAGCGCTCTCCGGCTCTAAATCGGACTATCTCAAGCACACCATTTTAATTAAAAAAAAAAAAAATGCATTCATTATTATACATATCTTTAGATTCATTTAAATAATTGTTTGTTTTTTTTAAACAGATTTGGCAATATTTTTGATGGTATACAGCACTGGTGTCAAACTCAAGGCCCGAGGGCCAGATCTGGGCCGCCACATCATTTGTTTTGGGCCCGCGAAAACAAATCAACTTCCATGATGCATGCTAAAATCTCTACCAAAATTTTCATATCTAATAAATAAGAGACATTTTGTAAGCATTTTCTTCTCACCAAACCCCTCATTACAGTAGCTTAAACAATCAGTCATACCTCGGTTTTTGACCATAATCCGTTCCAGAAGGCTGTTCGAAAACCTATTTGTTTAACTCATTCACTCCAAAAGACGTTTTTAAACATCTTTTCAGACTTGGTCCAGAATTGGCTGGTACTGAATGAGTTAAAAAAAAAAAATCTTTATTGAACACGTCTGTTCACGATGGAACGCGACACGACAAAGCGTCACGTCCTCGTCTACCCCATGAAGCGTCACTTCTTCGTGTAAGGAAGGCGAGAGGAGTCAAATGACGCATTCAAGTGCGCTCAGTTTGTTCGAGAACCGAAATTCGGTCGTCATCCGAGGCATAAAAAACTCGAAAGTTTTGGTCGAAAACCGATTTGGTCGAAAACAGAGACGTTCGAAAACCGAGGTTTGACTGTAGTTGAATAAACTGTTATTAGTGACTATTTTTATTTGGTTTCAGTCATAACGGCCCTCTAAGGGAAACGGTAACTAAAATGAGTTTGACACCACTGGTATACAGTAACTAGTAAGTAAGACTATTTTCAATTACTTAAAAAATTTTTTTTTAAATATATATATATATCCATCCATCCATTTTCCGAACCGCTTCATCCTCACTAGGGTCGCGGGGGGTGCTGGAGCCTATCCCAGCAGTCTTCGGGCAGTAGGCGGGGGACACCCTGAATTGGTTGCCAACCAATCGCAGGGCACACAGAGACGAACAATCATCCACGCTCACACTCATACCTAGGGACAATTTAGAGTGCCCAACGAGCCTGCCATGCATGTTTTTGGAATGTGGGAGGAAACCGGAGCACCCGGAGAAAACCCACGCAAGCCCGGGGAGAACATGCAAACTCCACACAGGGAGGCCGGAGCTGGGATCGAACCCGGTACCTCTGCACTGTGAAGCCGACGTGCTAACCACTGGACTACCGGGCCGCTATATATATATATATATATATATATATATATTTTTCCCCCTCTAAAAAAATAGCATTTAAAAAAAAATACATCTGTTCTGTGGAGGAAGTGCGAGTATCGTCTTACCCAGGCTGTAAAGGCTGAGCGCGCCGTAGTCGAAGAAGTAGCAGATGTGGCGCGACTCTGACGACATGGCGCTGAAAGTGTGCGCGCAACAGGAGGTGAACGGGTACACGCACACCAGCAGCAGGTACGCCAGCAGAGGCCACGTGTAGCTGTCGTTCGGCAAGTTCATGCTGGAGCACAGCGAGGCCAGCCTCCACACAAAGTACCTGATGCACAACTTGGGACAGTGAACCTCCACTCCAGTTTTATGCCTAAAGTGTAGTACCACATTGTGCCATAACATGGGGGCAGCATTGAGCTCCACGGAAACACATGCAGTGGAATTAATCGCAAAAAGAGTCTTCAGCGCAAGAATGGGGCTCGTCTCAAGTCGCTCGATGGCAAAAGTTCCAAGCTCCGAGCTCCCCGAAACATTGAAGGTGACCCGGAAGCTGTTGTCACGCCACAAAATAATCAAATCAAATGACGACATCGAGGAGCAAAAACAATTTCTTCTGGTGGGAGGTGCTAGCATGTTAATAGATGGGGGCGGGGGGAGCATCCGGGAAGTTGCAATTGGAGAAAAGTGATGAGCCCCGAGTTTCCCGCATCGCTGGTAGTTAGTTGTACAAATGACCAGAAAAGTATGATGCACGCACCACGTTGGCAGGAAGTGCGTCCAGATGTTGACGGTTTCGTTGTTGATGTGGAAGCTGCTGAGCACGCAGTCCAGTGCCGAGCTCTGCGGGTGTCGGTAGCCGGACAAGATGCTGTCCTCGCGGAACACCTGAGGAACAAAGGCCGATGTCATCGTTACAGACTTCGTACCATCCCTGGATTTTGCCGAAATTGGCTTCTTCCAACCAAAATGGTTGCCTTCCTGTTCAAGTTCTGAGCAAGAAATTTGAACAGAATTTACATTTCCACCCAAGTTGATGGTGGAAGCTATAGCCCAAAACCCTTGGCCCCATGGCCCCTCCCACCCATCTAGAATTCCCGTTTCTACATTTTTGTCTCATTTGGATGAACACCCTAGGAATTAGTCAAAGTACAAGTGATTGAATTTGCACATTCTTCAGGGTTTTGAGAGTTTTAAAATATTTTCATGACTCGCGGGACATATTTCTCCGCTCACCTTAGGCACCTGATGGACGTCAAAGAGCGGCGGCAGTTTGACACCAAACACGGCGGCGGGCGAGTCAACGGCGCCGACACCCCGCAGGCACACCTCCCCGAGGCGAGCGCGGCCCCTGCGGCAGATGAGCAGCCAAACGGGGTAGTCGGGGGCGGGCGTCGGGTCGGCATCTGACCGGGCCGGGGGCTCCCAGCGTAACAGGCAGCGCCCCCAACCTTGGCTCCAGGTGCCCCCCAGGCCAGCGCCCAGCCCACGCCACACGGGGAACACTGCATGCAATGTGGGGGAGAAGTCACCGTTAGCCACCAGCTCCAAAATAAAGGCCTCCCTCGAACAAACAGGAGGAGTCCATATCAACGATGGCTATCTTAAGGTCCATGGACTAGTAGACTCACATGTAAGACAAGCTAGCACACAAGTTTAGCCATGATAGGTAAATAGGTAGCGTTAGCTAGACAGAGAGCTAGCTTGAGCGATAGCTTGACAGACAAATAGCTAGCTAGATAGCTATTTCCATTTTTGGACAGGTTCTGTTTCTATCTAGCTAGCTAGCTAGATAGCTAGCTATTTGTCTGTCAAGCTATTGACAAATCTAGATAGCTAGCTAGATAGATAGATAGCTATTTGTCTGTCAAGCTATCGCTCAAGCTAGCTCTCTGTCTAGCTAGCTAGATAGATAGAAACAGAACCTGTCCAAAAATGGAAATTGTCAAGCTGTTATCAAGTAAATGGCCCAATCTTCACAAAAGTTCAAAATGGCTTTTGATTTCACCAAACAGGACCTCCTAATGCTGCAAATTTGACAAACAACTATCTTCAGTTCTTTCCAAACTAGAAAATGTTTTGAAGCATCATTGTGCGTAATTATTTGGAGCAGTGCATTTTACATTTGTTGGGGGGTGAGGGGCTGAAGCTTTTTTCTGGGACATTTGTCCAAAAATATTAAAATCCTTCAAACAGTCAATGACTTGAAAATTATGCTGGGTGTCATTTGCAACGACTATGAAGGAAAATGTAAGAACTTGTGCCGCTAACTTGAGGCATCTACATGCAATTACAAATGGTCTTATCAATTATTTGCCGCTTTGCGACAGGTGTCACTACCCATCGCTGTAAACTATACCCAATCCTGTTTTTAAAGTAATGCTGCCCAATGATCAGTCGTCAAAGTTAGAGCTGGCACCTAAATCAAACTTGTTTGAGGAGACAAGAGCCAAGTCTCCCAGAGCCTCCACCGCCGCCCCCCCCCCCCCAACCCCCCATCCCGGACCAGGTTCCGGTTCTGACCTCTTTGTCGGCGACAAAGTCGTCTTTGTGCACATGCACAAGCTACCGCATTGATAAGCACACAAACAAAATGTCCGCCCGCCGCTGGCCGATGAGGAATTTGAATGATGGAAAGACTTTATTTAAATCAAGCAGTTTGAAATATTTTGATGCAAAGCGATCTGCGGGGTTTTTTTTTTCCTCTTCATCATGCCAATGTTTTCGTGAAAGGTCAACGGAGAAAACTGGAGGGAGTGTTTTTGTGGGCAACGTCGTATTAAGAAAAGATAATAGAATTGTGGACGGAAAATGTCATTTTGGAGATTTTTAATTTTTTTTTAGTTTGTGTAATTGCCAAAAAACGGTTTCTGAAAATGTCATGTATTCATCTTTTACTTTATGAAATTGTCATATATTCATCTTTTACTTTATTTTAGAAAAAAATGGAGAATACGTCAATTATTTATCCAACGAAAGTGGTGCATCATCCATTTTTAAGAAAAGTCATTTAATTTTGAGGAAAAAAAGCCATTTCTTTTAGGGGGAAAAAAAACTGTAGACAAAAAATATATATATTTGCAGGAAAATGTTTGTAAAATGTAGCAAGTGGTTTGAAGAAGTCTTTTTTAAAGCTCTACATCGTTAAGAAAAACACAAAAGATTTAAATGACAAAAAATAATAAAAGTGACTCCTTCAATAAAAAAATCCTCCTTAAAAAGGTTTCTAGTTCTTTTCCAACAACAAGCTCAACTTTATGTCTTCGATACTTTCTACCTTCTGAGCATTTTTTTCCCCCCTCCAATTGTCAAAGGAGATTTCTTGGGTAGCAACAGGGAGGATTCCCCTGGGAATGTGTCCAATATTGTGCCAAAGAAAAGCGTTAAAAGAGGCAGGCGGGCGTTGGCTTGCGCGTGAATTTAGTTCCCCTTTCGGGCCGCGCGCTCTGGCAAGTTTGCACAAAAGCTGTTCCACCTTCCTCTCCTCCTCCTCCTCCTCCTCCTCGTCTGCACCTGCACTGGACTCATGTTTACATTTCTCACATGAAAGTTGCGAGATGTTACGCAAACCCAACAATCCGCCTTGTGCTCTTTTCGGAGACGAGTGACACAAAGGTCAGATGACTCTCCAGCTTCAACCGTCCTGAACTCGTCTTGGAATCAACGCAACAAAGTCAACTTTCAACAATCGCCCAAATTTTGGTGGCTCTGATATTTTCAAAGGTGGAAGCGGGCATAAGGAGAGAATGTCCACCTCAGGTGTCTGTGCTTTGACGAAATAAAACATTGATGAATCACACCAGAGCAGCTGTTTGAAACGTGAGTAAGTGGAGTACAAAATCGACATCGGTCGGCGAGTGTTAAAACGAATCATGACGAACAGTGACGCTTAAAAGTGAGGTAACGAGTACCCCAAGCGGATTGCGAAATAATCACTCAATTAAAGAAAATAAAAATTTGTAAACATGAGATAAAAGCGAACATATTGGAATGACAAATTTTCAAAACTTTTTTAAAATCTAGTACAGCAGATTTTTTTTTCAAAGTGACAGTTCGGGTGTATTTAAATTGAATATAGTCAATTTTCAAAATCAAGGTGACAAAGTCAAGGGGCTTGGGTCAGATCTGGCCCGCCACATTATTTTATGTGGCCCACAAAAGCAAACCAAGCATGTCAATTTTCTTGTTCAAATTGTCATAACGGCTGTATAAAACCAAAGCCAAAACTCCAATTTGACCGGCGACAAAAAACGTGTTTGACATCCCTGGTCGAAAAGCTCCCCTTTGTATTTTTAATGTTGTCCATTGTGAGGAGCGCACAAAATATCTCTGGAGGTGAAACTTGTGTGCTCCAAGAATGACGCCAACGCCTTGGCAATTGCAACAATGCGGACTAACTCAATTCAGTTTGGCACGTGAGTCAGGCATCGTTCCCACAGCTGACTCTCCTCGGCCGTCTCTGTTTTTTTACGATTTTCCGCGAAGGAACAAAAACAAAACAAAACAACAACAACAACAACAAAAACACAAAACTCAGGGAAGCGAGGAATGGCGGTGAGGGCTGGCGTCCGGACCCCCACACGAGTTCGAGAAGCCAATCTTCCTCCATCATTTATGTCAAGACCACTTTCGCGTTCACTTACCGCGACTGTCGGCCATCAAACGTGCGACGTGCTGCCCAAGCAAAAAGCAATTTGGAAGCGCCTTTCCCTAAGCGCCTCGTTTTCTCCTCGCGTCTCTCGTTAAAATGTTGCGTCACGTGCGTTTCGCGAATTTTTTTAGTCTCCATTCCACAGACGAGTCTCGGTTCCACCCACTCCCTCCACGCCAGCCAATGGCAAGCGAACTTGGCGCACTTTTGAGGGGACGTGGGCGGGACGCAGAGAGGCGTCGGCCACAACAACACCAGCCACGTGCGAAATGAACGCGCGTTCACCACTTCCTGGAATTCCACGTTTGTGGGCGGTGACGTCACGGGATCGGAGCGCGTAAGACACTCAAAAAGCGCGGAAAAAAAAAAAACCCCGACAGCCAATGATTGCAGCTGTTTTACATGGAAGCGAATTGTTGCCACAAACACATGAAACTGAGCACAACGTGATGTTATCGTGTGATAAGCTATCACGTCCCAACATAAATTTGATTTTCAGCTTCAGGAAAACAAGAATTAATTGCTTTTAGTTCGGGTCACTGGCGTAGTCTTTTTTATAAATTAAAGTTATTAATTACGAAATTCTGTTCAAAAGGAGATGGGGAGCTTTTGTCACGTGATTTGCCTGGAGTCTGACTTTCGCTGCAACTTTTTCCGACTCGCTTGCCTGAACCTTCTACAAGACTCCACTTGACTTGGATTGGAAGTGCGTGACTTGCCAAGTGTTGCCTGCGTGGCTGTTTACAATCGAAAAGCCGCATTTTCAACACAATGGGTCAATTGTTTCAGCTTTGAAAGTTTGAGACAACAATTATGAGCTCTAACTTCATCCCGTCAATACCACCGTCCCCCCCCCAACAACAGGCAAAATAGATTAACGTGACAGCTTCGCCAACCAGTAGTTTGTGAACGAAGCTTCGTGTGGCCAAAGGCACAGATGACACAATGCCTGCTTTGGAACCATTAAACAAACCCAAAACGGGATTGCCAAGGTTTTAGCGTAACGGATGGTACGCCGAATTGCTCAAAGAGGAAAGTGGCCCGTGAACGTTCTCCTCTTCCAAACCGTTGACGGCAGCCCCGAGCAAAACGCCATCAGATAACTAACGAAGGTGCGTCAACATCAGGCACCAAAGCCTGAGAAACAGCCCAGTTCATGCCGTCTTTTAAGCGGCCACCAGATGGTGCCAAATCAACAGTCACTAAAACGGACACATAAAAAAACTCACGCATGAACTCTAAAGAGGCCAGCAAGGACCTCTGCGCGGATGACATCTCTCAGTGTCTTGTGGCTCCTCTCATGGTAAAAAGTCCCTTCAAGGCATCGCACCTTCTTCACGGGATCAAAATGCGTTCCCGCCACTCGCCTCGCGCAAAAGGAGCACAAAGCGGTGCCAGTCACCGTCCAAGCTGACTCACGAGCACGCGCACACCCTGCTGTCATTGTGATTGGCTGCCATTCGCCGCGCGCCCGCGCGAGTTTTGAGAGGTCCACAGCAGACAGGACAAAAGATGAACTAGTTACATTTCTTCTTTTCCCGAAAGGAAAGGATGGGGTATCTTGAAAAAAGTCAGCACAATGTTACACACGTAACGATTTCAAGTCACAACAATTTCAAAAGCGCCACTTTGCATAGGCTGAACTCCAAACGAGTGCTCATTCATTTAAAAACAAAACAACAAAAAAACACGCTCTGTTCGAGCAGATGTTATCCTGGGGCAAAATGTCACAATTTTGTGAAATAGCAAGCAAAAAATATATATAAAAAAATAAAATACCTATCAGGTTCAACTTTGTCGACACAATGACAAATTGCACGTCATAGAATGTGACGTCACATGCCCTTGTGGTCACACAGAAAACAGCGCACGGAAATTGTCACTTGTGAAAGTTGTAAGAGAAGAAAAAAAAGGTCCAGTCGAAAGATTTAAATTATCTTTGTTTTTATTGGCGAATGTATTTGTCTATTTGTTTATGATAGGACACTCACGAAAATGGAGACAGTCTGTCACTGTGTAGACATTTCCAACTTCTCTCAGAGCTTACAGCAACCCATATTAGCTTTTTTTTTTCTTTTAATAAGTGACACCTTGATAAATACACTGCTTTCCCTTGTACATTCTCGAATCGAAAAAAAAAAATTGCAGAACACCATTATTGTTTGGGTACAAAAATAAAACCCGAATGAGCTTGATCACAGGGTTGTTGTTTCCTTTTTGTCAAGAGCACAGACAACACACACACAACTCCAAAAACAAAATACAACAAAAAAAAAGGGGCGGGGGGCATTGGGCGTAATTTGAGGATTAATCTGAAATGCTCAGCCTTCACAGGTGAAATTTGGCTTTCTTCAATTCTACAAATTTTTTCTATGAAAAGTTTTTTTTTAAAAATCTGATGCGAATGAAGTTGGACTATTTTGAGAAGTGTATAATTTGTTCAGAACAACAACAAAAAATTGAGAAATGCCCCCCCCCCAAAAAAAGTTTTTACTTTGAGGGGGAAAAAAACAAATCCAATTGTTGAACACCATGTTGAGAAAAAGCAGAAGGCCGTTCAAAAGGTGACACGGTCAAATGAAGTTGACCTGGAGAGGTTATCGTGCATTCATCCTGACAATTTCTGCCGAAAACCAAATAAACCTACGGACATTGTGTGAGAATTAGAAGTCCAACCCTCAAAAAAAAAAATAAAAAATTACCCCAAAC
This sequence comes from Hippocampus abdominalis, assembly GCA_018466805.1. Taxonomy (NCBI): domain Eukaryota; kingdom Metazoa; phylum Chordata; class Actinopteri; order Syngnathiformes; family Syngnathidae; genus Hippocampus; species Hippocampus abdominalis. The sequence goes on from CM031699.1 coordinate 5,122,973, forward strand.
AAAACAAAAAAAGACAAGAGGAGAAAAGTGCACCTCTTTAACAAGAACAACCCTTCCGAGTGCTGTTTTTTCGGGTTCGACTTTCCCTCAGGCGACGGCAGCCTGCCCCTGGCTGCTATTTCCTTTTTTTATTTTTATTTTTTTTTTGCACCTGCCTTGCTTGTGTTTTTCTCTCTCTCTGAATACGAGCAACGGAAATCACTCACCCTGCCAAAAACAACGAGAGCGAAACCACCGACACCCAAAAGGACTTCAATTTCAAGTCTGTGTGTGTACGCACCGTGTCTCTCTCCCTCTCAACATATACAGCGCGCTCCCAAGTTTGAGAGGGAAGCGGAGCGCCAGCCAGAACGGTTAAGTTTGGCATCTCGGCACTTCCAACGTCCGCCGAAGAACCGCGCAGGGCGGAGGGGGGGGGTCGCCTTCTTTGGAAGGCGTTTGCCCGTCTTCGTTTTAGTGGATTTCAACTCCCTTCCTAAATTTCAACTCTTTCCATCCGTCATGTGGAGATTTTGTTTTGGAGACGCAGATACACACAGAGCAAAGAGAGTGGCAGAGAGAGAGAGACAGAGGAGGGGTGGGGGAGAGAGAGAGAGATTAAGTGAGAGCGAGAGGGGGAGAGAGAGAGAGAGAGAGAACGAGTGTTGTGATTGATCCGACATTGGCGGCGTTTTGCGCGGTCCCCCCTCAGCCCATCTCCTTCCACTGCCGGTAAAAGTCTGCGATGTTCTTCAGCTCCATGCCCGCTGAGCTCGCCGCCTGGACGGCAGACTGGAAAAAATGAAATAAACATCAGCAATTACCTACATGCTCTGTGACATGAGAAAAATAAGTCAAGCATTTGAGAGGAAAAAAGTTGTGTATGTTTTTTAAATACATTTTTGTGTATGTTTTGGAGTGGGGGGGGTGACGACAAAAAGTTAGTCAAACCTCGGTTTTCGAACGTCTCGGTTCTGGACCAATTCGGTTTTCGACCAAAAATTTCTAGTTTATACCTTGGCTGACAAACAAATTTCGGTTCTCAAACAAACTGAGCGCACTTGAATGCACCATTTGACTCCTCTCTCGCCTTCCTTACACGAGGAAGTGACGCTTCCTCGTGTTGCTTTCCATTGTGAGCAGACGTGTTCAGTAAACATTTTTATTTTAAAAAGAGCCTGGTTTCGGTTTTTGAACAATTTCGGTTTTCGAACAGCCTTCTGGAACGGATTATGGACGAAAACCGAGGTTTGACTGTATTTAAAACCATTTAACTTTAAGGATTTTTTCTTTTTATTTATTATTATTTTTAGTTAAAAACTATTTTTGAAGGACAATAAACTTTTTTTGTGGGGTGGGGCGGGGGTCCACTTTTTATAAGTGCTATGTGATTGAAGAAAAAAAAAAAAAAAGTTGGGGGTTTTTATTGGTTGGTGGGCGCCCGACCTTCATCGCTGCCGAGCGTTCACACAGTTGGTCCACCAGATGTCCGGTGAGAAGGGTGACCATGCCGGCCGTGTCATCGTCGATGCTCTGGGAGACCGTGAGCTGGCGGCAGCTGTCCACCATTTTGTACAGATGCCTACCAGATACAGAGAGAAAGCGAGAAAGAGGCGCGCTCACTGAGTTTCGCTCATATGTATGGCAGTTAACAATGTTACAATATTCCTTCAAAACAGTCTCTGCAAATGTGGCATACAAAAAAAAATAAAAAAATAAAATTCCAACCACCCCAGTAACGCGACCTACCAGGCATCGAGATCCTGACGTTTTAGCTTATCTCTTTCAAAACTTCGTCCAGACTCCCTCTGGCATCTGATGTACCTGCAACATGAACGAGCCATTAGAACAAAGAAGTCCGGATGCAGAGTTTGAGGTTTTCACCCAAAATGGCGGCTTCCAACCAAAACTCATTTCCAGCCGTGAGTCCTTGCGACTTATTCGTGCATCCAAAAGGCGAAAGTAATCCTTAGTAATTTTCCATGAAGCGCTATTGCGCAACTTTTGGATGTTGGCTGTTGGTGTTTTGGAGCCCTAAAAAGCCAAACTTTTTCAAGCCTGTTGCGGAAAGTCGAATCATTTTTCGAAAAAAGCCAAAACGGAAATATTACCCATCACTGGAAATCCCAAACAAAACGTGTACCTGTTGCCTTTCCGAAACTCAGACTCAAGAAAGCGGATGCTGTCTCGCGCGCCGGCATTCTCCTTTTTCAGACGGTCCAGTCCGTCGATGACTGCGATGAGACACAAAGACCACGTAACCTTCATGTTAGCAAAATATGACCTCGTGCGGTGATTTCCGACCACTTTGTGCAGTGAGAGATTCTGATCCAATTCCACTTCAGAGTGATGATTTACTGACAAACGAGTATTGATCTACATCTAACATACAACAGCCATTTTTTTTTAAAGATGAACTTTTTTTTCAGCGCAGTGGGGCGCCATTTTTCTCCGGTGACGTTTGCGTGCGGGCATGCCGACCTGTTCTGGGGATGATCACGATGAAGCAGCCGCTGGCGGCGAGATTTCGGATGAGGCCCAGGTGCTGGCAGAGGGCGGCGGCATCGGGCACCAGGTAGGGCGACATGGACGACTGCGCCTTGGGCTGCTGAAGGCTGCCCTCCAGTTGAGACACTTCCAACTGCCACAGCACAGCCACAGTTAAAAAAATAAAATAAAATACGACGGTGACCCAAAAAAAAAAAAAAAGTGTTGTGGTTAAACCTGGAGTCGAAGCTGAGCCATATCCCGCATCAGGCGATTTCTGCGGGCCTCCTCTTCAGCCTAAAACAAAATTCAAAAATTGTTCATTTTTGAATTTCAAAAAACTATTTTTTTTTGCTTGTTTGTTGCATGCCGGTCAGATACCTTCCTTTTTTTAGTGAAAATGTTTACAGAACACGTCTGCTCACAATGGAAAGCAACACTAGGAAGCGTCACTTCCTCGTGTAAGGAAGGCGAGAGGAGTCAAATGGTGCATTCAAGTGCGCTCAGTTTGTTCGAGAACCGAAATTTGTTTGTCATCCTGAGGCATAAAAAATTTAATTTTTGGTCGAGAACCGAGACGTTCGAAACTGTAGAATGTAACTAATTGAACAGTTTGCAGACGGTGATGAGAAATTCCTTTGCAGCTCTTTTGCCTCCACGCCGGTCTCTCACCATTCGGAACTGGGCCTTGGCCTGCTGCAGCAGGTTGTCGGCTTGCGACTGGCTGACGCTGGTGAAGATGCCCGCCTCCGGGTTGAAGTGCAGTACGTTGCCCTGGAGACTGGTGAGGAAGTGGCCAAAACTGCGGATGCAACACACGCGCACCACGCACTGGAGGAGGAAGAGAGAAAGCGCAGACTTAGGACAAACGGCCGAGAGATATTTGACGTTGCCTCTGGAAAGGATGTAGAGTACTATTTTTTTCTTCTCCATCATGAGGAAAAGAAGAAAAAAACAACAACAACAAAAAAAAAAAACAAGAATGTGTTCCCGTCTTGAATACAGTTGCAACATGTGAAGATGTTGCTGTGACTACGACAAGTGGCCAAGTCACACACAGCAGCAGAACGTCCATGAATTTGAGGTGTTAAAGATATTTATTTCATGTTTTTATGAAGTAAAATATAGAGTACTATGCGGTTTATTATAATTAAAAAAATAGGATGCAACAGGGGAAATCATTTGAAATATGAGCTTGTTCACAGAACAAATTGAACTCTTATCTCAAAGCACCACTGTACATATATACAGGCAAACCTCGGTTTTCGTCCAAATCCGTTCCAGAAGGCTGTTCGAAAACCGAAATTGTTCGAAAACCGAAACCACGCTCTTTTTAAAATAGAAATGTTGACTGAACACGTCTGCTCACAATGGAAAGCAACACGAGGAAGCGTCACTTCCTCGTGTGAGGAAGGAGAGAGGAGTCAAATGGTGCATTCAAGTGCACTCGGTTTGTTCGAGAACTGAAATTTGTTCGTCATCCGAGGCATAAAAAACTCAAAATTTTTGGTCGAAAACCAAACTGTTCGAGAACCGAGACGTTTGAAAACCGAGGTTTGACTGTATATATGGTGATAGAAGTGCGGCTCAAATAATCCCTGCACTGACTTCTGGACAATTTTGTGCCAAGCGGCATCTACAAAAAGGGCTCGCGTTCCGACACGCCAGTGAGAGTTGTCATCGAGGAGCGTGCATATGACGCATCGTGTGCCTGTACCTCCTGCAGCGGGCTGAGGGAGGCGCCCCGGTGGGCAAAGTCCAGGCGGCGGTGGGCAACGGCGAGGGCGGGCAGGTGCCTCAGCGCCACATCCTCGGGTAGCAGGAGCGTCTGGAGCAGGGCGGGTCGCTCGCACTCGCCCAGCAGCTCCGTCACGTCCGGGTTCAAGTCGGCCTCTGCCAAGCACAGCAATGGCATGCCGCGATCACAACGGGGACCGCATTTGCCTCAATTTGGGCCAGGAAAAACCGCGGTAGATGAATAAGATGACTCACCAGCTTCAAGCATCTTCTTTCCATCTGGCAACAGGTTGAGGAGCACGGAAAGGCGGTTCCAGAGGCTCTGGGAACTCTGCAAACGTGATGACAGGGGAGTCGGTGTGGATTTGCCAAAGCTTCGGCCGGGGGGGGGGGGGGGGGGGGGGGGGGTACGGGCGTCGCGCTCACCTGCGCACACATGAGGATGATGTCCGTGTTGGTCCTGAGCCAGTCGATGAAGACCTTGACCACCTGGATCAGACCCTGATTGGTCAGGATCTCAAGCTTCTCCAGGAGCGTCTTCTCGCTGTGCACCGACGGGGCGCTGTGCTGGCTCCCTTCGGAGTCCGAGTCCAAGTCTGCGAAAGAAAATTTGTATTGACATTTTTTTGCCCACGGACAATCCTCGGCGTGCCATAACGTTCCAGAAGGCTGTTTGAAAACCGAAATTGTTTGAAAACCGAAACCACGCTCTTTTTAAAATAAAAATGTTTACTGAACACGTCTGCTCACAATGGAAAGCAACACGAGGAAGCGTCACTTCCTCATGTAAGGAAGGCGAGAGAGGAGTCAAATGGTGCATTCAAGTGTGCTCAGTTTGTTCGAGAACCGAAATTTGTTCGTCATCCAAGGCATAAAAAACTTGAAATTTTTGGTCAAAAACCGAATTGGACAAGAAGCGAGAGAAAACCGAGGTTTGACTGTATATATATTAGATATAGATATATAAAACTTGAATTGGAATATTTCATATCACACAATTTTTATGCCTTGTCTTTGATTTAAAGATGACAATATGCAAAAATCTACCAAAATTGTAGAAATTGTAACACAAGGGTTTTAAAATTAAAAAAAAAAAAAAGGGGTGGGCATTACCATTTTCGTTGACCCCATTGGGGGTATTCTGGTTCACATCGCAGGGTGATTGACTGGCAGAGGAGGGGGTCTCCTGGGAGGGCGCGGCGGCGGCGGCAACGGAGTCGTCCGCGGAAGCGGGCCCGGCGGAGGCCGCTTGAGGCCTGAGCAGCACGTTGCTGAAGGTGGGCGCCAGGCGGAAGCAGCGCTTGGCCTGGAAGAGCTGCGAGGACATGGCCTGGAGGTTGCTGCTGATGCTGGCGTCGCTGGCCCCCAGGGGCCCGTTGGCGACGGAAAGCGTTTGGCCGCCGGCCGCCTTGGCGTCGTCCTCCTCGCCGTCCCGCCGGTCCCGGGTCTTGGCCTCGTGGCGCTCGCAGTTTTCCGCTTCACCCATGTCCTCCAGGTCCGAGCGGGACTCCTGGCTGTTCATGTCCGAGTCCGTCTCGACGTCGAAGGCCGTGCCGCCTTCCTCGTCTTCCTCCTCGGAGCCGCTCCCCCAGCAGCCCTCCTTCAATTCCTTCTGCTGCTGGGCGGCCGGATCGGGCGGCGCGGCGGGCGAGGGGCAACCGGCGGAAGCAGGGCGATCTCTCGCCGCGGGGGTCTCGTCCTCCTCCTCGTCTTCGTCGTCCTCGCTCTCAAAGCCCTCGCTCAGGTCACTCTCGTCCTCGCCGGCGTGGTCCTTGCGGCGTCTGCGCATGCGTGACAGGCGGGCGTACTTTTCTTCTGCTGCTGCTGCTTCTGTTTGTCCTGGTCTGACTTGTGCTCTTCCTTCGCATCGCTCATCTTCACAGTGGCGTCCTCCTCCTCTTCCTCACCCTCGCGCTCCAGGGAACCGTTCTGCAGAGGACGCTCGCCCAGCCCGTCTGCGTGCTTCAAGTCAAGGTCGTCTAGATAAGAGGGAAGACACTCAATGTATGTAAAGAGACAATCACGGAATGATCAAAAAAAATTTTTTGGGGGGGGGGGGGGAGGACTGAGGTTGATTTACTGCCACCTACAGGACTGGAGCTTTATAAAAAATGTTTGAAAATGGAAAAAGATTTTGATAGTAGGCTAATATAGCTCAAATAGATTTAGATACATGTTTTCACGTTATAGTTGCTTGAAAGAGGCGGAGCTTCATCCAACCCAGGTGCTAAAACATCGGTCAGAGAAGCTAGAGAAGCTCCCAGTGGCGGGTAAATTGGCCTCGCTGTGGGGGGACCCTCACCTGTGGCGTCCGTGTTCAGCTGCGGCACCTGGCTCTCCGCTTCCTCCAGCTCAGCCTGCAGCCGAATGTTCACGTGGTTCACCAGATGGGAGAAGAGTGCCAGCGTAAAAGCGATGGACGCGCTGTACTGCTTTGAGCCTGCAACACAACCAAATGAGGAAATGACAGTGACCTCGCGCCCAGCAGTTATTCACAAATTCACTCATTCATTTGCTTTTTGTGGGGTCAAGACATACTGCGTATTTTAACGCTTTTTGTGCAATGCCCTAGACTACCACAAGATGGCGACAAAGCCCTGGCTTTTTTTTTTTTTTTTAAGAAATGTGTTTTAACAATATACAGTCAAATCTTGGTTTTCAAACGTCTCGGTTCTCCACCAATTCGGTTTTCGACCAAAAAGTTCGAGTTTTTTTATGCCTCGGATGACGAACACATTTCGGTTCTCGAACAAACTGAGCGCACTTTGAATGCACCATTTGACTCCTCTCGCCTTCCTTAACACGAGGAAGTGACGCTTCCTCGTGTTGCTTTCCATTGTGAGCAGACGTGTTCAGTAAACATTTTTATTTTAAAAAGAGCGTGGTTTCGGTTTTCAAACAATTTCGGTTTTCAAACAGCCTTCTGGACCGGATTATGGACGAAAACCGACGTTTGACTGTACTTACGGTAAGGCTCTCACATGTAGGAAAGAAGAGCCCCGGTAACCAATGCACTTCCCAGCCATTTAATATAGGGCAGGAGAACGGTAAAAAAAAAAAAAATTGTTGGTCTTACCTCCTCTCTTGAGGCTGTGCACCACCATCAGGCACGTCACCACCATCTTGAAGACCAGCGCGTCAGGCAGCACGGCACAGGAGCCATCGGTGGCGGGTTGTTGCTGCTGCTGCTGCTGCTGTTGTTGCTCCTCATCCTCCTCGCTGAGGGAGTGGCGCGTGGCGGTGTTATGGCCGCGCTGCGGCGGCGCCGTCGGCAGGTAGAAGAGCACCAAGTTGAAGTCCTCCAGCACCGACTGGCACAGCGAGGTCAACTCGGACTCCATCAGGCTGGAAAAATTGGGAAAACGTTCTTTCAGCGTGGCGACAGAAAAGTGAAGAAATGTTTTATGGGATATAACCGTATACAAGCCAAAAAAAAAAAAAAAGGGGGGCGGGGGGTATGTAGTCCATGTGGCTTGTCTCACCTGTTCTTGGGCTGCAACAGACTCTGCAGGTACATGAAGCTCACCAGGAGACGCTTGATGTCTCTGGATCTGCAGGAAGTGCATTTACGACCATCATGAAAAAAAACAAAAAACACACACACAACAACAACAAAAAACATTTGAGTTCAGCTGCTTCTGTCAATTGAAAGCAAGCAGAGGCCAGTTGCAGATGTTAATGACAACTTTAAGTAGGGTTCCGTTCCATTTAGTTTGAAGGCAAGCCGCTTCCTGCTGTTGCGCAAGTGTAACGCGAGGTCACGTTCAATCTCCCGAGTCATTAGAAAAGCTTGTTAGTGCCCCGGGTACAACGAGAGAGTAAAAAAAAAATTTAAAAAAAACGTTTGGCATTGAACTTGTTTGTTCATGCTTGATAAAAGACTTGCGAAATTGAGGCGAAGTATGTAATCAAGTGCACCCGTTTTTCAAAAGGGATTATGGACAATTTTAATCTAAATTGCTTGCACACAAATACGGTGACATTTTGACTGACTTGTACTATATATCAACTGCATTAATTTTGCCAGCTGAAATTCTAGTCCCCTAAAAACATTCATTTTTTTTGTGATATAAAATAATGACCCCCCCCAAAAAAAAAACTGCATTAATTTTGCCCACTGAAATTCTAGTCCCCAAAAACATCACATTTTTTTTGTGATATAAAATAATGACCCAAAAAAAAAAAAAATCAAAAATAAAGACAAATGGAAATTGTAACGTCTTTTGAATGGGACAGCCTAACCAGACAAAAGCAAAATGAAGACACTCACAAGGAGCAGACGTTCAGACTGAAATAAGAGGCTGAGCCGACTGACTCCCTCATCTGATGTCCCTCATTATGTCAAACCTTTGAAAGGCACACAAACTCATTTCCCTCTAGAAAGGAGCGCGACAATAAATATACGATAAATATATAATCCTGCCACAAGGCGAGCGTCCTCACCTCTGTCGAGACGGCGAAAGCTTTTTCATCTCCTGCTTCTTCACTTGCTGGTACATCTTGGCCGCCTTGTCAAAGAGGCGCTTCAGGTTGCCGTAAGCGCCCTCGAAGGGGCTCTCGGATTGGATACTTTGAGGCAAAAACACAACAGGGAGGGTTTCAGTCGAGATGCGAGAAAGGCACGAGGGGCCGGCGCGTGGAGCGCCACTCACCAGCGTAGGTAGTAGTAGGTCGCTTCCACATTATAGAACTTGCTTCCAGCCAGCGTCCCCAGCTGATTGAAAGGCATCCCTGGAGAAGTAAAGTGTTTTAACCCTTCAACTGGCTACGCGCACACCCGCACAGACAATCGGGCCAAATTTGAACACTGTCCCTCCCTTACGATTAACGTTAGCAAAGCAAAGGGGGGCGGATCACGGCATTTTCAGTTGAGTATATATCAAATGGATCAAATTACCGCAATTTTGCGGCATTCTACAGCCCTGAGTGTCAATCCATTTTTTTTAAATGAAGGCTGCCTTGAAGACAGTGCACTCACCAACGTGCGGCATGACGGACAGCGCCTGGTGGTAGAACCTCTCGGCCAGATGCTCCGCCTCCACGCCGGCCAGCTCGTTCTGGTAGCGCGCTGGAGACAAACGGCGACAACATGATTTCTTGACTTTGATAACTTCTGATGCTTTATTCAAAAGAACACACGTTTAATGGCAAGTGAAAGTGACGCGAAAAGAATGACTAGGGCGGAATGAGAAGAGCTGAAAGTAAACGAAAAGGTCGTGTGACTTTGCGCTGCACAAAATCGGTCCGAATATAAGACGGTGCTTTTTGCATTGAAATAAGACTGAAAAAGTGGGGGTCGTCTTATATTCGGGGTCTAGACATTATACCCATTCCCAACACTAGATGGCGCCAGATATTATTGAAGCGAATGCTGAACTTGACTCCCCAGGCCAAAGTGAACCCGGGGGGGGTGGGGGGGGGAATTATGCGGCTCTTTGAGAAAATGCAAAAAATACTTGTTGTCGGTCGGGCTGGCTACTCCGAATCGCCCACTGCCAGTTGGAATTGACTATAACTCACCCACCAGACGAATTAGCATTAGCCCAACAGTATGACCGACGGCTGGGTGGACGGACGCGGTTATTTGCCGGGGTGCCTACCGAGATCGCCAAGGTAGACCAGGCATCGGTGACAGGCCATTTGGGCCCACTCCATTTCCTTGGGGGAGGCCGACAGCGCCTTCTTCCGGCCTGTGGGTGACATGGAAACACCAACTTAGCAGGCACGAAAAGTCGGTCAGGGAAACATCTGCACGGTGCCGTGATTAGTTCAGGATTCAACCGCGTTTATACGCCAGCCACAAAATACTTTGGGATCTTGACTTCTGGGGTGAAAGTACACTTGAACCTTTCCAGATGAAATTCATTTGACCTTGCGGTCGACTTTTGAAAGCATATGCCAACTCGCCGCTGTCGCACAAAAGTTATTCAAATGTGTTGCGGTTTACCCAAAAAGCAGAGTACTGTGCATTTTGTCCCCTGATTGTGCCCCCCCCCAATCCCTTTGCAACTGCTGACCGATGAGTGGGTCGGTCACGTGCGTCCAGTCGATTCGGTCCTGCAGCTCCAGCTGGTAGTGCGACTGGATGTAGAGCAGCAGGTGCTGGTAGAAGCCCACGCCGGCGATCAGGTGCGTGCGGTAGGCGCACTCCAGGACGCTGCGGCTGTGGATGTGCTGAGAAGACACAAGTTGCCGTCACAAAGGTATACGGGGGAGAGGGGTGGGGCATGGGCAAAGGACGTATACAGTGTTGCGGCGCTACATTGTGCTTCTTTGCTTTTTGAGGGACCGTTCTTGATGGCTTCTTACAGTTTACAGCCGAGTCTGAATTTAAAGTTGCATGCCTCCATCGTAGTTGCACAACATGCTGGGCAGCACTGACCTCTACTGGAGGACAGAGGCAGAGAAGGACTCCAACTAAGGTCGAGTCGTAACGGAAACAAGTGCCTGTGAATATTGTACGCTCCATTTGTGCTGTTGTGGTGTGTGTGTGTGTGTGTGTTAAGTAGCAGTTGTTTTAAGGTTTCCAATTACCCAAACATTGCTGCTAATTTCCATTAGCCTGTCTATGGCAATTCACATTATGTGCTCGTATGAAGTGTGTGTGTGTGTATTATATATATATTTTTTAATGTTTTAATAGTCACTAGATTGCAAATGTGATCATCATTAGTAGGTCTGGAACATCTCCCCAGTACAAAGGGAGGTTCACCATCATTCCAATTCCACAGTAATAAAAAAAAGCAAACGCACATGTGGCCATTGCACACGAGAAACACTTTACCTTCTTGTTGGTCTTGATGACCTGGATGACTTCGTAGTAAACCTTCCTCCACAGCAACTCCTCCGCCTTGCGGCCGTAGTCCACAGGGTGCAGGAACATCAGTTTGACACACAGCTCCCTCAGCCTGAGCACAACACCAACACCATCAAAAAGGAGGAGAAAAAGATGAAGTCCGTCAGGGCAGGAATGAGCAATTATTCAATTAGTGTTAGGGTGAGAACATACTTGTTACGCAGGCTGATGTTCTCGGGCTTGAAGACCTCCCTGTACGACGCCTTGCCGCCAATGATGACATCCAGCTTGTGCACCGACTCCACCACCGCCCTGCGGAGAATCGTTTTTTGCAGGAGGGCGAAGCGAAAAACATCATCTTCTGTTTCACACAAGGGCTGTCCACTGTATTCACCACATTAAAAGTGTTATCATATTGTCATGATCATGTCGCCGATTAAGAAAATGTGATCACAATGTATGGTATTAGTCATGTATAATGTCACCTTAAGACACTTATGAACTGTTTTTGTTTACATGTCCAAAAAATAATTACCTTTAGTGGTGCTAGATATTTAAAACCAACACAAAAATGACAGTCTTAGCATGGAGACGTTGGGCAGAAATTGGTGCATTGTTACCGGTTTTACAGAGTCATACGGTTTTTTTTTTTCTTTCACAATCGTGTTGGGAAATTGACGCTTCTTGCATTTCATAATGTGACTGATTTGGCTGACAATCAAAGCAGGTCTCGTGAAAAACCAACTCATCTCTGAGATTGCTCTTTCATCACAGCGAAGCTCGATGATAAGAAAGCGTTTGGGCTGCTTGACGACCATTGAACAATGCCCCTGGTTCGTAATAAAGGCAGCGAAATGTCCTCTTGGATTGGTTTCGAAACGATTTGCCATCCGAGCGCAATCACGTCCAACGCGCGGCCTCGTTGGTACCTGTACAAGCGCTTGATGAGAAGGACTTTCGCCTCCGGTTCGCTGTCTTGTCCAGGTCCGCTCATGTCAACTTTGGAGTCAGCGTCTCTTGAGTGAAAACCGCCCGCTCGTCGTTACATTTGCGTCGGCGGCCGCAGGCTGGTCGGACTCGCCCACCGGCAGTGACAGCCGTGTTGTTAGCCGGCTACCACGATTAGCCTCCGAGGTGTCTCGTTAGCTCGTCTCGCCTCTCTGGCCCCGCCGAATCTCGTTGCTTTACAGTCAGTCCCTCCTCAACTCATCCGTTCCAGGCAGCGAGTGAGAGGGATACCCCGTGATTTAAGCTTGTCCCGGTCAGCGAAAATGTCCTGGCGAGCCTCTCGTGCCGAGCTCCGTTGCAGCCAGTGCGACGAAGGCGGCCATTCTTCCCCAACAGGAAGAGTTCACCGTCTGCTTATCGCGAGATTTGAGAGAACGCGTGAGGCTACGATGGCGGGTTGCCAAGTAGGAATTCATTTCAATCCGCAATAAAAATGGGGACCGGGAGGAAACGCCACGTAGAAAGTTGAATGTCGTCACAATACATGTATTTCCAGGCTCATTAAATTAATTCTACTCAGTGATTTTTTTCGGTAGCAATTTTGCTCGAAACATCGTCACTAAATTTGGAAGACAAACTCATGAGAGCACATAGCCGGGTTGCCAGGTAAAAATAAACCCGCTTGTCATAACAGGCAAGTGGACGGAAACTACTGTACAAGGTAGCTTTCAGTACATTTATTTCATACATTTTTGAGTCGAACTAATACGTTAACTTAAACGGAAGCGTATTTCTGCCACGCTAGAAAATAAAGTTCAATAGCATGTTTTAATGAACTAAAAATTATTTGTATTGTAAGAATTTTTAATCACACGATTTAAAAAAAATCACTCGAACAATTTTATTGGTATTGTTTTTCAAATATTTTGCTTTTTTAAAATCCTTCCCAAATATTAAACATGAGCAAAAGTCCTAATGTTGTTTGAGTAGAATCCACATGAAGGAGTCCACGTTGCACTTGAGATGATGACATGAATATTGTACGAGAATATGAATATTGTGTGTTGCATCTTGTCATCCAACCTGCTGGGAATGACTTTCAGGATGTTTTCTTTCTTTCCCCCCCAGATGGGAACTGTTGGGCCACCATCTGGACAGACACAGCATTCATGCACGCTAAGAGATTGGATTTCTAAACTTGATGATCCAAATATAAATGCTCGTGTATGGGAGAAACTAGAAGTCAGTCCTCACCAATACGCTTGTTTGATTGGCACATAAAATTGCCCAAATTGACGGTGTCCTTGTGACTGCTGCTGCTGGCGTGAAACTCATCAGACGACCGATCAGTCAACGCTATGATGGAAACACCTGTGCGGGCAACCTTGAGCATTGAAATGGAGGGCAACCGGTCCCCTCAAGACAGATTTTGCATTCCCATATGCAGTTCATCTTTTTTCAGCCAAGTTTCAATGTCACATTCAAACACAAATATTCTGCATATTTACCTCTTATTTTCTTTCACCTTTACAACTGACGTCTTATTTATGAATTGGTAAGTGTTTAGAAATTAGCTTTATAATCCATCTGATGACAAGAACGTGCGTTGGGCCAAACTTTGATGTGATCCTACTGGCCACAACATTAGGTACACCACCTATAATACACAAGAGTGTTGTCAAATTTGCACTATTGTCCTTTGGGGAAGGTAGAAATTGTGTATTGGGGTTAGGAATGAATAGTGGTATCTCACTGAGCGGTTGCCACTGTCATTCATGACATTTAGCAACTTTCACTGTCCAAAATGGATTTCGATAATATGGAAATGAATGATGTGCAACTCATGAACACAAAACAGGCTGGTTCTTTTTTTCTTCTTCTTCAAATGTCAGTTTCAGAACCGCTTCATAACTCTCTGTTGCTATTTGTGTGTCCGAGCAGATGTTGTAAAACGTAAGCTACTCCTCATCGGCTTCCACTTTGTGCCTTGTTTCCTCTGGCAACGTGGCAATCGGAAAGAGCGATAAGTGAGATGCGAGCTTTAGCCCTAACCCGAACCCTGACGTCCGAACGGTAATTGTTCCACCATTGTTGTGTTTGGATTGAAAAGGTTACTTTTCAAATGAAAAACCTTCTTTGGCTATTCAAATGAAATAAAAACACCTGCTCAAGCATAAAACAATATAAAAAAATAAAAATAAAAATAAAGAGGATGCAAAAGCACACCGGGTTAAGAATTTAATAATTTATTTCATTTCTACCTCCAGATTCACCCGCCCGAAAAATATAAATTTCCGGTGTATTCAAAAGAAACTAGAAGAAAAAAAACCCAAAACAACAAGGAAAGTAATCTCCAAAAGGATTACGACATGGTCATTATCAACTGCACATGCGCCGACCCCATCAATCAACAAAACCCAAGTATTATTATCATCCATATTATTCATATTATTGTTATTATTGTTATGACAGCAAGAAGGAAATCATCAGAACAGCCACATTCATGTACAGCACTCTTCCACAGCACTCTTCCAACAATATACACCAAAAAAAAAAAAAGAAAAGAAAAATCCGTTCTGTCCCCCCGCCCCCAAAAAAAAAGAGTGGAGGCATGAGGGGCAAGGGTGTTCGGATTGGGGGTAGGACGCTTTTATATGGCTTGTCAAAAGGGAGGAAGGGGACCAGGAATGAGTAAATAAGTAAATAGAAGATAAGAAGGAGGCACACTTAGTATTATGAAAGAAAGAAAAAAAAAAAAAGCAACGTCACCAAAGGATCCCAAATAATGCGTCAATACATCAGAGTTGCCGGAATAAATATAGATCTCTGAACGACAACCCACAACCAATCAAGTGGAAGCCACAGCTGATTATGGACCAAACAAATCAAATCACCTGCTTGTATTTACAATCGCCCTCCGAAGAAACGCTAGGAAAAAAAATAAATAAAAGTCACATTTTTGATCGTTGTTTTTTTTCTTTTCTCTCTCTGTGCATTTGTGTTGGAATGACCTCAATCGGTAGAAAGAGAAGAAAAACGTTGGAGAGACTGGAGGGAAGGTGGGGGGGGGGGGAGAAAAATAACTGTACACTCTGCATCTTATTACAAACAAACATATACATAGCATATACTGTAGATATGTACACGTACACACACATTCATTCATTCCGGCTCAGGAATCTCATTCTGAGGAATCTCTCGTTCTGAGCAGTCCATGGGATTTCAGTTCCGGGGAAAAAAATAAAAATAAAATCCAAATTCCCGCCAGGAAAAAACGTCCAAAGTCCATCGAGGTGGAGTATAAAATAGCAATCCTTTTGCTTGTAAACAGAGAGCTCCATGGCGACGGCGTCGTGTGCAAATTTTGGGGCGTCTTTGTTGATGTGGGACACACACACACACACACACACACACACATCATTTTGTCCTTTTTTTTGTTGTTTGTTTTGTGCGTGCGTTGATGTGGGCAAGATTGTCTCCGTTAAGAAAAAATGTAAAAAAAAAAAAAAAAAAAAGAGATCAATCAATAAAGAGACTCTGGAAGATCTCAGACAACAAGTCCTCCTATTACTGTAAGAATAAATAAGATTGCTAGATAGAAATAGAAAACGATGGATAAAAGTGTCGGAAAAGCCAATGAAATGGCGACCAATCCTCTGTGGA
Source organism: Hippocampus abdominalis (assembly GCA_018466805.1). Classification (NCBI taxonomy): domain Eukaryota; kingdom Metazoa; phylum Chordata; class Actinopteri; order Syngnathiformes; family Syngnathidae; genus Hippocampus; species Hippocampus abdominalis. Next base: position 5,138,583 of record CM031699.1, read on the forward strand.
TGATAATTTAAAAAGACTACGAGAGAGAGAGAGAGAGAGAGAGAGAGAGAGAGAGAGAGAGAGAGAGGGAGAGAAGGAAATAATAATATCATCATCATCATCATCATAATAAAAAATGCTTTTTAAAGTAAATCAGCTTGAACCCTCCTGTTAAGATCTGGCTGGGTCAATTTCACCCCAAAGTGTCTAAAAGGACAAAAGTCACATTTTATTTGTTGAGAGCCAAGCATGAGACGTTTCATACCCCTCCAAAAAACTCTTGCATCTATTGTTGGGGTCGTGATCACAACTCACCAAAACTGACTCAATCATCTCGAGAAGTCTAAAAACTTTTTTAAAGAACCCTTCACCAGTTTCTCCAATCTGCATGCAATTGGATGGACATGTCATACATAACACAACCCACGAACAAGTCTCAAGCAGCCATGACCACGAGTGAGCCGGAAAGCCGCCATTTTGATTCCAGGCACCCATTTGGGGGTGAATTCCAAAGACCTGCCACTTTTTGGGCAAATTCCTTCCAGCTAATTGTCCCAAATGAGCCCCAATCGGACGGACGCAGGTATGTTGCACAGGAAGGTGAGGTTAAATTACAACATTTTGTGTTATTTTGAAAAAAATTTTTTTTTTAAATTAGCTTCAAAAAAACGAGGTGGACATTCAGCCATTTTGGTCAAACACCTACTTGGAAATTAAACCAAATGAGTCCCAAAGAAAAACCAAAAGTTATCTATCTATCTAAAAGTGTGTGTGTGTGTGTGTGTGTGTGTATAGATAGATAGATAGATAGATAGATAGATAGATAGATAGATAGATAGATAGATAGATAGATAGATAGATAGATAGGTGTGTGTGTGTGTGTGTGTGTGAATGCAATATTTGGTGGACAATTCTAACCTAACATTAAAAAAAGTTTCAGAGACCCATGCCAGAACAGAACGGCCATTTTGGTTGAAAACCATCCATTTTGGGGACAAAGCCGACAACAAATGGGCCTGGAAAGAAAAAGATGAGACCCTGACAGACATGGAAATGAGATGACATGTCTGTCAAAACAGGCCGCAGCAAAACGTCTCAAAAAACCATTCCCCAAATTGAACAGGTAGTCTGCTGTTTTGGTTGGAAACGGCCATTTTGGTGGAGAAAGGGGCCTGGAAAGTTCAAAAGACAAGCTTCTGAAACTAGTTTCAGCGATGGCCGTGAAGACGGGTGGACGTCTTTATCATAACAGGATGCAACAAAAAGTCTCAAAAACTCATGCTCCAAATTGAACAGGGAGCCCACTGTTTTGATTTGAAACAGCCATTTTGTGGAAAAAAAAATAAATTAGGGGACCGCGAAAGCTCGAGAAAAAAATTAGCCCTTGACACCTGTTTCCTCAATGGACATGACATTTGGTGGACATGTCTACCACAACAAGACCCACCAAAAACTCTCAAGGACCTCTGCCCGAGACAGGGAGTCCACCATTTTGGGTTGAAGTAGCCATTTTGGTGACTCAATCTGAAATGTAATTTGTTAAACCTTTCATAATGAGTCCATTTCACCCGCAACATAACAGGAGGGTTAAGAGAGGTCAAGCACCTTGGAAATACAATACCCACAATGCACCTCCGCTCTCTCGCCTTCAATCCTATCCTGGATAGTCATGCACAAATGTCCTGTCCTCCCGTTGCCCCCAAAATAAATAAATAAATGAATAAATAAATAAAGAAGAAGAAAGCGAGGACCACACTGCAGCTCCTCACATGGTCCGCTGGGGTTCCGGACCGTCCTTAGAGCACACAGACCGGGACCAGTGGCCCGCGTTCTCCCTTTGTCAACCAATGGCATCGCGGGAAAGCGCCCGCGACATTTGGCCGTGCCAGCCCGCCGCGTGGCGCTGTTGGCGCATCAGCCAGTTAGATTCCACACTGTCCTCCATGAAGCTTTGTGAGTGGCTGAAGAAAGACAGGTGGAAGGAGGGGAGTGGGAGGGGGGGGGGGGGTCACGCAGTCATTATATGAAGCATCCTACAACCCCAAAACTACTCTATTGGGTTGGAGCTCCATTCTGAGGCTTGGTTACCTGAGTCCTAAAGGTTATTTACACTTTAAATGTGCCACGTTGTGGTATACTTTGGAGCCAAGAAACATTTGAGCAGCTGTCATTTTTAACCAACGTAGGAGAAGGGGCTCAAAATTTGTTGGGGGGGGGGGGGGGATAGGGGAGGGGAGCTGTACTTTTCAAACAAAGACCAAAAACTAGGCACACTAGCTTATTTTCAAATGTAGTATCTTTATATATATATTTTTTTTATTAAGTGGTATTTGTGTGGGAGTGATATTGGATGGCAGTAGCATGGGGATCGAAATTTTTAGTGTGTCACTCAATTTCAAACGAAGGAGAAAAATACTCCATAGTCATGGTATTTTATTTTATTTTTTAGGTGGTGCTTGTCCAGGACTCAAAATTATGGGAGTGGGCACAAAAATTCGAATGAAGGAAATATAAAATGCGGTTGTGTTTTCATTTTAGTTCATGTTTGATCACAACAGGATTGTTTTTTTCTCTCGTGGGGCTAAGGGGGGCGGGGCTTGACCGATATGTGGGGGAGCAGGGAGAAAAAAATCGATTTTCATGACTACATTTAATGGAGAGGTTTTCTCAATTTAAAAAAAATAAAAGTACGCTACACACCATGAGGGTAAAACTGCCAATGTGAAGTAAGAATTTTTGGACCAACTCTTAGCGAACGCGCCAGGAACTGAAAGACTCACTCTGCCCCTCCCTGCCCTCACGAACACACACAGGGTACATCTGCACCGGAGCAAGAATTGTACTCGAATAAAATGGCCACTTGTGAACATTTCAATGTTTTAAAACTTAGAAAGTAAATAAGTATTAAAAATAAATACAAAATAAATAAATTGCTGGGGTGGGTGAACAGGGGCGACACCGATTTTAGATGGGGCTGTAGCACCCCCTAGCTCCGATGTAGTGTCATGCATGCGCCCACCCCCATTAACTGGAGCGCCCCCTAGAGTGTGAAGCTACAAACAACAAGTCAACCACAAGACCAACAAGTAACATGACTGAAACAAGACAGAAAAAAAGCGTTTTCATCTCTTTTTTTGGGGGGGGGGGGGCATTTAAGCCAATTCAAATTGCAGCTGATAATGTTGTTTTTGAACAAAGACAAAGCGTCCCAAAAAGCGTGAAAATCTTTGTAACACCTTAATTAAATACATGAAAAAGTTGAGATCAAAATCCTAAACAGTGTTTCCGTGTGTAATTGAGAGTTTCTTTTTTGGAGGGAACCTACCCTTCAATATTTGCTGTTTGGTGCTCAGGCCAAAGCCCCGTCTAAAGTAGTACCTCTGGCGCCATCTTATGGTATCTTGGTGTCAAAGAACTACTGAACCTAAGCGTCATTTAGTCAAACATTAACACTGTCTAAAACGTTATAAACGTAGTGCATTGGCACCATCTTGTTGCATCTTGATGCCAAGGAACTATGTTGAGGTGAGGAGCTCCATTTAATCTGGCTGCAGCACTGTCTAAAACCGTATAAAAGTAGTGCTCTGCCGAGTTCATGTTGCCAAAGAACTAATCTCAGCACAGACAATAGCACTGTCTAGCATAAAAGCAAGGCTTTGCTGCCATATTGTTTCCAATTAACTAAGTTGAACTAAGTTGAGGAATCTCATTTAGTCAAGCCGTAACATTGGCGGCGATCAAAGTAGTGCTTTGGCACCATATTGTCAATGACAGCCCCGTCATCCATGATTATCATTGAGTGTAAACGACTGGATTTTTGCCAGGTTGGTGAGGTGACGCCATGCTGGTATGAAATTAAATTCTGCTTAGCGCCCCCTAAAGACTTGGGCCAGTACTGGCCAAAGTTCAACTAAATGGACCAAAAAAAAAAAGCAGATTTTGGGGGAAAGCCAAACAAGACACATTTGACACAACTGGATTCACAAAGACACCGTAATGAAACAAAAAGCACACAGAGGACATGGGCCAGTCACGTACACACACACACACACACACACACACACACACACACACACACCAATTGCACCATTTGTTGTTTAGCACCAGTTTGGGTTCTGATAATGAGAAGAGAAAATGCTCGGAAAAAGCAACACCCGTCAGCCAGCTGTCAATCAAACATATAAGGGGGCGGGGCGATTTTAGGGGATCTGACTGGCCAAGCTCAAGGCACCGTGGACCACTCGAGGGGTGCGAGACCTCCTGCACGGAAAAGTGTGTGTGTGTGCGTGTGTGTATGTGTGTGTGTGTCGCTATCTTGTCCGGCAAGAGCGCAAAGTTGAAGAAAGCCCTTTGTTTCGTGTGAGCGTGTGTGTGTGTGTGTGTGTGTGTGTGTGTGTGCGTGTGTGGAAAAAAACCCCTTTCAAAGCATCTCTCTCTTTTTGATCTCTCTCTTTCAGTGTTGTGTTTAACCCCTCTGAGACCACCACCGGGGCCGTGCCAGGTGGTCCGGTCGCCATGGAGCTCTCGTTGGGAACTAGGGAGGGAGGTCGCGAGAAGAAGAAGAAGAAGACGTGACGGCGAGGAGGTGTTGAGGGCCGCTTCCTCCTCCTCCTCCTCCTCCTTCTTCTTCTTCAAGGCTTTTCACACCGGGGTCTGCTGAACCCAAGGAGGAAAGCTGGTTCTCCTAGCCAGATAGACAGAGGAGGAGGAGGGTGGGGTGGGGGGGCGAGGCGGGTGTGGGGGGGGGGGGGGGTATGGGAGGGTGGACGTATAGAAGAAGAAGAAGCCATTCAATGACCGATGAGAGGGAGGCGAGCAGGCGGAGCGCACGGGGAGCAAGGACGAAAGGACGGAGGAGCGGAAAAGTCAAAGGGGGGCCATCGAGGGGGTCGCAAACAAGCAGACAGGACGAGAGAGAGAGAGAGAGAGAGAGAAAGAGAGAGAGAGAGCCAAAGAGAGAGAGAGAGAACAACAGAAAGAGAGAAAGAGAGAGAAAAGGAGTTACAAATGCTGATGGATGGGGAACAACACCCACAGCAACACAGCATTGCAACTGGTCAAGGAAAAAAAAAAACCCAAACACGCACAACCATCAATTAATATGTTCCACTTGAGCCTCTCATCCCACAAAAAAATTGTACTTTTTAAATTTAAATGCATTTCTTTAGGTTTTTTTATTATTATTGTTATTATTATTATCTAGTCAGTCTAGTTCCTTGAGTTGATTATGTCATTATTTTTTCTTTTCTAATCAAATTGAATTGAATTATATTTGGGAACCCCACAGCCCCCCCCCCCATTTTTTTTTTTTTAACCCTTTCGGGGACAGCGATTACAACAGTGAACACCCTATCAGGCCATCAGGTTGCAGGTTATCGTTATTTGTGCATGAGAGGGTTAACTAAAACTTCTGACATTTTTTTTTTTTTGTATTTTGAACTCCAATCCTGGTCCCTCTCGTTTTTGTTTTTTTTCCTGCAGGTTGATGAGATGATCGTTTGACCCTGAATTTGCTCAAGTGTTGTTCAAACTGTCACGCGATCAAACCGCACGCAGTTCTGCCGGTTATCGCAGGCGCTGTGTACGCTGGGAGTCGGCTAGCCTCTTTCGGTCACGTGACACTTTTGACGTTAGTCGGAGTCGCTCGCGAAAGGCGAATATTGCGCAATGTGGCGTGTGCCCAAGATTAATGGAGATTGATGATTTGTTTTCGTTGAATTCTTAATCCACAAACAGTAAACCCGGCGCTCTCTCGTGGTTCTGTTTCACAGTAGATTTTTTTAGTTTTTGTTTTCTGAGTTATTCCAGGTTTTCCTCTACTTTAAAAAAAATGGTTTGGACGATATTTTTGTGTCATCCATCGCATTCACTCTTTATCAATATATTGCGTTTTTAAATGCGTTTGTATTCTTTTAAAAGGGACCTTCAATCATCAAATTTAAGTGCAGAAAGAATTTGAAATGATTTATCTTGATCTCATTTTTTTTTTTTAAATCTCAAAACCTGCCGTTTCAACGGGGGGGGGGTGTAGACTTTTTTTTTTCCTTTATCCGATACATCCCACATTAAGAGCTCAGGCCTTGTACGTGTCAATAAAGCAGACGCATTTCTCTCTGGAAGATATATTCACCGTCATTTAAAAAAAAAAAAAAAATGTAGTGGTGGTCGTTTAGAGGAAGACAGAAAAGTACTTGAAGGCGGCTTCAGGATTGCTTCTGATACACAGCAGATGGTAGGAGGTGGGAGGGGGGGGACGTTGGGAGGGATCGGGGGAGGGGTGGGGTGGTTTTGCGTACAGCGGAGAGAAGGACAAGCATCACAGTAAATCATCTGATGGGAGTGTGGGTGCGTGTGCGCGTGTCAGGTTGCCTTCAACAACAACGAAAACGAGAGCAACTCAATGCAAAAAAAAATTAAAATAAATAAATAAATAAAAAAAACTTTCCCTTCTCAATCAGAACCACACAAACCGTTTTTGCTCAACACAACAAATAGCGCTTTTAATGCACAATGCGTGTTCGGAGGCGGCGCACGCATGTGTATTAAAGGCGAGGCGCCAAGCAGCTGGACAAAGACACGACGGGCACGCCCGCCCGCTCGCCGGCTCGCTTGGAATGTTGACGGAACATCCCGCCGGGGGGGGGGGGGGGGGGGGCGGGGCGGTGGGAAAAACAACAACAAAACAAAACTTACCCATGTAAACTTCACACTCTGCGGGGGAGAGGGGGGTGGGGGTAAGGTAGGGCAGGGCAGGGCGGGGCGCCGTTTTGTGTTTATTAGCACAAAATTGTTTTTATACGACTGCAAAAGTACACCCAACACACACACACACACACACGCACACACACACATAAAAATGATGTCAATAGGACACGTATGGAAGACGTAAGAAAAGGTGTGCACATCCATCAGTGTTCTTCCAGGGAAGGTTCAGGTCGGATACGGAGATTTCCCATGATTCCCTTGTTTGACTTGGCAGCGTGAGTGAGATGAGCGGGAAGGATCGTGGCAATGAGAATTTCCCACTTTTGTCAGCTCAACATCAAATTCAATCCGCATGCTAAGTTGTGGCGCTACGCTAGCATGACAGCGGAGACAAATTCACAAAAGTTCATTTCGTCGTTGACAGACAGCGCGCTGGCGCCTTGAGATACGAGCGCCTCAACGTAGGAGTTTGCCTGTTTCTGCTTTGACTTGCAAGCGCTAGCTTGAGCACTTCATGGTGGCGGTGAGCTTAATTGAAGTGACTTGACACTTCAATAAGCGGCAGTTTGACAGATGTATTTATTTTTTTCAGAAAAGATGCTTCAATCTCTTTTTTGCTACTTTTATGGTCAGATTTGGAAATCTGTGGCAGGCTTTCAAGATCAGGACCCCAAGGGCACCTTGACTTTGACATTTTTTTTTTTGTTGGTGAAACTGCGTTGCGAAATGTTCTACGATGTGACTTTTAGAGGCGAATGGCCTGGTAAATGGAAAGTGTGTGAGTGACTGAGCGACAGGGACACACACTGAGAATCGCGGGGAATGATGAAGTTAGCGAGCGAGAAAGAGAGAGAGACAAAGAGAAAGAGAGCAGGTGAAGGTTTGTCGGCTGGGGTTATTACCTGGACACTCGGGGTGGGACGGGGGCGAGGCGAGGCTGCACTAGGATGGACTGACGCCTCCCCTAAGAGAAATCACCGTATCTCGTCAACAAGAGGATCAAATATGAGGAGGACGAGGACGAGGTTGAGGAAGAGGAGAAAGGCGCAACAACAGCAACACCACACACACACACACACACACACACACACACGCTCACACACGCAGATGACATCATCAGTACGGTGAAAGCAACACGACATCTCATGCAGTGCGCAACGGCAACAAGCGCCCATCATTGGAAGGGCCAAAGGTATGGTCCACATGCTTTGCTTCGCGTTAAACCAGAACAAAACGACACCACACGAAGAATGCCAGAAAATGGGAGGAATGACACTGAACTCAATCCTGATTGAAATCAACTCGGAATATGAATGCAAAGTGGTTGAAGTTCACTTTTATTTTGTCTGGTCATTTTGCCCAGTCAGAAGCCATTCAAACCTGAAGTGGACCAACACGGAACAGGATCGTATTTCAAATTGACTTTCAACGTGAAGGTAAAATGGCCCGAATTTGCTCTACTTTGATATTTCCATTGTACAAACTGAGCTGCCGTTTACATCTGAGATATCCCAGAAATTAAAACGGATCCTGTTTGAAATTCATTCAAAATGGGGACACCACATTGGCCGGGCGAACATTCGTCCTTGTATTGAGCAAGGCACCACTTACACCTGAAGTAGACCAGAAGCAGAACTGGATCCTGGTTTCAGTAGACTCACAATGTGAACGCAAAGTTGTCCAGGTTGCCTTTCACCTTGCATTGCTAATCTGTCCACTGAGGAGCCATTCATATTTAAAGTCGACAAGAATGGAACAGGATCATGTTTCCTATTGACTTGAAATGTGTCACTTTAATCAAATCAAGTTCACTGTTGTGCAATATTTCCATCGCATGAACTGAGGTGGAATTCATGTTCCCAAAGTGGCTCAGAAATGGAACTGAATCCTGATACAAATCACATCAAATGGTTGTATTGACAGTGGCACCGTTCACCCCTGAAGTAGACCAGCAAGGAAAACTGTATTGTGTTTCCTGTTTCACTTTTACCTTGAACTGGATCTTGATTCAAATCAACTCAAAATGTGAACACAAAGTTGTCCAGGTTGACTCTTATATGTTATATTGACTCAAGAGCCATTCACACCTGAGGTGGACTAAAATGGAACAGGATCGTGTTTCAAATCAAGTGTCCAGGTTCACTTGAGTGCAAAACTGAGGTCACCCAGAAATAGAACTGGATCCCGTGTGAAATGAACTCACAATGTGAACACAAAGACGTCCAGTTCCAATTTCTATCCTTCTATTGACAAATGCTGTTTCCAGTTTTTATGAAATCCTTGATAAATGTATCAAATGCTCTAAAGCAGCAGCTATCGTGGTTACTTACCTTCATTTGTATCTCCTCTCCGAGTACATCCAAGCATGGATTCTACTTCTTCCTCGTTAAATGATCATGCCTCCTTGGGCAGGTGTGCAAAATCTCTCCATTTGTGCTCCAGGGCAGTGAAAATATGTATACTGCTCCCCATGGCAATGACATCGTGAGCAACTGCAGCCCAGATAGTGAGTGGCCTTTTGGTGGGAGTCGGCCTTCAGCGCTCCCTGACCAAACATGACTGCACGGTGCCTTTTGAATGACTGCCTTTTCACATTTTATGTCCCTACAAACAAATTTGACACTGCACGGAGAAGATTGTTGTTTACTACACTTGCCTACAAAAATCGGCAGGTACTGCATATAAAGTGAGGCCTAAATAGGCTGGAATCTACACCGCAACAACGAGGCACTCTAAACCAGCCATATCAGCCCGAAGCCCCTGTCAACACACTGGCTGTCAGGATGGATTCCTCCTCCTCACGCTTCCACTATCTCTCTGGGACTTGCATGCACTCACAACTGACAACGAGGCACTCTAAAGCAGCCATATTGAACTAGCCAAAAGGACGTTGCACTTGAGGCTGTAGGTATAGCTTGCTAGCTAACCGCATGTCACAATTGTGTCAGATGACCTCTGATGCACCGATTGCGCCAGGGCAAAAAAAAACCTAAATAAAATAAATCGAAATCAGAAAAGCTGCAAAACAGATTTACGCGATATTTTTGAGTCCTTGGTCTTTCGTAAGTTTTAAGCAAACCATCTTCGATTATCAAGAATGTATCGACAAATTCATCTCAGAATTCACTTCACAGGTTCTTTAAAGTGCGTTTTTTTCGTGGACGTCAACGGCATTTAGCAGCCTCGGGAAAACTTCATGCTCCAGGATTTCCAAACAGCCTCCATTCTCAACGAATCATGTCGCTTCGCTAAGGCCAAATTCATTCACAAATTCGGTGCGTAGAACAGAAGCCTGGATGGGCTCATCCACGTAAATGGAAAGTGCGCACGTCCAGGCAACCTAAAAAAAGTCAAGTGAGAATGTGCGAATCGGGCCCATCGAGGTTAGGGAGTGAATCATTCCCAACACAGCCACAGTGAAGAAGGGTCACGAAAGCGGCGAATGAAACAGGGGCGATGGAGAACCACCACGTGAGCGTGTGTCAGCGTCGCTCGGTTGCAGAGTCATGCTCGGCGGCAGAAGGAGGAAAACAGCACAGGGCCCACCAAAACCACCACGGACCTCCACAGCGTCAGTGCACAAAGCCCAAATCCAGAGAGCACGCATGCTCAAAATGGACAAGAGCAGCCCACATTGGGAAAATCGGGAAAAAGAAGAGAAAGAAGAAGGACGAGGAGCGAGGAGAAGCAGAAGAAGAAGAGGTGGGTTTTAAGGCGGAATGTCACAGACCTGATCTGGGAAAATCCTGGTTGTTTTTGGCTCAATGATGTGTCCTCCTCGTATCTCATCCTCCACGGCCACGAGTCTTGGTAGTAGAAGGGAGTGCAAGGGGGGTTGGGAGAACAAAAAGGAGAGGCAGCATTATGACATGAGGGAAGAATGAAAAAACATTTGGATTTGAAATGGACAGCGGAGGTTGAAGATTGAAGTGATTTTGAAACTCAACTCGACTGCCATTTGACATTCAACGGGAAAAGGGACCCAAATTGGAGCCGTTTCACCGCAAGCCGAGTGAACGACTGATTGGTCTGCAGGACGGTTGTTTCACTAACAAGCCAAGCAACGGCGACGACACAAAGCAAAAAATAAAAAATAAATGTCTAGTTGCTTTGATTCAACCTCTGTGGGTTGGCACACTTGCCGCATCATAGCCTTCAGTTTGGTTTGAAACCCGAACGTCAAACCCTAACCTTCCCTCCCTCTGAGCCTTAACGAGATAGTACAGTGGTACCTCTACTTACGAACGTAATTTTCAAGTTATGAAACATCTCAACAGGAAAATATTGCCTCTGGTTCCGAAAGAAATTTCAAGATACAAAAGGTAAAAATACAGTATGGGCTGCGACTCACAGCTCCGAATTTCCTGAACGCAACATACTTGTAGCTGCTCTGCCATTGGCTACTACCGAGTATCATTCTGGCATCCCATTGGCTAAGAGGGACCGTTACCGTATGTGTCTATGCATGTAGATCGATAGACGTGTGTCTATGCAGCGTCCTCGTCTTTCGCCCCCTCGGGCCATGAGACGTTCTGATAGTTTTACGTAAATGTGAATCACCCGAGTCGGGCGATCGCTATCACTATGTTGATGTTCGCCTTGAACATTTTCGAAAGATTGTTAAAAGCCGACATAAGCAAACGTCCTTGGATCAGTTCTTGACAAAACGTCAGGCAAAAACCACTCCTGAGAGAGAACATGAATTAAAGAGGGTAAAAACTGATGAGGACGCAGTTAAAAGTTAAATGACCACCATTTTTAATCTTTACTCTATTCTTTGTTTTTTTACATGATGCACAACTCTCTTTTGATGCATTTTTATGCTTTAGGAAATATTTGTGTCTGAATTTTGGTGGTTCTTGGAACGAATTAGGGCATTTACATGGAAAATGTGTCTCTACTTAGAACATTTTCTACTGAAGAAATTTCTTCCAGAACCAATTAATTTCGTAAGTAGAGGTATCACTGTACACCATATAAAAATTCCTCTTCAGTGGACGACGGCATAATGGCCACTCAGCACACGCAGATTCGCAGATTTTCTTTCCCCAAATGTTTGTTTGTTTGTTTGCCCCCACAATGCATTTCAGTTCACTGTTTGTGGACCGGCCCAGTCCTTCTTCTTCACAAATAACTGGGGTCTACTGTACAGTGATTTGGGAGTATTCAATAAATCGTTTTAGCCTGGGGGTCCACAATATAAAAAAAATAAATAAAATCCCTTCCTAGTGTTTAGGGAGTATGAAAGAATGTAGGAAAATCCTAGGTTTTGGTTTAAGGACAGATTCTGACCATGTCTTTTGAGCGTTGGTGGTAGAAGTGAGTTGAAGGGAGTCGGGATAAAAGAAGGAAAAGGGACAATTACAGCATGTGAACTAAAACAACAACAACAAAAAACGACAGATGAGCAGATTCATTGAGGGGGAAAAAACGTGCCAGGCGATGCCAATATTTTTCAAAGAACCAACTGTCGGGTTGCTGGATCAACAGCGTCCCTTGGGAATTGCTGCTCGTGGGGTAAAAAAAAAAAAAATCCTTCATCTTAATCATTTCATAGATCCCGCAAAGCTGACGGATGCACTTTTTTTTCCCCCCTCCTGGCTTTTTCTCCGATTTTCCCAGGCCTGAAGATAATCCAAAGTGCCAGGGAAGGATTTGAATTTCAAGGGGGTGAGAGGGAGGTTAACACGTAAAGCCGGTGGGAAAGTCTCGTGGAGGCGTTTTCATCTGGGCAGAAAGTGACTGATTCACTTCCACCTTGAATTCACACGTCAAGTGGCTCAGAAAGACAACTGGAACCTGTTTCAAATCCAATTTCAATCCAATGTACAAGAAAAGTGCACCCGTTTGACTTTCATCATGTGTTGCTATTCTGTGCAATGCAAGTGAAACCAAACCAGGGCCAAATCTTGTTTCAAATCAACTCACGGTGTGAATGCAAAGTGGTCCTGGTTCAATTTCACCTCACAGGGACTGATTTCAGAGCTGAAGTGGGTCTGAAACTCAATGTTGTTTCAAATTCATTTTCAACATCAATGCAATTTGCCCTGGTTGATTTTTGCCCTGTAATTGCCAGTGTGCATCAGAAATAGGATTAGAAATGGATTCTTTTTGATGAGAGTGGCGAATGAGAATGCCAAGTGGTCCCTTTTCACGTTTTCATTTAATTGCCGTCCTGAACTATCGTGCCCCCTTTTGGACCAGAAAGTGTTTCATAATTTGCAATATGAATACAAAGCTCACTTTTACCTTGCAAAATGAACAACCTGAAAGGAACCAGAAAGAAAACTGGATCCTGTTTCAAATCAATGTGCAATGTAAATGCAAAGTGCTATTGGCCCACTTTCAGCTTTTATTGCCTTTATATCGACCAAGGTTCCTTTCGACGTTAATTGAACAAGAAACTGAAATGGATCTGGTTATGGGTCGATTTGCAATGTGAACATAAATAGGTTGCTGATTCACTTCAATGCTGAATTTGTCTGCATCAGACCTGAAGCGAAGTGGATGCTGTTAGAAATTGTAACCCAACAATAACTGACTTGTTTTTATGCCCATTTGCTTCTTGGCCACTGAGCTTGGCTTATTTAAAAAAATAAAAATAAAAATAAAAATTATAATTCTTGGAGATTTGGCAATTTTGTCTGGAAAAAAATCAAATAAAATAAAATGAATCACTTAAGATTGAGAGTCCCCATTTTTATGATCATAGGTTCAATTTGAATCCGGCTCCAAATAAACGTGAGGAAAATGAAAAGGCGCCGTCATCCACATTATTGCCACCTACAGGACTGGCATGGAATGGCATGTTAGGATTTTTCTGGCGTACTTTCCTTGGCGGAGGTCTGCATTTTCAATTCAATCACACACACACACATTTATTCCAGTGAGGACGCACAAAGTAAAGAAAGCAAAAAACCCACAGGTGAAGTTTCAAACATGAGCGTTTGGATGTTTTATTGGAGAAACAGTGTGTACAGCGTTGAGAGTTTTGCTTTGTACAAAAAAAAAATGGACAGAGAGAAAGAAAGAGAGACAGAAAGAAAGAAGTCATCAAGCAAGCACACAGAAAATGTCATTGAAAAACGTCGAAAAGACAATGAGGCGTATGGGGGACGTCTTGTTACATGAAGAGGGAGAAAGAGAGAAAAAAAAAGCAAAGTCAGCATTATGAGCACTTTTACTTCAAGTCTCTTCAGGTCACAATGTGGGAAATTGTTTGGCTGCATAGAAAAAAGACAAGAGGATGAAACAGATGCTTCATTCGGTACACCAGCGTCCCAATACTACTACTGCTACTACAAAAAAAAAAAAAACGCATAAAAGTGAGAACTGTTTCTCCTCTTTTGCTATATGATGTGGTTGACTCATTCCAAAACATCCTGGCAGCATGGGAAATACTAAAACTCAATGTACCTAATATTGTGGCCTGAGTAGAACCCCCTGGCTGTTGCACGGGGCAATAACTGTCACACCTGCATATACTATATTTATATACTTTGTCTCTTCAATAAATATTCTCTACAGTACCCACCCCCCCAAAAAAAATTTCAAGTCTCCAAAAAACGGCAACAAATGAATACAACTTCTAGTCGGCCTCGTATAGATTATTGCGGCCAAAACCGTGCCGATGAAATAGTCTCGCTCTTGTAAATATTTATTCACATTTCATACAGTACTACTATTGTTATGTCGCTTGCATCGCACACATTAGAATTGAAAAACTAGATGAGATATTACTGCCATACGACAAAACATCCTCGCCAATACGATAACTCTTATTGAGTATTAACAACTTCTATCATATGATAAATAGCGGTATATTTCATTCATATTTCGATGTATAACTGCAAAGGTGCTCCTGGGAGCCTAGTAGTGATCCCTGTGGAACACCAGATGCTTTAAGGCCATGAGGATTAGACATTAAAAAAATTTTAACAAATCGGCAAGACAGTCAGCCAACACAAGCCTGCTCTCTCAATTACGGCAAGAAAAACACGATGAAAAGACTCAACTTCAAAATTCCAAAGGCTGACTGAAAAATAGGGAAATATTTTGAGATCCATGTCAGATTTTTTTGGGTGTGAAAATTTGAGCAATTTTCAAGAAAAAAAAAGTTGATTTAAGAGACGTATTATTTGACTAATATGTCGGAGAGAAAATAGCAATCTAATAAAAATAAAGTTAGACTTTTAGTGAGAGCAATGTTTTTCAACATCCATCCATCCATTTTCCGAACCGCTTGATCCTCACTAGGGTCGCGGGGGTGCTGGAGCCTATCCCAGCCGTCTTCGGGCAGTAGCTGAATCTGCCAGCCAATCGCAGGGCACACAGAGACGAACAACCATCCACGCTCACACTCATACCTAGGGACAATTTAGAGTGCCCAACGAGCCTGCCATGCATGTTTTTGGAATGTTGCAAACTCCACACAGGGAGGCCGGAGCTGGGATCGAACCCGGTACCTCTGCACTGTTGCTAACCACACTAGTTTTTCAACAGTAAAATTATTTTTTTCATTGGGGGAAATCTCTAAATTCAAATTCACAAGATTATTATTTTGTCAAGTTTTTTTTAAACTATTTTATTTTATCTCTATATTAGAGAGAAATATGCTATTAGAATAAAGTCATATTTTTTTAGAAAATAATATTTAGATATTTATATGGATATATACATTAATATATACTTTGACAATAAAATGATTTATTGAGAAAAAAAATCTTGAAATTTACAATACTTTAGATTTTAGGGTTATTTTGGACAGTAAAATTGTATGAATAAAATTGACCAGATTAAATTGAAGGAAATGGATCTGATGGAGTTTAAAAAATGATGATTTTTGAAAGATTTATTATATTTTTTCCGAGGCAGTTTTATCTCTTTTATGGGTGTGGGGCAATGGGGGATGTAAAAGAGCCATCGTTATCAGGGCAATTCACTTCCTCTTTTTCTTTTCCTCCGATGCCTTCAAGGTGGCATTCCAGAAAGTTTTCAAATTCCACATTTAGGAAAAGACTAGTGCTGCTGCATTCTTTGGTTTGAAGGGTGTCTGTCGTCTTATGACAGAAAAAGGAAGATGATAGGAATGGACTTTCATCAAGGAAAATCAGCAAAAACAACTCGCAACAGCCGTGCGACTTGCGACTCCCAAAAAGTTGAGAAAAGTTCCTCCGCTGCAGTTACACATTCAAATTTTGTCCCTCAAAATTTTTGTCGGTGAACACATTGTAGACAACTTTCTGAAAATAATTGTGTTTCAGTCCGATACGATTATTAATATTTTATTTGTAATTACCGGGAATTTAAAATGGAGAAGGTGAAACTTAAGTAGAGCTGTGACGGCCCAAGTGCATTTTAGCTTCATGGTCCAAATTCCCTCCAACACTGCAAAATTGCCCCCCCCCCCAACTTTTTGGGAGTGCTACAAGCGGTCCAATCAAATTTCGAGAACAACAACCATTCCAAAAAAAATGTGTCCAAACAATGTGTCTGGTCTCACGGCGTCTGGTAATTTCCACATGGAAGCGCTTTCCTCCTGTCTTTTTGTCACACGTGTAGCGACCGGTCAGCGCTTTAAATCTCGCAGAGAGATCGGAACACGTTTTAAGGCGGAACACGCATGACCGTCCGTCCGTTCGTTCGTCTGTCGTCATTGGGCGTCTTCTTTCCTGGAGGGGATTATATGTCACATGTTCATTTCAAGACAAAAACAAACAAACAAACAAATAAATAAATAAAAACTCCCTCTCACCAAAAATCAGGTTCTAGGTCCCTCACCAGCACCAAAAGTAACAATTACGTGTAAAAAAAGTGTTCTGTTATCCTCAAGATCAACAAAAAACAACAAATGCATATTGATATTTACGTATGTCAAAACAAACAGCAAAAAAGAAAAAAACAACCCCCCCAAAAAAGACCTAACTCATTCCCTGCCATTGAAAAATCCATTTTAACTGGCCAGGCAGGAAGTGCATCTAAACCAAAAACTAAGTACAAACTTTATCCAGCAAACAATAACAACAAACATGCATTTTGAATGTACTAGACAACAAAAACAGACGATGTCTCAAGCACACCAAAAAAAAAAAACCAACAACAACAACAACAACAAAATAAAGTTTCTGATCTACTCAGGCGCACAAAAATGTGTTCTGAGATCTTCGGGTACCCCTAAAAAAACAATAAAAATGATTTCCTTAAGCGCACAAAAAACAGCAAAAAAAAATCCTGATATATACTTGAGTGCAACAAAAACAAGGCACTTTGATATGATCGTGTGCAAACACAAAAAAACGCAGCGTGGGAAATTTCATTTTGAAGTTTTCCCAACATGCTCAGCTGTTTTTAGACCGCCAGCTCTGACAAAAGCCCAAACTGTCAGCAAGCTAGGAGGCTGAACAAAAACAACTCATGAAAGAAAGCAAAGTTCAAAACTAGCGTAAAAAGTACACAAGACAAATGCCAGAACATGATAAAAATCTGTTTGGGTATACTTAGCTCACCACAAAACAACAACAACAAAAAAACGCACTTTGATAGACTCAAGCGCACCAAAAGATAACCACAAAAATGTCCTTGAGCACGTAAAAGACAGCAAAAAATACTTTGACATACTCAAGTGCAAAAACCAACAAAAAAGAATACTCAATCAAACCAAAAGACAATGCTACCCAACAGGAACAATTCCACTATTCATTCATACAAAGATACTCCAGCGCCCTCCAAAAAACACGTTCTGATCAACCTGTTGCACCCAAAAACAATCACAACAATGCAACCTGATATCCTTGAGTGATACAAAAACAACAAAAGTTTGTTCTGATACACTTAAGCGCACAAAAACAAAAAAATAAATGTTTTTTGATCCACACAGTGCCCGTCAAAACCAAGAAATAAAACAAAAAGATCACACTCGAACATCCTGGAGCACACCAAAATCTGTCTGCTGATATCGAGTAGCTGAGCATATGTTTAAAAAAAAAAAAAAAAAAATGTGTTCCAGTGAATCGACCAGAGCACCAAAAGCGACAATGAGGCAGTGGCCAACTAGTTCGGAGTTGGCGCAACAACTTGACTTGGTGTACGAGTAAACTAAGTGCAGAGCTCAGTGATGGAAGGAAAACAACTCCTACGTGAAAGCAGCCTTGTAGCGGCGGTTGCACCCCACCGTGACCCGATGCATGGCGTTTACCTGTGGATGATGCCTTTAATCTGCGAATCTTTCTCCAGCTGCTGTTGGCGCAGGCGGCGCTCGCTGTCCTCCAGTCGGTTTTGGTACTGCAGCAGGATTTTGTTGGTCTGATGCTCCTGGGTGAGCAGGCGGCGCTCGTATTCCTCCAGCTTCTTGTGCGACATGACCAAACGCTCCTTCAGGCAGTTGATCTCATCCTCGTACTCACGCACCTGCCGCAGGAGAACAACACGCGCTTAGCACTTTGGCACACTTTGGGACCCTTTGACAACAATCCTCAAGCATTTGAGACTTTCCCAACGGCACAAGATGGCTCCAAAGCACTACTTTAGTCTAAAAGAAGCAGATCGACTCACTTCAACATAGTTCCTTGGCACCAAGATGCCACAAGGGGGTGCCAAAGCACGACACTGTTAAAAGCTGTATTTTAGAACACTTTCGGGACATTTGGTGGTTTTCCCCTCAGAACAATTTGAGACATCCACATTTTGACGGTGAAGATGAGATGTGAGCGCCATTTGTGCCTTCCTGCTATCACGCTCATGATGAAAGACGAGCACACGTTTTTGGTGCTCTTCTGGAGTTCAACTCACATATTTTCCAGCTGATAGCCATTTATATGTTGAGTGGGTTTCTGACCAATCAACTTTCAACAAAAACACATATTTGCCCACAATTATACTTGGACATACTTGAGACCAGCAAAAAAACAACAATAGTGGAGTCTAGAATACTTGAGTCGAGTGCAGTAAAAAATCAGCCACATTGTCATCTGATCTGCTCAAGCACGCCCAAAACGAAAACCTGTGCTCTAACTGCATCAAAATGACAACAATGTGGTTTGATGTATTTCAGTGCACCAAAAAAAATAAATAACAAAACTGTTATTTGACACGCGCACACCAACCAAAAAAACAGCATTGTCTGGCACACTTGAGGGCACCAAAAATGAAAAAAGTGGTCTGACAACACCCCCCAAAAAAAACAATGTAGTATGATATACGACAAAACAATAAAATCATTTGACATACTGGGGCACACCAAAAAATGAAAAGGACAAAGTGCTCTGTCAGCACCAAAATTACTATACAACGGAGTTTGGCGTACCAAAAAGCCACAATAACTTCTAATATACTAGAACACACAGAAAAATAAAAATAGATGTACTCGGACAGCACCACGATTACAGCACAATGCACTTTGATATATTTGGTGCGCGAAAAAAATGACTTCCGATATACCTGAGCTACCAAAAAAAATAAAAAATAAAAACAGACGTGCTCTGACGGCACCAAGATTACCAAGTGCCACAAGGCAGTTTGACATGGTTGCGTGCACCCCAAAAAAACAACAACATTGCGGTTGGACACACTTGAGCGCCCTAAAAATGTAGACGAGGTGCTGCAGCAGCAGTAAGAAACAAGATGGCGACCCACCCTGTCCATGCGCGACTCGTCCATGCTCTTGGAGTACTCTTTGAGCTTGAAGTCCTCGCGGTCGATGCGTGAGCTCTCAATGTCAGCCGACAGGTGCGGCATGTTGGACACCCATGCCACTGTCCTCTCGTTGGCCGGCGTCCCAGGCGCCTGTGACCCCTGTGACCAGAACAACGTCAACACTAGGACAGGGAACCCGCTAGCAACCCGCTCACCACCCGTCTGATTATCTGCCAAGAGACAAGCCGCAACGGTGACGTGAACCCGCCGAATAAATCAGTTTGCTGTGGAGGCGGAATGAAATTACCCATCTAAAATATGGGGAAGCTGCAACGGCTATTTAAACTTTTGACGTCAAACACCGCAAAAATTGACCAACTTCAGAGGAAGTCCCAGTTGCTTTGGACCAGCATATTTGTCGCCTCCCGATCTACTATCAGATGCGGAAGTTGTGTGAAAAGAAATTGTCGTGTCACATATCTGAATGCCTGAAGCCAAAACGGCGTTGTGAACATGCATTATGGTGAGCTTTGTCTAAAACGGAAAAGATAGTTTCTGGAATTCTTCTGATTCACCCAAATTCCTCATTCATGCCTCGTAAAGGCATCATCGATTTTGTTTTCCATCTACCACCACCTGCTGCATCGGAGGTGTAGTGCAGGTAGTTCTGCTGATTGGTCGACAGCCTGATGAAAAATTTGGTTCCAGGACTAAAAGTTTGTCGAACTGTTTTTATGTGTGTGTGTGTGTGTGTGTGTGTGTATACAATCTATTGAGTATCAATGACCACCAACTACTTTGGAGGTGGTCATCGAGTCGTCAGCCTGATGAAAAATTTGGTTCCAGGACTAAAAGTTTGTGAAACTGTTTTTATTTTGTGTGTGTGTGTGTGTGTGTGTGTGTGTGTGTGTGTGTATATACAATCTATTGAGTATCGATGACTACCGACTACTTTGGAGGTGGAGTGTAGCTACTTCTGTTTTGTGTCGTGAAATGTGATTACTTCTGTTGCAGTTCCGGGGCTAAAAGTTCCTGGAACTTAATTTTTTTGTTTTGTTTTTGTTTTTAAAGCTTCCTTGTAAATAAGTGCTGGCAAGGCGCCATCCCACTGGCCTGTTTGCCGACGTTGGGCTTGAGGAGGTGCTGCTGCTGCTGCTGCTGCTGCTGCTGCGGCTGAGGCTGCTGCTGTTGGGGCGACTGCTGCGTGGTGGGGCTGCCCGTCCCCTGCGGACTTCCCGACTCCCGGACCGAGCTTTGTTGATGCGGCAGCCCCGGCGCCGTGTTGTCCTTGACGGACAGCTGGCGGCCACCTCCGCCGTGCGGCTGCCGCCCGACCCCGTAGGCCGTCTCGGGCGACTGTAGGAGGTTTCCGCTCTGCGGCCGGGACTTGGCGGTGACGGCCGTGGGCGGGGCGGCGGCGGCGCTCACCGACAGCTGGTGGGAAGTCTGCGATTTGACGCGTTGGCCGGAAGGGGGTGGAGCTCGCGGCTGGACGGTGGACGGAGGGGTGGTGGCCAAGGACGAGTGGGAGGTGCCCGTCTGGGAGGTCAGTCCCATCATTTGCTGCTGCTGCATGTTATCCTGACAGACACAGGAAATTGTTTCTCTGTATGTTAGCATGTTAGCTTTAAACCTCCCTGATTGTCGCAATCGATACATACTAGTGATATAATCCAGTCATTTCAGTTTTCTGTGATTTTTCCCAGCAGAGATACTGATACAGTCAAACCTCGGTTTTCGAACGTCTCGGTTCTCATCCAATTCAGTTTTCGACCAAAGATTTTGAGTTTTTTTATGCCTCGGATGACGAACAAATTTCGGTTCTCGAACAAACTGAGCGCACTTGAATGCACCGTTTGACTCCTCCCGCCTTCCTCGTGTTGCTTTCCATTGTGAGCAGATGTGTTCAGTCAACATTTTTATTTTAAAAAGAGCGTGGTTTCGGTTTTTGAACAGCCTTTTGGAACAGATTATGGACGAAAACTGCGGTTTGACTGTATACACAATTTTCAAAATGTTCCATGTCCCACCTCATTATCATTATTATTGATATTTTCTGTCTCAAAGATGACTTTTTTTAATCACAAATTTTTCAAATGTCTATTTTCCCAAAACTTTCTATTGAAGACATGTTTCACAATTTATATTTTCATTCAAAGTGTTTAGATCCATTTAGTATTTTTCCACAATAATTAATTATTTAACAGAGCCTTAATATAAATGTTATAATGCTTCTGTCAGCATTATAATGACAATAAAGTTGTATTCAATTCAATTCAATAATTTGTTTTAGGGTGCATATTGAAAAAAATGCTTTAATATATTTATTTCTTGACTTTATAAATGAGTATAATAGATAATAACATGCTTTTACAATTAAATTTTGTGTTAAAAAAAAAGTTTTTAATACTTGTCCGGATCAAATTTTCTGATATTTATTGCCTTTTAAAATGTGCCGAATTCAATTTTTCTCCTCCTTGACATCCTCGAAGCAGTCATGAAGGGGATATTGGAGTACGCAGGCATGCGCGCGCACCTGCATGTGGACGGACATCTGGCGACGGGCGTAGTCGGCCCGGCCGTAGTCGTCGCTGTAGCTGTGCGAGTGGATGATGCTGGGCTGAGCCAGATGGGCGCCGTCGCGGGTCCTGAGGGTGGACAGGTCCTCGCTGCGGGAGAATCCGCCGTGGGCGAACTGCGGCACGTAGCTGGGGTGCGAGGGCTCAGGCTCGGGGGCCAGGAGCAGGGGCGCGGGGGGCTGAGCGCGACTGTGCTGCTGCTGCTGCTGCTGCTGGTGGTGGTGCTGGTGGTGCTGCGGCCCGTCCGCCGTGGCCAGATGAAAGAGGGGATTCTGGAAGGAAAGCGGGTAGCGCATGGCGGCGGCCTGCTGTTGCTGCTGCTGGGACAGCGAGTCGGTGGCGGCGGCGCCCATCTGGCTCAGCCGGCTCAGCCGCAGGCCGCCGGACACGCTGGAGCCGCCGGAGCCGGCCGACAACCTGCCGCCGGCCCGCAGCTGGCCGCTCAGGCCCGAACCCAGGCCGCCACCGCCTCCGCCGCTCAGCCCCCCGAAGCTGCCCATGCCGGCGATGGAGGCCTGGGAGGAGTTGAGCATGTCCACCGACTGCAGGTTAGACACGCTGTTCATTCGGGAATCCTGGAGGTCCATCATATAGATAAGGCTTTTACTGACACTGAGCCGCCCCGCCCCAATCTGTCCCGCCCCGCAAACTCCATGATGACCACGGGTGAGATGGGTGAGGGTGGTGCGGCCACGTGAACCGCCGGGCACTGATGTCGCGAATGTTGCAGAGTATTTGTCGGGAAATACCCTCCAGGATGAAGCAACAAGCAGATGTCATGAGACAGTGCTCCCCCGCTAGATCGTGGTTCTGGTTTGCGCCAACTGCCATCATTTTTTTTGTTTTTTTTTAACTCCAGACAGCCACTTTCCGATTTACTAAACATTTTGTACGTGTGACCACGTCTGCTTTAGTTGAAACAAAGGGATGCAACTAACGATTATTTTAATTAGCGATTAATCGGTTTAATTATTTTTTCAATAAATTGCATTAAAACAATACTTTGTCAATTTCCCTCCCTCTATTCCAAAACGGGACATTACTTGCATAAATGCATATATCTTAATTGATTATCATCCAACCGGTTTGGTTGTTAACATGTGTCAGAAAACTGGCGAAAAGGTTGATTTTTGTTTTCCAAAGTAAAACGTGATGGTTGCAATGTTCTGATTTTGACTCAACGCAAAGACACAACAGAAATCAAACATTCTTTTTAGATGAGACTGAAATTTTTAGTTCAACGAGGTCTCAATGTTAAATCGATCACCAAAAAAGATAAGTTGATGATTAATCGATTAATTACTGTACATCAACTTGAATTTTTTTTTTTTAAACTCATTCACTCCCAAAGACGTTTTTAAATGTCTTTTCAGACTTGGTCTAGAATTGGCTGGTACTGAATAAGTTAATAGTTCCACAAGTTCAAATTTCGACTTGGACGCCTTCAGTGTAGAAGAGAAGCTCCCCAACTAGTAATCGTCATCATTTCCACGTCACAGCCAGAATCAAATTTGCGAGAGGGATGACACAATTTTTATTTTATTTTTTTAACGGGGGTTCACTGTAGACTTGATCATGGGAGATTCCTTGGAGTATGAGCGACATGCTGGTCATACTCATCTCTCAGGCCGATGGGGATGGCGAGCGATTCCCACGCCAACTCACCTTGCCGTCGGGTTCGGTGATGTCGGAGCTGCTGGTGCAGTAGGCTGGGCTGGAGCGAGCGAGGGGGGGCCGGGACATGTAGAACATGTCTTTCGACGACGCTCGGTGGAGGAGATGCTCGCGTTCCTGAAAGCTCATCTGGGAGCGGGATGGCAACACCCCGCCGGTGGAGGTAGGCGAAGGCAGGCGGGTGATGTCCATGGAGCTGGGGTGTGGGTCAAACAAACACGTTAGGGGAGTTTTCAAAATCCAAAAATGAATAGAGCCTGCCTCAAAATCCCCAGATTCTGCTCGTTCAAAAAAAACTACTTTTACCCCCCCCCCCCCAAAAAAAACGTGTTTTTGTTCTAACACAAGAAATCTGCCAAAAAACGATTACAATTTGGCACAAAAGCGACATGAGAATTTGCCCCCCTGGCCCCACAAAAAATTATCAAAAATTGTCACACCACAAAATTCTAAGGCTGGTTTATTGAAATGAAAAAAATGCCGCCATTCCGAGCTGCGCTATACCTGTTAAGGTCCCTCATGACAAGGTTGTGGAAGTCGGCGGAGGAGAGGCCCCGGTTGAAGGAGGGCCGGGAAAGGAGCCGGTCGGGCTGGACGCGCTCGGCTTGGTAGCTGGGTTGCCTATGCAGGTGCGGGTTGCGTAAAGCCATGCTGATGTCGTTCAGGAGGCGGGGCAGAGGGCCCAGTTTGATGATGGCGTCCTTCAGGCGACAGAATCATTTCATCGAAAATAGTCTTGACTTCCCTCAGCACTCTTCACTTGTATCGAAAACACATCTGTACATTCTACTGCTTTGTCAAAATAGACATGTTCACAAAATGTGACAAAACACATGAACGTGACAAAAAAGGAAAAAAAATTGACAAACATCAAAATGTAACAAAAAGGACCAGTTTGGAATGTTAAAAAAATACAATTTTGATAAACGTATTAAAAAAAATGATCAACATGTGCCAACAATGAAAATTTGACAACTAGACCAAAATGTGACAAAATAAACATGACACAAAAAGATTAATATGTGACAAAAAAACATTTCAGCAACAGTTTTAGATGTGACAAAAATGTCACAAAAAATTATCAATGTGTGCAAAAAAATTACAATTACAAGAAATTCACAAAAAAGAAGTTTACTAAAAATATACTTTGAAAACAGTTCAAAGAATGGAAAAACAAATAAAAATGTGACAAAACAATGATCAATATTAGACAAACAGTTCAAAGTGTGACACAAAATAAAACGTGACAAAATAATGTTAGAAAACAAATTTTGAGGAACAGATGAAAATACCACAAAACAAACAAAAATGTGAGAAAATTTATCAGTACGAGACAAAAATAAAAAACTGAATGAACGTATCAAACCGTGACCTCAATATTTGACCCCCCAAAAATCTGAATGTAACCACACAAAAATTTGTTTTTGACAAAAACATGAAAATGTGACAGGAACATAACTATGACAAAAACGTTTTTCAGTACGAGCACTAAAATAATAGTGGACGATTTGATGAATGATGAAAACAAGTCTTGCACGTATTGGACAAGACAATGAATGAAGTCGAGTTCAGGAGTTCAAGCCTTCCCGCTTGAGGTGCCGGCGGCTACCTTGCTGAGCTGGGCCATGACCTCCCAGAGGAGACTGTGGAGCACAGAGAGCTCCCGGCCCAGGTCGATGTAGCCCTCGAAGCCGCCGGCGTTGGTGACGCTGTCCAGGTTGGAGATCTCGTAGAGGAACTGTTGCATGGAGCCCCACTCGAGCTCCACAAACTCGTTCATGAAGCACATGTACTCTTCCTTGTTGCCGAACCTGAACGGGAGCCGCCGTGCACATGTCGCTTCCGTTATCACTTGTGCACCGCTTACAAAACAGCCAAATGTTTCTGTTTTTTTAAATGGAAAAAAATGAAAATAAATAATAATAATCATTTGGCTGTTTTCTTCAAAATGCGGCTGTTTTTATCCTTTCAAGGAAAAAATCTTAATTAAAAACAGTGTAAGAGAATGTAATGTAAAGATGAAAATTTTACCCCAAAAATCTAATCTTTTTTTAAATAACTAAATTTGGCAAGTGTAGCAAAATTTGAAATCAATTGGAAAAAAGACCCAAAAATATCAAAATGTGACTGCTCCCGAAATATGGAGAAAGAAAATCACAATTTGATGGAAACGGGCTACTGATAGAAAAAAGATACCCCCCCCCAAATTTTTTTTAAATATAGCAATACTTACAATCAAACTTGGAACCCAAAAAACATCTCACCGTGAAATCAATATCTGTCAGCAAATACATAAAAATGACAAAAAAAGGCCTTTTCCCCCAGTGGATGAGAGGGTAGTTGCTGAGACCCCATCCAAAAAAATGTGCAAATAAAAAAAAAAATATTTCAATTTGACAGCAAAATACAAATATCACAAATCAAGATTTTAAAAAAATAAATCAATGAATGTAAAACAATCAAAACTAGATTTGTCACCACAAAAAAAAAATTATATGGCTAGAGTGTAATCAAAATTCGTCACCAAAATGTTGACAAAATCCCCAAAAAACAAAAAAAGTAAAATATGCTGAACACAAAACATCAAAGGTCAGCCTTGAACTCTGAATACGCGGTGGGTGGGTGTTGACCTACTTGGAGAAGTTGGCAAGGTTCTGCACCACTTTGGCAATGAGCGTGAGGGTGCGCGACGTCTGCTCGTCTGGATATTCCTGTGTCAGGTTGAAGAGTGACGGCGACATGATGGCAGGACACAGGAAGCGCAGGAAGAGGGAGCCACTGATCAGGCGTTCGGCAATGTCTTCGCGCCCGCGCTCGGCGCAGCGCACTCGCCACGATGCGAACACCTCCTTCAGCTCACGTGGGAACACGCTGGCGGGAAACGCGCACACAAAAAAGTTGTTTCCAACATCTGTAGACAAACGTATTTCAAATGAAACAAAACAAATGAAAATGTGACTTTAAAAAAAACAAAAAACTATGTTTTGTTTGACTTTGGGCTTCAGTCAGGGCTCGCCAAAAGTAGTTACACGCATGAGCTGTTTGGCACAGTTTTTGTGGCGGCATGATCTGTTTGGCACAGTTTTTGCATCGGGTGCCCTTCTTGATGCAACCCACCCACCACAGTGGCTGGAAAATGACAAATAGCATCAAAGGTCTTGCCGAGGGACCCAACTGGATGCTGCCGATCACCATGGCTTGGTGTGAAGTCAAGGTTACTACACACTGAGCCATCCAGACCCCAACCAAAATTCAAAATGCAACAAAAGAAATCAAAATGTGAGGAAAAAGATTTGTGACAAAAAATATTGGGGAAAAAAAAGAATGTGGCAAATTTGACAAACGAATTTCAAATGTTACGAAACATTTCAAAACAAAAATATTACCCCTCCAAAATTTGAAATTTGAAAAAAAAAATATGACCAAAACTGCAATCCAAATGTGATTAAAAAAAAATGAAATGTGACCAAAAAAAATTTTGACAGTACAAACACATGTCAAAAATCACCAAATATATGGTTAAAACAACAATAATAAGAAGAAAAAGAAGAACAAATTGTAAGGAAAAAAATTATCCAAATATAACAAAAAAATATTGATAAAGAGATTGATTGATTGAGACAATAGTGCTCAAAATATCATTATGTGGCAAAATAAATTGTTAAGTGTACCTAAACAGATGAATACCTGTCCAAAATAATAACAATATGATCAATGAGAACATTTTTCCCACCCACCCCCGAAAAAAAGCATCCACTTTTGTTGTGAGGTGGCCGGTGAATTGTGAAACATGTGATGTGATATTTGTGCGCTCACCAGTGGGAATTCACAATCTTGCAGAGGGCCAGCTCGCAGCACATTCTCAGGTTGGCCTGGTGGTCCGGCAGCACGGAGGGAGGCGTTCGCATGGGGTCTACCTCGCAGTTTTCCTCCGATTCGTACAAGGCGCGAATGAATTCCCCTGGGCGTAAGAAACTGCAATTCTCAACAATGCATGCAACAATCCCTCAAACGGTGGCTGGAGGGATTTCTTTAGCTCAGTCGCGTTTAGATTTTATTTTTAAGTCATCTTTGACCTTATTTGGGAGGTTTAAAAAATTCTAAGTCGTGCCAGGTGACAATTTAAAGGTTCGTACACACGTTTGTTGATGATTGGTTGATGGTTACTGTCTCACTGAAAATATAAATATTTACTCCATTACTGGCTGTGCTAGGTGTGAATTTGAAGGAAGACCTCTAATGGAGGGAGGTGTTTAGTCGTCCAAATGTCTGTGGGGAGCTTAACACACTGATGTCCATTGATTGGTCAATTAGCGGTGCTAATGCTAACTAATTCGCAACAAGAAAAAAAAGGGTGGGTTTTTGTTTTTTTCCCAAGCAACACTTGATGACTGATTAATCCATTTGAGCAAATATGCTAAATAGCTCAAATGCCAACTGAATGTGTTTGCGTACAAAGCAACGAGTGAACAACAAAAGAGCACCTTAGTCTGGTTGTATTCTTTGCGCCTCCGTTCCACTTCCCATCAAACATCTGCCACCTGTGCTGAGCTGTGATAATCGCCTAATTCAATTTGAGGTGAACCCCCGGGGCATAAGCGTGTAAAAATAGCACTGGACTCTGCTGGAAAATCTAATAAAAATCCCCACAAGTTGCCTCTCTGTCAGCCCCTGGTAGGAAATGCCTCCTCCAATTAAAAGTTTGCACTATTTCCAAACTCAAGTTTACATGACAAGTGACACAGGCAAATTGCTATGTTTCCTTAGCCTTTTAGCAGACTGATGGCAGAGCAAAAATTCAGACACGGGGACAACCGGCAGCATGGAACTAGCCTGGTTAGCTTAACACTAATGTTAGCATTTTGGCTAAAGGGCTAACACCAGTATGGCGCTGTTTTACGTTTGACGCAGGGACAGCGCTTAACTTGTAGCATGCGAAGACATGCCTGTTGATATTTGACCTAAGAAGGACTATACCAGGGGTCGGCAACCCAAAATGTTGAAAGAGCCATATAGGTAAAAAATGTATGGAGCCGCAAAAAAATAAAAGCAGTTTATAAAACTTACAATTGATTTTTTGTTTTGGTGCATTATTTGCTCTGGAGCCATGTGTTGCCGACCCCCGGACTATACGGACAGACGCTTTATCAAAAGTCGCACCGTCATTGGAATGCCTCAACAAAGGTGAATTTTGAGTTTGTAATCGCATGTTTCGGCCCGCACAGCTCGGAGAGGAGAAGTTTGATAACATGTACGAACCGATGGCATCCTTGAGGTACTTGTGTCCGATGAGCTTGAGGTACTCTTCTATTGCTTTGGTGGCCAGAGTGTTCTCTCTGAAGATAAGGTGCTCCCGGTCTATGAATCTGTCCACCTCGCACATGGCCATGTCTGACAGGAAGTCCTGGACGCACCACGTCAATCGCAGCAAAAGCAGACTTTTTTCAGGCTAATGACACATTCCATCAGACTTTCACAAACAGTCAAACCTCGGTTTTCGAACGTCTCGGTTCTCGACTAATTCGGTTTTCGACCAAAAATTTCGAGTTTTTTATTACTCGAATGACGAACAAATTTCGGTTCTCAAACAAACTGAGCGCACTTGAACGCACCATTTGACTCCTCTCGCCTTCCTTACACGAGGAAGTGACGCTTCCTCGGGTTGCTTTCCATCGTGAGCAGACGTGTTCAGTAAACATTTTTATTTTAAAAAGAGCGTGGTTTCGGTTTTCCAACAATTTCGGTTTTCGGACAGCCTTCTGGAACGGATTATGGACGAAAACCGAGGTTTGACTGTACTTTGTGAGATTTTGTCATTATTGCCGAGACTTCCAACATTTACTTTGACAGAGCTTATGAGACTTCAGTGGACATATCTCATGAAATTTCAACCTATCTTCGGAGATGTCATCATTTCTCGCGAGACCCTGACGTATCTCGTCAGATGTGAATTCGACTCGACGGTACAGGTACGGACGGCGCTCATTTGATTTTGACATATCTCCCGAGACAGCTCAATGAGTGACGCCACCCAAAAAGAAAACCGGCAAATGTACCTTAGCTTTTCCGGTGCTCTGCAGGATGTGCACCAGCGCGCAGGCCACCTCCTCTTTGCTCTTGACGCTGAGTACGGGCTCCAAAACGGCGCACAGCGTGCGGTAGTTGTTGGTGACGTACTCCGCAAACTCCTTGTACAGCTCCATGGGCAAGATGTTCATGGTCTGGAAGCGGGACTTGAGGCGCAGCGAGGCGTTGATGATCTTGCCGCCGCCCCCCACGCCCGCCCCTTTGGTGAGGACACTGGGCTGGATGACGGGGTACCACTGCTCCACAAACTGACGCCCGGTGATGCTGGAGATGGGGATGCTCACCAGGCCTAAATAGGTGCTCTTTTCCTGGAGGCGAACACAAGACAGATTACGGTGAAAAGCCTCTGAACCAGGAAGTGGTCTTTTTTTTTTTTTTTTTTTTTCCACAGTCTCGCGCAGTCTCACTTTGCGTCTTTTCTTGTCCGTCTCCTTGTAGAGGTGCAGGCGTAGGTTTCGCACGGCGGGCAAGTTGTTGAACTCAAAGTGTTCCCCCCAGAAGACGGTGTCGGTGCGCGGTTTGCTGGTAGTGCGCGCGTACAGCATGTCGTCCAGGCACAGCTCGCAGTAGTATCGCTTCTTGGCGGGCAGCTCCCGCGCCTCGATGATCCACAGCTTGAGCACGTTGTCCACACGCCGACTGTTGTCCTGAAAGAGGCCGTGAGACGGAGGTAGCGCGACAGGAAGTGACTCACAAGATAAAGGGACGCACAGTTGCGGAGACAGACAGCTCCCATCACAAAAGACCCCGGGCTATTTCCAAACGTACGCCGGGCTATTTTTAAACACGCCGGGCTGAGTCAATTAGGCTCGAGTGTCATTTTTGTTGTTGTCAGCGTCTTTAGCACCGCGGACAAAAAAAAACTGTTGAAGTCTCACAAGATATTGCGGAGATTTACAAAATACAGTATGTCTCACGAAATATGTTGAAGTGTCATTTGTCACTGTCTCACAAGATATGTCAACGCGTCGCAAGGTCGGGTATCACGAGATACAGTGTGTCCACGTCACACAAGATATGTCAACTCGCACATTACAGTCTTGCCAGATATGTCAAAGTTTCACACGCCAGCTCAAAGTCTCGTGAAATATGTCCAAATCTAAAAAAAAAAGTCACTTGACGTCTTGTAAAAGTCTCACCGGATATATTGGAGATACCGTATGTCTAAGTCCCATAAGATACAGTAATCCCTCGTTTATCGTGCAGTTAATGGGGACCAAAACCACCCGCGATAAACGAAAATCCGCGAAGTAGCGACCCCCCCATATAGGTACATGTCCATAATATTTATAAGGCCAAATTTAATGGTACACATGAAAGTAGAAGTAAATTTTCAAGTAATTAACATGACTTAATGCTGTATACTAATAGATTTAAATTTATGAATAACAAAATACAGTAAACAAATTTAAAAAATATTTATTTTTTTTTAGTCCGCAAAAAGTCCGCAAACGGTCTGCGAGAAGCTGCAAAAGTCAGCAAAACAACAGCGAGTCACACAGAGCAACATATACAGTAACAGTACTGTACTACATGTACATGAAAAATAAAAAAATATATTTTTTTTTTTTAGGTCCGCAAACGGTCCGCGAGAAGCTGCTTAAGTCAGCAAAACAACAGCGAGTCACATAGAGCAACATATACAGTACTGTACTGCATGTACAGTCAAACCTCGGTTTTCGGACGTCTCGGTTCTCGTCCAATTCGGTTTTCGACCAAAAATGTTGAGTTTTTTATGCCTCGGATGACAAACAAATTTCGGTTCTCAAACAAACTGAGCACACTTGAATGCACCATTTGACTCCTCTCGCCTTCCTTACACGAGGAAGTGACGCTTCCTCGTGTTGCTTTCCATTGTGAGCAGACGTGTTCAATAAACATTTTTATTTTAAAAAGAGCGTGGTTTCAGTTTTCGGACAATTTCGGTTTTCGAACAGCCTTCTGGAACGGATTATGGACGAAAACCGAGGTTTGACTGTACTGTATATGAAAAAAAATATATATTTTTTTTTAATGAATATGTTTGAAAAAATCTGCGATGCACTGAAACTGCGATAAAGGAACCGCGAAATAGAGAGGGATCACTGTATGTCGAAGTGTAGCAGGATATGTTAGTCTCGCGAAATGTATCAAAACATTAGGAGATAGGTCAAGCTCTCATGCAATATTTTGAGGCCTCTTCAAAAATCTCACGACATGTCAAAGCCTCCCAGGATATTATAGTGTCCCGAGACATGCCAAAGGGCCATTGAGATATGACGATGTCTCACAAGATTGTTGAAGTCTCATGAAATATATCAAAATCTCACAAGATACACCGAGGTCTCATGAGCTACTTTGAGGTCCGATGAGATCCATCAAAGTCCAAAAAGAGATCTGCGGCGATCACGATATCTGTCAAAATCTCACGAGATACGCGGATGTCAACAAGGTGGCCCTGGGATATTTTTGAACACGCGGGGCCGAATCACGTCCATTCGGCACAAATGCCGTTGTTGTTGTTGTTGTTGTTGTTAGCGCCCCTCGAGGGCATCGTCGTCATTCGCACTCGGGCCATTAGTTTGCGCTTTTCGCTGTAATTGAGAATTAATAATTAATCGTTTGAAAGGAGGCGGCCATCTGCTCGCTCACGCTGCTCGCCTAATTACTGCACTCGTAAGGCCACAAGACCATCGTCATATAATAATCAAAAAATCATTTTCAATATGTTATTTAGATTGCAATTTCTAAAAATTTATAAATACTGTATAAATGTAATAGATGAGATATTTACTTTTCTAATTCAGTTTTTACTGTGCATCTTATTTACAAGCAATGCTTGATAGAGTTTATGGATTTCATTGATTGTAAGTCAAACCTCGGTTTTCGTCCTTAATGCGTTCCAGAAGGCTGTTAGAAAACCGAAATCGTTCGAAAACCAAAACCACGCTCTTTTTAAAATAAAAAAGTTTACTGAACACGTCTGCTCACAATGGAAAGCAACACGAGGAAGCGTCACTTCCTCGTCTACCCAAGAGTCACTTCCTCGTGTAACGAAGGCGAGAGGAGTCAAATGGTGCAATCAAGTGCGCTCCGTTTGTTCGAGAACCGAAATTTGTTTGTCATCCGAGGCATAAAAAAAAATCGAAATTTTTGGTCGAAAACCGAATTAGTCGAGAACTGAGACGTTCGAAAACCAAGGTTTGACTGTATATCATTATTATGTGGAGGAAGGACTCTCATGTGGATGATTTCCGAGTCGCCTCATTCCTAAGGAAAAGAAATATAATAATTAAATATAGCATTTGGGTTTTTTGCTGTATTTTTAACAATGATTGCGTAATAATAATTCCCCCCCCCCCATTTTTGGTCATTTTAATGTTGACAGTATTAGTAGCTTGTCCCTATGCGGTCACGAGCTGAGAGCAGCTGTACCTCATGTGACAGGCGGACGTGGCGAGCTGAATACAATATCCATCAATGTATATCTTCTTAAGAGGTTGCACAAATACAATTCAAACTGTTTGTCTTTGCTGTGACTCTCAGCTCTGCTTGGGATCTGACTGATGTTTGCCCGTGTGCGTGCGTGCGTGTGTGTGTGTGTGTGAGCCAGGACCCCCACGACAGAACATCTGGATAGCTCGGTTACACCTGACGAATGATTTCGGTGGTCGCTTTCCATCAAAGAAATCCTTTCTTTTTTTTTTCTTTTGGAAATTATCAAGCACGACTCTTTTCATTGCATACATTTTGTTTTTTCTTGGTTTTTGTAATGCTAAAACCAGTTTTGGCAAAGAGGCACGGTATGATGAGAGCCATAGAACAGGAAAGAGGACGAGTGAAACAGTGAACGGTGTTGCCATTCGTTCCGTTGATCGGGTCTTTCGTTACCTCCCCTCACCTTGTTGGGCTTGACGGCTCTCTGCAGGTTCTCGATCCATTTGTCTCTCTCGGCCGCCGAGCGACACGCAAAACACTTGGTTCCTGACGCCGTGGTCACCTGAGGCGCCCCCCCCCCCAAAAATAGTTAGTTACCATAGCGACGGCGAGCACCGGAGGGGCCCGCGGTGGCGTGTGGACGGCGAGCAGGCGGGCTCACCTCAAAGCAGTACTCTTGTCCCAGGATGCTGGAGTGGACGGGCTTGATGACGGTGTCCTCGTCCAGCGCGAGGTCCAGCGCCTCGGCCGCGCTGCTGGGCGACAGCAGCGACTCGTGCGAGTGCGACTCTTTGAAGCTTTGCATCAAGCGCGTCCTGCCAGGGGTAAGAAGCTCGGTGAGCAGGGGTTGAGGGGATATCCACTGATTTCATATTGATTGATTTCATATTGTGCTGATAAGGGTTGGAGTTACGGCTAAGTGTTCAACGTGGTGAAAGTGTTCAATGAAGTCAGGCGAAAGTGACCTGTCCTGGTCGGCACTGCGGAAGCGAGGCAGGATCATGTGTCGGAAGCTGCTGGTTCGATCCAGTTTGGGCTGACTCTTGGCCCTCTTGATTGAGCCCTTCAACCTCCTGCTCAGGAAACTCTACACACACCAACGAAAACATCCATGATGGGAAAGAGCACAAGGGTGATGTCGATGCAGAGATGGGCGCAGTGTGCCAGTACGGCCTGCGGTGGGCAGCGGCGTGCACAAGAGCGTAAAAGCAACACATCCAAGTCAACACATCCGAACAGGAAATAACGCGCTCAGCAGAGAGGGTAGATAGCTTGTTGCAGTTTTTCTTGGCTAATATTTCCTATTCTATTCTCAATATTTTACCTTGTTAAAACCTGTTTTAAAAAATATATAAATTCAAACAGTACTCTATGGCGTGGGTTATGTTCCAGACCCACCCACCGGCATTATTCGCAATACAGAAATACCCCACTCAAACACTCCCTAGGTATGCTTTGACATCATTTATGGTACTTATTGTTTTTAAGGTTTTGAAACATACTTTTAAAGTACCGCAAACACATTTAAACAAATCCTAATACATGTAAATTGTCATCTGACAATGTACATCAACAGGGATATAGCCGTCGCTTTTTGTAGGTGTAAAAAGCAGGACTGAAGGGGATTGAGAGTCAACGTTATCTCGCAAAAACTAGGCTGGGCTTGAAATAGTACCTGTTTTCTTCTTTCTTTTGCATTGTGTCAAATAAAATAGTGTGCTGCCATCTAGTGGTCGACAGTGGCGTTACAACCAAAGTAAAGAGGGATAGAACAAAACAGTGTGAACTCTACAAAATAAAAGCAATTGGACAGAGCTTACTGCATATATGTATTCAATTAATCCGCTAATTAATGGCTAACCAGAATTTTTTTCAGGGTAACATCGGAATCCACATTGGGTTAAAAAAAAAATAAATAAATAAAAAAAAAATCCATATTTGTTGGGTTGATTACAGAGTACAGAGTACAGTCAAACCTCGGTTTTCGTCCATAATCCGTTCCAGGACACTGTTCGAAAACCGAAATTGTTCGAAAACCAAAACCACGCTCTTTTTAAAATAAAAATGTTTACTGAACACGTCTGCTCACAATGGAAAGCAACACGTGTAAGGAAGGTGAGAGGAGTCAAATGGTGCATTCAAGTGCGCTCAGTTTATTCGAGAACCGAAATTTGTTCATCAGCTGAGGCGTAAAAAACTCAAAATTTTTGGTCGAAAACGGAATTGGACGAGAACCTCGAGGTTTGACTGTACTTTCTACAAGACTGCTTGGTAGCATAGCATGAACATTTAACGCGACGCTACAAAGGTCATACACGGTTAGACGAGCATGATTATCCCCGTCAGGGTCGGTGGGTGTCCACATACCTCCACCGGGGGTAGTGTTGCAATTAGGCTTCCTCCCGCCACAGGACTCCAATCGGCGGCCCTCCAGGCTCCGCCCCAGTATTGGAAGGGGTGGGAGGAGGAGGGCGAGCGGGGCAAGGGGAGCGACAAGCAAGGCGAGAGGGGCAGCGAGCTGGACAGGGGGGGCGCGCCGCCACCCTTCTTGGCACCCTTGGGATCGCGTCGCCCCCGCTGACGCGGAGCGAGGATGGGCGACGCGGCAAGGGAGAGCGGGAAGGGTGCAGGCGGCGGGGTGCCGCCGGCCCGCCTGCCCCAGTCGTGGGCGGCGGCGCGGAGGGGCGCAAGGGGCAGCGAGAGGGAACAGGTGGTGGGGTTACTCACGGATTGTCGGAAGGGTTGAAGGGGGGCGCTGGGGGGAAGGTCCATGCTGGGCTGTTTCCCCGTGGCTATGCTCTTCCGCCGAGGTCGGTGATCTGGTGGGACACCAGATCAAGGAAGACGTTAGGCAAGTTTGTCGTTTTTAACCCTGGAGAACCCACGGGGTCAAATTTGGCCCCTATAAATTCTGCTACTCAAATCCCAAAGGGTCAAATTTGGCCCTTTTCATAAATTAGGATTAAAGCATTGAATTTTTGAAAACACATATATTTTGGTGTTCAGTGAACATATAGCAGTCATTTAATATATAATTCATCATTTTCCAAGGAATAAAAAGGGTTCTTGGGTTCTCCTGGGTTAAATCAGTTCCCCACCCGCAGCGCTGATTTACAAACTGTAATCATGAGAATAATAATCATCATCCTCATCATAATAATAAAATTGATTTGTACAAGGTGTTTGATGGTCGCCCTTGTCCTATTTCTCAAAGCAATACATGTTCGCCAGGCTCAGAATCTGTCCGCCTGTTCCTGAACAAAATCACCAAAACGGCATTAGGCCAGCCGCTATTTAAACCTGATCCCGGCGGGCCTAACTGGAGGGCAACTTTCGGCCAGCAAATGGTCATGGCGCTGGGCAGATCTTCAAGGACTCAATGATGGGACAGCCAGCAAATTGCCCTCTGTTATCAACTTTGTACGAACTTGTCTGTGTTTTCATCAAGAATTTTGATCGTAGAAGCAAACAGGGTTCCCACTCTTCCACTTCATTTTTATTTATGGACCTTTTAAGGACTTTTGAAGGCTAATTTAGCCCTTTTTTAAGGACTTAATTTTTAAGGATTTTTATTTATTTTAGAAGCTTTCCCTGAAAATTAAGGACAATTAAGAACATAAATTTACAACTTATTTTTATGGATTTTTATGAACTTTAAGGACCCGTGGGAACCCTGGCATAGTGGGCGCGCCTTAATATGTGTCCCTGAACAGTTCAGGACACAAGTTTAGTTTTTCGTGTGACGGTTTGAAAGACGCTAAAGAGACAATGATTATTATTATTGTTGAAAAATTTGACATGATCACGTCAAAGGTGAAAAGCATTCAACTCAACCTATGCCAGGTGTTTAAATTGTCAGCTGATTAAAAAAAAAATTACTTTCAGCGAAAACACTTGAAAATAAAAATAAATATCGTTAACCCTTTCATGCAGCCTGTAAGATGATAACATGATAAGCTGTCCACTGTGGTAACCGCTGTCCCTGAAAGGGTTAATGAGCCAATGATACCGAAGGCAGTGGCTACAACATCAGGGTTTTTTTGTGGACTGTTTAGTCACCTGTATAAAAAATTCATATTTTTCTGCTTAGGAAGTTGAAAATGAAGAAATGAGTCCCAAAACAGTCCAGCTCTGCTTTAGCCAGCATACTCCATTTTCTGTGCGCCCTGCACACATGTTCAGTCCCTATGTGTCCCTCTCTCCATCCATCCTGGATGATTTTCATTCAGCTGTCCAAATGGTTTTCTTTCAGCTGCCACTCTCTCTCTTTCTCCATTTCTTTTGTGTCAATTCTCTGCAGCCCACGACGGAGAGTAAAAAAAACAACAACAAAAAACAACAACAACAGCAGCAGCAGGCGAGACATGCAGCCAGTGGCTCTTTGTGGAAAAAGTACAAGTCGGAGGCCACCAAGGGAGCCAATGAAAAGTGACCTTAAAGAAAAGGAGTCCAAGAATCACTAAAAGGTGTCCAGGAGTGCACCTGCGCAGGTGCGAGGCTGGCACAAGGCCCTGCTTGCGCCTACGCCGGCGTACATACGCGCCCTTCTTTTCATCTGGCCATCCGAGCAGTGACTTATCAAGAGAATATTCTTTACACTCAATTCGCACCGTCTTCCAAATGACGATGCAAGTGATATTTTTCTCCGAAATGACACTCAGCATTATTTTCCAAGTCATCAGCCATTCGAGAATAACGCGACTGTTTTTTGAACAAGCCTCCCCATCACGACAGTAATTTGTTTGCAAAATAAATAAAATGCACTGTTCCGAATCATTACATTTGATAGGTTCTAAAGAACTGAAAATAGCCATTTGGTGAGCTTGCAGCATATTTACTGAAAACAAAAAAGCTCAGTCAATCACAAACATCTCAACGGGTCAAGTTCCAGGTGGAGAAAGGACCCCTGTTTGATTGCAGCTTCACGATTCTTGAACTTGTGATTTAGGGGAGGGGTTGGGGAGGGGGCGGTGGGTGGGGAGTGAAGATTTTCTGCTTGAATTCCTTTGCTCTTGGTCGGGAGCTATCTCCCACCCTGAAAATCTTATTCTCCCCTCACTCTTTCTCTAATCATGCTTGATATTATTCCGTATTCATTTTAGACCAGGGGTCGGCAACCCAAAATGTTAAAACCTTTTTTGACCAAAGCTCTATTTTTTCGATCAACTTGCCTCCCGCGATCGACCCGTGACCGCACACGCACGCACTTCAAACATTTTTTAAAAGCTCCAGGGAGCCTCTCGGGGGCGCTAAAGAGCCCAATGCGGCTCCGGAGCCGCGGGTTGCCGACCCCCGTTTTAAACAAATGAGTAGAATTTGCTCAAAGCGAGCCACTGTCCGTAGTCCTGAAATGCGGCTCCCCCAATTGTCTCCGTCACGGGTCCGCCTGCTGCTTCATCATCATGCAACAGCTTATTTTCTGCCTTACATGCACCCTGTAACATGATAACATGACAATCTGTCCACTGTAGTAACCGCTGTCCCTGAAAGGGTTCATAATCAATGCATCTGTTGATTATTTTTCGAGTCATTGCTGAATCCGAATATACAAAAAAAATATATACACCAGGGAATTATTTCAGATCAACAAACATAAAAGCGACAACGATATCAGTCCGTCTGGTTTATTCCATCGACAGCCATCGGGAAAAATCCGCAAAACCGTCGGTCGTTGAAGTTCCCCGTGTGAAAATTGAAGTTGAAAGCGAGAGCTGCCTCTCAAGACGTCCTTGCAGCGCAACAAGTTCCCAGCTGAGCATAAACGTGGGAATTATCTGCTTTCAAACCCCAGGCCGGCGACCGCGGTGCCGTAAGCGGCAATTGCATGCGTGTAATTAATGCCGTGTTTCTTTTCAGACTCAACGCCGCTATTAAGCGCAGCATTGTCCTTGCCAGCCGGACAGACGGCAAGCTTTCACGCCCACGCGCCGCCCGCCACGTCCAATTACCGCTGACATTTCTGCCTTTTTAACGGCGCCTTATTTGGAGTGGAATTTTGAAAAAAAAGAGGAAGAAAATTGCTCCAGTGGTTAGAAAATGAGTGAAATGAGCCCAGGTGATAGGCGACTTGCGCACCCTCGTTTGAACTCGGCAAGCTCAAAGTACACCTCACCCTGCTCCTGAAAAAACACTCTTTGAACATCACACAGTGTTCCAGTTCCCTTCCGTGCACAATGTGGATGAATGTGCATTCCCCTTTTTACTTGACCTTGATGGGCACCTTAATAGTCAGAGCAAATTAGTCCGGGACATTATGTCGTGCTTTCATGGGAAGTGCCAACATGCTCCATTTTGTTGCCTTTTCTGCTCAGGTTGTCATGGCAACACTCGATTGATACCAGGCAGATGGCTTGTTTTCAACAAATGCGATGCTACCTCAGGAAGATGGTGGCCTGCGTGGGATCACTCTACAACGATGGACGGCATCGCGGAATACCGTCCACGACAAAGACTTGCCGTAATACACTCCACAAAGATGGTGGACCCACACGACACACTCGTCAACAAGTTTGGTGGAAATGCCATCAAATATTCCACAAAGATGGCCGACTCGCGAAAAAAAACACACCACAAACTTGCCGTAAAAAATTCCACTCGGTCAACGTGAGTCGACGGGGCAACGCACAGCACCAAAATGGCGGCCATTCTTGCAACGCACAGCACCAAAATGGCGGCCATTCTTGCAATGCACAGCACCAAAATGGCGGCCATTCTTGCAATGCACCGCACCAAAATGGCGGCCATTATTGCAACGCACCGCACCAAAATGGCGGCCATTCTTGCAACGCACCGCACCAAAATGGCGGCCATTCTTGCAACACACCGCACCAAAATGGCGGCCATTCTTGCAACGCTGGTGTAGCAGCGGCTCCAAAGACACTCCACAAAGATGGCCGACATGCAGTCATACTTTACCCTCCAACCTGCTTCCAACCTGCCTATCCGCGTGTATCATTGACGATAAAAGACGTTCTCTTCTCTTCTCCATCCCGTCCGTCTACCTGTTGTACCCGTTCGCGCCATTACATAAGCGCCATTTGCAGACGAGGTAACGCCTCCAGAAACGGAAAAAGCGGCCCTTTGATGAGACTCGGTCTGGCCCGGGGTGGTCGAGGAGAAAGCCGAGGAGGGAAGGAAGACGAGTAAGAGGAGGGTGTTGCTATTCAAGCCAGCAGACAAGTTGGCCTCTTTGATTTCGCGACTCCATGAATCATTGACGCCGGTGAAGAGTGCGAGACCCCGCTGGCCTTGTTGTTCTTCCAAAGATGGTGAACTGGATTTGGTGTTTCTCAAAGAGGAGAATCACTCAAAAGCGTTTTCATGTATATTCCGCGACTGACATTCATGCAGCGCTATCATTTATATTCTCCGCCTACTGAGCAAAAGTTAAATGTGTTTTGTTCTTTTTTTTTTTTTTTGTGCCGCTTCATAAAGTTCCAATGTAAGATTGCATTCTGTCAGCCTGTCTGTGGTTGCACTACATACTTCTTCTGCCAACTGAATAAACTTTTTTTTGTGTTTTTTTTTTTTGGATGGTGGCGGCAACACACTTCACAAAAATCGTCAGCAGAAATATTGTGGATGTAGCACAAAAACATGATGGAAATGACCACAAAAACGGTGGACAGTTATGCGGCAGACACGGCTCGACACACTTAATTAATAAAGATGGCAAACATTATTGCAAAACACTCCACTGAGACGGCATAGGTCGGGGGGGAAAACAGCTTCTACAAAGATGTCAGACCTTCCCTCACCAAAGTCAACAAAAATGGCGCTTGTGCGACAACAAACCCAACAAAGATGGCAGACACGGCTCAAACAAATTCCACAAACATTCGGCTTAATACGTTCAGCAAAGATGGCAGACATGATTTCAAAGAGATGTGGGACTGTTGCGGCACACTCCACAAATATGGTGGATACGCTGTAACGCACTCCACAAAGATAGCAGAAACTGCTCTGAAAATATTCATCCAAGATGGCGGACATGTTGGATAAGCAAGAACAAACCCCAACAACACATTCCACAAAAATGCCGTACTTTGTGCTAACACACTCCACAAAGCTGGTGGACACTGCTCTCAACACGCTACAAAGATGGCGGACATGGCTCAACACATTCAACAGAGATGGCGGCCGAAGTTCCGTAACACACCGAGAAGACACGAGCCCCTGTCGTTTGATCCCATTTGGCCGTGGCGTCTTGGAGGCAAGAGTTGGGAGGTTCGCAGCTGGTATATCTCCATCCTTTCCCGGCGTCTTGAAGGCGGCATCACAGCACAAGCGGCCTGGACGCTGCGTTCAAACGCTCCGGAAAACGTGCGAAACCGCCACGCTTTGGGTGTTTATGCAAATGCTCTGCCAAGCGAGAGCCGGGGACGGCTGAAGAGGGAAACGTGTGGGAGGCCAACGGCTTCCGGCTCAAACCCTTCGAGGGAGCCGGGGGAGGGACGCACTTAGATCGAGTGGGAGGGAGACGCGGGAGGAAAAATAAGTGGAGTGGATGTTTGTTTCGGGCTGCGAAGCTAAGATCTGGTTTGATTGTGTAGGAGGAACCGGGACTAAAAGACGGCAGTGGTGTCAGGTAGGGCGAGAACAAAAACCAGACAAAATTCAGTCTGGTGCGCTTTTATCACAGTGGACGGGTGGAGAAGGGGATGCGCTCCAGGCAGAGATGAAGGCTGGAGAGCTGGTGGGCGGCTTAATGGCGTCCAAACGCTCAGTGATTTTTTTTTCTCCTTAGTTGTGGTAGAATACTAATCTTAACCCTCACCAAATGTATCCAAATCCTGACCCGAACAAATTTACAATAGACCAAATCTAACCTCCGACCCAACGCCTAAGTTTGGGGGTTGGCAACACGCGGCTCCAGAGCGGCATGCGACTCTTTAGCGACATCTAGTGGCTCCCTGGAGCTTTAGAAAAAATGTTTGAAAAGGGAAAAAGATTTGGATAGTAGGCTAATATAGCTCAAATAGATATAGATACACGTTGCAGCTCCGAAAAAGGAGACCTGTGGTGTTGGTTTTTTAAAAACGTACACTTTATTTATGCTTTTAACAGTCTCGACAAACACAGACACGTCTGCGTCCGACTCCGTGCCTTCTATCCTCTCGTTCGACTCGAGAGGCGTTCAAAGACAGCCTCTGAAAAACGGAAATTAATGATCACTTCACCGACACTAAGAAAAGCGAAAATAATGCACCAAAACAAACAAAAAAAAATAAAGCGAGGAAATCACAAAATAAATTCTATGGGGGCGTTTGTGAAGAACACACAACAAAGGAATGAATAACAAACAATTGTAAGACAGTCCAGTCTCCTCGATACATACAGCATGTGTTTCCTTCATTGTAAGTTTTATAGAAGGCTTTTTATTTTTTTGCGGCTCCAGACATATTTGTTTGTTTTTTTTGTCCTATATGGCTCTTTCAACATTTTGGGTTGCCGACCCCTGCTCTAACAAATGAAACCTAACGCATCCAAATTTAACTGTAGCAAGGCCGAAACATCAAGAAATGTCAGTGACTGCAACTTCATCTTACGTGAGAGCTGGAGGCTGCACACTTAGCAGGTCTCCTAACAACGTGGAGGCGATCGGGCCATTTTTTTCTCCCCCCCCCTGATTTGCGTTTCTTGTGATAGAACACCGAGCGGTTCCCAACTTGAAAAATACTCAACCGCCGATTGGAGCGCAGTCGCATCCGCAGCCATCAATCGCACGCACGGCCGCGTGGGCCCGGTGCAGCAACTGCTGCTGCTGCTGCTGCTGCTGCTGCTGCTGCTGCCGCCACCGCACTAAAAGCCTACAAAACATGCTCCCGTCAACTTTTGATGAATTGAAGGACTGTCAACAGGTCGGCTGTGGGAAAACATCATTAAAGCTGAAAAAAAAAGACAAACCGGTGGACTCAGGCAAACGTCGGTGGAAAAGTGGCCCAAGTGATTTGCACGGCAGTCGTTGCGACACTTTGGTTCTCCCAATTAATCATGCAAAAAAAAAAAAATAGGTCACAAGTAGCAGAGTGCAGGTTGCACCAAATGGATTACACACACACACACACACACACACACACACACACACACACACACACACACGCACAGACACACAAACACACAAACCGAATTCTTGAGCTAAATTGAGTTCGGAAGGGCATCCGGTGGGCAAAGGCAAGTTTTGCTAACTGCAACCGTACCAAACTACCCGAACCAAAACTTCAGCGAACCTTATCAGGACCAAACTCCACCGAACTGACCGAGAGTTGGGGGGACAAAAGGATGGGGGACCACGTGAGACCTGGGAAAATGCTTTTTTGGGACAAGAATCAAGTGTAATTGCACTTACACAACAGTAGATGGCACTCTTATTTGGTTTCATGCAAACGGATGCACTTCTGATCTTTTCTACGGCCGATTAAAAAAAAAAAACATGTTCAGAAGGTTATTCTATGTTGTAAGTTGATCTATAGTTCACTCATTTTGCTTGTTTGTTTTTGTTTTCAGTGATTCACTGGCCGTGTTGTATTTTGAGCCGGCTGTTGTCCTGCCTGGAGCGCCTGAAGACAAACGCGTCCTCCGGGCAGCAATGCAGTTCCAACAGCAGCTCTAATTTTGGAGCAAGCGCCGGCTCCCCACCGGGAACACGTTGCCACGGTAGAGCGGCTAGAGGTGATGTCGGACAAGTGAAAAAATAAAAAATAAAAAACTTTTCTCCATTCAATGAAGGTCACCTCTCAGTACCGCATAGTCAAGGTAGCTTTTGAAGATATGTGCTGTTCATAGTTCAAGTATATAAATGCCCCGCCCCCAAAAAGAGAATGGTAACATGCAAGGTTTAAAAAATTAAAGATAAGCAACACAACAGTCATATCCTCTCAATTTATCTGCCGCATGTGGTGAAGCCTTCAAGAAGACAAGAAAGTCATACACGAAATGGGGACTGGATTCACTCCATCAAGGGTGTCGTCTTCTCTCATGATCATGACACACTTTCCACAACCGACCACAATGCCAACCCTGTGCGTGAGGTTACTAAATGTGTGTGAGTTCCAAAACGGTGGCATTCCTCTCCTCACAGAATTGACGTTGATGCAAGCCCGTATTCACAACTCAAAAGCTGTGCTGAGCTCAAATCCAAAGTGATGCAAGGTCACCCGCTACAGAGATCTTTTGATCATTACATCTCTGAATTTGACAGACAAGATGGGCGAGACTCTCTTTAACGCCTACCCGCGGAAAAAAAAGTACAAAAAAAAAAAAGTACAAAAAAAAAAAAACGAAAAACGCAACATTTTTCGACAGTAGTGAAACAGTAATATCGTATTGGCCCGAATATAAGACGGTGTTTTTTGCATCGAAATAAGACTGAAAACGTGGGGGTGGTCTTATATTCGGGGTCTAGACATTATACCCATTCACGACGCTAGATGGCGCCAGATATCATTGACGCGAATGCTGAACTTGACTCCCCAGGCCAAAGTGAACCCCTGCTGCGAAGAATAAAAATAAAAATAGCGGTAGCACGAAGACCAAAAAGAAAAAAATAGCGGTAAGAAAGAAAAGAGAAGAAAATAATCGAAGAGATAACAGAAAATGGAGAGACGTGGGTCGAAGATCGGCCAGGTTAACCGGCAGCTGAGGAGAAGTTATAGTCTAAACTTCAAGATGCTTTTTTCTCTCGTTCATTTGTTTCAGATGGACTGTAATTATTTTCTGTATAAAAATTAATTTGGTGTTCAAAAAGTATTTTTTTCAAACTTGTCATGAAAAAGAGGGACTCTTCTTATAATCAAGGCCGTCTTATATTCGGGCCAATACGGTATTGAGAATGGATGGTGAAAATAATCTTACCTACAAATCTGGTGGCGTTTGTTTTGATGCCTTGACTGCCTTATTCCAC
Source organism: Hippocampus abdominalis (assembly GCA_018466805.1). Classification (NCBI taxonomy): domain Eukaryota; kingdom Metazoa; phylum Chordata; class Actinopteri; order Syngnathiformes; family Syngnathidae; genus Hippocampus; species Hippocampus abdominalis. Next base: position 5,183,556 of record CM031699.1, read on the forward strand.
TGTTGGCAGTAATTCCAAAGTTTGCGCTGATATTCCACCGAGCGTGTCCGACACGTAATCGGTTGACGCATCCGCTCCTAATCCGGCATCAATAAAAATCAACGTGCATTCCGCCACGAAATCAAAACTCTCCAGCTTCCACTTCCAAGGCACACCAAAAAAAAAAAGTCAATCTGGATGATTGCAATTATTCTGTGGCTGCGAGTAGCACAATATAATCAGACTCCTTCCAGCAGACAAAACAAAAGAGGACCGAAAGAGTTCAATCGGAGAAGAACAAGTGCCGTAAAAGTTTTTCTCTTCTATGGGAGAGATTTACGAAAGAATTCTGACAAAGTGGTGCAGGTGGACATGACGGGACAGGACAGGAAGTGCATTCCCAGCCAGCCTCCAAAAAGGTGACCCCAAAGTGGCTCCGTGACTAGAGCGCCTCCTCTTTTTTTCCGCGTTCCTTCTTTTTAAGTAGGCCACTGTTCATTACGTGCACGCATCTCTCTCATCAGCATTCGGGGAGAGAAACAAATACAGACGTTAGAAGAGCAGGACGACAACGAGGAGGAGGAGGCGCGGCTGCTGCGTTTGGCCCTCCGTCGCCGCCTTCCACAGCGCCTCCTCGCGGCATCTGGCTGAGCTCCCCCCGCGGGGGAGGGCAGGCGGACCGTCCGCCGAGGTGGCTCATCCTTCGGACGGGCCAAAGTAGAAGGACGGCTGGCCGGCCCGACGTGTGTGCCACCACAACGCCGAAAACGAACAAAACGAGCAAAGCTCGTCCTCCGCCGTGCGGGTTTAGTCCCTCGGCTTGGCTGGCGAGCGGCTCGCGCTCCTCGAGGAATGCGCCTGTGTGCTGCCGAGGCCGGCTCGTCGTCTGCCAACAGCCCGCCGCGTGGTTGTGGAACGCATCCTGCCTGCCACAGGTCAACTACGGCGCTACAGCCGCTCTTTCACTCGCTGGAGCGAGCGCTCCCTCTCTCTCTCTCTCTTTCTTTCTGGGCGTGCGCGCGCGCAAAAAAGGAGGCGGGGTTGGTTGCATTCCCGCTGGAACCAAACTGCTTTGCTTACTTCCCAGCCTTCATTCCTTCCCATTCGCGACCAATTTGCAATTTGACTTTTTTCTCAAAAGAAAAAAAAAAAAAAAAAACAGGAAAATTCAACCACCCAAAGGACGTTATGAACGCAGAAAGCTCATTTCTCCATTCGATTACACTCGCTCATGTTTAATTTTTAGTTGCATTCTAAAATCCATACCAAATGTGTTAGTTAAATTAAATTGTTGAAAAAAAATGCTTTGGTGGAGCTTGAAAGAAGTGTGCGACTCGATGCGTTTCCATGACGACGACTTTTTAACTTCATGGCTCCGTGTCGGGAGTCGTGCACTCCTTCTCTATTTTGTACTCACCCCTGAGGCAGTTTTTATTGTTGTTCACTAAAAAGCCTTTTTAAATATCCCTATTTATAAAGATTTGGGTGTACAGACTCTGAATTGCTTCCGATTAACGTACAGGCCGTGCTCTATGTAGCTGATGCTCGGGCTTAAATGATGAATTAAATAACAGCTAATACAGGCAACCAAATCCAACAAAATAAGTGGCTGTCTTATTATTATATCCTGCACTTAATCAACTTCCAATTCCGTCTCCTTCACGACCGGGGTAATTTTTGTTGTGAGTGTCAGGGGACCCCAAAAATTTACTTTATTCACAAGATTTTTTTCAAATTAATGAAATTTTCACATTTTCCGACCAAATATTGGCATGCTTGGGCCTCAAAAAAATGTGACGTCACGGTGACTCTTCTGCTAACTCACGCGGCGTTCCGTCAGCACGGCAAAAACAACGTCCGTTTGCTGACGTAGCGCAGCGAGGGCCGTCATGGCGGCGTCAAGGCGGCTAAAAATAACATTTGCGTGGCCACAAGCCTCGGTCCCGTCAGAGATTTGCTGGTATCGGGCTAACATTCTCCTTCTCTCACTGTGTGTGTGTGTGTGTGTGTGTGTGTGTGTGTGTGTGTGTGAGGCTCAATCTTCACACCGTGTGACTCCTCTGTCATTATTTCCATGGTTACCATTAAGTCCGCTGTACTAGCAAGCATCGCCCTCGCTCTCTTTTATGTGCGCGAACTGCTTAAAAACGACCCTCAAAAAAAATCAAATGACAGTGTTCATAAGGATGATGATGTACGAGATCAGAAAGAAAATAATACAAAAAAGGGGTTAGCAGCACCTGAAGCTAAACCAAGTTCCCACATGTGAAAGAAGTCGAGTGACAACGAGTGCGCTAACTTGGCTAGCCGGTGGAATTTCACTCCACTCAGTTACCGACAGTTTGTTGAAAAGACAAACGGAGTATGTTTGCATCCCAAAAGAGACACGGCAGACCGACCATTCTCTCGACAATCACAAATGCTAACTGCAAAACTGAAAGCTAGCTTGACCCGAGGTTCCAAGCTAAACTTTTTAACATTCAAATGTGAAAGTCAGTTGTGGCAATTGATTCTCGTGGAGAAAGTGCAGAAGGACCATGGCGGCATTTTGTCGCAATTTGTGCGCTAATTTTTAGCTGTTCTTGGGAACCCCACTCTCTTCACATTTCACAAAAACAAATTCAACTTGACAAAATCAACTCAACATGCGAAAGCAGTCAAGTAATAGCAAGTGCGCTAACTTGGCGCGCCCAGGGAATCTCATTCCATTCACTTTCTTACAAAAGACGAACAGTGACGCCTTCATTCAAAAAAAATCCCAGACCGCTTCTCACCAAAAAGTCCTTGCTAACACGCTACCACATAAGCTGTAGTTACACCCCCCCCAAAAAAATAAAAAATAAACACCCGCAAATTAACGCCACAAAACGGGGAACTTGTATTATTGCATGGCAAAAAATAAACAAACAAACAAAAACAGGGGTTTTAATCAAACTCTTGTGTTGGCTTCAATTAAGTCGTGTTATTTATCGAGAGGAAAGCAAACAGAAAATCCAAATGTCTCACATTTAAGAGAAACAGTACTGCCTGCAGTTGGCTAATGTAGCTATTTTTGATCGAGGAAAAGGTCGAAAAGGGTTTTAAAATTGGGGAATTGAAAGTGTCCCTGTTTAAAAAAAAAAAAAACATGCCTGAAAAATCAAACGCCTTACCCTTGAGAAATGCCTTGTAAACAAACCTCACCTCTTTTTTTGTCCGTGTTTTAAGACTACTTACTAGTCTTAAACTACTTACCTCAAATAGCTGCTTGGTAAACTCCGGAACTGACTAAATTACTATTGGGGCTTGAGCCGACCTTGTAAAGACCGCATTTGAATACGTTGTGGATTTTATTAAGTGTCATTTACTCTTTTGGGAAGTAAGAAAAAAAGGACAGAAAATACAAGTGCCTTACCCTTGAGAGATGGCTCATACGCTTTGCAGTTGGGTAAATAAACTGCCTCCAAGGGGTTTGGGCCAACCTTGAAAGTTGGTAATTTAACACTTTTTCGATTTACATCAGTGCCATTATTGTGGGGGGGGCAACATAATCTATAAATGCCTGACCCCAAATAGACGCCTGGCAAACTTTGCAGTTGAATAATTCAGGCTGAGGCAACAATTTCAGACTTTTTGGATTCAATTTAATTGAATTATTTGTGAGCAGGAAAAAAAAACTACCGAAACTGTTCATGCCTTACCCCCAAATACATGCCCGCTGTCAATCAAAAGTGCTTCACATTGCAGTGTGTGGAGGTCCCTAATATTGTGTCCCGTTGGCCTTTCTTATCCGGCAGAGTGCAAGGATAGCGCTGCTGCTGCTGCTGCTTTCAAAGAGAGCAAGCGAGAGAGAGAGTTTCAAATGTCCTTACGGTGCAGAAATGACCTCCATGCACACACACCCACCCACACACACACACACACACACACACACACACACAGACCACGCATGAATTCAGTGTGCCTCGAGGTGACAGCTTCGCACTGAGTTGCTGTGTTGGCCTGACAACTAGTGCCTTCCTCTTTACATCCTCATCATCTTCACCCCCTTTAATTTAGTACAAACTGGAACATCTAATGGCCACACACACACACACACACACACGCGCGCGCACACACACACAGATAGGGAGGAAACAAAAGTGCTGCAAACTGTTATCACACACCAGCGGGTGCACGAGGGGATGCGGAGATTCGATATTTGTCACCCAGACAACAGTGCAATTGGAGACAGTGACACTCCGCTGGACTCATAGCGTAGCGTATCATACTATACCGCGGCGCACCATACCGTAGCGTACCCCTGGACTGTATCAGGTCTCTCTTCATTAAGCCCATTGATTAAATGGTTAGCTTACGAAAATACGCAGAAAAAAAAAAATGGTGAGGTGAAGAGATGGGACTTGATTGGAATGTGGATTTGAGGGCCCTTGCACACTCTTGACAGCCTATGAAAGGTGCTGTGAGCCAGTTGGAGACGCCTTGAGACCTCCGGCTCAGTCGGACAGGGCGCAGTGATCAACCTGTTGATCGTCGGACAGCAAAGCGACGGCGTTTTTTTGATCCACTGGTGGAAGGAGACTTGGAACCGCTCTCTTTCATCTCGCACCGCTTCAAACAACAAAAACGGATGTAGGCACGGAGAACGTGATGTTGGCTTGTTATGTGTGTGTTGTTATTCGTGCTTTCGCTCATGTGTTCTGTCAAGTGCTTAATTTGTGACAGTTGCAGCTGTTGGGCAAGCGCTATCAAGACAGTTGGACGCAGGATGAATGGCAGTGACGAGTTTGGACGGGATGCAGAGCGACATGTTTGGCCCATAGCTAGCAGGACGCAAAGACGCCCGCCTTCCACCGTTGCGACAAGCTCTCACCATCCCACACGTCGGATGACGCAAGTCTGCCGTCAACATCATCATTCATTATCATAAGATAAATAAATAAATAATTTTGTAATAAAAACATGTTTTCTATACTGCATAAGTAAATACATGTCCGCCATATTCATGCGCACGTATGTGGTTTGTGCAAAGCATGCTGCCACGTCGCCATTGACAAAGATGATGATGCTACTGCCACGCTGGCGCGCCGTCGTCATGCCGACCGCCAGCTTCCGAGGCATCCGCGCGTGCGCCCCCCCCCTTGCAAAATGCTCATTCTTTTCCGGTAAGGCGGATGCGTAGGAGGTAGCATCAAGGTCGCGCGGCTTTGCCGGCTTTCGGCGACGAACCTTCCGCTTTGCCGAGGCCGAGATATGTGCGTGCTGGGCCATCCGGCCAGTTAATTGGCCACCATCCAACCAATCAACCAACCAATCTCTTTTTTCGTCAATGGACGCTACAGCTTCTTGTTTACTTTCAAACTTAGCTTGTAGCAGACGTGTGCACGTTTTGTGCATGACGTCTCTGATCCACTGGTAAAAGGGCACTTTGATTCTCTCCTCTTTCATCTCGAAACGCTTCAAACAACAAAGCGCCTGCAGGAAAAGTGCCAAAGCGCCTGCAGGAAAAGTGGCTAAGATTGCATGACTGCCCGTGTTTTATGTTACGTTTGGTGCTGTATTATTTTGTTATTTTATGTTAACTGTTTATGTTATGTTTATGTGAAGAAACCTGCCTTGGGACTACGGCCGAGAACTAGCATTTATGCTAAATCCGGCGCATTTACACTTTGTATTCATGTGTTGATTCATGTGCACTGTCCCAATGAAATAAATAAATAATATAAATCCGTGTTTGAGTCGAAAACAGAGTGGCTCATCTGTAGATGACAAAAAATAAAATAAAATAAAAATAAATAGCTCATTCTAATAATAACAAAGTTCCGATTTTTTAATGCCATCTTTTTTAAAATATATTATATTGTTATTATAATTGTATTTATTTATACATTATATTAATATATAGTCAAACCTCGGTTTTCAAACGTCTCGGTTCTCGACCAATTCGGTTTTCGACCCAAAATTTTGAATTTTTCATGCCTCGGATGACGAACACATTTCGGTTCTCGTACAAACCGAGCGCACTTGAATGCACCATTTGACTCCTCTCGCCTTCCTTACACGAGGAAGTGACGCTTCCTCGGGTAGACGAGGAAGTGATGCTTCCTTGTGTTGCTTTCCATTGTGAGCAGACGTGTTCAGTAAACATTTTTATTTTAAAAAGAGCGTGGTTTCGGTTTTCGAACAATTTCGGTTTTCAAACAGCCTTCTGGAACGGATTATGGACGAAAACCGAGGTTTGACTGTATTACATTATATTATATATTATATATATTATTTAACTCAGTCCTAATATACCAATTCAATGCGATGGAAAGTTTTTGAGAAGGAATTATCTAGGTCTACTATATCCTGTAAAGCTCCCCATACTGTAAGGTGATTCGAGCAATTCCCATCGAGGCCCGAGAAACACACAACAGTGATGGATACAGTACCGTAAAAAAACAAAACAAAAAAAAACAAAGCCCCTCCAGGAGTTTTTTTTTTTTTAAGGATATGTACAGCAGCTGCACAAAAACAAACTGTAATTTATTCCGTCTTTCCAGAAATTGACAATCTCAGTTGCTGCGCGAGTGGGTGCACTCGCATAGGAATTGAGTGACAGCGCGTCGAGTCAGACTCAGCTGCTTTTCACATCCCCACGGCTCACACGCCGTCCAGAATATTAAAAGTGGAAGAGAACAAGCGTTGGTTTTCGACACTCTGACACATTGCAAGTTAATTTATGGAATACAAAAAAAAAAAAAAAAAAAAAAAAGTGTGTTTAGTTCTTGGTACCTCTAATAATGTTTTGGTCCGCAGACCTGAGGCACCGGGCAGGTGTGTAAGGGCAGAGGAGCTCAGAGACGTAAGATGGAAGCCATTAAAGATTTGAAAACAAGTAATAGGATCTTGTAAAAGAACTCGAAAATATATAAGGAGCCAGTGAAGGGATGCCAAAGTAAGAATTATGGGCTTCCTCTTACAAGTACCAGTCAAGAGGCGAGCAGCAGCATTTAGGACCAACTGGAGATGCTTAATGGAGGACTGGCTGACTCCAAAGTAAAGTGCATTACAGTCATGAAGGCATGAATTACTGTTTCAAAGAGCTCCTGAGAAAGGAGAGGCTTTACTTTACTTTCTGATCATAGCACCATTCAACACGGGGATGCGATACATCAAAATCCCCGGTCCATGTTCTTGACGGCAACTTGCGCTCCCTTATTGGGATTGCGCATCACTGTGTAGAGTTTTTGATTCCGTTTGAAAGTGAACTCATCATTTACAACTACGAATGTTCAAGTATTGCCTTTATTTCCATTTCCACTCCCCGACATCAACAGCCTAAAACACGTCAGGTGCGCTGGGGACAAGCTGGCGAAGTTTATTCCAAGTTGAATGTACGACTCTCTTCATTGTCTTTATTTTTAGTTTGCACAATTGAAGCTGGAATCTAATGAGGCTTATATAAGAGCAGCTGCTTGCTGCTGTGATAAGTACTGATTTACATATTGCTGGCGTGGGGCCCAAAGCGGCGATCGTTAAAATTTGGTCACGCGCTTATTTTTCACAAATCGATACCATCCGTCAGGGCTATTTCGACAAATTATCGACCAACCTAAAGTGACGAAGCAATGTTTACGATTGCAGTTTTTTTTGGGGGGGGGCGGGGGGTCTAGTACAGTAATCCCTCGTTTATCGCGGGAGTTACGTTCCAAAAAGAAGCAGTGATAAGTGAAATCCGTTGAGTAGTGAACTTTGTTTTTTTTTTTATAGTTATTACACAATAATTAACTATATATAGTTTGAAATCAAAGACCAAATCCTGTTTACAGGCCCAATTACAAAAAGTACAAACGTTTTCAACAAATAACTACAACAAATAACAGCAATTGAAGCAGACCACAAAAAAAATCAGCTTCTCCCAGCCGCCCCCACGTTGACGAATGTTTTTCACCGGCCACGGTGGCTGCCGAGCAAAATAGTTGAACGGAGCGGACTACTGCGTTCGGCACATTTGAAACCTGAAAATGAGTTGAAATGGAAATAACGCTGCACAACGTTGACGCTTTCTTCGAGGCGTTTATGTAAAGCGGCGGGCGCATGCGGCCGTTACATAACCAGGCTCGTCTTTCACCCCCGTGGGCCGCAGCGATATTATCGGACTTTAAGTGGGAAAGCGGCCGAGTGAGCGCTGGTCCTCGCTTTGAGTGACAGCTGCCCCCCCCCCCCCCCCAAAAAAAGGCCATCATCCACCTCATCTTGTCGGCAAGCTGGCACACAAACACTTCCGATGACCGTGTGGCTACTTGTCAAGCGTTCTTGTTTTCCTTTTATAGAGATTCGGTATTGTGTTGGGTGGGATTACACAAATATTAGGTCCTAATCGAAACAGATTTTTGAAGCCGATTTGAATATTGTCTCATCAAAATAAGGCATCTGCTTTTACAGTCATACCTCGGTTTTCGACCATAATCCGTTCCAGAAGGCTGTTCGCAAACCGATTTGTTCGAAAACTGAAACCACGTTCTTTAAAAAAAAAAAAAAAAAATGTTAAGCGTAACTTCCTCGTGTAAGTAAGGCGAGAGGAGTCAAGTGGTGCATTCAAGTGCGCTCAGATTGTTCGAGAACCGAAATTCGGTCGTCATCCAAGGTATAAAAAACTCAAAATTTTTGGTCGAAAACCAATTTGATCGAGAACAGAGACATTCGAAAACACGCTCTTTTTAAAATAAAAATGTTTATTAAACACGTCTGCTCACAATGGAAAGCAAGACGAGGAAGCGTCACTTTCTCATCTACCCGAGGAAGCGTCACTTCTTCGTGTAAGGAGGGCGAGAGGAGTCAAATGGTGCATTCAAGTGCGCTCGGTTTGTTCGAGAACCGAAATTTGTTCGTCATCCGAGGCATAAATAAAATCGAAATTTTTGGTCGAAAACCGAATTGGACGAGAACCGAGACGTTCGAAAAACGAGGTTTGACTGTATTAGGGCCTAATCGAAACAGATTTTTGCAGGCCGATTCGAATATTGTCTCATCAAAATAAGACATCTGCTTTTACTTGGAAAAGAACAATCAACATTTTTCTGACATGTTGCAGACAAAAACTAGTCACTGATCATCATTAAATAAGGTTTGGGAATATTCTGTACAGTTGATTTAAAATAATGTCAAATTTTGGAATAAAGGGATAGAAATCAATCCTAAAAACAATCGATAGATTAATTGATTATTGCAATCATCATCATTTGCAGCCCAACGATAAATTGAAGAAATAACAAGGAGGTGGTCCCTCTGTAAGGTATGGATTGTATCCCCGAGACAAAAGAGGACACAAACTCACTGTTATATGAGTAAAGCTGAAAACCGATGCAGACTTTGGAGTCGCAGTTGAAAGTTTCACGGGTGCCGTGCGGCGCCACCCCTCTTTGAAATTCAGCACAGCGCGCAGCAGCCCTCCCTCGGATGTTCTGCTGATCCCATCTGGCTAAAGTTCTGCTCGCCTTCGTGCCCGTCCTCATTAGTATGCGCTGCGGAGCGGGCGAGCGGGCGAGAAAGACAGGCTGCTGACCCTGCGGAACCTTTGACTCCTTCTCCGCATCGCCTCTGCTTTGCTACACTTGGATCGTTACCTCAGCGAGTTGACATACACTCGGAAATCAGACATTGCTTTTTCAATTCTGGTGCCACGGAATTATTTTTAACAATCAGCTCATGAACTAGGCCCTGGATAATATGATGGTACCCCAAGAAAAGATTGAAAAATAGTTTGACCGAAGGGACCAAAGTGTGTCTTCAACTTGCAAGCAGACTGTGCTGTTTGTTGACATGCTGTGTGTCACACACTTAACATCCACCAGAGGAAGCAAAGGTCAAGACTACAAGACCATCTCCACGCACCTTGAAGTTCTCTTGAGCAAAGTCGCATGTATAATTTCAAAGAACGTCTGATCCACAGGAGTGGTGCCAGACTCCCCGGATGTGGTTGCAAGAGTAAAACTGATGACGAATTGAAGAGACGGATTATGTAAAACGGTAAGAAAATAGCCCAGGAGCCCAGAACAGCCTCTGAAGAAATTTAAGACCAACTCCAAGGTCAAGGTACAGCAGTGTCAGCTCACGCCATCTGATGCTGCTTGAGCTCAAGTGGACGTCATGGGAGATGACCAAGGCAACACTGTTGAAAATATATGATTAAAAGAAAAAAAAACAATTCCCAACCGCTTGTTGACAAGAAATAAAGATTCTGCCGTAATGTCCTATGGACAGTTGAGACACAGAGGGAAGTTTTTGGCGAGGCGCCTCAGCAATTGAAGCAGACTACTACTTCCGCTAAACATGGAGCAGGCTCTGTTACATCTAACCGACGCCTGCTCTGCTACATCAAGTGTAAGGTGTCATATGTTTTAGTGAGTAATAAAATGCAGAAACATCGAACAAACAAATACAGTCAAACCTCGTTTTTCGAACGTCTCGGTTCTCGACCAATTCGGTTTTTGATCAAAAATTTAGGGTTTTTTTATGCCTCGGATGACGAACAAATTTCGGTTCTCGAACAAACTGAGCGCACTTGAATGCACCATTTGACTCCTCTCACCTTCCTAACACGAGGGCGTGACGCTTCCGCGTGTTGCTTTCCATTGTGAGCAGACGTGTTCGGTCAACATTTTTATTTTAAAAAGAGCGTGCTTTCGGTTTTCGAACAATTTCGGTTTTCGAACAGCCTTCTGGAACGGATTATGGACGAAAACAGAGGTTTGATTGTAAAATAAATAAACAAAATGAAGGAGAAAGAGTTTAGAGTGGAAAAAATACAGCTCACACATCCATGGAAAGGCACTGCAAACATGATACAATTTGAAACGAAAAATAAATAATTAGCAATTATACATCTGACAAGTAAAAAGAAAGAAATAGTTCAAATGTAAAATAAATTCATAAAATTAAAAAAAATACAGTTAACAAATTAATTAAAACATACAAAATTTAGATATAAAATACATAAATACATAAATCCTAAAAACAAAATGGAAAGAATATAAAATATATATTAAAAAGAAAAACAACAAACCGGTATTGTCATCATAGTTTTAACTTAAAAATTGAAAGTACCAACCTATCACACTGCCATTTTGTTTTTTCAATTAAAAAAAAAAATTGTATATTTTTAATGTAAAAGATACATGACACTATCGGTCGAAGATGCGAAACGTTTTGCTCAGTCAAAATTAAAAAAAAAAAAAAAAAAAGAATGCTTCAAGACCACCATTGTTGAACTCATTCACTGCCAGCCCAGTCAAAATGGATGTTCTAGGCCAGAGCTTAATAAGCAAGTTAGTTAATAGTGGCAAAAGTCAAATGCGTGGGCAGTGGAGTGCAGTGGCTTCTTTCGTCTTCATTTCGCCAGATAACAAATTGCACTGATGACTCATCAGGCTCCCGATACACGACTTCTCAAATCTGATGTGGCTTTTGCATATTTCAGATTCATTCCGCATACGTTTGGGTGAAAACTGCTTGAATTGCAGCACGGACCAAAGCAGTCAAGGTCAAAGACAGACGGCTTTGACGCAAAAAACAAACAAAACAAAACAAAAATGCAAATAATAACCGCAGGAAAATATGTCGGCGTTACGAATAACAAAGAGACGGAAGGAAGGTGCGCTTGGCGCTTCAGCGAAGGACTTTGAGGGACAAAAAAAAAAAAAAAAGACATCAAGTCAATTTAGACAATCACACGACATTCAAAGGCCAAATTCATTAATGCAGATAACTCAATTGACTTTCACTCTGCTAAATGAAGGAAACGCACAAACACGCACGCACACACACAGGGAGGCAGTTCTTCATATTGGTTTTTATGCAAGCATCTCGGTGCAATGCCAACAATTCTGAATAAGTTGGATTTGAAGTCAAAGTTGTTGCAAGATGCAGAAACACAACACACTCATTGGATGGACGGATGGATGGAGGGAGGGAGGGACGGCGGAAGGGACGGTTGGACCCGATGGACTGACAACGAGTCTCGGGTTCGGGTTGCTCGATAAGATGAATGAATGGAAAGAAGCGTAGATTTGACAAAAGGACCAAAGGAAAGATGAATGGAAAGAAAGATGGTGGATGGATAGAATGATGAAATCGATGGATGGATGGATGACAAGGAGGCAGGGGACAAAAAAGCGCTCAATGTCTGACCCCAAAAACGATCCGGTGGAGGTTTCAACTGTTGGCCACTATATCCAAATGAAATGATGAGGACATATTCGATTCATCATTTTAGCATCTCGAGTCGAGTACCGTATGTAGTGTTCTCTATAACAACGGCCGTATAATGACTCAGGACTCGGAAATGAGTGAATGGATTTTGAACGCCATCGTACCTTACGCCCCCCCCCAATCACTACAAGGAATTTTTAGTGGACATTTTAAGGAACTCTTTTTAGTCCAGTACATGAAAATGCCCCCGAAGGCATCGGAGAGCAGCAAAGGAGCGAATTTATGCGAAACGAATTCAATCAAGTACACAAGGACGCCCGCCGCTAAAAATAGCCTCAATGACACAAAGTAGGATGAGGACTGAAAACCTGAGCTGGGAAGCCATTCACCTGAAGGCCTAACAAGTAACAGGCCGCTGAAAAACATACAAAAGAGATCGCTGTTGTCGTCATTGTTGTTGCTAGGTGACCAGTTTGCTAGCACTCGCCGCTAACGCAGGCGCACAGCAAAAAAAAAAACAGGCATGGAAGCGTCCCAGGTGTTGCCAACCGAAGAGTCAAGTGTTTGCCTCAACATGACCACATTTGCCACCTCAAGTCCAACGTTTTGCGCCATCAAAATCAACTTCCCAAAAATCTGTTACTCTCGGCTTCATTGCATGCCAATGTTTCATGTTTACAGCCTCTACGTCATTGATGTCAAACATACGGCCCGCGGGCCAGAATCGGCCAGCAAGGAGGTTTGATCAGGCCCGCAGGATAATTTAAAAGTGAAAAAAAATGCATAAAAGACACGGAATGGATATTTATAATACGGTGCAATTCGTGGAGTATCCGCTAGGGGGGCCCTGTTTTGATCAGAGTAAAAGACAGCATTGTTTTGATCAGAGAAGAAGACAACAGCAGCCTTGGTCTGTAACTAAGACAGACCCAACACAGCAGAGGCCCCACTTTACATCTACCGAGGCCGTATGTGGCCTCCCCTGTTCTACCTGTTGCCAACATATGTCGTCAATATCATCTGCCTATTCTCACCATCAGACAGAATGACACACTGAACTCTAATTAGCAACGGCACCGTGTCTTTCACCAAATCATTGTTCATATTTTAAGCATTTATTGGCAGAAAATGACATCTGACCCCACGGAAAGTGTTTTGCCAACGTGTGTATCTTTTCGTTGCATGCTCACCCATCTCGGGATGCTGTCGTCCCTCAACGGGAACGCTGACCGTGCGGCGCAGCAGCTTGTTCCTGTGCGACTCGGAGCGCCTCTCGCGCATCAGCAATGGGTGGACCTGCATGTACAAGACAAGGCGCAACAATACACTTAATGCAATAAAACTGTTCTTTGTTTGCCAGAAATACACATGTGACTGTGAGCAAGCTTAGAGTTAGCCAATAATTTGTCTGACAGTTAAAGTTATTCTTCTTATTATGACAACAGTGGTGCCTTGAGATAAGAGCACCTTGATAGACTTTTTAGATATGAAAGTGTCGGTCAGCTGATTTTTTTTTTTTTTTTTTGTCTTTAGATACAGTCAAACCTCTGTTTCGTCCATAATGGTTCCAGAAGGCTGTTCGAAAACCGAAATTGTTCGAAAACCGAAAGCACGCTCTTTTTAAAATAAAAATGTTTACTGAACACGTCTGCTCACAATGGAAAGCAACACGCGGAAGCGTCACTTCCTCGTCTAAGGAAGGCGAGCGGAGTCAAATGGTGCATTCAAGTGCGCTCAGTTTCTTCGAGAACCGAAATTTGTTCGTCATCCGAGGCATAAAAAACTCGAAATTTTTGATCGAAAACCGAATTGGACGAGAACCGAGACGTTCGAAAAAAACGACGTTTGACTGTATAAGCAAAAATTTGAGAGACCAGTGCGCTTCAGATTGCCACTGACGAACTTTACATCCTAATAGCTGCCCTTATAAATGATTACGATTCCCCTTCCAAAGCAACAAAAACCCATACAACGGCTTACCGCACATCATGCTTTATCAATCCAACCGTACGCAGCGATGAAAAAAAAATATACGATTGAGGATTACTTTTGCTGGTTTGCCGTGACAAGAGTAGTGATCGACGACGGGATTGTCGTTGGCTACCAGCAGGTGACACCATCTGGATTTAAGCCAAAATGGTCTTTGAGAGATCGGTTCACAATTGTTTTCTTTTTTTTCCCGTATAAAAGTCATAATACGCCGTACATGATTTGAAATGATTAAAAAAACGGGGAAAACGTACAAGTTGACAACTATGCATCCGGCCCCTATTCCATTCACATTGGTTTACTTGCAGTGGAAGGACAACACCAGTTGGTGGCGCTATTGAGATGCTTGGCGACCACCAATTAAAAAAAAAAAAAAAAACAAGGACAATACATTAGGTGAAGTCCCTTTTTGCGCTTGCTTTCTGTTTGACCAAAACTTCATTTGGCCCACCCTTAAAACAAAATTTAAAACTTAAGAGAGACTAGGAGTCAAGCCGAATCGTCTACTTGTGCATAAGGAGAGTGAACGAGTGTAACCAGTGACAATCTCCGAACAGCTCTGGAAACGCTCGTCTCCCCGCTTTTATTGTTTTAGGGAGTGTCCTAATACACAAATTCCTAAAGGGGTGGGGAAACACACAACGTATTCCGAGGTAATTAGAGGAGTCATGCTGACGGTTGGCTTGTGATAGCAGCTGTGGATGCGTCACACGGGCGCACCATCCTGAGGCCGCTATCTTATCTTGAAAGCTGCGAACAAGAAACAAGCTGGTCCCTTCGACACGATAAACTACTTTGATTACACGCTACGTACGTAAATGGAAGTCCTTGCGGTTTCGCAGTAGTAAGTTGATTACACATCGAAGAGCAGAGAGCGATAAATTGTATACAATTACTCCTGGCTGCGCTTATGCATCCGTACGGTCCCCAGTTTGAATCCGCAAAGAGTGAACCGTGACATGGCGAGGTCCGTCTACGTGTGCCAAAGTGTCTGCGGGGTTTAACGCTTTCGGGGACAGCGGTTACGATAGTTGACAGTTTACCAGGTTATCATCAAGTTGGAAACAAAAAAAAAAAACTGCAGCGACATCGGACTGCGTGTTTTGTTTTCTCTTTGTTTTTTTGGGGTTTTTTGTGCGTAATGAAACCACAGAAAACTCATCCACCCGTGACGAAGATTATTTTTTTTGTTCCTACTGTTGCCATGGAAATGGTCAATTAATCCACTTGGAATTCGATTGGTAATCCTGGACTGTACGTGAAAGAGCTCCCTAATATCTTCAATATTGTGGTTTTCATGTCTGTCTGTTTTCATCTTTTGGTTTCGTTTATTTGTTGGGGGGGTTTTTTTTTCCCCCCCCCAACATTGAGTCATGAAGTGAGTCAGCTTGCTCCACACGATTTAGCGAGACCACCGAGGGGGAAACACCTGCAGGCTCATTTTACACAGTGGGAGGCGGAACGCGACAGGTCACGGCTGGCGGGAGTTTGCAGACGGAGAGAAGGGGAAAAAATAATAATAAATAAATAAAACGATTTATCTTCATGAGCTACGAGAAGTGGAAGCTGAAAAGACAATGAAGTGAAGAGGAAAAAACATTTTAAAATCTAATAAAAAGATAACGTATAGAATAAATATTCTACTTTTGCCATTTGGGGAAAGCTTTGCTCTTTTTTGGCAGAAAATTGCAACTTCTTCGACGATATATTTGAACTGCACGAAAAGGCATATTAGGGATGCTGTGAGCCCCCCGCCGTACTAGTTTGACTTTTTCCCACAAAATTTGCTAGTTTTTACACGTAACATTTCGACAGCATAGAAGAAGGAGCATTTTGGATACAAAAGAATCCTTGGCGTATTTTTCCTGACTGCATGTTACTAAGAAACCTGGGAAGGATTTTCAATGGTGAAAAAAATTTCAGAACACGCCTTCAAAGTAAGACATTCAGGGACAAAGGCTTTTTTTGTTGTCATCCGATTGTGATGCAAATGCCCGTTGCGGCTGGCGGGAGACATATTTTGCATGCTTATTTCTTCTAAAGTTCAAAAAAATTCAAACAGTTTTTGTGTTACTTCTATCTCTGGCTTTTATTTTACACACAAAACAATTAAATGAGATGAAGTAATTAACAAATGAGTTAATACATACAATACAAGCTGGGGTCCCCAAGTCTGGTCCTTGAGAGCCCCGATCCTGCCAGTTTTTGATGTCTCCCTCCTCCAGAACTCCTGATTCAAATGATCAGGATCGTTTCAGGCTTCTACAGCGCTTACTGATGAGCTGATCATTAGAATCAGATATGTTGAAGGACTGAGACATCTAAAACAAGCAATACGGGTTCCCGAGGACCAGACTTGCAGCACCTGTGAACTCAAGTATTGGTGGCTCATCACTATTTCTATTAAGGGTGGAAGCAATATTTATGGCACTTTTCCTCCCCCTAGAGGACAAAAAGAGGATAGCAGGCTGGACAGAAAAAGCATTCAAGTTTTTGCGGCTTTGGTTATAAATTTCTGACCGGCAAAATTTACAACAAAGGTGCAATGGGTGATGTCATCATAAGAGAAATTCTCACGAACATAGATTTAGACAGATCTGTGAACAATTTTGAAGTGAATGCAATTTTGAGTCATGAAGGACATTTACTGCATTTATATTTATGTTCAGTGTGTATGCAAAACGTTTTCCATCTTTGAGTCAGGCTGTTTGAAAACCGAAATTGTTCGAAAACCGAAACCACGCTCTTTTTAAAATAAAAATGTTGACTGACCACGTCTGCTCACAATGGAAAGCTACACGAGGAAGCATCGCTTCCTCGTGTAAGGAAAGCGGGAGGAGTCAAATGGTGCATTCAAGTGCGCTCAATTTGTTCGAGAACCGAAATTTGTTCGTCATCCGAGGCATAAAAAACTTGAAATTTTGGTCGAAAACCGAATTGTTCGAAAACCGAGGTTTGACTGTTAACTTGTTTTATTTTTTTCATTTCTTATGTTAGGGCACCAATTCATATGCATCAAATAGCAATACTGTCTCAGTGTGATACTGTTCGTATCTATTTGCGGGGGGTGGGGGGGGGGGGGGGAGTGTCAACATATCAACATTTCTTTTTTTACAATACAGTCCTGGAACACCAACATCAAATAGCAAAATGGCTGTGCATTGTATCATTATTTGTTAGGGTACGTTATGGAGAGACTGGCATGCGCCGGGGTGACGGCAGCATACGTCCTACCTCTTCCTGGTCCAACATGTGGAAGGGCTTTCCTGGGCTCACGCGCAGACGGGCGTTCCAGCGGTCGGGCGGCGGGCGCTCGTTGGACGGATGCTCGTATGGGGGGCGGCTGTAGTGGGGGCGCTCGTAGGCAGGGGGAGCAGCGTGGAAGGCCAGGACCTGCTGGGAGCGCTGCTGCTGCTGCTGCTGCTGGTGGTGGTGGTGAAGGTGATGGTGATGGTAGGAGGGCGGGGCGGCACACCTTGCATCTGGACGGCGGGGACAAAATGTCGATTCTGATTCATCCACAAGCACTCGTCATTCATAACTACAACTACTGATACCAACCACTTAAGACAAAAATAATCTGCTGCCAGTATGTGACACTACATTGCAGTGCTCTGACACGTCAGTCAATTATCAAAAAAAAGGACCTTCTCTTCTCAATGATATGACTTTGTGTTAATTGCAACTTAATGTAACAAAAGTGTTGTGATATCAGTACTCAACAATGAATACTCATACAGTCAAACCTCGGTTTTTCGAACGTCTCGGTTCTCGACCAATTCGGTTTTTGACCAAAAATTTTGTTTTTTATGCCTCGGATGACAAACAAATTTCGGTTCTCGAACAAACTGAGCGCACTTGAATGCACCATTTGACTCCTCTCGCCTTCCTTACACGAGGAAGTGATGCTTCCTCGGGTAGACGAGGAAGTGACGCTTCCTCGTCTTGCTTTCCATTGTGAGCAGACGTGTTGAGTCAACATGTATTATTTTTATTTTAAAAAGAGCGTGGTTTCGGTTTTCGAACAATTTCGGTTTTCGAACAGCCTTCTGGAACGGATTATGGATGAAAACCGAGGTTTGACTGTACTAGTACTGTATCGGTCAAAAGAAAGTGTTATCAAACATTTGCAGAAAAATAAAAACAAGTTAGTAAAAAAAAAAAAATAGCGAACTCTGTAATGTATCAAACATTGGGGAAAGGGCAAAAATATTTAGAGACCATTAAAAAATTTGATTGAGAAAATTTGATTCAAAACACATGACAAAAA
The DNA here is from genome assembly GCA_018466805.1 of Hippocampus abdominalis. NCBI lineage: Eukaryota > Metazoa > Chordata > Actinopteri > Syngnathiformes > Syngnathidae > Hippocampus > Hippocampus abdominalis. Next base: position 5,201,968 of record CM031699.1, read on the forward strand.
CAAAGAAATACATAAAACATGCTCATCTCATGACAGACTGACAACGACATCAAATCTAATCAAACTGTAAAACAATATTGGTCATAGATAGATCCCTCGATAGATCGATCAAGAAATAAGTAGATATCTAAAAATATATAGACCTAGATTATAAACATAAGATGTAGATGTAAACAAAGATGCATATTTTTCCATATATTTTACACACAAACGTTTTTTTTTTAATACGTTGGCGTCACGTTACTGCCGGCAACGAAGACAATAGACCACAGGTGTCAAACTCAAGGCCCACGAAAGCAAATCCAACATGTCAACTTGCATAATGCTTGCTATAATCTCTCCCAAAATTTAAAATTCTAAATGTGATAAATAAGAGACATATTGTCAGCATTTTCTTGTCACCAAACCCCCCATTACAGTAACTTGAACAATAGTTGAATGAACCGTTATTATTGACATTTTTATATGGTTTCAGTCATAACGGCCCTCCAAGGGAAACAGTCACTAAAATGTGGCCCACGACAAAAATTTAATTTGACACTCCTGCGATAGACTAATTGATGCAAAAGAAGAGCTCACGCCATCTTTCGTTTTTTTTTTTTTTTTTTTTTTTTAAATCATGGATAAAGCTGCTGAATTATAAATGAGCCCCCGTCCCTCATGAATGCAGAGGATTGTGAAGGTTTGGCGTGCTGCGAAAAGGTTAAACCAAGAGGTCATGTTGGGAAAGACGCCACTTGAAATGAATCATCTGCTGTTCATGAATATGCCTCGCTCATTAGGAAGCCTTCAAACTTGATGAGCCGCCATTTTTTTTTTTTTTAATAACTGCCAGTAGCCGCAATATAAGAACATTACACGGGAAAATAACTTCACAACTTCTGTGCGGATATGAAGTCAGTGATCGGATCGCCACGGATACAGCCCTGCCTGCATTTTAAATGTCATAGTCGCTGCCGATCATGTAATGGCGGCGGTCAAAATGGTGGTCGTTCTTCAAATTGGATGAATCGCGCAGCCCTAACGCGATTCTATTTGTTTGGATGGGCCGACGAAGAGTTTAAAAAGTGACTCGACCTCGTCATCCAAACTTTGCAAAGTCGGCTGTCGACGAGGGCGAAGGCGGCGTGACTCATGCCTCGGTCCGATCTTCTTTACTGTGGCGTCTTCTCTTTAGCCCCCGAGGATTCCCGCCAAGCGAGTTCGTCCCGAACAGTGGCGGCTACGCACTTTTGACGAGGCCAGAAACGCTGAGATGCCTCTTTGCTCTCTCTCTCTCTCTCCCATCATATCCTGTGTTTCTCCCTCTTCTCCTCTATATTCTTCTCTCGCATTCCTTCTCTCTGCGGGCACCTTGCACATTTTCTGCCGTCCTTAGCAGTTCACAAAAGAAAAGCGAGAATCGCTCGGTCCCGGTCTACTGCACCCCGACAGGCTTTAATGTTGATTTATACACAAACATAGCCAAAAATAACAAAAAACAACCATTTGGCCGGCCGGCCGGCCGACCTCCCCCTTTCCAGGTGGGACGACGAGGGCTGGCCAATGAATCAATAGCTAATCATTTGGCTTCTCATGATCGTTCAAACAAAAGAATCGAAGAAAAACAAAAAAATGTGCCAGACAGCATTATGTGTGCTTGGAAATTCCTACTGGCCAATGAATCAATAACTAATTGTAAGCTTATGTTATATTATTAATTATCATTTTATGTTTGAGCATCATATTATTTCATATTAAGCATTCCCAAATTATATTCTGTTGTTTAATAATTCCTTAGACATGTTTTTATGTTGATATGTTCTGATTGGCTGTTAAAGTAAGAGAAGCAGGAAGTGGTTTTAGTTACGGGAGTTGTCTTCTCGAACGTGCTGCGGTGCAGACGTCTTTTTTGTTGTCCTTTTAATAAAGCTGTATTTAAAGGATTCCCTCTCTCCTTTTGCCGTTCGTAAAGTAGTGCTATCCACTGAAGAACAACGAACCCCTCAACTTACATAATCATCGTTTCGATTTCGGCTTCTCACGATCGTTCCAAAAAAAAAAAAAAGAATCGAAGCAAAGCAAAAAATGTGCCAGACAGCATTCTGTGTGTGGAAATTCCTACATTATGAAAGTAGCCTGAATGCACCGTGTGGCGGATTTTCTTCTCGCCTTCCTTCAAAATGTTTTGTGACCCTCCAGTTGGAGTGGACTGTCAAACTGTTTCCACAACAAAAGCAAGTACACGCTGTTTCTTTTGTATTTCTGCTCAGTACTTTTCAGGTATTTCCCAGAAATCCGTTCCAATCCACTATTCGGTCTAGTGTTGTAATGTTTTGTTTTGTTTTTAATGATGAGCCAAATTTTGTCTAGTTAAGGTTTAGGTTCAGGTTAGGTTAATCGAGTTCTAGTTCCCTGGCGAAAGTGCTTGATTAATTCTAGACCAGTTCAGTTGTTGTCTAGTACTTGACAGTTGATGCGTTTTGATTAACCGCCACTGGAGGTTAATTCAATTCGTCGGATATGCCTCGGAGTAACAAATAGCTCGAAGCAAGGACGTTTCGCCTCCTACCGAGGCAGAGGCACCAATGCGGGCAAAGGCGTGACAACTAAAAAATACTTCATAAAGTAGAGCTTGGAAAGGTTGATACTACGGTAATAATATCGAGGAACACGTTTCAAAGTGGGGCGGCCCGGTAGTCCAGTGGTTAGCACGTCGGCTTCACAGTGCTGAGGTACCGGGTTCAAATCCAGCTCCGGCCTCCCTGTGTGGAGTTTGCATGTTCTCCCCGGGCCTGCGTGGGTTTTCTCCGGGTGCTCCGGTTTCCTCCCACGTTCCAAAAACATGCATGGCAGGCTGATTGAACACTCTAAATTGTCCCTAGGTATGAGTGTGAGCGTGGATGGTTGTTCGTCTGTGTGCCCTGCGATTGGCTGGCAACCAATTCAGGGTGTCCCCCGCCTACTGCCCGAAGACTGCTGGGATAGGCTCCAGCACCCCCCGCGACCCTAGTGAGGATGAAGCGGTTCGGAAAATGGATGGATGGACGTTTCAAAGTGTGTTTTGGCTGGAAGAAAACCCCAATTGCGATGTCCTTCCTGCCGCCCTTGTTTCCTAAGGAGCAAAGTCGAATTGGAGCAAACGTGGAGGTCGAGGCTGGCGTCAACTCTGTTGTGGGTTTTTTTTTTTCTCCCTCCGCGTCTTTTTCGGCCCGCTGGTCCGTCATCGACCACACGGCGGCGCCGCTGCCGCACGGCCGCCTGCTATGCACCCCCCGACGCCAGCGCACAGGAAACAAGGTTAGCGCCCGAGAGATGTCACTTCCGATACGCCCACTCCCGCTCTCTCGCTGGCTCGCTCTTGCACGCCCCCAGCCTATCGCCATGACAACCCAGAAAAGAATAGGAGACGAGGGGACGAAGGAGGGAGGAATGCAGAATTAGGGATGGAGGAGAGGAGAGGAGAGTGGGTGGGTGAGGAAAAGGGGGATGAGGCGAGTGGGAGAAAAAGGAAGAAGGGATGATGGAGGCAGTTTTTGGGGAATAGGGAGCCCTGTCTTGTTCCCATAGCAACGCAGCCATCCGTGAAATAGCGACGACTCGCTCGTCTCTCTCCGTTTATCTCTCCATCCTTCGCCCCTTCTCCTCCTACTTCCTATATACACACATGCACACACATGTAGCGTGAAGTTGGCATGAGGATGCCGTAATGCGAGCTGTGCAACACTTTCAAAGGCGCTAGTCGGGCCTTCCAAGTAAGGTAAAGCGCCGGTTTTGTGGTTCGCACCCCCGCCAGATCGCACATATTCAAGAGACCCTTCTTTGGATATTTTTCTTCTACGCAAGTCCCAAAATAGAGTTTCACTTCTTTGGTGAAGTACTAGGTTGTGCCACAACATGCCAGGTGGCAGCACTGAGCTCGAATAAAAGACCTGCAGCATATTGCACAGCAAGAAGAAGCTGACAAAGTTCCCAGCTCTCTCCAAGAATAGTCAGGGTAGAATTGTCTGATATGACAATACAGTACAATCAAACCTCGGTATTCGTCCATAATCCGTTCCAGAAGGCTGTTCGAAAACCGAAATTGTTCGAAAACCGAAACCACGCTCTTTTTAAAATAAAAATGTTTACTGAACACGTCTGCTCACAATGGAAAGCAACACGAGGAAGCTGCCGAGTGACGCTTCCTCGGGTAGACGAGGAAGTGTCACTTCCTCTTGTAAGGCGAGAGGAATCAAATGGTGCATTCAAGTGCGCTCAGTTTGTTCGAGAACCGAAATTTTGTCATCATCCGAGGCAATAAATAATTCTAAATTTTTGGTCAAAAACCGAATTGGTTGAGAACAGAGACGTTCGAAAACCGAGGTTTCACTGTATATATCGTAGAGAGGATACATAACATCACTCGTATGAAACAACCCTCAATGATTAACATGGTTGGACTGACTTTGTCTGTTTTTATATTTGAAACTGTCACGAGGCGACTAGCCATGCTTCCGCCGCTGCTCACAGCGCCTCCACTTGGTCCTCGGTTAGCTTGAAAAAAGTAATTGCCTAATATTTGTTCAGTTTAAAAAAATAAAGTTACAAAATATTTGAAAGCTATGATTTTATCGAAAGGACAAAATGAAAACGTATTTGAGTTAAATATAACTGAACTGTATTTAACAAATTGTACTGAACTGCCCAAAATTTTCAGCCTTTGCAACATGCACAATAAGTGATACTTTGGCATACCACTAGAAGGGGCCAGAGCACCACATTTGGAGAGATTATACGATTAGTAAAACAACAAGTTGTGAATTGTTTCCAAGACCCCAAAAATAGGTCAAAGTACCAAACGCGGGATGATGCTTGATGATGCTTGATGATGTGACACTCGCAGTAAGTCGGCAGCGCTTCTGCTTGGGCCAAAAATGTGCGCTGTAGCGTTGGAAGAGAGGTGCTAGCGGATCCCCGGCAGGCGGGTGCTAGCATCTGTCGCCACCCAGAGGGGGTGACGAGGCGAGATGTTCTCGACCGCCGCCAATACGCTGACGCCAGGCTTCTGTTGCCTGCGTCCGAAATTCACATCACAATTTGGTAGCGTGAGACGAAGAGGCGCAGGTACAAGCATCTGTCGCCACGAAGTCAATCAAACCTTGACTAGATCGAACCACGTCGGAATCAAGACCGAATGGTTTGCAGACAGTCGGACTTTCCATAATTTGCAACATGTTTTCTCAAAATGCCAATATCATAATATCATTTCTGGATTTTTTTCCTACCGTTGCTTTATTTGGATTTTCTATGAAAATTCACAGAAATGCATGTTAATGTCTTGAGTTTCTTTTTTTTTTTTTTTTGCGGGACAAATGTCCCGCAAGCTGTCTTGAGTGTTCATGCCACTGGCGCGAGCCTCGTAACCTTGCTGCAATACACCAGAGGGATCTGCGAGCTGAAGAGCCAGGATGTGGTGGCCATTTGTCCAATGATTAATTGAGAACTAATCAATGATCAAATTAACGGTTCCTTATTTTGATTGTCGAATAATCATTTAGAGACCTTGTTTCATTTAAATGGTTCCAAATCAGATGATTTTCAACCTCTTAAAAAGGTAAATATTCCCAGATTTCTGTCATCCGTCATTAAAAAAATAATACATTTGGTTTCACTTTGGAAAACAATGCAAAACGTTTTTGCCGATTTTCTGACATGTTATAGACCAAACCAGGAACTGAGACTGAAATGTAACTAAAATTAATTTTTCTGCACTATCTGCACTGCAGATTTGAAATCATGTCTTGTCTTTGAATATTGGGATGGATATATAACTTTTTTTTTTTTGTTATCCGAGTCATCAATTGACAAAAATTACTGCCGGATGAATTGATTAGGAATTGGAATCACTGATTTCCTATAGAAATGTCCCAGAAATTTGCCAGGCTGATCGTGACATGAGGAGGTGGAAGTCCCCACTGGAGGCCCACGTCCCAAATGCAGCAAATGCAGCAAATGTACCGGCCGCCACCGCTGCAAACATCATACGCAAAAAACAATTTTTTTAACCCCCCCCAAAAAAATTTTTTAAACCCCGCAAAAAAGCCCAATTGTATTGTCGGTGCTCAGGTAATTGTTGGTGCTCATCACGAGTGCCTCGTCGTGCATCAGTATTCACATCATCATCAATCGCGCCAGTCAAAGGCCACTTGCAAACAAATACGCGCCGAGTGACGGCAACAGCTTGCGGCCATTCAAGCTGTGGCCAAAAGCAAGGTTCCTCTTTTAGCTGCGAAGCGGCCTCGTCCGCCTCCACCTCTTCTTCCTCCTCCTCATCATCATCATCATCCTCTGCTCGCTCTCGGGCTCCCACTCACTTCCACTCACTCCCACAACTCTTTGCCACTTTATTTTCGCCCTCGTCCCTGCCCAGCGTTTCTCCTTTCACATTTCTTTGAGCTCATCATCACGCCGTGAAAATGTCAAGTCAATGGCTCGTCACGTGCATGCAGAATTTCACCACGAGGAGCGCACAACGGAGAAATCAAAAGTCGAGGCCATTGGACCGGCGAGCGGCACGCGCTCGACCTCGGGCAGGTCGCCGGAACTTTTTGTTCTTCTTGCCACACACGCCTACGTTCGCCACGCAATGCAATCAAACGGAACGCTCGCTTATGGGGACAAAAGGTATTTGCGCTCTCTGCTTTAAGTGCAGTACTGTATAGATACTTGTTGAAAACATTGCAGATACAACAGTAAAAGGATAAGCACTGATTGCACTTCTTACTACTTAAAAAGGTGGACTTTGCCATTTTCACACTTAGCGCTAGATTTGACTATTTAGCCTCATGTGACTCCTCCCCCTACCTGACATCTCTGACCAAAGCCACACCCCTCAGTAACATGACAGTACAGTAATCCCTCGTTTATCGCGGTTAATGGGGACCAAAACCGCCCGCGATAAACGAAAATCCGCGAAATAGCGACCCCCCCCCATATAGGTACATGTACATAATATTTATAAGGCCAAATTTAATGGTATATATGCATGTAGAAGTAAATTTTGAAGTAATTAACATGACTTAATATTGTATACTATTAGATTTAAACATGTATAAGTTAGGTTAGTTTATGAATTACAAAATACAGTAAACATATAAAAAAATAATTTAAAAAAATAAAAATATATTTATTTTAAGTCCGCAAAAAGTCCGCGAGAAGCTGCGAAAGTCAGCAAAACAACAGCGAGTCACATAGAGCAACATATACAGTACTACATGTATATGATTATTTTTTTTATGAATATATTTGAAAAAATCCACGATGCACTGAAGCCGCGATAAACGAACCGCGAAGTGGCGAGGGATCACTGTACCCGAGTCGGCCACTTTACCAACATGTACGCGAAATTAGCCTATGCTAGCCACGGCTGCTGCATTGAGAGACTTATTCATATTTGAGAGTGTTCCAAAACGTTTAAATGTTGCTGCAATGTTGACAAAAGTAACAACAACAAAAAGTAACAAACCGTTGTTGACTGAGTAAAGACGTATACAGATCCATTTTTCAAATATTGGGATTAAAAGTAAAAAGTCAAGCAAAGACAACAACAAAAAATCAAAAATCTTCCATCGCGTCAGTTAATTTTAGTGTGACGCTATCAGTAGCAACACGATTGTCCTGTCCGCTACAAGAAACGTAATCGCTCACATTCAAAAAGGGGGACACTGATGAGTAATAATTGTGTGTGAGAGAGAGAGAGACAGCGAGCTCTTTGATGTGTGGTAGCGACTTTGCTCTACTTGGCTGCGAAGCGCCGGTCGGTTCTTTGACACCTTCCGCCGCCTTTAACGTTGCCTCATCGTGCCGCTACTCCTCTTGTGGCGTCTAAATTTAATATCAGCACGACGTGGCCTCGCGTAGCAGCTCATGAAAGCTGTTCAAACGGCAGCGGCGGCTCACCTGTGCTGCCTCGCGTTCTCAACGTGCCTCTTGGGACGTTTTGCTACACACGCCCAACGCCATATAGGTACTCGCTCAAGCCTTTTGGAGAATTCACCAGCAACCAACCCTCACTTCGCAACATGAAATTTGATCGGTGAATCTACCTTGAGTAGACCTGTCAAAAAAATTCAAGATAATACAGTCAAACCTCGGTTTTCATCCATAATCTATTCCAGAAGGCTGTTCGAAAACCGAAATTGTTGGAAAACCGAAACCACACTCTCTTTAAAATAAAAATGTTCACTGAACACGTCTGCTCACAATGGAAAGCAAAACGAGGAAGCGTCACTTCCTCGTGTAAGGAAGCCGGGAGGAGTCAAATGGTGCATTCAAGTGCGCTCAGTTTGTCCGAGGACCGAAATTTGTTCGTCATCCGAGGCATAAAAAACGTGAAATTTTTGGTCGAGAACCGAGACGTTCGACAACCGAGGTTTGACTATAAAAGAAACCAGAAGCCCGCCACTTTAGTTTGAAGAGAGCTTTTTTTTGTACAATTTTTTTTTTGTTTGTTTTCAATTCAGCCCTGAAAAACAGTTCCACTTATGCATGAAAGTACAGCTGTCTGAAATTCACAGTACGCCAGCTGTTTTGGTTCAAAGTGGCTGATTCAGGCTTTTTTTTTAAACCTGATTTTTTTTTTTTTCAAGTCAGTCCCTGAAAGCTGGTTTGACTTATCTATATAAAATTTAGTAGGGGTCATGAGTAGACCCCCAAAAAAGCCTTGTGTTGGAATGGCATGCCTGAAACGCTCAGGACTTATTGGTTTTGAACATTTGACATTTTTGTTTGTTCGCAACTCAGTTTTTTTTTCCAAAGCTGGTTTCATTTAGCAGCATAAAATGTTGGTAGACATGCCAATCGTTTGTAAATTCCTCATGATGCCATCCCTGGAAAGACACAGTCAGTCAGCCATTTTGGTTCAAAGGGGCGGTTTTAGGCTGACTTGGCTCAGCCCTCAAAACTAGTTTCGTTGATCGAGCAATGAAATACTGTACAGCAATATTGTTAGTATTTGTCACCTGTGGGCATGTGAAGACCTTTGCGACTTATATGTGTTTAAGGGCTATGTAAATAAATTTGACTTGACCTGATTTGACTTGGCAGGCCCACAAAAAAAAACCAAACAAACAACAAAAAAAAAGGTCTCAAGACACCACTTCCGATATGTCACAGCAAGTCTGCAATTTTAGTTTCAAGTAGCCATTTAAGGGTCAGTTTGGCCATCTCCAGAGGCCCTTCAAAAGCAAACTAGTCCGGTAATCTTTTTCTGATTGCTACCAAATTCAAACACGTATAGCTTGAGGGTTGGCAGACGTTAAATGGCGAGCACTTTGACTTTTCATCATGGCGACCATGTTTGACGATTTGTCAAATAATGGGACATATTCAAAACGCAAAACATGGGAAAACGCACACCGAGAAGTCTCAAGAAGCCATTCCTGAAAAGACACGGTAGGTCTGTCATTTTGGTTTGAATTGGCCATTTTAGGGTCATTTTGGCCATCTAAGGATCTTCAAAAGAAGACGTACTTTTTATCCGGCAGCCGTCCAATTTGAACCTCATATACTCGACAGACAGATGACTCAGTTTTGTGAAATATCAAGCGAGTGGATATTTTCTTTTTTAAGCAGCTGTGTTTGAGGAGAGACGGGCTCACAGGCTTGGCCATACCTTAAATCACAGCCCTGTAAACGCTCCGCTGAAGTCATTTGCCACCAATAATAGGACTTGATGGAGGTGCCGAAGGCGACACACAATAACCTTCTCCAGCGATCATAAACAACACATTCATGCTTGAGAAAGCGAAAGCATGAAGCAGCAGGAGAGGTTTATTGGGGCCACTTTGGTCTTGGTTGTCCCCTTCGTGTGCCTGAGCTGCTCTTCTCATCAGCGTCGCCTTGGACTAGGACGGGGGTCGGCAACACGCGGCTCCAGAGCCGCATGTAGCTCTTTAGCGACATCTAGTGGCTCCCTGGAGCTTGATGAAAAATGTTTGAAAATGGAAAAAGATTTTGATAGTAGGCTAATATAGCTCGAATAGATATAGATACATGTTGCAGCTCGGAAAAAGGAGAGCTGTGGTGTTGGTTTTTTTTAAAACGTACACTTTAATTATGCTTTTAACAGTCTCAACAAACACAGACACGTCTACGTCCGACTCCGCCGTGCCTTCTCTCTTCTCGTTCGACTCGAGAGGCGTTCAAAGGCAGCCTCCGAAAAACGGAAATTCATGATCACTTCACTGACACTAAGAAAAGCAAAAATAATGCACCAAAAAATCAAGCGAGGAAATCACTAAATAAATTCTATGGGGACGTTTGTGAACACACAACAAAGGAATGAATAAGATAAATAATTCTGAGACAGTCCAGTCTCCTACATACATACAGCATGTGTTTCTTTCATTGTAAATTTTATAGAAGGCTTTTATTTTTTTGGCGGTTCCAGACTTTTTTTTTGTCCTATATGGCTCTTTCAACATTTTGGGTTGCCAACCCCTGGACTAGGACAACAATGGACTGTAGGACAGTAAGCTCGACCTCGCCGTTAATTGAACTTTGCAATGCTGTTAACGCCAGCCCAGCATTACACGGTGAAACTGCAGTTTTCAAACGTGCGCTGAGAGCCCTTCACCACGGCTGTTGACATTTTCCCCCCTAATCCTACTGTTTTACCCGCAGCCACCCGGATGTAGCAGCGTGAAATCCGGCAGCCGCCTTTACGCTTTATCCACTTCGGCGAGCCAGCGTGCTGCTCCCGCAAGAACACGGCTTTCATTCCAATGTGATGCGATCGGCGCTTGACTAGTTTTGTTGGATGTTGCCTACAATAATGAGTAATACAACCTCACAGGTTCAATGTGTGAGATTGATTTGGAATAAGATGTCTTCAATATTGATTTATGTTGGATTTGGGTCTCCTCCCAAGGGTAAAGTTTAACGATGATGAATAACATTTCAAACTCAACTGTTTGGCAATTTAGGATCACCCTTCTCTCAAGCATCCGTGCCTGAAATTTGGTAGCACTCTCAACCCATCCATCCAGCCATTCATTTTCCGATCCGCTTCTTCCTCACAAGGGTCACAGGGCATATGCAGCCCATCCCAGCTGTCCCCGGGCAGTAGGCGGGGGACACCCGGAACCGTTTGCCAGCCAATCGCAGGGCACACAGAGACGAACAACCATCCACGCTCACACTCACACCGAGGAGCAATTTTGACTGTTCAATCAGCCTGCTAAGCATGTTTTTGGAATGTGGGAGGAAACCGGAGTACCCGGAAAAAAAAAACACGCAGGCACAGGGAGAACATGCAAACTCCACACAAGAAGGCCGGAGCCGGGCTCAAACCCACGACCTTTGCACTGTACGGCCGCTAGCAATCTCAATCTCACTCAAAAATCTTAAACAACACTTTTTCTTTGCAGGAAAACCAGAAACAGCCAAAATGGCAGACTTCCTTGGCCTTGACATCAGCGGAAGTCATTTGTATGTGTGAAGCCCTTTGAGATGCTTTTGTAATTAAGGGCTACATCAATAAATTTGACTTGGCGTGCTGTGTCTTTTGAGGCATGGTTTCTTGAGACTTTCTTTTATTTTTTGGTGGGTCAACTCATGATACACACGGCTACTACCGTAATTTTCAGTTTGCTCGGTGGAGCTGAATGTTCAAAAAGACAATACAGTCAAACCTCGGTTTTCGTCCATAATCCGTTCCAGAAGGCTGTTCGAAAACCGAAATTGTTCGAAAACCGAAACCATGCTTTTTTAAAAATAAAAATGTTTACTGAACACGTCTGCTCACAATGGAAAGCAACACGAGAAAGCGTCACTTCCTTGTGTAAGGAAAGCGAGAGGAGTCAAATGGTGCATTCAAGTGCGCTCAGTTTGTTCGAGAACCGAAATTTGTTCGGCCTCCGAGGCATAAAAAAACTCAAAATTTTTTGTCGAAAACCGAATTGGTCAAGAACCGAGACGTTCGAAAACTGAGGTTTGGCTGTACTTGATTGCTATTCCTTGAAGGATGCCCTGGAAAAGGGACTGATCAAAATCACTGACTTCCTGGGAATTTCTGTGCACGGCTACTCAAAACATTTTGTGGGTCTACTCATGACAGACATGTCGACCAAATTTCATGGTGCTCAATGAAACTGGCTTCAGGAGATACATTTTCAAATCATTCAAAAGACCCCTTTAAAAAAAAAGGACAAACTTAGCACTAAAAATTTGGCTTTGAATCAAAATGACAGACCTCCTGTGTCTTTCCTGCATTTTCCAGATATGGCTTTTTGAAATTTTTTGTGGCTCCTTTCGTGATAGAAATGGCTACTAAATTCAATATTGCTCAGTCAAAAAGGCGTCAGGGGATGAATGATAAAAAACAAAATGTACACTATCCCCTTCAAACCAAAATGGCTGACGTTCTGTGCCTTGCTTTTCGAGGAATGGCTTCATGAGACTTTTTGGTGGGTCTTCAAATGAAAAACAGGCCTACCTTGCTGTGTGAAAATATCTTGGAGAGAGCTAATTTTTTTTTAACCAAGCTCATGTTTGGCCTTGGGTCACTTACTAAGTGTATTACATGACACTTGACGGAGCCTGACTCATTGACTCCTTGTTTGTATGTTTCGGCATCACCGCACTGCCGGAAAGCAGGCCGAGCCAGGTCGTCCCGAAGAGATAAAGAACAATTATAGTCAGGCGTCCTGAATCCAGAGATAGACTTAAGAAACTGTGTCATTGCCTTATTACCCAAAGGGTTGTCGCGGAAACTTTGGCGCCTTATCACGCTGCCCCAGGACTGTCTGACAAAACAATTGGCTCGAGGGACAACAAGAGCGGGTTCAAACAAAAAGCTGACGTGAAAATTAATACAAGACTAACTTTGCCGTGTGTTTTAAGCAGCCGAAGAGATGCAGCAGTCATCGCAGCAGACAGACTCTCCAGCTCAACTCTGAAGCAAAACCATGAATCAGCATATTCAGCGTCCAAAGTGCTCACGATTCTTGTCACCCCGTGGAGAGTTTGAAGCGGGTGCGTGGCTGAAAAATTTTGGGAAGTGATGGCACAAGATGCAATATGGACTATAGTATGGGGGGCAGCTTCGGTACGACAACTCCATTGAGAGTATATTTAGAGTACAGCTTGGTTTATGACGGACTAGGTGTCATACTCAAGGCCCGGGGGCCAGATCCGGCCCGCCTTATCATTTTTTGTGGCCCGCGGAAGCAAATCAAGCATGTCGAACCTGCGTGATGCTTGAGAAAATCTCTACCAAAATGAAAAAATGTCAGATGTAATAAGTAAGAGACAGATTGTAAGCATTTTCTTGTAACCAAACCCCTCATTACAGTAACTTAAACAATAGTTGAGTAAACCGTTATTATTAACCTTTGTTGTTGTTGTTTTAGTCATAACTTTAAGGAAACGGTAACTAAAATGTGGCCCACGACAAAAATGTGTTTGACAGCCCTGGACTAGAAGTAGTCGTGGCTTCCCCGAGCAATAAACTCTGGAGGTGAGAAACACATTTTAAACATGGAGGGGAAAAGAACACAGTGGTGCTATCTCAAAGCACAAAATATCGCGGGAGTGAAATTTTAAAAGATCATTTATTTATTTTTTTAATTCCTTCGCACATGTTCATGCTCGCATGGTTCTGCAAATAAGAGGCACAGTGTGCTTGCTTCAAGTTACAGTCAGACCTCAGTTTTCGTCCATAATCCGTTCCAGAAGGCTGTTTGAAAACCGAAATTGTTCGAAAACCGAAACCACGCTCTTTTTAAAATAAAAATGTTTCCTGAACACGTCTGCTCACAATAGAAAGCAAGACGAGGAAGCCTCACTTCCTCGTCTACCCGAGGAAGCGTCACTTCCTCGTGTAAGGAAGGCGAGAGGAGTCAAATGGTGCATTCAAGTGCGCTCGGTTTGTTCGAGAACCGAAATTTGTTTGTCATCCGAGGCATAAAAAAACTTGAAATTTTTGGTCGAAAACCGAATTGGTCGAGAACTGAGACGTTCGAAAACCGAGGTTTGACTGTATATTCAAACACCAAAGTGTTCAACAAAACCACTTAATAAAAGTTCACTCGGTAAATGCTAACAGAACACAATATTCTATAGAGAGGCTCAAGTAAATTCGCGACGACGCTGGGATACTTCTAAACCTTCACATAAAGTAAGAAATAGATCCTAAAGAGTTCAAGTGGCTTGAGAGCATACCCTGTGTGTGTTTTTGACATCCCCTTTCAATGCAATTGCATTCCATTCAAAAAAAAGCCTTTGGGAGCATCCTCAATAATTACCGTTATCTTGTACAAGTGCCGTGCACTCAGATTAATTATACACGTAATCAGTGATGGGGTTGAGATACACTTCACTGGCGATGAGTATTTTCATTAAAAAAATGAGCCGCGTGCATTTCAGGCCTCTCCGTCTGAAAGTCGCTGCCAGCCGTGCTTGCAAAATTAGCCGGCGTCTGAAGCCACTCGCCCGTGCCTTTTTCGCCTCGCGCAAATTCAAAGCGCATCCAAAATGCGCACCTGACTTCTTAGGGAGCCTGTCAATGATCAAAGGACGAGCGCAAATAACGCTGGTGGGAAGGAGCCAAGTGCAAATACTTTGGAGCTGCTATCAGTGGACCTGATTGGAGTAGTTCTTTCTTTTTTGACCTTGTTTCACTCACTACTCCCTATATTTGAAAAGAGATCTGTGGAATTGATGCTTCTTAGTGTTGATTCCACTTGTAGGATCCGAGGTTTTGGGGTGCAGAGCTCCCGGGCAAGGCAACATCAATTTCAGTCTCTGTAGATTTCGATGGGAAACGAGACAACCGGATCCCGTTTTAGGAAGATCTTTGAATGAAAACTCGAATCTCATACAGGGGATTTCATGATTGCCCCTCTACTGCACTGTATGAAACTTTGAGCCCAACCGATATCATCGGCTCCATGCTCCTTGTGAGTGTTGTCATTTTGTATTTCTATGTTTGGCTGCTTTTCAGCATATCTAAAACTCGCTCGCAACTCCACGTTGGGCTCGCAAAAGCAATGGACCAAGCGATTGCTCGCAACTTGTGGCGCTCGTGAATCACCATCAAGCAAGTTTTCTCAGGCGTCCGCACGAAAATCATTTGGACTTTGTTTGGACGTCGTGCAGCGACGTCGTTCTTCAAGCCTTGGGTTCTGCAAAATGGTGTCACGGCACATGATTGCCTTTATGCCTCATGAAATTGGGCTCATTAGTTTTCCCTAAAGCCAGCCATTAAACAACAAAAGATTGATTGTGTCTCCAAACTCAACGGTCCAAATCAAGTCACAGACATTAAGCATGATTGTTGTTATTTAAATATGGACACCCTAGTTTGTAGCTGAGGGGTGGTCAAACTCATTTTCTTGGCGGGCCACATCATTGTTATGATTTTACGACTGTAAAATCCTAGAAACGTTTGAGATCTCGTGATAATGACAAAATTGTGATTTTACACTCTTAAAATTGCCGCCATTACCGTGGTTATCATGTCACGATATTAAAAGCAGCACATATGTTATTATGTAGAATATATTTGCTTTTCTTTTACAATATCATCAGCTTTTCAATATCGAGAGAGTTATCGGATCGCGAGGTTCATTTTGTGATAATATCGGATTGGGACGTTTGGATATTGTTCAGTTATTCCCGTTTTTCACGGCCCTCTGAATGGGGATCGCCAGTCAGCATGGAAGGATCACTCGCTCTGTACTTTTTTGACCATTTATTGAAGCACAAAGCAGCAGCAAATAACCTAAAGTACACACAAATGCATCTGACTTCATGCAGCACAATGTAAATGTGTATAATTGACATGAATTCATTAACTTAATACCTTCATCTTAACAATAATTTAAATAATTAAGTAATTAATTATTTTAATTAATTATTTTATCAACCATGATTTTACATCATGTATTATTATACATGGTCTTCTAAACATAAGAAACCATACAAGCGGAAACGAACATAAGGACTACAAATCCCAGCGGTCAAACCCGGAAGTGGAGCCCCGGTGCCAATAACTCCCGCCGTAACGCAAATTTACCATTTAAACTTTCCAGTGCAGCCGGTCAAACATGAAATGGCAACACTGCAATAAAAAAAACTAAGCAAAAACACCACTGTAATTACAAGACTTAACTTTTGCCCACGTTGTTTAAACTGCCGATTGCGAACAGCAACTAACTGTGATTGCGATGCAGCAAACATAAAGCGCTGCGGACACAAAGCAAAGCAGACAAACGAAGCAAGCAGGCATGATTGAATCTAAAGGATAACTCTACAGATTTGACAAAAAAACGTATCTTACCATTTGGGGCCATGCTGACGACGAAGTGAGTGATTTTCAATTGAAACAAACTGTGATGGCGCTTTTTAAACGTCATGCGAACGGTCACCTGTCAGTGGCAGCCCCGCCCCTCTTAAAGCCCCAGGTAAATCCAACAGATATCGTTACATCCCTAATAAACGTAAAATCCGCTCATCATTCCATTAAACACTCCCTATAACGGAGGTGCAAAGCGTCATTTCATCCCGCCTGTCCGTATACGTGACTGACAGAGAAAAGGAGACGAACAAAGATCCATCATTCAAGAATGAATATATCAATTAATCCTCATCTAAACCATCAAAAAATTAATTAACAACTATTTTGATGATGGATGAATCGTTTAGCGACCTAGTTTAATTGACGGCCCACATTTCAGACTCTCACCAGCAAATATCCTCAGATTGCAGAATCAGCAAAACCGATTTTTGCCAAACGTCTAAACTGACGTTTGCAAATATTTTGTTTTAATGAAGCACAAACATAATCAATCTGCGCTCACGGAGGACCACAGAAATCGGAGAATGTTTCCTGTTGAGGGATTGAAATAAGAGGATTTGGACAATTTGGAGTTCAAAGAGTGCCATACAGTAAATAATCAATCAATCATCGCAATAGTTGTTGGATAAATGTCATCATCGATTATTTGCCGATTCATCAATTAATCATTTGTGCTGCTTTTGTGGAAAAATTATGTGGCGGTCAGAATCTGCGTTAGACACCCGTGCAACATCTGCACAGTTCGGCAACAACACGCATACCGCACGCATCCGTGTCTCCCGACACCGATAAGCCGTCCTCGGAAAAATGAAGCAGCCACCACTCAGGCGTTCTTGGATATTCATGACTACACGCCGTCCCATCAGCGTGCTGTCACTTCCCGTGGAGGATCATCAGCGCGCATTAACCGTGGGGCCTGCACACCCTTCACTCGTGAAGGGGCCGGTGGGGGGGGGATGAGATGCAAATATGTTTTGCGGCACGCATCCGTCAATGTGGAATAGGTAGTGCAGAAGTGGACTTTATTTATTTTTTTAATCTCGAGTAGATGCAAGCAATGAGGCGGATGCGCCCGGGTGCACACACCCGGCGACGCTATGTGACGAACAATGACATGGCCGTTAAGGTCGCGGGGGCAACAGCTTTAGCAAGGAAGCCAAGACTTCCCTCTCCCAAGCCACTTCATCCCAGAGGATCCCAAGGCGTCCCCAAGCCAGTCGGGAGGCATAGTTTCTCCAGCGTGTCCTGGGTCCTCCCCGGGACTTCCTACTGGTGTCACATGCCCAGAAGGCATTTTAATCAGATACCCGAGCCACCTCATCTGGCTCCTCTCGACGTGAAGTAGAAGCGGCTCGACTATGAGCCCCTCTCGGATGACCGAGTTTCTCACCTTATCTTTAAAGGAGGGCCATGACACTCATTTCGGCCGCTTGTATCCGGGATCTCGTTCTTTCAGGCATGACCATAAGTGAGGGTGAGAACGTCGATCGACCGGTAAATCGAGAGTTTTGCCTTTTGGCTCAGCTCCTTCTCCACCACGATAGACCGATACAAAGTCCGCATCACAGCAGATGCCGCACCGATAAACGGACTAATGCAAGTGCATCCATCCAATTCGGCCATCATCGACCCTATCCATTTTTCAATTCATCCATTGTATAATCCAGAGTGTCAAACTATAAACTTTTGTTTGTTTGTCTTAGTCTTGGGGTTGTCTTTTTACACCAACACCGTGAAAACTGTTAGTAAAATAAAATTCGTTCAGCAATTTACAATACAGATACAACATACGAGGCTAATACAAAATGTAGGCTAACGCTAACCTCATTGCCGCCTGCCACTTCGGAGTTTCTTGGGCAACAAAAAATACACTTTTGGTATCTACATGACAAATATAACAATTACAGTCAGATCTTACATTAAGTTTTATATACACAACCAAATAAATCACAAAATACCTTTAACGGATAGCGAACAGTCCCTGTAGCTGCTGCTCTTCGTACATCTTGTCTGTACGTGTCTGGGCGAAAACCACCATACCACATTGCAAGTCTCGCGATAATAGCCATAAAATCAAAATGACGACACTTAATTTTTTGGACAAAACAAATATTTCACAACGTGAATACATAAAGTATATAAAACAAATACAAAATGTCCTTTTTGCTTTGAGGTTGAAACAAAATATTATTCATTTCCAACTAAACAATACTGATGACACTTACATAAACGATAAATAAACGATTCATAGTGTGAATCTTTCTGCAATGACTCACTTGACTGCACAGGCCGAGCCGCAATCAAAATGAGTCAGATAAACCAGTCCTGATGTGCAAACTTTTTTTTTTTTTTAACTGATATATATCTTACAGCAAAAGTGACAACGGCCACCCAGGCGAGAGCTGGACATACTGTAATTTGCCGGTCCGACATCTCTCTGTGGATCGATCTAGCCATCTATCCATCTAGCTAGCTAGCTAGCTAGCTAGTTAGATAGATAGATAGATAGATAGATAGATAGATAGATAGATAGATAGATAGATAGATAGATAAACAGACTGTTTCCTTTGGACAACAACGGTTTTGCTTGTTTTTGTGACTGGTCACACTTTTGACTGGAAAGGAGCGATTGGATGACATCATGCTGGCAAACCTGATTAAGCAACTGTATCAAGGCGGCATCATTATCCCGGTTACACTGTGCTCCAATTGGTTTATCCTGACTTTTGTGTGTGTGTGTGTGCTGGGAGTGAATTTCAGCCGAGAGTGAAACCCGAGGCTTTCTCAGCGCCTTGTCAAGTCCAACTTTGGCACAGAATTGGATGAGGCACTCAGCCGAAACGCGGCAAAGTAAAAATGGGAATAAAAGGAAAGAAAAAAAAGAAAGAAAAAAAATTAATGCCACACACGTTGACAAAGAACCAGCAGCACACCAATCAGGTCTTCATACGCTCCTCAGCCACCTGCAAGCTGTTTTGGATTTGTCACTCGCAGTTGAAGTTAACTTTAAAACTGACCCGAAAACAGAAGAGAATTAACTCACTGACTGCCATGAACGGTGACATTTGTTAATTAGAATCCAAGCGTTGACTGCCACAGACCAAGATATGTGTCAAGCACGTTTTTCAGCAGGTACAAGAAACAGGAGGTCTCGCAAGCTCGTCTGCCAAATTCCACTTTATAAACCACTGCAATAACTAACGGATATCTCGAGATAGCAAGCTAATTTTCTCTGCTTTTTAGCCAGAAACCAGTACAGTATTTGTGTTAGACACAACCCATGCTCAAAGAACTAAAGAGCGGACTGAAGAATAAGCAGAATTTTTTCTGGAAAAATAAATATGTCTGTGTTGAAAATAGATGCCAGTCAACGAGTCCAACATTGTTTCG
Source organism: Hippocampus abdominalis (assembly GCA_018466805.1). NCBI lineage: Eukaryota > Metazoa > Chordata > Actinopteri > Syngnathiformes > Syngnathidae > Hippocampus > Hippocampus abdominalis. The sequence continues at coordinate 5,221,679 of CM031699.1, forward strand.
TGAAACACTAAAACGTTCAACCCAATCTGCTAGTTTAATACTAAAATATAATTACGTGGCTGACTGAAATCAGATGCTACAGTGATTCCAAACCTTCAAACAACAAAGGTGCAGCAACACATCCAATTAAAACATACAACAAGCCTCACATGCATATAATCTCTCTGTTATGTGGGAACGATGCACTGCTTGCGAAAATAATGGAGATGCGTTCGGGACCTTCTCTGCCACTTCTTATTGTTCATTACGCTGCGTGTCTTCCAGTCGAGCTCAGCGCTGCTCTTCAAGTTGTGGCACAAAGTGGTACTACACTGTAGGTGTGTCATTCTGATTTTGCTTATGTGTGCATGCGTCTAATCAGTATAAGAGAATTTTTAAAAAACACTTTAAGACTCGATACAAAAAAAAATAAACGTTTGCTGAGATGAATTAGGGGGCGCGATCAATGAATCGCGCCATCGCTGAGGTTTACCGTAAGAGCAATCAAATGCAGTGCAATGGTGGAGATGTGATCACATGATGAGTGGATTCTCCATTGATATGATTTCCAGCATCCTAATGGCCCTCTGAGGGAAAGCACAAGCACAATGTGGCCTGTGATGAAAATGACTTTGACAGCCCCCGCGCTGACAGATAACAGCTCCTGGCATGCGGCGGCGGGTGGAGGGCTGCAGGGCGGCCCCGCACATCGCACGGGTGGAGGGTGTCTGCTGTTATATTTGGGGTTTTTTTTGTTTTGTTTAATCACATTTCAGCTTCTGTGTGTCATCATGTAAAAATCATCTGCTCAAGGCCTTCTCAATCGCAAGTGTTGGCATCGAATGCACAAACACACACACACACACATCTGAATTCAAATCACCAAAGTGGCGAGTGACGTCGGCCTTTTCACATTCTCTCATTGCTATGTTTACCCCTCTGATTGGTTGAGCTAAAAATGCGCATCAAAGATTGATTTGACAAGGGAGGAGCATGTCGGACATGATTACAAATTGATTTTCAAGGCACACGTTTCAAGAAAATGGTTTCTTCTTGAAATGCCACGCAGAGTTGAACTCGGTTTTTGCACCACGTTTTGCCATGTGGCGGTGCTATTAAGAAGCGGCTGAGGTCATTCGAGTCCTCGTGGAAGGCGCACATCCCAAGCTTGCCGCCAACGCCATTCATACTACTTTAAGAGAAAAGAGGGGGCGCAATCAGTGGTGGTGGGTCAGGACCAGTGAGGCCAAAATTTTCTGCTGGCCATCACAAGCACTGACCTACATTTACAAGGCGAACTGGTCAACAGGGGCGGGCAATGAATTTTCCAAAGGGGCCGCATGAGAAACTGGAATGGCTGCCGAGGGTCACGCCAACATGCTAACCTCAACTCTGTTCCATGATGCCGTCATGATAAATTGTAGCTAGTTGAGCAGCTTCATTTAGACACAACATTTTTCTGGGGGTTGTTAATTGCTCGCGGCATTTCTGAATTCGCCGCAGGGCTTGGTCCAACTCAACAAACAGGCAATAAAACAGCTGGCAACTATGCAAAAACATACGTAGTAACCAAACGGCATGCCACTCTTCCAAGATGAATAAATGCGTCAATGTGCGCAGATCACAACAGTCGAGTTTTGCTCACTCAAGCTGGCTGGAACGGGTTTTGATCTGACCAAGCGGAGAGAAAAATGCTGCTGTTTGTCTGAGGTGAATTTGACGAGACTGCTTGTAATGTTAGGTTAGCTTAGCAATGCTCACGTTATGCTAACAGGGGAATACAGTCAAACCTCGGTTTTGGAACGTCTCGGTTCTCGACGAATTCGGTTTTCGACCAAAGATTTTGAGTTTTTTATGACTCGAATGACGAACAAATATCGGTTCTCCAACAAACTGAGCACACTTGAATGCACCATTTGACTCCTCTCGCCTTCCTTACACGAGGAAGTGACGCTTCCTCGGGTAGATGAGGAAGTGACGCTTCCTCGTGTTGATTTCCATTGTGAGCAGATGTGTTCAGTAAACATTTTTATTTTAAAAAGAGCGTGGTTTCAGTTTTCGAACAGCCTTCTGGAACGGATTATGGACGAAAACCGAGGTTTGACTATGGGTGAAAAAATACTTTCAGTATCTGTTAAAAGTGAAAGAAAATCTTGGTGTAGATTTTCTACTAAAATGAAAGGGATGAATACCATTTAGCATGAAACATGAAAAAGACGCAGTGCTTGCTTTCGTGGTCCACCTAAAATGATTTGGTGAGCCAGATGTAGCCCCTACGACTGTGACTCTGTGACATGTGTGCATTAAAAAAACTAGCGGCACGTCATTCGGAATGATTAGGGATGAACAGTTTTGTTTGTTGTTCACATTAAGATTCCATCCCACCACATGATCTCGAAACAAAGTCCCGCGAGGCAGAAATCCCGCATGATCCTACGTGATCCCAACAGGAAGAACACGCGGATGTGCCCCGATAATTCCGAAAAGGTCTGAAAGCGAGAGCAATGAACATTTCCCAAAGTCGTCAAGATACATTTTGCTTTGGAAAATACAACTTGCTTTCCGTGAAACCCAATTTTATGAAAAACAAACAAACCAAAAAAACCGACATTAGCCATCGGACATGTTTTGTTTAATTTAAGGTCACTTCCTTGTTGGACAGTCAGGGCCCTTCTGGGAGTCATGACCCCAACAACCCGTTTTTGACCCAATTATAGGGACTAATTCACTCTTATCACACGTCAGCCACAAGTATCGAAAAATAATCGGCCGTTTGACGTTTGTGGTCAGAAAGGTACGAAAACGACGACAAAAACTCCCTGATTGGCTGGAAGTGTTCAGTCGCCCTAAGCTACAAGTACTGTTGCAAAGTGAGCGCCCACCACTGGGAGAGGATCATGTGCGCGCATGTGTGTGTGTGTGGGGGGGTGCTTGAGCACCAGCGCGAGCGTGAGTGGCGAGGAGATGGCAACCAAGGCAAGAAATGTGGGAATCTTGCGGCCTAGCTGTTTTCTGCCTCCCACTGCCTGCCTGTTCACTTGCCACTTGGCAAGACTGCAAATGGCTCCACACAGCACACAAGGCAACGTGGGCACCAGCCATATCACGCCGCTCGCTCGCTTTTTTCGCTCCCCCTATAGCGGCGGCAGCGCGGATGAATGCCCAGCACCCCAACCGACATCCATCCCACCCCCACCTTCAGCAAAATCAGCTGTCGTCTTCTTCTCACCATGTACAGTGTATGCGCTGCGTGGATGTTGAGTCACCGTGCGGCAAGCGTGTTACATAATGGCTTGGTGAAACCATGGAGATGACCATGTACACATGGCGTCCGCCATCTTGGACATACATGTTCAGATGCTAATTTGCTAGCACGAGGGATGTCGCCTACGTCTAATGTTTCCCGTTTAGATTTATTCAAGAAGGCACTTGTGGGGCTTCTGGAAATATCTCGGGCTTCGGTCGTCATGGTTACAACAATAAAAAAAATAAAAAGAAGAGAGAACAACGAAAGGAGCTCATTTTATGAATGCATATTGTAAGGATGGCTGGAAACAAATAGTTTTCAGGAATCTGCAGAGAAAAAGTGTCGATTCCGCGGGGAAAATCCTGATTCTGCGGAGAGCAAATCTTGATTCCGCGCCTTGAAAGTTGATTTTCCGTAGGCTGGGGGGGAGGGGGAACAAGACCTAAAATGACCATTAATAAAGCCAATTAATGTACAACTTCATTCAAATTTATTTTAGGATATTATATGCAAAATCAAAACATGGTTAAAAAATAATGTCCGTATTCGCTTCGAGGGCAGATTTATTTAATCATAAATTTTACTTTCACCAAAATTTCACCAAACGATGGTTTTGAGGCAGAACAGGTGATACTGTATTAAGGCCAAGATTTAAAGTGTAAGCTAGCCACTTGACCTGGTTAGTGGAAACATACTTCATAGAGTATTATAATCAATACAAGCACAAGCTCACAGACGATTAGCCCGGGCAATGGCATGGCGTCATCTTTAGTAGACGTCTCCGTTACGTGACGTCACATTTACTGGACGTCTCCACGAAATAAAGAAAAAGAAAATCATCGCCTCAGTTTTCTCAAAATAATTCCCCCACCTTCCATATCGGTCATCAGTCGATGTAAGATGATAAAAAAAAGTTGTCTTATATTTACTTCGATAAACAAAGGCGCGTGGCGTCATCTTTTGCGTACGTCATTTGACGTCGTGCTTCGTGCGCATGGTGCCATGCTGTATCGCGGATGCGTTCATTTTACGTTTGTTTTGTAACGTGAACGAGAATATTTCACGCCAAAAAATCTAAATTGGGCATTCCGCCCTGCAGTGTGAACGTAGCATGACTGACCTCGACAGCTTGCTGCCACGATGAAAATGTACACGTAAATGTAGTATTCTGTACCTCGCCCTGATTACCACGGATTATTGTATTTCCTGTCTTTTTGTTCTGAATTTAATGTTTTGACTGTTTTTAGATGGTTATATGTCTGAGCACTTTGTATGCAGCCTTAGTTGTTTTTTTTAAGATGCTCTAAAAATAAAGTTGAGTTGAAAGATTATTCCAAATGCTGGACCATATGAAGGGCTCCGCTTTGACAAGTACTGGCAGTCAACCAGTTGAGGAGGGTAGGAAAGTCGAGTCGAGTATTTGTACTTGGCTACTTCCCACCACTGCAGGCCCCGCAGGTCCTTGCTGGCGTCAGCTGCTGACCGACGGATTCTTCGCAATCCTTTGACGCTCACATGCAGCCCACCTCCACTCCTGAACTCATGCACACACGCAAACAGTCTTGCATCCCCACAGTCTCTTCCTCATCCTCATCATCATCCTCACACCACCCACAGCGCCTGCAAAGTGCCAAACTTTGCTTGGCTCGCTTCATCAGTCCGACTCAGGACCGGGCCATTGTGCTCCAGGAGGTATCCCCCCGCCCCCTTCCCAAAAAGAAGCCGTGGATGACGAAGAGGGGCTTACTGCAGTGCACCGACTCACGACCTGCATTAGTCACACTTGTGATCTTGACCTTTCACCTTTGCCACACGGGACGCTTAAGATCCATGTACTAGTGTGCTCTTTGTCTTCACAAGTAGAGGCGCAGAATCTTATCGATTCATCGGCAACTGATCGATTATCAAACTAAATGACAACTATTTTGATTATCCATTACAGACCTCCTTGAACTGAATATTTTTTAAATCGATTATTCTCCCGCTTCCTCCCATTAATGAATCAAATAAGTGGATTTAAAAAATGACTGCATTAAGGTTTGTTGCTGAATCACTTTTTTACCAATTATTGTTTGATTGTTGCTTTTTTGGCATCGTTTGACGAGGGAGTGCTGTTATACTCGCTAACTACCCAAACTACTTCTTGGTGGCTGATTGATGCCAAGGAAGGGTGACTAGTTAGCTTCGTTCACTTCTGAGGCAGCTACATCTCATTTACAGCTTAGTCGCACTATGCAATATTTGCCAAACAGATTAAACGGACAATTTTTTTTCCCCCATAAATGGAAAATGATTCAGTTTGAATTCAGTTTGTCGAAAAATCGACAAGAATGTTCCTCAATCTATTCCAAAGTAAAAGTGGATTTTTGCAAATGTCTCATTTAGAAAAAAAAACACACACACACAAAGGTATTGGGACTGCTCTCATGGACGATGACAGAAACTTTTGAGGAGGAGTAAGTGCTTCTAGGAACACGACGGAATGTCATTGAGAGAGGATTAGTGGACCCAGCAGCACTTGAACGCATCATCACTACAAGGCTACAAATGCCGCATGGGACCCACGCTGCGTTTTGGCGCGCGCGCGCACGTACGCGTGGATGCACGCACCTGTCGGCTAAGCTGGTGCGTTCAAACGCATATGGATGGCATGTCAGCCAGAGCCCGTGAACGAACGGAGAGGAAGGAGGAGGAGGAAGGGACGGGAAAGGAAAAGAAAGGAAGGGAAGGGAGGATGGGCAAAATGCAGGACGCAGAGGGTGACAACATGAAGCTGCATGATTGTCCACAGCAATAAAAGAAGAGGAAGAATGAAAGATAGAAAGCCAACCGTACCTTGGATAGGAACATAGGACATGTTCCAACGGCATTGAACGGAGGTTGCGGCAGGTCTCGGCGTTCCGGAATGCAAACACTGTACTAAAAAAAAAAAAAAGGAAGAAAAAAAATGCAGAAATGAAATGAATCTAAAGGAAAATCACGGGCGGCGTACTCCTTCCTATGGGAGCCGATGATGATGGTGAAGATGCCAATAGTCCGCCGTGATCACCATCGGCATCCTAATAAGCATCATGATAATCACAACAAAAATATTAATAATAATAATAAAAATGATAATGATAACAATCCACCGCCGCTTTGCGAAAGCGCGCGTGGCTCCCTCCCGGTGCATCAAGAGGAGGCAGGATGCACAAACGTGCGTGTGAGTGAATGTGTGTGTAAGGGAGAGGGGGGGGCGAGGGGGCATGAGTGGGTGAGAGTGAGAGAGCGCTAACTGTCGTTATGATGAAACCCACTGCAGTTGCAGGCAGAACACGCACCGCGGTGTTATGATTGGTCGCAGCGTCCAGGCGGGAAGGGCAGCAAACCCACAGTGACCACGTGACCGTGCCGATGGTCGGTTTAACGTGATATATGTCAAGTTTTAATGCGATAAATTTCACATTTTAACGTTTTATCATGGTCATTTCCCGTGAAATTTTGATATCCGACTGGTGCATTTAGCAAAACAAAACAAGCAATTCCTTCAAGTTCATATCACTGGCGCAGCGCTATGTTGGTATGTTTGTTCGGCTTGCCGGAAGGAATTGCTTTGTTTTGTTTTGACGAATGCTCAAGTCAAAGTAAGCACGTTGTAGTGTCAAACGTCATCACATTATAACAAAAGTAAGCTTTAAAAAAAAGAAGAAGAATGTGTCTGGTGTGGCAGGCTGGTAGCAAAATGCTTCCACAACACGTCTTTTCATAAAAATTCTGCCCGTTTTTGTGAAGGATATTCTCTTCGCCTGGCATTGACTGGCTAAACGGCAGCTAGACTGTACTGTACTGTTACTGTACTAGCTAGAGTCTAACTTCACCGTCAAATATACAAAAGAAGGTTATACAAGTACAGTAACCATTCAACATGCCACATGAAAACCATTATATAGTTGGATCTATGTGCGCTTTATAATGCTTTTTGTAACAATGATTTTGTCGCTCCTGGCGATTGAGTTTGGTTTGAAAGGTCCGAATATATATATATATATATATATATATAGAGAGAGAGAGAGAGAGAGAGAGAGAGAGAGAGAGAGAGAGAGAGAGAGAGAGAGAGAGAGAGAGAGAAATTTTAAACATGAAACAGTTGAGTTTCAATTATGTAGGGAAACCATTCTCATCTGCATGTCAATTTTAAGAGAAGACCAATAAAAGAATTCAAATTTATTGTCCAGAAAACCCCCCAGAAAGTTATGTCATACCTGGATGCAGCAGCAATGGCGCGTGTCCCGCAGCCAATCATTTTACAGCGGGGGCATGTCCTGCCTAGAATTCCAGTGGATTCCGAATAACGCAGTCAACTGCGCATGTGCAGGGATTTAAAGGCGGCCGCCCGCGAAGGAGCGTCGACTTTTAACCAACAAAATGTGAACAAGCTTCCCGTTGTGCCACTGTAAGCACAGCCAGCCATGGCGCTTGGTCTTTCCCCATCTATGAAGGACAAGCTAACCTGATGAGGAAGAGAATACTTTCTCTCTTGTTCAGAGGAGCTCATAAACGCCTGCCGTGACATTCAAACAATGGCAATGTTTCGTGTAAGGGAGCCTACTCCAAGGCACTTTCTTCTTCTTAAACTTTGTTTTGGCGGTCGGCAAACAAGCTCGAAGGTACTTCTCTATGTGCGGGCAACGAAAAGCCTCAAAGTAGTGAAAACACTAAGCGCTATTCATTCTTGCTTCCGTTTGGGTGCAGGACTGAAAACCGGATGTGCATCTGACGGAAGAAACCCAAGAGCTAAAATGGCGTTCTTTTCTTTGAGGTGAGACAAGCACAAAATGTCATTTGATTACCAACTGTCTTTTCTGTGTACATGTATATGTGTGTATAAATAGAGAGAGCTATACAAATAGAAAATAGATAGATAGATGGTGTGTGTGCGTTTTGTGTCTCCAGAGGGAACGAAAATGCTGCATCGAGCTTTTGTTGAGGAATTATCGCCACTTAGTGGTAAAAAGTAGCCACAGCACATTTCACAATGTAGGTTGAACTCAAAAAGCGAAGAACTCAAGAGTGTGTGTATGTCTGTCTATCTATCTATCTATCTAGAAATAGAAAAATAAGAAAAGTAACCAAAGAAAAGAGCAACTAGGATCATCCAGTAACTCTGGCTTGGTGCCATATTCGGTGGAGAGTTGACTCCCCTTAGAAAGAAGCAGTCAGCGGCCTACGAAACCTTCTCTAAACCCAGATCTGTCGGTGCAACCCCAAATAAACACATGTTGATGACAAATACTGTAAATTGGAGGAATCGTAAGGGCTTCCCTCTCTCTTCCGGATTGTATTGACAATCGTCGTAAATACGCTGCCAGTCGCTGGCAGCACTTCCACGCTCATCTCCCCACAACCCCCCCCCCCCCCCAAAAAAAAACACACCAAAAAAATGATGGATCTCAATATTCGAGATGTGCGTCTTTATTCCCTCCTTCCTCCTTTTGAGAGAACAACCTAAAACGAGCACTTGACAAGTACAAACATAGCATTAGAAAACACACTAAAGTACATTACACACCGTCGCAACCCCCCGCCCCCCCCCCCTCCTTTTGCGTCCCTAATACAAAGCTACAAACTCACTTGAGGGGCTGAAAAGTGTGAAGCAGTCTCCTGCGTTGGCACAACAGAAAACAACTTATACATTGTTTGTCTCCTCTGATGCAACTTGCCAAACTCAAATAAACAATCATTGCATGTGCCGTATCAAACACAGCGCTTTTGTAGAAAATAGAAACTCTGAAACTTTTCACCCACACTATTCTCATGACAAACATTGAAATAATTTAACATAAAAAAAAAATCAAACTGCCCCTCACTCCCTTTGTGACATGCAAAAAATAGACAGTCCTTGATTGAATACTTAAGGTTCCAATTATCTGTTTTCCATCAGAAACTTCCTCAACACCACAAAAGTGTGGCAGCAATCTTTTGCGTCCGATTTCAGCGTTTTGTCGAGCAACAAATTTTGCAAAATGGACTGCAGCAGTGTCAAAAAAAAAAAATCAAAACAATTTCCTGAAAACCGAAATATTTGTTGTCCATTTGGAATGTCAAGAGGTTTGTTTGTCTTATATCGCAAGGCGATCTGATTGGTCCAACCCAAAGAACGATTTTGCAACTACAAGAGAAATACAACAGCAGTATAATGTGGCTGCGTAATTATAATAATAATAATAAAAAACACATACATAAATACATACGTTGGATTAAATGTAAAGGTATGACAAAAATGTATCAAATATTAGTTAAGCAATTTACAATCTCGACAGGACATAATCCAATGAGAGGACTATTTGTCCACCTCCAGGTGACTTGTTTGATTTTTAGCAGTCAGGTCCTCAGTTTACGAAATTTGGAGGTCTGGAATGGTGCGGCATGAACTCGTGTGATGAGCGGCTAAAAAAATACGTCACCAACTTCCTGAAGTTGTTTTTTTAGGGCTGCCAAAGATTTTAATACCCGGTTAAACTGGGCTACCGGGCCGCCCTTTAATTTTCTTATTTTTCTTAATTAATCTATGAATCAGATCAAAAGAAAACATTTCCATCCCTTTAGTCAATACCAGGAACTGATTTTAAATCGACAGTGCAGAGAGGACACAAACGATCAAAATGTTGAGCACTATTTTCCAAAATAAAAGCCGACCGGGTTCAACATTAACGATGGCCCGATGGCTTGGGGCCACCACTTAACTGCACTGAACGGGTCAGTACAGATTTCACCTTGTAATGTGCTGAAATCAACATGTTCTTGCTTATCTAAAAGTGTATATTTTGTGTTGGATTCACTTCAGTTAATCACATTCCATCGCCCCCATTCGGTGCGCACGACGTCCTCTCGTACATTTTGGCCACCGAGTCTACAGCTTCACTATTCCATCCGCAGGTAGGTCGATAGGCTACATGTCATTCCGAATTTGCTGAAGTATTGTTTCGAATCACAATATCAAGTGGCTGCCTCGACGCTGTGTACTCGCTTGCATTTTGATCATGAAGACTCTCCAACTCCGCCGTACCATATCGGGGAAAAAATCGAAGCATCCTTGAATCGGTTTGTACTGAGATATATATATATATATACTTTTTTAATTGGAGAGTCGCACAGCCCTCGCATTTACACGAATTTCAAACTCGTGTGACTGTCGTGAAAACTTGGTGCTGGTGACTCTATATCACCCAGAGGTGCCTTGAGATACGAGTGACCCGGCTGAGCTGTTGTTCGCATCGTTGTATTCATTTTTTTTTCTTTGCCATGAGCAAAAACTTTTAATGTGTCTTTTCCAGACTCTCGTTAGTTTAATGTTTATAACAAATACAAAATGCCATAGAACGGGCTAATGGATGTTGGAATACGAACGGTGGAGTAACAAAAATAATGAACACTCCAAGGCATATATGCTTTATCCTCTGCAAAGACTGACCCTGTACGTATTCTATTACTGACGTGTGACAAAAACGGCATCATTCTTGATGTTCTATGACATGATGTCATTGCAATATGTTTTTAGAAAGAACAGTATTATCAGGTGCAATTTTACTGTTAAGAAATCAAAACATTTTTTTTAGGGGGGTTGGGGGGGGGGGGTGGAGACTGGAACAGATGAATAGCATTTCCATTACTTCACCGAGAAGAGATGAGATGATATGAAAGATCTGTCCTACCAGTTAACTAAGACGCACGCTGTCATTCGGCCATTTTGTTTTGTGTGGTTTGGTTTTGAAGTGTGAGCAGAAACGTGACTTTGACTGTGAAACTAAACAAAAAGCAAAGAGTGAGTAACCTGTTGTTAAAACAACCACATGACTGCACGCAAGGAGAATGATGACCTGAAAGCAAACACAGAGTAGAGGGGCTAGCGACTAGCATTGATGTGATGGTTTTAACACCCTTCAAGCAATGAATATATATGAAGCAATACATGTAGACAGATAATAGTAATATCCGCGGGCATACATTCTTTATCCTTTGCAAAGAATGACTAATATTTCAGAGTTTCTATCTATCTGTATACTGCCAAAGTGCAACAAAAACAGCTGAATTGTTCCATCCAACCATCCATTTTCCGATCCGCTTATCCTCACAAGGGGGGGGTGGATCCTATCCCAGCTGTCTACGGGCAGGAGGCGGGGGACACCTTGAACTAGTGTTCTTTCCATTCTATGAAATTATGTCATCACGACATGTTTTTAGAAAGTACACTATCACAGAGTGCTATTTGTACCGTTAAAGAAGACATGACAACAATTGTTATTGTTTTTTTAGGGGGTGGGGCGGGGGCAGCTGGCACCTGATTCAAGTCTGAAAGATGGTTTGAGATACGAGCGTTTGGCGTCAATGGCGTCGTCGCGGCGTAAATTCAACTCATAGCTCAAGGCACCACTGTACAAGAAAGGACGAATCAGCTTTCGACGTATTTGTAGCCGTTTTGGAAAGCTTGAAAGTGGAGCTGCCCGCTCGGCGCGCCGTCAGCGGCTGGGCTGGAGAAGCCTCGATCTCCAAAAGGCAAGAGTACAAACATCCCAGGAACGCACGAGGACATAGGACCGACCCAAGCGGCAGCAACCCGCTGCATTTTGCCGCCTTTTCTTCCCTCTTTCGTGCCTTTCAGTCAGTGCGTGGAGTTCAGTACAAGCCCACGTTGTCCCACTCCACGAGGTACTGCACCTTCCCGTCCGGCGTCACCCGTCTGGCCAGGATTCTCACCGCCTCGCCTCCGCTCCAACTCCTGGGAAGCCGGCCGTCTTCCGTCCCGTCGCCGCCCCCGCCCAGCGCGTCTGCCTGCGGGTAGGGCGGCAAGTCGTGTAGCAGGATGGCTTCCGCTTGCTTATGTCCCGGTTGCAGGTGCTGGCCCGAGGTCAGCTGGTACGGGAAGCAGGGCGGGGCTACTCGGCAGCTATCGTCCATGCTGGGGGAGGAGTCGATTATTATTATTTTCATTCGCGATTAATCTCTAGATTTTTATAATTAATTGATGAATTTGATTCCCCCAATAATCGATGACTAAAATAGTTGTGACATTGCATAATCATACTGCAGAAAAGAGCAAAGACCTGTTGCAGGAATGGAGACCTCGGGAGAGTGCCGTGTGGTAGAGTGCGTACATCCGCTTGAGAGGGGAAAAGCAGCATTTTGGAGCTGCAAAAGGAAAAGCAGCGATTTCCAGTGAGTAACGAGGGGCCATTGTACCGCGTTCTTCACTTTTGGTTTACACGGCAAACATTTAGTTTCATTTTTGAATGTTTTCATCGACCTTTAAAACGTGATCAACATAAAAAAGGAACTTTAGCATTAAAAGTTAAAAATATATATATATCTGATTCATGTTAAAATAATCCAGCAATAAATATTAAAAAGTGAGTAGTATTTATTTCGCAACCATGCTGAAAAAATTCTCGGGAGGGGGGTGACCTGATTTGCACTTTGCAATTTAATGGAAACAGACTGGCTTTCACTGGATGTTTTATTTCTGTGTTCTTTGTGTTGTTTTTTTGCATACTTATTTGTACAATTATTGAAAATATCAGTGGCATTGTGTCCAAATTTCTGAATTGATGAACTGTATGTTCCTTTCAAAGGTTTTTCACCTCAAACTTGAGCAACTGGACTTCAGTGATCTCAATTCATCATTGGGACTGCCCGACTCACTCTCAAGGACCCCGCCGAGAACCAAGACAAGGACACGGAAAATCCTACTGGACCCCGCCACACCCTGCCCACCACCTCTTCCAGCTACTCCCTTCAGGTAAGCGCGATTTAAACCATGCGCACCAAAACCAGCAGACATTCAAACAGTTTCTGCCCTCTCACAATTAAATCACTACACAGTCACCGAAATCTATCGTGACTTTTTGCATTTCTGCACACCCCCGTTGGACATTATTACCGCACCGATCATTGGAGCTCCAGCTCTCTACATACTTGAACAATTGTCATTGATCAATATTCCACAGCACTCGACACTTAAAAAGGGGTCAAGGACTTTCTGCACAACTGCACACTTAAAAGTTGTTCTGCAATCGCTGCAACTGGTAACTTAAAACAACTTAAAACACAACAGCACCAACAAGTATTGCATTGCGCCACTGATGGCTTGATCTCTGCCCGATGACTCTGCACATTGTCGCACAGCTGTCATTGGGTGGTACTACTCTTCAAAACTTGCCATAAAAAGTGTCTGCCTACGGTTTTGATTTATATTTTCGAACCAGTAACATGATCCCAGGTTGTACAGTCCAGCACCAAACGTGACACTTCAACCCTCCCGTGACCGCTAAAAAAAAACGTGATAAAAGGTGCGTCACCTCAGGTGGAGTTCCTCCTCGGGCTTGGCAGGGGCGTACAGGCCGTCCCCTCCCATGTAGCCATGGCAACATGGCAGCAGCTCGATGGGGTTGGACGAAACCGGGGCCGGACAAGCCTGGACATGAGAGACTAAGCATGATCGCGACTCCTCCTCAACATCATCTTTTGCGTTCAACTAAATGCGTAGACAGTCAACCTCCATTGATCACTTTTAACTTCTCTATTCTTTCATCGGTGACGCCCAGCAATGCAGTTAACGACACGTTTGTAAAAATAGAAGAGCCCACACGCGCGGCGGCGGCGGCGCCAACTCCCGGGAATCGGCTGCAACTGATGAGCGGGATATTGGCGGCCCACTTTGAAATGATACATCTGATGGCGCTGTGGACTTGAAAGCAGAGGTGTGTCGGCATAAACGTGATCAAAAACGCTGACCTACATTTACTACCAATAATTTGGTGGTTGTCTTATCGCCCGTAGTCTATTGCAGCGGTTCTCAAACTTTTTACACCAAGTGGCACCTAAAAAAAAAATACTTGGACCATAATGAGCAACCATTAAAAAAAAAACACTGGCTTGGTTCGCCTACAGCGGGGGTCGCCAACACGCGGCTCCAGAGCCGAATGCGGCTCGTTAAATGACATCTAGTCGCTCCCTGGAGCTTTATAAAAAATGTTTGAAAATGGAAAAAGATTTTGATAGTAGTCTAATATAGCTCAAATAGATACAGATACATGTTGCAGCTCCGAAAAAGGAAAGCTGTGGTGTTGGTTTTTTAAAACATACACTTTATTTCTGCTTTTAACAGTCTCTACAAACACAGACACGTCTGCGTCCTGACTCCGTGCCTTCTCTCTTCTCGTTCGACTCGAGAGGCGTTCAAAGACAGCCTCCGAAAAACGTAAATTCACGATCACTTCACTAACACTGAGAAAAGCGAAAATAATGCACCAAAACAAAAAAATCAAGCGAGGAAATTACAACATCAATTCAATGGGGGCGTTTGTGAACACACAACAAAGGAATGAATAACATCAACAATTCTGAGACAGTCCAGTCTCCTACATACATACAGCATGTGTTTCCTTCATTGTAAGTTTTATAAGAGGCTTTTATTTTTTTGCGGCTCCAGAAATATTTGTTTTTTGGTTTTTTTATCCTATGTGGCTCTTTCAACATTTTGGGTTGCCGACCCCTGGCCTACAGTAAGTGTGCATCCAATATTCGTCAAGGATGCATCATTCCCTTTTTTCCTGCTGCTTATCTTCTCCTCTTTGTTAATATGCACAAAGCCAGGGTTCCGTTTGCAACAATCAAAGATAGTTTTTGTTAAGATGCGGTCTACTTCTCGTCTAAATCCGAGTTTACTTCCTGGTGACATTTCCAAATATGGGCATGCTGGCACTCGGGTGCCGTCGTCCAAGTACGGTATGGAAAACCCCTTAAAGACTCAAACAGGATAATTCATCATTCCTAAAGCACTGTCATGTTTTGTGAAATCGCTCTCTGCCAGCGACCAAAATTAACATCACAAGTACCGCCGGCAAAAGGCGTGAACGTCACGTGACCAAAACCCAGAACACAGGTTAGCGGCAGATTCCCTGTGTATGATGCAAGTTGAACAACGTTTGGGCGAGTTCTGGCTCAAACCATCTTGCCATCGACCTGCAGCTGACACAGAAAATCTGCCACGCCTTCCTCCTGAAAAAAATAAATGTATTTGTCTCTCACAGTAAACGCTTGATGAATACAAATGTCCACAGCGGTCAATCACTCGCCTCTCTGGTGAGTCTGATGCATTTTATTTTGTCATGTTATTCGATAAATATTCAGTTTGAACTTGTCCTGCGTTTCGAACGCAGCGTCAAGCATGAGATGACTGCAAAACGAGCGGCGCCGGACTGATTGACGGCTTATTTGGACAGCACGGGCGCTGACCTGCGTCTCCATGATGCGGCGCTTTGATTTGCGTGACTCGGGTCCGGACAGCCTCCTCTGGCACGGCAGTGACAGCGGGCTGAAACGCAAACACACCAAATAAAAAAAAAATAAAAAAAACATCAACACACACATTCATTACTATGCTAATGAGATGTCGACAGGCCTCAAGGGAGAAGAAAAAAAAGACATTTTCCCATTTTGGGTGTAAATCACCCAAGCATGAAGATGAGATGCGGATTGACAATTTCTTTTTACAGAGCCTCTCGTTGACGGCGGGATTGACGTCCAACGTTTTCAGAGTTACCAGTGAACAAGATTGACCACGATGAGCCCATTTCAAAAGTCATAATCGGGCAGATTGAAAAATTGCTCTTAGTTTTGCTGACCTTCTGCGGTGGGAGATGTTGATGGGCGGCTCGGTGATGAGGGGCGACGAATCCGACGACAGTGGAGGCGGGGCTCGGACCTGAAGCCCAAAAAGACACTTCTTCTTTTTGATTTCTTTCCCAGAGACAAACCTGTTCAAAAAACAAAAACAACCCCCCCCCCACCAAAAAAAAACGCATGTTAGTTTGCCATTCTGAGACTGCTCCTCTTTTGACGCATGAAATGTATTTGTAGCTGCAGAGAGAAACAGGTTGCGATGGCATTTGCCATTATAGCGCAAGAAATTTAGGGGGGGGGGGAGGTCGCGGGCAAATTCAGTGCTTTGGAACTCGTTGACTGGATGAAAATATACAATTTGGGCGTGGAACATGACGAATGTGTCAGCTGTCTTGATTCTATTGTGCGAATCAAACAATCGATTACCCAAATCATTCTTTGTTGCAGCCCCAATAATCGATTTTATTCTCCTAGATAATCCAATCATTTCAGAGTTTCATTTGTCGGCATCTCACCGGTCCTTTTGGGAGTTGAGTGCGTTGAGGAGGTTGTGACATCGCTCTTGCCTCGGCGTGTCTGAGAGCTGCGCAAACAAGAATCAAACCCTTAATGCAGGCAACATTTTAAAAATAAAAAAGCAAATGCTTGGAAAAATGTGTTTTTAAACTCTTTCCAAGTTGGAAATAGTTGTTGTCGCGAGCACTACATGGAAGTCCCAATTTGGTCTCTTCAGTGTAGTACCGCCTTGTGCCACAACATGCCCGGCAGCATTGAGCCTTTCTGGGTGACATGCAGCATAATTAGGAGCGAAGAGAAGAGGCAGAGAACCTGCCCCCACTTTGCCGAGAGAAAAAGTCTGTGATGGTTGTCTGTTTTGTTCGTAACATTCATGTGCATAGATTCGCCTGTCTATGGCATTTCAAATACAGTCAAACCTCTGTTTTCGTCCATAATCCGTTCCAGAAGGCTGTTCGAAAACCGAAATTGTTCGAAAACCGAAACCACGCTCTTTTTAAAATAAAAAAGTTTACTGAACACGTCTGCTCACAATGGAAAGCAACACGAGGAAGCGTCACTTCCTCGTGTAAGGAAGGAGAGAGGAGTCAAATGGTGCATTCAAGTGCGCTCAGTTTGTTCGAGAACCGAAATGTGTTCGTCATCCGAGGCATAAAAAACTCGAAATTTTTGGTCGAAAACCGAATTGGTCGAGAACCGAGACGTTAGAAAACCGAGATTTGACTGTACTTTGCTTTGAAGGCGCGAATAGATACGTCCTTTGGTTTGAAGGTCCCAGACCTAGGTATGATATCGGATTATGGTTGGTTATGTGCTTTTGGGTTTAAGGTCCTGATTTGCTATGGTCCTGGTTTTTTTGGTTTTTTGTTTTTTTTAGCCACTCTTCACTACATACCTTGGTTTAAAGGCAAGGCGAGGCCGCTTGGTTTATATCGCACATTTCATACCGCAATGTGGAAATTTATATCGCAAAAAAGTTAGACATTTCATACTTATGAAAAGGTTCTGTTTGCGTACATAATTCTAACTCAACTGTATTTATAGAGCACTTAAAAACAACCATCCCTGTATACAAATTGCTGTACATAGAGCAAATATCATATATACAACAATAAAACAACACATTAATAACAAAGATGGTAGAAAGCACCAAAAATTAAGACTAAGATCAAGTCTGAGTCGTGTCGTGTCAAATGAATTTTGTTGATTCCTCCCAAACTAAATTCACGAATGGCTCCTTTTTGTCTGTTTAAGCTGATGTCAATTTGGCACGTTTCTAAATGCTGTGAATTTGATTTTAATGACAGTTAATGGACTTCAAATGTCCATTGCAAAAAAAAAACACACAAAAAAAAAGTCCCTGCAGCATTTCGCACAATTTCATCATGGTGCTTTTAAGTGGAGGATTCACAGTACCGCGCCCAGGAGCAACGAGTCCCAGTTCTCGTTGGTGAAGGACAAGATTTCATGGTCGAAATCAAAGTACTTCCTCTTGCAGCACAGGGACAGGTGGTAGAGCACCAAGTGGGCCAAGTCCACCCTGCAATGCAAATAAAGAAAGATGAGCTGCTTTGTATACCGCAAGGTTGGCCAGACTGTCAAGTCATCAAATGTTCCACCATCACCAAGTTATGGGAAGTCTTTTGACGGTTTCTGGTCCTTTATTACACACGGAACACTGGAACTGATAAAACCTGAAACAAATGCAAAGACAACAAGAACAAAAAATTACAAAAAGGGAGATGTCCCAACTGACACGCTCCACAAACAAAAACAAATTCCCCCGATAAGGAAAATTGGTCATGTCAATCCAATCTCGACTCTGATTTTGCGCTTCCTGCTTCTATGTGACATTTTCCATTCCTCTCAAACTACTCCAATGCAGATCTTTGCACAACGAAGCGCCGTAGCAGAAAACATGTGGAATGGCTGTTCAACCGACGCGTGGCCACTCTCACTGCAGATGATCACCTCTCTCAAGTCGCTGCTGGTTTTCTTCTATTTCGACTATCTAGCGGCTGACCCTGGATGTCGGTTGACATGGCAACAACATAGTGTTGCATCAATCCTTCTATCAGCTGAAGGTCATGTTGTGTGGGGTGTGTTTGCAAATGAAACCCGCATCACATACGTGAACATGTTTACTATTCCGCATGAGAACTCAGGCTTCCGTCTTCCTCCATCACCTGCCTGGCAGTTGTCACCGCTAAACGCCAGCGCGCCTTCTCTCGCCTTTTCTCTGACTGTCAATCAAAAGGCGACGACGAGCACGACTCCCCCCCCCCCATAGCTCGGGGGAAATAACGGCGTGTCAAGGCGGGTGTTAAACCCAGCTGGCTAATGACAATCCCAACTTCATGCATACGTTTTATGAGGCGCCAACGATGCCGCAAAAGCCTTCATCCTCGTCGCTCTTTCTGTTCTCTGAATGTGAAAGGGGGCCGAGTGGTCATTGAAGCAGAGCCCGTTGAGAAAACGGGAGGGGGTGGGGGGAAGGCTAGCATGATTAGTGTAGCCGTCGTCGCTTCCGCCGTAGTTTGGATGTGTCAAGTGTGAGTCGTTTATTCCAGTGTTTTTCAACCCCTTGTGCCGCGAGACATTGTCAGGTGTGCCGCGGTAAAATATCCAATTTGTATGCCTGTGCGGTGTATGGCCCAGAAAGTACTCATGTAGTACCCTCCCATGCCGCTAGGGAGCAGCAACAGCGAGCCAATTGCCTTGTGTTTCGACCACTAGAGACAAGCGAATTTGTGCCGCATGAATGCAGGACGACAGTGAAACCAATAAATATGAAAGATTATAAAATACTTTTTTTTCTTTGTGCTCATTTGATTCCAATTCAAGCTGTTATAGCGTCATTCTTCAATGTTAAAAACGGTTATAGTAACTATATAACGCGTTAATTGTTAACTCATTTAGTACCAGCCAATTCGAGACCAAGTCTGAAAAGACGTTTAAAAACGTCTTTGGGAGTGAATGAGTTAAAATAAGCGTTTAAAAAAATGTTTTTTACATTTTCAGCTAGTGGTGTGCCGTGAGATTTTTTCAATGAAAGAAGCAGTGTGCCTGGGCTCAGAAAAGTTTGGAAAAACACTGGTTTATTCAATCGTTTCGAGGGTATAGTTAGCTCTGTTGCTAGCATACTGTCGCGTCCGAGGTCGCGATCGACAGGACAGGCGGAAGGAAGGAAGGCCCGAATTGCAGCGCACTTGCCTGTCGCCGTAGAGGAGAGGCTTGGTGAGACACTGAGTGCAGGCCTCGTGGAACCACTGGCCACAGCTGGCACACTGAAGCATCTTCAGGTTCCACCTACGCACCAGCAAAAAAAAAATAACATTCAGTTAGTTACGTCGTCCATGAGACTTTTGCGCACGTTTGAAGCCTTCGGTCTCGCTCACTCTCCGGGTCCGGCGCAGTAGCAGTAACACTGCTGCTGATTGGACAGATGTTGCGGGTCCCAGTCCAGCGAGGTCAGCTGATAGGGCAGCCGCAGTTTCATGAAGTGCATCAGGCGGGCAAAGCGGCCTCGTTTGATGGCACCGCCTCTCTGCGGGGGGAGGGGAGGAATTTGACAACGGGGCTTTAGTGGGCGGGTGGGAATTTTTACTTGGGTGTATTTTTTTTAATTTTTTTTACCAATTTTTACTTGTATTCCCAGTGTACTGTACAGTCAAAAAAAAATGTGCGCAAGGAGTAGTGAACCATGAAACAGTGAGGGACGACTGTCGTAATAATAACAGTGTTTTTTTATTGTGCTAACGGTGATAAATAGCTGCCATTTATCATAAGAGCTGTTTCTAATATTTTGTCCCTGTCATGGAGGCAACCAATACAGTAAACACAGTCTGGAAAATCTCAAGCGTGAGCTTGTTTTGTTTTGTTTTGTTCTTCCATAGTGTGCGACGGGCTTTGTGCAGGTGTAGCCAAGTGTGAGATGAGCGTTCCGACCTTGGTTGCGACGGCAAAGACGCACTGCCGGCATATCCAGGATTCGCTGTCGGCTTCGGGCTCGATGCTGGGCGTGTGGCACTCGGCGTGGTAACCTGAGGCGGGAGGCCTTTCATTGGCGTTTTTGTCTGAGCGGCAATAATGGCACAGCGGCTGGTTTGCGGGTTTAGCGCCGCGCCATGCCGCATCCCTTTTACGAGACTATTTGTGTCCTGGGAGCAGCGGGGTCTATTTATCAGCTCATTCCTGCGCGCACACTCGCTGACAGTTGCCTTGTTTGTCAGATGGCAAAATCTCAGCTTGTTTCCTGCCTTTGAATTCTGATGCTCAGTGTCCTATTCGTAGTTACCTCTTTACATCTGCTTGTTGTGATCCAGTAACACACGTATGATTAGAAGTGCAACAATTCATTGATTCGTCGACAGCTAAACGATTGTCACATTCATCCCCAACTCGTTTGCTCATCGTTTTAGAGACATTGCTGAATTCTAAATTGTCCAAATCCTCAGAAATGTCAGCCTCTCGGCAAAAAATGTTTTGCTTTTAAAGCAGACTTATTATCTCTGTATTTAAGCCAATTAAAACCTTTGCAAACAGCTCGTCGGTGAAATGAAAGCTTTTACATCATTGTCATGATGAACAGACACCACCAGATGGCGGCATTGCATAGTTTTGGATAAGAGCTCAGCTTGTCATGTTGATAATGATTGCGAAAAATGGTTGGAAGTTGGACAAATTTGACACATTATAAAACGAGGACGTGTTGCAGTGGTGAACAGAAAGTGTGTGTGGCGATTGGGGGGCGGGGGGGGATAAGACGGCATAAAAAAATTAAATAAATAAAACGACTGA
Source organism: Hippocampus abdominalis (assembly GCA_018466805.1). NCBI lineage: Eukaryota > Metazoa > Chordata > Actinopteri > Syngnathiformes > Syngnathidae > Hippocampus > Hippocampus abdominalis. Next base: position 5,242,878 of record CM031699.1, read on the forward strand.
CATTCCAATCGACCCATGTGGTAAATCAGCTTCCCTCATGGCAAGTTTTTTGCAGTCGGTCTGTAGCTATCGCAAAATACAATTGAAATATCCATACAAATGCTCCAAAACAGCGACACTTATTTAGGATTGCATTGTTGTTAACTTACGTTTTGGGTGTTTTTCTCATGTTTTCTTTTGTGTCTGTGTATCTCAATCTGCAGTTTGTGTATGTCTATGTCTTGGCTTTTATTTTGCTGTCTAAAGTTAGGTTGCGTTGCAAAAAAGATTCTCTTTTCAACTGCATAAAAAAGGGTTAAAACAAAGGAATAAAATGCCAATTAACTGGTTAGTAATGACTAAGTAATTACTTAGTAATTACTAAGTAATTACTAACAATAATAGTAATCTTAATAGTACTAATAGTAACCTTAATAGTAATCCATCTTCACCCCTGGCTCGACTTTGCCACATTCAATATGGCGACGACATGCACATCCATTCCTGTTCTTGTATCGAATGTCTATGCTTCAGAACGCAACCATTTCTCTTGAAAGGAGTCAGGCGATGCATGATGGGTATTGGGCAAAGCGCCACCATCAATCACGCGTCAATCAAGATTCTGGCTCGCCACCTCGTATCTTTCACAGCTAATGTTTTTTCCCCCTAAATATGTCATTGGCTTCCCTTCCAGTCACAATGGCGGTGTTGCTGTGGCGGAGTTGTGGGGGGGTTGCACATAGATCATTTATGACAGCACCTTGTTTATTTTCCTTTCCGCGTCAGCTCTTCAAGGTCGGTGCGGGAGGAAGTGTGTGATGAGGTGCTCCTCCTTACCGTGGCGGCATTTCAGACAATTTACGAGGGGTTCTTTAAGAGGCGGGGCCTCGCAGATACAGCAAACTTCTTCCACGCCGGCTGCAACTAGACAAGAAGAAGCATAGTGTGGGGGGATAAAATAACAATTAATCAACAGCTAATTTCTCATCAAGATATTTGATGGGCAGCACGGCAGGCGACTGGTTAGCACGTCGGCCTCACAGTGCAGAGGTGCCGGGTTCGATTCCGGCTCTGGCCTTCCTGTATGGAGTTTGCATGTTCTCCCCATGCCTGTGTGGGTTTTCTCCGGGTACTCCGGTTTCCTCCCACATTCCAAAAACATGCGTGGCAGGTTAATGGAACACTCTATATTGTCCTGATGTGCATATAAACGGGATATTTATCCAATGCGACTGCAGTCTGGATGCTTTTATGCAACCTAAATGCCATCAAAAGTCACAATTGTTGGACAAAAGCGAGGTGGCACACAAAGGAGCAAAAAAAACACTCAGTTGCCAAAAGAAGATGATGTGAAATTCCTTCAAAATTATTGCAAGTGTGCCCCAAACGCGTCAGGACGGGACCGATACGAGCGAGGGGCCAGATTTCCAATCCGTCGACACTGCGCCACGTGACGTTCCGTCTTTTGTGCACATTGCGTGTCACTTCACGGATGCGCTCTGTTCAGATTTCAAGTCGCATTTTGGTTTTGTGACTTCCTCAAAAGATCGGATTGAACAAAAAAAATCCAAATTGCCCATTTTAGTGTCGTGTGAATGTATCCTTAAATAGATCTGAATTGGTTTTAGAGGGGCCAACGTTTTCTTTGCAAGAATGTTTTCTGTGCCCCTTCTAGTTTAAAGACGATATTCTGATGAATATTGCGTTGGCGTAATAAGAACAAAGCAGACGAATCCGTCTGTTTTCATCCAGCTCAGGGCGCGCTCGCTGCAATTTTGCCATGATGTACAGTGCGCTCCGCTGTCGACTGAAATTGACATCTGCATGCCCTTGGGCTCGAATTACCAATGTCACCGTTCACCTCTTCGGTCATGTGACGTTCACAATGCGAGCCCGAGGGCACGTTGACGTCAACTTCAGCTGACAGGTGCAATACAAAATTGGATGGATGGATGGATGGATTCATCCGCTCCATTCCTACACCGGAAGGGCTTTCCACTTGTGGAGGCACACAGAACATATTCTTGCATAGGACATTTTGGACTCGATTTTACCCTTTAAAAGCAACGCAGAGCTGAAACTGAAAAGAGTTTTCCTTACAGGAGTGGATGTCTTTTCTGAGGACCCAGAACTCGGAGTTGTCTTCGAATCTGACCAGGCAGCATTGCTTGACGCCGTCTACCTGAGGTTGGTTGGGTTGGGGGAGGGAGGGATGGAGGGAGGGAGGGAGGAGGGAGGAGGGAGGACAGTGATTGACACCAAGCTGCAGCCTTCAAGTGCCCAAAAAAAAAAAAAAAAGGGGAGAAAAAAAGCACTTACCCGCTTGACGTTGCCCAGGTAGAGGAGCCCGTCGCTCCATCTGGCCAGCACATCGTCCCCCTCGCTCACTCTCCCCATCCTTAGTCCACCGACACACACACACACACACACACACACACAAACGGAGAAATGTGCGAACGGAAAATGGGATTTATGCGCTCAACACTTGGATGACGAGAGGATATGGCCGGGAGGAAGACGAGGAAGAGGAAAAGGAAGACGAGGTGTTTACTCCCCCCCCCCCCCCCCCGCGCCCCCCCCCCTTTCCGCTTTCCTTTCTCCTGGCTGGTTACGTCGTCAGTGGGGTTAAACGCCTCCTTTCTCCCTTCGCCTTTTTTTTTTTTTGGTGGGGGGGGGGGGGGGGGTTGACGTGAACAACAAGACACGATGAGCACACAAGCAAGCAAGCAAGCAGGCGAGCGAGACGAAGTCAAAGCACCGCATGACGACTGCTGCGTCCGGTTCACTTTGACCAGTAGCAAAACTTGCCTACCTTCTGTAAAGTCCAACTCCTTCCGTCCGATTTCCTGCCGTCCTTCCTTCCTTCCTTCCTTCCTTCCCGTCGGGGTCACGCCGATTCGCGGCCAGGCTACGAGTGCATCATCCTCATCATCATCATCATCATCATCATCACCTTCTTCTTCACCGCTGGCTGCCTGTGCATGCGTGCAAGTGTCAGTCAGGAGGAGGAAGAGCGAGTAAGAAGCCAGCCAGCCAGCACGCGTCCTCCTCCGCCGCCGTGCTTTCTTGCTCTTCTCGTTTTTTTTTTTGCTTTTGTTTAGGTTTTCGTTTTCTTTTACCTCAACGCTACCGAACTGCCTTTGCCGTTTTATTCCGAGCGACCGCCAGCGGTATATCAAGCCGCCAGAGACGCCATCTTCATCCTCCTCCCTCGCTCTCTGTCTCTCTCCGAGCGACTTGTTGTGACGCAGACATAAAACACGGAGATAGAGAGGGAGGCAGATACAGATAGAGGAGGGAGGCTGCTGGGTGACGGATGGATGGACCCCCAAATTGGGGGATGATGATGATGAGGGGTGGGGGGAGGGTGGCACGCGGCCAGCGTGCTACCTCTAAACGGTCAATTAAGCGGCCAATTAGGGAGCCTTGAAACACCTCGTTAATTGCTGAGGCTGGCTGGAAATTTGGGCTGCAGGGCTGCCCCCCCCAGCCACTGACATCACCAGTATTTGTCTCCTATGGGTCGTACACCTGAACTACATCGGAGGGGGGGGGGGGGGGAATGCACGTTGCTGCCTTAACCTTTTTACTGTTTAGGTCAAGTCGGGCAGCAATTAAAAATAGCCTCGATGATATTAAAGCTCTCACTGTGTGAGCGTGTATTCATAGTTACGCAATGGAGGCGAAGTGAACTTAACTCCGGTGCAGATTCACCTAAGTTCATTCTACCATATTGCCACTGAGGTAAAACATTTTAAAAAGTCACAGGTGCTACAAAGTTTGTACAGTCAAACCTCGGTTTTTTGAACGTCTCGGTTCTCGGCCAATTCGGTTTTCGACCAAAAATTTCGAGTTTTTTATGCCTCGGATGACGAACAAATTTCGGTTTCTCGAACAAACTGAGCGCACTTGAATGCACCATTTGACTCCTCTCGCCTTCCTTACACGAGGAAGTGATGCTTCCTCGTGTTGCTTTCCATTGTGGGCAGACGTGTTCAGTAAACATTTTTATTTTAAAAAGAGCGTGGTTTCGGTTTTCGAACCATTTCGGTTTTCGAACAGCCTTCTGGAACGGATTATGGACGAAAACCGGGGTTTGACTGTATACACTGAGGCTGTTCCATGTCAAATTTGAGCTACCTACTGAAATCAAACGTGGATTTGGCAGTGTGTGTTAAATCAGGGAAATAAGTGGGAGTCCACCTCAAGTTGTTTTTATGGCAGTGGTTCTCAAAACTTTGCCATTAAGTACTGCCTAAAACAATACCTTTAAAATACAGTTGCATCGAAGGCCTCAAGACAGGTTTTATTGTTTGTATTGTTGTAAGCAGGCCATGAAACTCCATCTCACCCGACAGGTTTTTCAATGGGGTTGAGGTCTGGGTACTGAAATTGGCCATGGGAGGGGCTAGATTCTGTGTTTGGGCAACTTCTTGTACAATTTTCAGTCTGAGAGTATGCTTCTGCAATGAACATGGAATTCATATGAAGGCACTGAACACATCTTAGCCATGGCTGACTATCATTGTGGAGGGGCCTTGTCTCAACGAAGGCTGGGAAACAATTACTATTCGGATGTTCAAAACGGGCCCAGAACATACTAGGTCTCTCGTGTGCAGTGAACATGAACAATCATCAGCAAAAGTGTTCAATTGCTCCCAAACTCCTGGAATGGAAAGTCTACTCACACTCAGACACATCACCTCCTCTGGTTTACGTCCGCTGGATTCTATCATCTGTGTTCGAGCATCTGTACTAGTCACGCCGGTCAGCAAGAAGCCCGCCTGGCGGAGTGTGTGTGTGTGTGTGTGTGTGTGTGTGTGTGTGTGTGTGTGTGTGTGTGTGTGTGTGTGTGTGTGTGTGTGTGTTTCAAAATGGCCCCCGGCTGCCAGCACTTTCTCTCGTGGTGGTCCTTCTCCTGCAATACAAAAATAGTCCACCAGGAGGGGCGCATAACAAGTGAGCAAAATACTGCTCAGTTTGCGTTGATTGACGCGCTCAAAAAAAAGGATTTAAAAATACATGATGGCTATTATAGTCACAATTTTTTTTCTCTTTGAACTTAATCAACACATCACCTGACACGCGTCACACATTTTGCGTGTTTGCTTGGCGCTAACTTGCATGAATGCATACACACTCGATTGTAAAATAGACATACTGACCACGAGTCCATCGTGCCCCTCCGTGTTTTAAGTGTATGAAAACAAATGTCATATTAGAACCCAGAACCTTTTGACTGTGAGGAACTCCTATTGCACTGTGTTACTCTTTTTAATGTCCCTTTTGTGGTGTGTTTTTTCCACAGAAAAAGCGGAGCTAGAAAAAAATCCATGTGAGATTTGAACCAAGAATCTCTCAACCGTGAGCCACACAATACATGCTTACCACGAGCACACCATGTCATTATTTTTTTTTTCATTATTTCTTCCAAAACTAATGTGTTTTTCGAGCGGGGAAGAAACCCAAAGTGAGATCATTTCATTAGAACCACTTGAGTCGAACGCTTTTTTGTTCTTTTTCTTTTTTTTTTTTTTCGATCTTGAAATTGAGCACGCGTTGTTGAAGATAGTCACCATCAATGTGTTAGCGCCTCCCAATGTTTGCTTGCTCGGCAGCGACGCTATTGCCAGCAGCTGTGACGTCACCGTGAGCAGGAGGGGGTGGGGAGTGAGGGAAGGGGAGAGAGAGAGATTGAGAGAGAGAGAGTCACTCGGTCGCCTATCAGCTGCTCGCACAGGCGCGACGGCCGCGAAGATAGAGGACGGAGGCGCGGCAGGCAAACAGGGAGAGGCGGTCGACTACGCCCCCCTACCCCACCCTCACCCCCGGAGCGAGCAAACACCCCTGCCCTCCCTTCCTGACGACGACAGTCTCGAGTTTCGGATGGGTGCGACTCTCTCGTCGCCGCGGCCGCGACCGCGGCGGTGCAGTCGGCCAGCCGCATCCAGCAGCTCCTCGTGAGGTCCTAGCCGAGGCCGAGCTACACATGTTGTAAGTTGAGCCGCTCGCTTCCTTCTGTAGTGCCTTCTTCCTCTTTTCATCACGTTTACTGTCACGCAAACGTCACCACGTCCATGTCGCGGTCACGTGACCGTGCGTGGGGGGGGGGGGGGAACGACTTGGAAAGAATGTCCAGGAGATGCGAGATGACGCCGTGAGATACGAGTGGCCCGACTTGCGAGTTTCTGCGATACGAGCTGTCGAATTGACTGTAACGAGCCTATGATTGAACACTACGTTTTGCTTCGTAGCGTGACTTACGTGATCTTGGACGTTTATGTTTGTTGGAGGTTTACTGCTTGCTTGACTGCAGTTTACCAGCAGTCACCTGGTTACAGGTGTGCGTGTGGACATTTGAATGTTTCGCATGAGAAAAATTGGATCGGAATTGGTGATTGTGGTCAATTTCGGGTCGATCTCCTGTGAGCAAGCATATTAACTACAACAAATGTGGCACGAATGTATGTGACATATCAGCCGATCAGGGTCAAGTGTTTCCATGCACATTTGCAAGTTGCAAAGATGTTAACGCTGGGGCGGTTTGTTTACTTTGGGGCCTCCATACTTGCTAAAACACCCAAGACTGAATGAATTCACTGTGTTGTTTCATATTCTTCTACTTTAGTTGTACAGATGACTAACATTGTTTTACTATTGTTGCTTTAATATATTTGGGGATTTTTTCATTTTGTTTTAAAATATACAAATTAAATATTGAAGTACTCACTAGTTTAAATTTTTAGCATTAGATGCTTTAAAATAGGGATGGGTCGATACCACTATTTGATATCCGATACCGGGCGGCCCGGTAGTCCAGTGGTTAGCACGTCGGCTTCACAGTGCAGAGGTACCGGGTTCGATTCCAGCTCCGGCCTCCCTGTGTGGAGTTTGCATGTTCTCCCCGGGCCTGCGTGGGTTTTCTCCGGGTGCTCCGGTTTCCTCCCACGTTCCAAAAACATGCATGGCAGGCTGATTGGGCACTCTAAATTGTCCCTAGGTATGAGTGTGAGCGTGGATGGTTGTTCGTCTCTGTGTGCCCTGCGATTGGCTGGCAACCAATTCAGGGTGTCCCCCGCCTACTGCCCGAAGACGGCTGGGATAGGCTCCAGCACCCCCCGCGACCCTAGTGAGGATGAAGCGGTTCGGAAAATGGATGGATGGATGGATATCCGATACCATTACTACAGACTTGAGTATATAATGATAGTACTTTGGGCTTATAGATTGGATCAGACTGGTTCCAATAAAAACAATCCGATCCTGATACAGTTATTTTAACCTGGATTGGACTCAATAACGAAACAGTGGATCAGATCAGATATTCCCTACTTTAAAACTGGCAATATAAAACAATATTTCAAAAAATTGTGATGATAATTGAGATCGGAAAAAATATATATTTACACTCTATATTTTTCCCCCATCTCGTCCTTTCCAAATAGAGAATCGACACACCAACAATAGTGCAATGCTGATGCTGTGCTCTCAACTGGCTGTGTTGTGTTGTGTGTTCACACTGAATCATCTGGGAGCTGTTTGCCCGCAAATGAATAGCGGCTATTCATTCAAGGCTGGATGACCAACCGACAAACGGCGGTCTGGGCTAGCCTCCAGCCGCGTACACGGCCGTTGGCAAAAGGAAAAAAAAAAAAACAACCCCCAAAAAAAGCTGCGGCAAATAGAAATGCAGATGAAAGCCATGCAAAAATGACACAACGGGATGTTGGGGATTGCCAGCATACTTGCTAGCTGCAAGACAGACGCCATGTCGTTGTGGGAGCCCCCCACCATCCCCCGCCCTTTCTTTTTTTTTTTTTTTTTGCTCTTCCTTAGCCTCACGGCACAGTTGCCCAAGTCATTTTTGAACGTGTTTGGAAAACAAGGAAGAAAAATAAAACACCACAACCAATTGAAAAGGGGGTGGCGAAGATTCACCCTTTGCTAATTGTAGTGAGCTAAATCGGTGCTTGTCAACGTTTAGGCATAAATTAGCGCCTCCAGAAATACTTGACTTCTCGGTGGAGCATCATCACGACGACCAACATGAAAGCACAGCCGTGCTCTAAGGCTAAGCGTTCATCAAAAACCCAGCCTGAGGCTGAAGAGCTCTGCTGAGCGAATCATCCAAATAGACAGACTGCACTATAAGTTGTGGCTTTTTTTTTTCCCTGTGGGCCAAAAATGTTGAATGAAAACAGAAAAAAAGAAAAGGAGCAATGTCTCCGTCTTTCAAATGCTTGTGTATTTGTCAACATGCGTGGCCTGGGAAGACGAATCTAATGATTCGGACGAAAGCGAGCACAGAAGTGATTTGTCGTTCACATTTTCACTGAGAGAGAAATCCTCCATTAGGGAATCAACATCTGTCAGTCATCAAATTTTGTTTTGTTTTGTTTTTTTAACCCCCATGCAGTAATTATCCCAAAATTGGACATTTCGGACACTTTGGACGATTTTGGACTGTTGGACAAATGGACACCACAGACAAAACAGTGAAAAATAACTCCACGAAGCTGAAATTTTGCATAGGATGTATATCTATGTCTTGGCCAATTCCCACTGAACATTTTGAGGGGTTGAAAGTGAAAAAAAAATTAAAAGTGAAAAAAGTTGTTGCACATTGGAAGAGGGACATTTTTGGGACAATCCTCGAGGACGTAATACCCTTCATGCAGCTGCTTAAAAATACTGCATGAGGGTTAATCAAAATTTGGACAGCAGCTTAACATTATTCTAAAAATCCATTTATTTATTCAAACAGGACAGCATTAGAAATTTCCAAGGTGTTAGTGTGCTTCTGACCTGTGTGTGTGTGTGTGTGTGTGTGTGTGTTTTGCAGCTGCGTTTGTCAGCATGTTGCCCCGTCACATGCGAGCAGGTGGCTATGACCTGCCGGGCTGCGAGTCCAGCGCAGTCCCCCTTCTCGCTTACCGGCCTCTCTGCGGCGACCCCTCAGGCGACCCGCACGCCACTCGGCAGGTGAGTTCCGATTGGAGGCGTTTTGCAATCAATTAGGCCTCACTAGCACCGCTTCCTAAAGAAGCCAACGCTGAGCTCATTACCGATTCCGATGACTAAATGCGGGACGCAAAATACAAAAAAGGGAGCGAGTGAGAAGCTTGACCGCATGTGTCAACTTCCCACCGCCACCTTGGAACTTTGTTCATGTTTACCTGCTTGATGAGGAGGAGGAGGCTGATGTCAATCCGTGCTTAAAAGACAAAGATAGAGCCATCGTTTGGAAATGTGGCTGCATGGGAACGTTGTGGAAACGAGTTCCGTTGAATCAGAAAGTCTTATTTTTCAATGGAATTGTTTGTCCTTCATGTGATTATTGTTGACCAATTTCCGTATCTCATAGAAATCCCAAATAATTGATATGACCAATTTATTTGATGATTGATGGTGAATCCACTAAAGATAAATGAATTAAAAACAAGTTTAAAAGATAAGCAGATTATTGTGAATTTGAATGGGAATTTGTTTGGTTGTTTACTGTCTTATTGGGAATGAATGGCAAATTTTGGGGTGGAAAATGGTGAATTCTGGGAAAGTAAAATTCAGGGAGAAGGAAATATGTGGTTTGTATCAGTTGAGAAATGTGGTAGTAGTAGTTGAGTGTCCAAAGTTGGGGACAATAATTGTTTTAGGTGTCGAATAAGATCATAATATCTGTTGCGTTAGCTTTTGTTTTCCCACGTGGGCCGGGCCTCCAAGCAGCCTTCCTTTTCCTCGCCGTCTCATCTCTGGCCGTGCGCTCAATAATGAATGAATGCGGTGGCTTCAGGCGGGCCGACGGCAACAGTTTTGAGTTCACAGCGGGATCGACTTTCACGGCACCGCCTCAAAAAATGGAATCCGATACGGCTGCTCGCTGGACTTGAATGACAATGTTGGGCAACGCCAAAGTCGCTTGCGGTGGGACCACGCGGGGATTGTTTGACAGAGCTTCCATTCCAAACTAGCCCAGTAAGCACACCCTTGTGTTTTTGTAAGGAAAATAGCGCTCTCTCTCTCTCATATTGTATTTGATTAAAAACTAATCGTAATAAGATCATTAAATAGAACAGAATCACTTAATGCTTCAGCATTGTGAGATTTGGCCACTGGGGGGCAGTATAGTACTCACGGTGGCCCAAATGAAGAAGACTTTCACAACTACTACACATGACTCAGAAAGCTGTCGTAATTTTTGTAGCTTTTCGCAGAATATGAAGAACATTTGCCTGAGTTGGATGTTGTTTACACGTGCTGCTACGCTGCTTGTGTACAAATATCGCCTACCAAAATGGCGATACTACCACGAGACACCGATACTCTCCGCGAGCCTGTCAGTTGCATTTTTATATTGTTGATTGTTGTTGTTTGCGTTAAGCTAAGCTAAGTTTCCTATGTGGTTGTTTGAGATTGAACATATGAAATGTATTTTCCGTGTTCGTAGCTTTCCAGGTTTTTCATGAGCGTACAAAACCCTGAAGGCCTCTGAGCCTCTGGCACAGCAGTTCCCGATTGGCCCGCTCGATCTGAACATTTTCCTGGGAATAGAGCTTGTTAGATGTAGCGGAGAGCCGATAGCGCCTTGCTGGATGAAAGGCTGGCAAGATGAGCAGGAAGGAAGCCGTTGTGCCTGGGGAGCCTCCTTTATGAAAAAAAAACACACAAACACGCACAATGGTTGACCTCCGAAGATGTCGGTTACAACTCAGGGTTTTTTTTTTTTCAGTGCATATGGAAATGATTCGTTGGAAGAAAACATTTGTCCAAAAACAGGGTAACTATTAAGGGATTGATGAAATAGCATGATCAGACCAGGTTTGGATTTGTTGTGCTATTTTGTGTCGCTGAGCCCGTTATCAGGGGGGGCCTGGGCAAATTTTTGGGACATTTGTGTACTGTGGAGGAACGACCCGTCTATCTATTGTCTGCAGTGCAGGTCGCTGCGTTGACTGACGCAAGTAGAGTGGAGGACGAAGGGAACGGCAAGAGCACGGCCGGGCGTCCCGCTTCCTGTGTTTGTCGGCTCTTATTTTGCACTTCCTGTGCTCGGGCCAACTTTGAGCTGCGGCTCGCGACAACAAACAACAAAACGGCATGTCGATGACGGCTCGTGAAAGGTTTCCACTCCTCGCCGTCGTCATATGTCGCGGAACCACTGCTTTGCAGAAACCCACGACAAAAATGCGCTCCATCGCTAGACTGCATAAATACAAAATAAGCAGCAATTGCATTTTTTTGTTAAACAAAAAAATTCAACATGTTTATTATTGAGTGCCATTCATTTTGTGCAATTTTCAGATTTCTTGTTCACGCAATGTGATCAATACAAATCTGATCCGCCGCCCCCCAAAAAAATTCGACATAAGCCTCTCGTATGTGAATATCACTTGGCGTGACCGTGGTCTGGACAGTCGCATCAGATCATGATCATCTGACTAAAGGTCATCAAAAGTCGGTCCGCAAACCAGAAGAAGCAGAAAACAGTCAGTGGCCAAAAAAAGACGGCGTGATCGGATTCGGTCAAGAAAATGTTGTCTCCACAAAATTGCCACAAATGCGTCAGGACTGAGCCTGTCACGAGTGAGAGGCCAAATTTGTGAGTCGTTTTTTTGCGACCTCGTGTCACTTCACCGACACGTTTCGTTCACGTTACACGTTGTGTTTCTTTTCGTTTTGTCCCGTCGATTATTCGAGTGAATTTTATCCATCCGTGCATCTATTATCCGAGCCGCTAGCTGTCGCGATTAGCGCTCTCGCTCCGGCAAATGATTCACCTCACACGTCATGTGTACACGACACATGAAATCGTGGCTTTAAAAAAAAAAAGACTCGCAATCTATAAGGCAAGAGTGCTGCTATGTGTTTGTTACAACGCACCAAAGAACTTTCTTTTTCTTCTTCTTGATTTCTGGTCGAATTGGGATGTTTAGTGCCTTGCTTGCCCGCCCGCTGCTTTAAGTCATGAACTTTGATTCGACCCAAGTTCCTTTTTGTTTTGGGGAAGCTACATGTCCTAATTTTGTCTTGAAAGAAGCGTCACAACACCAAATCAGTGAGTACACAAAACAGCAGCCTTTAAGCCACTAGGTCGGGGGTCGGCAACACGCGGCTCCAGAGCCGCATGCGTCTCTTTAGCGACATCTAGTGGCTCCCTGGAGCTTTATAAAAAATGTTTGAAAATGGAAAAAGATTTTTGATAGTAGGCTAATATAGCTCGAATAGTTATAGATACACGTTGCAGCTCCGAAAAAGAAGAGCCGTGGTGTTGGTTTTTAAAAACGTCCACTTTATTGATGCTTTTAACAGCCTCGACAAACACAGACACGTCTGAGTCCGACTACGTGCCTTCTCTCTTCTCGTTTAACTCGAGAGGCGTTCAAAGACAGCCTCCGAAAAACGGAAATTCATGATCACTTCACTGACACTAAGAAAAGCGAAAATAATGCACCAAAACAAAAAAAATCAAGCGAGAAAATCACAAAATAAATTCTATGGGGGGGCGTTTGTGAACACACAACAAAAGAATGAATAACATCAACAATTCTGAGACAGTCCAGTCTCCTACATACATACAGAATGTGTTTCCTTCTTTGGAAGTTTTATAGAAGGCTTTTATTTTTTTGCGGCTCCAGACATATTTATTTATTTATTTTGTCCAAGATGGCTCTTTCAACATTTTGGCTTGCCGACCCCTGCACTAGGTGGTGCATCCATACAACAAATAAAGATCACACCAGATCACAAACCGAACCTTATTGTGGTTTGTTTGCTATATTTTAAGTGACACTTGAGCTAAATGACACTAGAGGGAGAGACTTTTGTGTCTGGCGGCATAAATATGCTTCCGACGGAGTTTACAGGCAGAAATTTGCTAAGGACTTATTGTTGTTCTTGACTATACTCACTTCTTTTCCCCACACCCCATATTTGTAAAAATCGACTACTTTTGTGTGCGCACTTAAGCGTATCAAATTTTTGTGTTTACAAAAAAAAAAAGTGGCCCGGTAAATATCTTTTGTCGTGTTTGTGCTTGTGTGTTTGTACGCATGTGTGTATAAGTGCATGTGTGTATAAAGGGTGTGCCCAAGCTAACGCAGGCAGGCAGGTGGGGGGGGGGGGGGGTGGGGGGGGGAGTTGGGGGCGGGGTCAGGTACAGGCGGGGGCTTTGCCTCAGGTGTGCGTGTACCGTGAGTCCCAACGAAGCGGCCGGAGCGTTTGTGTCAACAAGTCGCCTCGGAAGCGGAGGCCCGTCAGATGCATGAGGGAGAACGCGCGGCGCGCAAATGCAAAGAGCCGCTGCGCCTCCATCTTGAAAATTTCCAGGAAGCTACGCTGCTGCTTCCTGTCTGGACTTGCCAGACCAAAGGTCAGCGGCTTTCCCCCCCCCCCATGAGTGCGCGTGCACTTGCGTGTCTCTTTGTGGAGGTTTGCAGTATATGTACTTGAACGCGCGTGTGTGTGTGTGTGTGTGTGTGTGTTTGTGTGTGTGTGTGTGTGCGCGCGCGTTCAGTCGCTGTGTTCGGGTTTATACGACAAGTCTCACCTCCCGAATCACTATGTCAACGTTTTTTGACGACTTTTTGAGTGAAGCGCGTTTGTGTTTGTGGGCTTCTTGGACGGGCGAGATCCAAATCCCAAAAGTTGCGTTTGCGCGGAAGCCGTGAGTGGAAAAACTGGTTTTTGTGTTGTCACACATACCGTGAGGCCTGCTTTTGAGCTTTGCTCAAATGTAGGGAATTGTTGGAAAGCGAGCAAACGGTAGAGGTCACGTAAGATCCAACGAGCGTCACAACCCCCATGCCGCTCAACTGCCGTGTGGCGTGCAGCCACTTTTCATGATTGGACGCTCGTCGGGCTGCGCTGCTTTTGGAAAAAAGTCTGGCTTTCATCCATCCCTCTTCTTGCACTTAACCTGCGGTGGGCTCACGCCGGCAGCAGCTGAAAGCAGGGAAGCCCTGACTTGATCCAGCTGTTTCCGAGGCGTTGCCAGGGCCAACCGAACGACCGTCGTCTCTCCGGCGTGTCTTGGGCGCAGCGGCTCGACTCCCCGCGGAGGGAACTCCTTTGCGCCGTTTGTATCCGCCATCTTGTTATCTGATCTTGCTCTTTCCCTTTTTTGTTCTCTTTTTTTCCAATTTGGTCACAATGTGATATCAGTCTTATGCGAAGGCTATGGCTAGCGGAGGCCTTTGTGCTTTTGCCGCGGCTAACTGTCGAAAAGCCGCCCGATGTGCCTCAAAACAACGAGTGTGTGTGTGTGTGTGTGTGTTTGTGTGTGTGGAAGGCAAAGCATTTGTTTGGAGAGTGTTGCTAAGGTGCTGCTCACTGTTGACTCGCCAGGCAGCCAGCCGGCTTTGTGTCTGACTCATGTGTGGCAAAAGTACACCCACGTTGTGCTTCCAAACAAGTTCAGATAGCTGTGTTTAACCCTCATGCAGTATTTTGAAGCGGCTGCATGAAGGGTATTACGTCCCAAAAATGTCCCTCTTCCAATGTGCAACAACTTTTTTCCACTTTTAATTTTTTTTTCACTTTCAACCCCTCAAAATGTTCAGTGGGAATTGGCCAAGACATAGATATATATCCTATGTAAAATGTCAGCTTCGTGGAGTTATATTTCACTGTTTTGTCTGTGGTGTCCATTTGTCCAACAGTCCAAAATCGTCCAAAGTGTCCGAAATGTCCAATTTTGGGATTATTACTGCATGGGAGTTAAAAAAATCAAATAAATCAAATAAATAAATAACAGAGTTCCATGCAGCTTTTTGTCTTCCTGAATGACGACTTGTTGTCTAACAGCCGCAGTTGTGTTATGCAGGAAGTGCCTGTCAAAATGATTGGCAGCTCTTTGCCAGCTTTTCAAGTTCACAGTGAGATTGACATGGAAAACAAAAGCATATTCAACGTTGGACATGTCAACATGTAAACGTTCGAACAAAAACACATCAGAAACAAAGTCTGCTAGCTTAATGCTAGCATAAAAAAGAGAAGAGACATCAGTGGGCTCTAACCCAAACGATACGAGATGTTAGGGGAATTGTAAACCTTTGAACAAGTGCGACTTGAACACACGCGGCGACGGAGGAAGGAACACAGAGCAACGGAGCCGAGAGCAGTCGCGTCTTTGTACTGCACTGCAGGCGCGTAACTCAGAATTGCTCAAACTCGTTAAAAGGGATAAAAGGGCCACTTGTGCAAAAATGTGGAAAAAAAAAAACAAAGTGCGATCTACTGTGCTTCGGCGCGCTCTGAATCTCTGATTGTGTTTGGGTGGCTCAGGTGGAGTCGTCGCCGATGAAGACGACGTGGTACTGTCCTCTGGATCTGGTGAGGCCTCTGACTGCTCTTTTTTTGGGGGGAGGTTTGTTTTTGTCGATTACAAAATTGTGCACTGTTTATTATATGTGTGTGCGTGCGTGGTTGTGTATGTGTAGTCCACAGTAGTGGAGGAGGAAGAGGACGGTCTCATCTACACAGTGGTGGTCAAACAAGTGGCCGGCTCCCCCACGGTAAGATCAGCTACCTTTAGTGTTCACCATTCACGCGCCCATGTCAGATTATGAGTGCATTTCACTGAAATGTGTGAGAGGATTTCACTTGTGTGTGTGTGTGTGTGTGTGTGTGTGTGTGTGTGTGTGTGTGTGTGTGTGTGTGTGTGTGTGCGCGTGTGTGTGAATGTTCAGAATGTTTCCGTTCATGTGAGAGCATTTCACTAATGTGTAAAAGTGTTTCATCAGTGGATATGAGTGAAGGAAAGTTAATGTGTGAGATTTTTTTTACTTGTGTCTGAGGGGAGGAAATGTGAGAGTATTTCTGGAGTGTTTATGAGCCAAAAAAACAAAGTAGAGAGTTTCACTTGTGCACGCGAGCAAAAAAAAAAAGTTGTGCATGTGAGACCATTTGTGTAAATTGTGTGAGAGAATTTCACCTGTGTGTGAGAGTGTTCCTTTCAGTTTTGTGTGAGCAAAAGAATGTCAATAGCGCCTGTGAGAGAGTTAAACTGTGAGTCTTTCACTATTGAGTGGGAGTGAAGAAAATTGAGTAGTATGTGAGAGCGGTTTAGATATCAGTGTATTTGTGTGAGATGTAATGACTTGCTGTGTGTTGTTTTGCTTTTCGGTTGCCGTGGCGACGCAGTCGTGCATTTCACGCTGCCAGTGCGTGAAGGCGGGCACGGAGGAGAAGCTGACGCTGCACCTGCTTCGCTCCTTCGCCTTTGGCGACCCGTCCTTCGTCACCATCTTCCTGGCGACCTATCGCTCCTTCACGTCCACGCAGAGAGTGTTAGACATCCTCACCGACCGGTAGGCATGTTGCGATTTCCCTCGCGACCCCCGACACGGACGAAGCCTCACTCACATGTTTGCTTATGCAGGTTGGAGCGACCGCCTGCTGACGGCGACGAAGGCCAGTCGAGGAAATCCTTCAACAGGTCTGTCCTTCTCGGTGTCTCAAAGTGCAAGTGTTATTCAATTTATCGGAAATTCATTGATTATCAAATGAAGCAGCAACTATTTTGATTATCAATGAATCGTTTTGTTGTGAACTTGAAATCGTCCTCCAAATTTCAGCCCCTGAACAAAACTAATTTTGAGTTGCGTGAATTTGGTGTAGTACCTCTTTGTGCCACAACACGACATGGGGCAGTAGCCCGACTGCAAGATATGCACCATTATGAACAGCAACAAAAAGAGGCAGAGACCCTAGTATGCTAACTTCTGTTAGCTTGTCCATGGAGTCTCACATTATAGGTTAGCATTAAGCTAGCATCAAGTTTTAGTTGAACATTTTGGGGTTTCAATATGCCATATACTGTATATATTTTTTTTTCCCTTCCCCCGCAGAGCCGTGTGCTCCGTTTTTGGCGCGTGGTTGTCCGAGTACCCCGAGGACTTCCGCGGCCTGAGGGATCCTTCGCGCCTCCTGCGACTCGCACCGCTTCTGCCTCAAGACTCGCCGTTTGCCGCCGACCTCCGCGCTCGCTTCCTCAGCTTGGCTGAGGAGCTCAGCGAGAAAGCGCTGCTGCCCGACGACACATATCGAGGTTGCAACACACACACACCACGTTTTTTAACCCGCATGAACACATTCCAAAAGACACAGATGACACAGTATAACAAACATGGGGGGGAAATCTGTTTATTTTTGTCAATTTTTCCTGCCCGTTGAAAAGTCAACCCCCATGCAGTAATTATCCCAAAATTGGACATTTCGGACACTTTGGACGATTTTGGACTGTTGGACAAATGGACACCACAGACAAAACAGTAAAAATAACTCCACGAAGCTGAAATTTTGCATAGGATGTATATCTATGTCTTGGCCAATTCCCACTGAACATTTTGAGGGGTTGAAAGTGAAAAAAGTTGTTGCACATTGGAAGAGGGACATTTTTGGGACGTAATACCCTCCATGCAGCCGCTTAAAAATACTGCATGAGGGTTAATTAAATACGACATGAGAGTATTGTGAAGTCGTGAAATGTTCCGACTCTAATTCATGTATTTATTGTTGTAAGCATTACAAACTGTTCATTAGATATTTTTGAAGTGAATCGGTTCTCGGATTTTTTTTTTTCTTTAATTTTTTTTTTTTTTATCAGGAGTTGTAATCTGCACGAGGCTCCGAAAATCCGCATCGGTCGGGTCCTAATTGCAACCATGTTTTGTAGTGTTGTAGTGCTGATGTTCTTCCAACCCCCGGCAGACGTGAACTCGGCCACCCGCCCGTCGTCAACGAACCTGCGCGAGTTCGAGGCCGCCGCCATCCTGGGCTTTCCGTCGGCCGTCGTCGCCGAGCAACTCACCCGCATCGAAATGGTGAGAGGAAAAAAAACTCCCGTGGTGGCGTTTGGGGGGGGGGGGGGGTCATGAACGTATTTTTGGGCTTTGGATTCATTTGAGTTCCAAGCGTGCTCACGGGAAACAAACGAGACTAATAAGTCAAGGCAGTACCTGATTTTATTGCTGCGTATATGACGATTGGAACGATGCCAAGCACTTTCGGAGTCACCGCTGTGCGCCCCGCCCCCTAAATCAAATGTGTTGTGTGTG
The DNA here is from genome assembly GCA_018466805.1 of Hippocampus abdominalis. Taxonomy (NCBI): domain Eukaryota; kingdom Metazoa; phylum Chordata; class Actinopteri; order Syngnathiformes; family Syngnathidae; genus Hippocampus; species Hippocampus abdominalis. Next base: position 5,260,910 of record CM031699.1, read on the forward strand.
TGTGCGCGCGTCAGGATCTGTTTGTGCGACTGGTGCCGTATCACTGCCTGGGCTCGCTGTGGTCTCAGCGTGACAAGAAAGGTCGCGAGGGCGCCTGCCGGTCCGTGCGGGCCACCGTCCGGCAGTTCAACCGTCTGGCCAACGCCGTGCTGGCCTCGTGCCTGAGCGGTGCCGGCGGCCAGCGGCCAGCCGGGCTGCTGGAGAAGTGGATCGGCGTGGCCCAGGTGAGTGCGCGCGTGCATCGTCATCCATCTGGACAAACATCCGCACTTGATTCATCTTTTAAACCCCCCACTGGCTCCTTTTAAGTAGTCGATCCCACAATGTTGTTTCCACTCGGCTTTAGTCCCAGTCTTGCAATTTCTGTTTTTGAGCACCTTACGTTCACTGTGGACACACACACACACACACACACACGTACTCTGCTGTAAATTATTTGTGTGTGTGTGTGTGTGTGCGTGTGCATACGCCTTAAAAAGGCCTGCCGTGCCAGGAAGAACTTCTCTTCACTGTACGCCATCGTGTCGGCCCTGCAGAGCAACCCCATCCACCGCCTCAGGAGAACCTGGCAGGACATCGACAGGTACCAGCCTACATGTGCGCATGCAGGTGCAGGTGTGTGTGTGTGTGTGTGTGTGTGTGTGTGTGTGTGTGTGTGTGTGTGTGTGTGTGTGTTGACCTTTTTGACCGTGCCGGGTCAATATCGCCCCCATCTGTTTGCAAAGTATCCTCAGCGCGTGATTCTAATTGATCCGTACAAATCTTGACGCATTTTTGGACGCATTTCTTTTGTTGCTTGATTTATTGTGATTGATTTGTTTTTTTTTTATTTTTTACGGTGAGGCAGACGTGCCAATCAACCACCGTTCCATGCGATTCATCTTCAATATAATTTTTTCATCATTTACAGGGAGGCGCTGAGGAAGTACGAGGAGCTGTGCGAGATCTTCTCAGACAAGGACAACTACTCGCAGAGCCGAGAGTTGCTTAAGGAGGTGATGAGACGTTATATCATATATTAATCTAATACCGTGTGTGAGGTATTTTCTTCATCCTCTACATGGAATGAGTAATATTATTGCCATACTAATGAATTGAGAGCAGTTGAGACTTCTCCATGGACAGTACTGTACAGTATATCCATCTGCCTGTGTTTTGCTGCCTCCCAGTGGCCAAGTTGGGCACATCAGAAGGAGCTCAACGGCCATTCAATCGACGCCTTGTGACAAAAACTGTGAAATTCTTTTGAATGATTCCTTTACTCTGTGTTGTTATTAAGTGAACTACTACGGAGTGTTATTTTTCATATTTTCAAATACGCATTGCAAATTTTTTTTTTTTTTTTGCGGGGAGGCTGGAATGGAGTCATAGCATTGTCATTCATTTCAATGAAATCTCTTTAAAAAAAAGAATCACTTCTCAGTGTAGTGAGAACTAAATGAAAGTGTTTTTTTTTCTTTTTGTGTTTTGTGCAGGAAGGCACATCCAAATTCGCCAACCTGGACAACAACAACATCAACAACAAACACGCCAGGGTGAGTGAGTCTAAATGATTACAAGCGATTTAAAAAAATTAAATTAAAATGGAAAAAAAGGACCGTATGATAAAATCATCCATTGTTCATATCCGGAGGAAAAATTTAGGTGCAAGAAAGCAGGCCACAGAAAACATAGTTTAAAAAGCAACAGCAACAAATTCAATGAAAAAAAATCTACTAAATGTGTGCTGCACAACAACTTTTTGTGGAGTTGTGAGACATAAAATAAGGGACGTTGATTTTGAATAGCACCACAGTCAAAAACAATCCAATATGTTGTGATGCTGCTTGTGATGTGCCTTCTTGGCCACCAGGAGGCAGTACTCAACAATACAGTCAGGGAGACAAACAAATGCTTGCTGTTCTTCTACTACTGGGGAGATTGCCGTAAAAGTTTTTGGTGGAGGATAAAGAATGTATGCTTGTATTGTTACAAGTCTCCGTGTATTTGTGTTCAAATATGTGTTGCCTCTAAAATTCTGACAGCGGATGCTAAACATTAGCATGTCTATGGCACTTTGCATCATTTGTTAGCATTTCGCTATGCAGCCTTTGCTAAGATGAGGTTGTGTGTCATTGTCTTTTTTTTTTTTTTTTTTTTTCCTCTTGCCTGTTTTCTGTCATTCTGGTTCACGCAGTGGGGCGCGTCGCAGGGTACGGTTCCCTACCTCGGCCTGTTCTTGACTGACCTGACCATGCTGGACACAGCCATCAAGGACCGGCTGGAGGTCAGTTGGTCCCGGGAACAGGACACTATTGTTCGTCGGTCTCTTTTGGTGACATGTCTGGCCACATTGTGTTGTTGCAGAACGGCTACATCAACTTTGATAAGCGCAGACGGGTGAGTGGCCATTGACACTTTCACACCATGACTCAAACTATTGCTATTTGACCTTCAATTGACCTCAACGCAAACACATGGGAAAGGGGGTTCGGTCTCAAATCTTAAAAGGGTTGCTACATCAAATTAGGACACATCCACTTCTTGATCTATGGAGAACAACAAGAATAAAGGAGGAATGATGACAAACCAGATGCGGAAGTCTTCATCTACTATGAAGCAGCTGACATGTTAGGAAGTCATTTGCATGACGTTAACTTGCCATCTCGAAAGTGCTGCCAGTACATCAAGCCAGCTCACATTCTCACAGCCTTTGCTGACAAAGACATTTTGCATGTCGAAGGAGGGCAGGCAGCACCAGCGGGTCCCGCTTGCAAGCTTAACAAGATCATTTCTGCTTTTCTTCTTCTTCTTCTTTTTTTGAAATGATTTTTTTCACCCCCTTCATCAGGAGTTTGAGGTTTTAGCTCAAATCCGACTACTGCAGTCGTCGTGTAAAAACTGCGTCTTGGTCCAGGATGAGGCCTTCGTGCGCTGGTACCGCAGTGTCCCCACTCTAACCGATGAGCAAAGGTAAACTGTCCCCCCCCCCAAACCCAAAAATCTTTACTTTTATATCTCTATTTGTTTATCTTTTTTTTTTTTTTTACATGAAAATAGAAATTTATTTTCTAAAGTGTACAAATTCAGTCATATTCAACTTGTTTTATACACACACACACACACACACACACACACACACACCACTCTCAGATTACTTTCTCTTAAATGTACCTTTTAGTGATGATAAGATTCAGATTTTATTTATTTATTTATCTATTTATTTATATATTTAAAACTCAGACTTTTTTCTTTCCCCCCCCCTCCAAAATATGCAGCTTTATACATGAAAATAAACAACTTTTTCTCAACTGTGAATGACTTACCGTTATCTTGTTGTACTTTATCTTGAAAATCAACAGCTTTTATTCAAGCAAGATTATAATTTTTTCGGGGGGGGGGGGCGAGAATACCCTTTCTCATCAAAACATGAAAATATGTTTTGTCAACTACATTAAAACATAGTGACAAATGACTTGAGTCTGTAAAATAGGCATAATTTAGCCCCCCAAAAAAATTCAACAAAAAAATTCAACTTTACTCCCATACATTTTTTTGTTCCTTTTTTCTCACAAAAAATGCACAACTTAATTTTTGAAACTACAGTGAAACTCCTCTACAACGAAATCATGTTTGCAGCAAGACATTTTTCACAACAGGGGGTTTTTCACTGTAGCAAATTTGAAACAGGAAAGTGGGAATGGTGTTAATGCATGAAGGTTTTTTTCACACTAGGGGGTATTTTCGCCCATGTAGGTTTCGTTGTAGAGGAGTTTCGCTTTATACTTCTTTGTGCGCGTGGCATTTTCTCTAAAACTCTGAGACGATACGGCAACTTGTGTGGGTCCAGTTACAGACTGTCCAATGAGATCGAAGCACCCAGCGAAGCAGCGACGCCCTCCCGCGGCGCCACCATGCCGGCCATCATCATCACCCAGTGCCCCGAGTAAGCCAGCGCCAGCCAAACGCACCTTCGCCACCTTTGGAGTGTTTTTGACACCGGCTTGTGTCCAGATTAAGTCGCTCCGGGAGCAGCCTGGCCTCCGACGCCGACGCCCCCTTTGACTCGCCCTCGGCCGTCAACAGTCTGTTCTCCAGACTCACCAAGGCAAGCGCGGCCGTCGTTCGGTTCGTTTGGCATCCAGATGAGTGATTCCTCTTGTGTCTTTTGCTTTTTTTTCCTTGCAATTTTCCCTCGCGTGCTCTGAGAATCTTTTGCGTGCACTTTGGACAAACTGCAGCCACAAAAAAATGGAAGAAAACATCATTTAAAATGTTGGAGGAAAAAGAAAGAAAGAAAGACCCTGTTTTTTGTAAAATATCTTACATTTGTTTCATTTTCCTTTGACAAATAATACTTCTGTAAAATGTTCATATTTTTTAATTTAGTTTTTTTTTATGACTGAGAGAAACGTTTTTTGGGGGGGAGAATATATTTTCATGGAAAAATGTAATTAATTTTTTTTTTAATTGACAAAAAAATTTTTAAAAATGTATGTCAATAAAAATAATAAAACATTACTGTTGAAATGTGATGAATTCTTGAGAGAAAAAATTTATATTGAAAAAAAATTGGGTGTGGAAAAAATAGCCAGAAAAAAAAAAGCTTTTATAAATTTGGGATGTTAGAGGAGCAAGTTATTTGCAACGAAAAAATGATCACTTTCTTCTTGTAATGCGTGTTTTTGTTTTTTGCGGTTGTTTTTACTTCCAGCACATGAGATCTCCGTCAGTGTCGTGTCTGGATGTGGAAACGTCGCCACCGCCGCTGCTCGTCAACGACTCGACGGCCTTCCATCTGGTTCCCGGGACGCCTCCCAAATCCCACCGCCGCTCAGCCTCCTGCGGCAACAACGCGTCCGCCTCCGCCGGCAAGGGTCAAAGTTCGGGGCCCGACATGCGCATCATCAGGATCCGCATGGATCTGCACGACGGCAACTTGTACCGCAGCATCCTGGTCAGTCGACGCTCGCTCAACCGGTTCACTCTCATGCTGATCAGATTCAGCGAATCAATACATCATCATCATCATGTAGTTGAAGCCGATCGAACACTTTTGATTTGTCTGTCGTCAGGTGACGAGCAACGACAAGACGCCGGCCGCCATCGCATCGGCGCTTGAGAAGCACAACCAGGACCCGGCGTGGGCGTCATCCTACGAGCTGATTCAACTTCTGCCTGACGGAAAAGGTGCGCTTGCATAAACTAAACCCCGCCTCTTGGCGCATTGCCAGTTGCTGCTTTCTGCCGGGCAACCTATTCTCAGCCGCTAGATGGCGCAAAAGCTCTGGCTAATAAGAACAGAGTCATTGGGGTTCAGCTCACCTCACTTTAGCTTGGGTTGTTCTTGTAAGTTATGGGTCTTGGGTTTTGCTGACTTTTTATCGTTATGAGCGTGTTTTGGAGACCATAGTTTGTGCTGCATTAAGTGTTGAAGCTTTTTGTATTATTTGTTTTTTAATAATTGTGGTTTCCATTTAAGGACCAAAGCCGTGTTCAGTATAAAAGCATTGCTTTGGTGACATTTGTTGCTCAGGAACTATGTTGAACTGTGAGGATGAGCTTCATTTAGACAAAATTAATGCTTTGGATAAACCTTTTCGGGGTCTCAATTATTTGCCGCAGGGCTCCGTCCCAATCCCCTGCCGCTTTCTTCTTCTCCTTCCGAAAAGATGAAAAATATTCTGTGTGCACAAAAAGTTTTGCTGGTGTGATGATGAAATTCATCTTTACTTCCTCGTACAAAGTACATTTCAGCGTCTGCACTCGTTACGGGATTTGAAATGTTTTCTGTGTGCCTCGGGGATGTGAAGTATGAAAGAATAATATGCTTAAGTACTTCATTGTGAACATCTGAGTCGTGTTTATTTCTAAAAAAAAATTTTTTAATCCACGTAATTTACGAGTGATGTGGATGGCGCGGCTGTTCCCTTAGAGTTGCTGATCCCGGCCACGGGCAACGTTTTCTACGCCATGACGTCATCCAGCGTGGACTTCCTGTTGAGGAGGAAAGCAAGTGACGTGTCTCTCAGCGGTTCGCCAGCCGCCGGCCAATCGGAGAACACTGCCGCCACGTACCCGCGAATCAAGTCCAAGGGAAGGAGATTAGCCCGAACTCTTTTTTGACGCCAGCTCGGCGCACGGCACTTTTAGTTCACTACCTTTGATCCAATATCAATGTTGTTGGGCCATTTTTTTTCCCCCCAATTTTATTTCAGGAAAATGCCATTTTCCTCTGCAATTTTATTTAATTGAATTTATATTTGCTGCTTGCTTTTTGAAAGAAAAAAATCTTATGAATATTCAATACATATATAATATACAGCCTCGACCAAATGTACTTTTTAAATTAATTTCATTATTTTTATTTTCTGTAAATTGTATTTGATGTTGTTTTTGTAAAAGCATTTGTTTAATTTTTTAAAGTAAATATTATTGCATTTTACTTTCAATCATTTTCGTTCCTTTTTCTCTCCACAGCTCCAACCAAATTATTTTGTATCATTTGACACTTTTTTTTTCATGTTTTATTTTAATGTTAGTTGCTTGGATGCTCAAATACTTTTTGTTTGTTGTTTTTGATCTGAATGTGTTTGCCCAGTCTGCATACCAAGTGTTCTCCACCAAAACAGGAACATTTCCACCCCCCCCCCCCCCGAGAGCAATCTGAGCAATCTCCAAAATGGTTTTTCGTGAGGAGGGGGAGCATTTACATCCAATTGCGGTCAATCGTTGTTCAAGTATCTCCAAATTTTGTCTCTCTGCAAATTTTGAGTTTTTGCACTTCCAAATTTTAAAGCAGTTTTCACATATATTGTTTTTTCTTATGTGTTTTTGCATTGCTGTCCAAGTATTGAAAATGTTGCAGATGTGTAAATTTTTTTTGTTGGTTGCGGTTGTGTGTTATGTTCTATTTTTGTGATTTCTTTTTTTTCCCACATCTCAAAATTTTTCGCAAGTACTGTACCTGCATTTTTTTTTCTTGTATCGCCTTCAATCTCATGTTGAAATCTCCATTTTCAACATCTTTCAGTTCCTCTGACTACATGCTGCATTCTGCTTTTTTTTAACCCGTCTCCAAATTTGGTGAGATTTTCCACTCCCCCCCCCCCATTCATCTCCAAATTGCCTCCCCCCCACATGTGATTTTTCTTTTCCCTTACTCCAAAATCTGATTCATGACAAGAAAAAAATGTTCCAGCGTATGTTCATGTTTTTTTGCATTTTTAGTATTTAAAAATATTTTCTAAGATATTCTTTTGAATGTGAGATTACCTTGAATGCATCCCATTTTTCCCACCACGCACCAACAAATTAACCAAGTTCTTTTTTTCCACACACGTCTCAAAATCTGTGTTGCTTTTCAACGGATCCCCAAATAGTTTTGTTTGTTTTCATGCATACCTCATACTTTTGTCTCTTTTTAATCAAAACATGAAGATTTTTGTTTGTTAGTATGGAATTTTGAATGTCTCTTGTACATTAGCCATGGAAGCAAAAAAAAAGAATGATTTTTTTTCACTTGTGTCAACATGTGCGTCAAGATGTGTGAAAGTCCTGGTGCCGGGACTTGGGCTGCATTTCGTGCGGTCGTTGCCGGTGAGGCCTCCCGATTGGCCGAGGCCACCGAACGAAGCGACATGGAGCTGATGTCCCTTTACTGAAACGAAATCATGTCGTTTTTTTGGTGCCTTCCTGTAGAAGGTGCTTATCTCCTTCTTGTAAATATATCCAATAAATGTCCTATTTTTGCACACACAAATGTACTTTTTGAGCAACTTTGAACTCCGCCTATTAAAAGAACATCTGGTGCCACACATGTTGTCATCTTTGCAAGAAAAATCTAACAAAATACAAAATTGTATTTATTTATTTTTGGGGTAAAGATTTTGTTGCACGTGTGTCCAAAATGTGTACGTTTTGTCGCCGGTATGTCAAATTGGTTTTTTTTTCCCACTTGTATTTCCGAACATTGTTTTGTTTTTAGTTTTCTGTTATTTAATATTGTGAGTTTTTTTCACATATCTCCAAATTTTGGGAATTATTTACATGTAGTGTACCTGCTTTTCCTTTGCCTCTATCACTTTCAATCTCATGCTAGTGTTCATTTTCAACATCTTTCAGTTCCTCTGTCCACATTCTGCATTCTCAATGTTTTTTTTCTCTTTTCTTTTCCACACCTATTTCTAATTGGGGGGGGGGGGGGGCATTAGTTCCATTTTTTTCCCCCACATCTTTCCGACTTTTGCTTCACCCCCCAACACATTTCAAAATTCCAGGAATTGCGAGAGTGATTTTAATTTGTTTTTTTATGTAGAAATTAATTATCTGTAAGATGAAAAGAAAAAAAACTGATTCATCAATAAAACCCAAAGTAATTTCAGAGCATGTATTTGATAACAATGTCCAATTTGTTAAACGTGAATTCGCCTCAACGCAGCTGCCGGTTGGGCCCCAGCCTGGCACGGCTGAAACTCGAGCGCGGCGCCCCGGTACGCTTTCCACACGGCGACGTCTCGCTGACAAAGCGCACCGCCCCCTCGCTTTTCCTCCGCCTGATTGCGGTTGATGTCCGCCACGCAAATCCAACCTCCGCCGCCCCCTCCGGCCGCGACCGACTGGGGGCTGACGGCCCACTTGGAGTGGTCTTTGCTGTTGTTGTAGGTGAACACGCCGCCCGGGGAAAGCTGAGTGACGTCCAGCACCTTCCAGCCCAGGCTGCAATTGGACGGCAGGATACCGCCCGAGTGGATCCAGAACTGGACAAGGAAGTCCGACTGCAGGGTGGGGGCCACCCATGACTGGTACAGGTCTAAGGCAGGAGAAAACAAGAGGAGAAGGGTAGGTGAAACATCCCCAAAGTCACCAGACTTGGGCACCCCTGGTCTAGTGTTTATGGGCATGGAGACTTTTTTGTGGGTCTCCTTATGATTGACATCCTTTCCAAATATATTGTTGCATCATCAAACGAACTTTAGTGTTTGAACTTTTAAGAAAGCAAATCCTTCAATGATATACTTTGAAAAATGGCTGGCCTGGCAGAGCAGGCTGACAATCGTTCACTTCCAACCAAAATGGGTGAATTCCTCTGTGTTTCAAGGGCAGGCTTCTTGAGACCTATTTGTGGGTCCTTACTAAATTTCATGTTGCTAAATAAAACTGGCTTCTGGGCGTGGAGTGGGGGTTAGGGTTAGGGTTGATTATCCTTTGGAAGATGGCCTGGACAACCAGCCTAAGATGTCTGCTTTAAAACCAAAACAGCTGACTTCCTCCATGTATTGGCGCACTGTTTCGCAAGACTTTTTTTTTTTGTGGGTCTACTTAAGATTGACATCCTTACCCAATTTCATGTTGCTAAATAGAACAGGCTTCAGAGGTTGAATTTTGAAAGAAGATAATACTTGATTGTTATCCCTTGAAGCCTGGAAAATCAAATGGACCCCAAAATGTCCGCTCAAATTTAAATGGGCGACTTTAGCTATTTTCTGGGGCTTGTATATATATATATATATATATATATATACACAAGCCCAGAAATATATATATATATATATATATATACATAATATTTATATACACAGTCAAACCTCGGTTTTCGAACGTCTCGGTTCTCGACCAATTCAGTTTTCGACCAAAAATTTCAAGTTTTTAATGCCTCGGATGACGAACAAATTTCGGTTCTCGAACAAACTGAGCGCACTTGAATGCACCATTTGACTCCTCTCGCCTTCCTTACACGAGGAAGTGACGCTTCATCGCGTAGACGAGGGAATGACGCTTCCCCGTGTTGCTTTCGATTGTGAGCAGACGTGTTCAGTAAACATTTTTATTTTAAAAAGAGCGCGGTTTCGGTTTTCGAACAATTTCGGTTTTCGAACAGCCTTCTGGAACGGATTATGGACGAAAACTGAGGTTTGACTGTGTTTTTTTTTTTTTTTTATGTGGGGGAGGAGGTGAAAATGACAACGTGAGTTAAAAATGCGCTTTTGCGTTACCGTCATTGAAGGCGGCTCCTTTGGCAAAGCTGACAAAGGCGCTGCCGCCTTTGGACGTCAGCGTGACACTGCGATTGGTGGCTGGCACACGCGTGCTGCCTTTTTTGCACACGGCGGCCAGAGCCGGTGCCGCCGTCGCAAAGGATTGTGGGACGTCGCAGTCGTACACGTTGGGCTGATTGATCTGCAGCTGCTCGCCTGTCGAAGGTTCGTATGGGATTGCATTAGAAAAAGAAAAAAAATCCTTTTGGTGCGCTAATTCTTTTCTTTGTCTTTTCGTGGCATTTACCGATGGTGTGGAAGCTCTCCAGCGGGAAGGTGACGCACAGGTAATTCTGTCCATAAGTGGCGCCGCTGCCAGGGTATTGGTAATGTCCCGCTTGTCGCTTTGGAGGGAAGGCAGGCGTGCTGTGGATCAGCCAGAAACCCTGAGAGCTGTCCAGCAGCACCACACCTCCGCGCATCAAAAGAAATGCAACAAAAAAAGGTCAGAAACGTATTCCTTGGTCAGAAGCATCAGATACGTGGAACCCCACCAAACCAAATGTTTGGAATTCTCTCTCGAGTGATGTCATGGCTTAGCGGTTGAATTCCTTCCGTGACAAAGCTTGACAACAATCAGCTTTAAAAAAAACAATTTTAAGGGGTTTTTTTGGTCCCTTGAGTGAAGCCAAGTGAAAAACAAACAAACAAGCAATTCACTCATTCACTGCCCGCCATTTTCAGACCCTTTGCCGCCCTACCATGTGAAAAAACAAAAAAATGAATATGTAGATTAAAATAGGATGAACGCCTGGATTCTTTTCAAAAAAAAGAAAAATCATAATAAATAAATAAATATAAAATATCCTCTGGCACAGAATGCAATTAAGAAGCATGTTATACCTCCAACCTCAAGGGGGCAGTATTTTTAATGCATTAAAACAAAAACAAAAAGAAGAATTGCACTGTTTTGTATAAAAACATTCGCGGGATATATAGGTTAATAAATTCGGGTCATAAAGTGAAATCACTACATGTACTTAAGTATTGGTGTTGAACACATGCCTTTAAGAGGCGGGGCCCAGTGAGTGGTGAGTTTGTCGGAATACAAGTCTGGGGCTGAGTTGCAGCCTACGGCAACTGATTTCTCCAAATTTTTTTTGTTTGGCCTTCACTCAAGTGGTGTAACAAAAATAAATGTGTTTTTTTTTTTGGGGGGGGGGGGGGGGGTTGCTAGAGTGGACAAATGACATTTTTATTCCTGTCAGTGGGACAAGTGATTTTCACATACGAGTACGTTGAGTTCCGAAATTGGTCACAGGAGGACTTCAACTGGAGCTCCTGCTCGAGTGGAGCTCACCTTTCGTATGTCCTCCTCTGTTGTTCCGCCCTGACGGATCTTGGTCGTTGTAAAGGATGTACGCTACTTCTGCATTCTGACAAAAAGAACAAGAAGAACAAAAAAAATAAATAAATAAAAGGGACACTGCATATTTGAAGGTGCGCTTTGAATGATGACTTGAGCTATCCTGCCTTCAGCCACGTTTCTCACAACTGCTTTTTGCGGTTAGTGAAAGCGTCTGAAAGAGCCGGTAGGACGAAGGAGCGAGCGAGCGCGTACTTCAGCCTGCGAGTACAGTTGTCCGAGTGTCCTGCCCAGCGCTGCCGTGGTGTCGTTGATGCTCCCCTGGCCGGGCGTCCAGGCGGCGCTGCCCTTGTCCAGCAGCAAGTACTTTAAACCTGATTGTGTGCCGTGCGTCTTTGGCAGCTTGTACATGTAAAACCTCAGTCATCAAGGAAAACAAAACAGAAACACATTTGTTAGCACATCTTTTGAGTAGAAGATCAAGAGTAGGGAGTAGATACCCCCGATTGCTAAAAAGCTGTGGAGATTTGCGGCGTTGCATCATTTGGGATGGAGATTGGACATCAGCACAGCTTTTGAGTAGAAGATCAAAACTAGGCAATGGATACGTGCTCGTAACGTCAATTATGAGGGAGGTAAACGCCAACGTGTTGGAAGTCGGACAAGTTTCCTAACCATGTATATGTACTCTATCAGAGTTTGCATTGAGGTAGGTAGCATAAAGTGTGTGTCATAATCCTGAGATAATGACGCGGTTCATGGAATGAATGTCAAAACGGCATGCAAAAAAAAGCGGCTGATGTTGGTTGAGTTGGTTTGCATGGTTGTGTTGCGTTGTCATTACCAGTCGGTGGCGACTCCCTTGTCATTGTAGCAACTAATTGGAGAGGCGTCGCCTCCGTGTGGCAAGCAGCAAATCAGCAGCAACAGGAAGAACATCTGGAAAACCAGCATTGGAAATGACGCTTGATTGCTCGATGAAGGGTTTTTGTGTGTGTGTGTGTGTGTGTGTTTCGTGGTGTTTCTGTGCGAACATCTGGACAGCACAGTGAGCTGCTTCCATGATTTCAAACACTTTCATCGTCTGATATGATACCAGGTGCGCATCACTCATATTAAAAGCTCTTTTACAAGACTCATCTGGTAGCCAAAAGATCAAGATGTTGGGGAAAAAAATTAAAAATAAACAACATAATGTTTCCTATTTTTGTGAACCACACATTCTGCAGTTTGAACGTTGAATGTAAGAAAAGGGGGGGAAATGCCACATAAAAGTGAAATAACAATTCGACCAAAGCAATTCAGCTCAAGTTTGAATCCAACTTGACGGTTAAAAAAAAAAAGTCCTGTCCTGGATTGGAAAAAACGTTGAACAAGATGAATGAATAAAGCTACGATCTTTACGGGGTTCTCATTTGCTTGCGTGATTTTAAATTTTAGTTGGAGATAATTCACTGATTGTTTTGCCCACTACAATGACAATCACTTCACTGCAGTTTCTCTCACACACGCAAAGTTACAAACGTGTCATGTCAACCAGATACAACGCACATCGTGTATTTTTATTTTTTTATAATTACACCGCAATCATCATCAAATCGATTCTTCACGCACTCGCCCATCCAACAAATGATGTCCAAGTGCTGCAGTGCGAGACGAAAAGTGGGTCGCAAATCAACCGGAAAGAAACTTAATGAATGTATAGTTCGTGAAATCAACTTGCCTCCAAATGTGGTCGTTGGTCCTCATGCAAGTTGTCGTGTGTGGCAATTGGCCTCCTGGCTGGAAATCACACGGGCTTGACTTCTCAATCATTTGAATTATTTTTTTTCCGCTACCTCAGTTATTGGTGTTTCTCATTTATTTTATTTTTTTAACTCACGTCGAAATGCGGAAGTGAAAGTGTTTTCTTCTACTAACGTTTGAAATGCGGGTTCAAACAAGCGAAACGGCTCGCTTTCGCCACCTGGCGACTGGCGGTTTCGTTTCCCACCACTTGTGACAGCGATGATAACATTGAACGCGTTGACGCCATTACGGTTGTGTTTGTGTCAAAAAAGAAACATGATTTAAGCCTCTTCCAATTTCGAGGCGTAAAATGAGAGAAAGTGGAAGTAGAAGTGTCTTTAAAATGCCCGTTTTCAAATGTACGCAAGAGAATGCAGAAGTGGAAGTCTCTTTTTGTTGGTTTGTTTTATTTATAATTTTTTTATTTGTGATCAGGCGGATGATCTAAATTAATACTCCGAGTGAAAAATATTTAAATAGTACAGAGGATTTTCTAAATCCATATTGATATGAAATCTTGCAATATAAAGACAGATAATGGTGTATTATATCTTTTCACTAGAAACAAAATAACCATGGGATTGCCTGCAATATTAAGTCATCTTTAGATTCTTAACTCATTCACTCCCAAAGACGTTTTTAAACGTCTTTTCAGGTTGGTCTAGAATTGGTTGGTGCTGAATGAGTTTTAATCATTATTATTAATCATAATTTCATATTCTTAAATATTATATGTTGTTTTGCACAGGTTCTCATTTTCACGTTTTGTCCAAAATCCCGAACCAAAACAGAAGTAATTAGGCATGTTAGATGGTAAATATTGTGAAGAAAAAAAAATTATCTAAAATTTCAAAGGAATGCCTTCTGCCAGTTTATAGCCCAAAAGTGAGTGTTCGGGGTTTTTTTTTTTTTTTTTACCGAGACCACTTCCTCTCTAGCGCCCCTTCAAGCCAAGATTGTGTCGAGCAGTTTCATTTTTGCATCACTTTCCTACCAACTGAGCTGAAAAATGTTCTTTTGATGTGTTTTGTCATGTTGGTGAGCAAGTAAAACCATTGAAGAGTTGACGAAGCCTTTCCCATCAAGAGGCTTCCTCTTTTTTTTCCCCCCTTCTTCTTGTCGATGTGCTTGCCTGACACTTTTTACAGCCCTCATGTTCCTCTTAATTGTTTACCCTTACGGGGCACAACATGAAATACAGTACCGCATATTGATTTGAATTTCCCATTTGCAACAAATGGCGGATGAGTTTTGTACGTGTCTGCGGTATCACCATACGCGCGCGCTCTCTTATTTTTATTTGAGGAAGTGACACAGCATCCCACTTCGAGCCCGACTTCTGTCATCAGTCAACAGATGGAGCAGAACTTCCTCCTCCAGCCTGCCAACTGACTGGACCGCAAGGGACGCAAACATGCCAAAAGAAGGTCAAAGTTTAGCGGGACTTGCCATGTGGCTCGTCGCAGCTGCCCACAAGGACACCAAAGCCAGTTTCAAAAAGGTTACATTTTCAGAGGTGTCAAAAACATCTGGCAAGAGGCTGGGATGCACATTTCCTTTAATGAAATGTTAGGCTGAGAACAATCCCAGTCATCAAACCACAAGTCCCCCCCCCACCCCCACCCCCACCTCAAGCAGACATTCAAGAAGGTGTGCAACTTGGTAAGCAAGCAAAACGCAAATTTTAAAACTTTTTTTTGGTTCACATTTCAAGCTCTTTTTGTTGCTGTTGTCGTCGTCCTGGTGGTCATGTTTGCAGGATGCAAGGCAGTTCAGTCCTCTGCTCGTCCATGCGTCCACCCTGGACCTTCAGCAGCAGCGAGAAGAAGTCGTCATCATCCATGGGGCCCGGAGCCCGGCTACGCTGTTCCTCCAGCCTGCCTTGCGCCTGCCCCACCGCAACAGCAGCAAAAAAAAACACACACACACACACACACAAAACAGGTAAACTCATGGATTATTGTGTGTGTGTGTGTGTGTGTGTGTGTGTCTGTTCGATCAAAATATAACATTTACCAATAGCTTCTTTTCATGCTAGCATACGATGTGAAACATCATAGATGGGCGAACAGAAATTAGAAGAGGCGTCAGAGTAATTCTTAGCACTCTAACAAATTTAACTTAACACACATACAAACAGAGAATACAAAAATACTCCGAGGCATGTATTTTATCTGCGCTGTCATGAAAAAAAAACAAAAAAAGCAAATCAAAACTGAAGCTTATGGTAGTTGGCAACGTTCTTTGCTTCTTCTTGCTCCTAGTAATTACGCAGAAACTCTTCCCGTCGAGCTCAGTGCTGCCCCCCATGTTGTGGCGCAAATGTGGTACTACACTAAGAAGAAGTGAATGTGAAGCTTTGGAAAGCGCTTTGAGCTGTGGCGAGGAAAAAAATTTTTTTTGGGGGGGAAAGGCGTCCATTTTGCATCCTAAGCAAGCGTTTGGCTGTTCTAACCTGCGTGGTGAGGATCATGTCGTAGAGCTCCTCCTTGGCGGGCATTTTGGGGGCTCTCCTGGCCAACGAGAGCTGTTTGAGACTTCCTCGGAAGTTTCGGCCTTTCCGCTTTCCCCGGGGCGACTTTTGCAGCTGCGCCCGCTGCTCATCAAGGCGGCGTGCTTGCGCCCTGGCCACCAGTTCGAAAAACTCCTCGCGCTGCAGCGACGTCATGGATGAGAAGATCACTGGCAACGACACGGCATAAAACCATTACGGATGACAGACTTTCAAATCCTTTCAGAATCGATGATTCTGTTATTCCATCGATTAATCGAGTTGCCGGGTAATTGGATACAAAGTTGTCATCGCAGTTTATTGAAAAATCATAATTTAATGCTGCATGCGCTGCCCCTTGAACACGTCTCACCCCTGTGCGAAGGCTTGGCGGCGTTGGGCTCGGAGTGGC
The DNA here is from genome assembly GCA_018466805.1 of Hippocampus abdominalis. Lineage (NCBI taxonomy): Eukaryota > Metazoa > Chordata > Actinopteri > Syngnathiformes > Syngnathidae > Hippocampus > Hippocampus abdominalis. Next base: position 5,276,923 of record CM031699.1, read on the forward strand.
ATCGCCTCCTCATGCCGCCGTCCAGCATGAAGGAGCAGCGCTGGTCGTTGAGCCGGCGGCCCTCCTGCAGCGTGCACAGCAGCTCGTACAGCGACTCTGGGAAGTCTGACGGCGGGAGGCCGGCCTGGCAGGAGCGTGGATGGAGAAAAGGACCCCCCCCCAAAAAGTACTCATTCAATTCCTAGATTCCTTTAAAGAGTCTGTCAGCCCAATGCTGCGATTTGTTTCTTCATGTGTTCTATATGTTTGAGGAGACTTGGTGGTTCTAAAAACATTTAACACCAAGTTCCACCTGAAAAAGTACCATATTGGCCTGAATATAAGACGGTGTTTTATGCATTGAAATAAAACTGAAAAAGTGGGGGTCGTCTTATATTCGAGGTCTAGACATTATACCCATTCAAGACGCTAGATGGCGCCAGATATCATTGAAGCAAATGCTGAACTTGACTTCCCAGGCCAAAGTGAACCCCTGTCACGAAGAATAAAAATAAAAATAGCGGGAGCACAAAAAAGAAAAACAACAACTAGCGGTAAGAAAGAAAAGAGAAGAAAATAATAGAAGAGATAACAGAAAATGTTAATAATCATTTGTTTCAGATGTACTGTAATTATTTTCTGTATAAAAATTCATTTGGTGTTCAAAAAGTCTTTTTTCAAACTTGAGTCTTGAAAAAGAGGGGGTCGTCTTATAATCAGGGCCATCTTATATTCGGGCCAATACGGTAATTCCAGCCTTTATTTCTAAAAGGTAAATATAATGTTTTTGTAAGCCACTGTAGCATTATACGCAATTTGTCCATGAATAGTGTGTTTAAATCTCGGAACTCAAACTGCAGTTAAATAATGATTCAATCGATACATAGTGCACAGTAACATTTGTACCCCAAAAGGTTCACAATTAAACCGTTTTTAAAGACAACATTTAATGCATCAAAAAAGGTGACGAGCACGCTGATGTTCTTAAGCTGTGATTCTTTTACCGACCATTTTCAATTGCTTTTATTTTGGGTTCAAATTTTTAGGTGCCTAAAACAGATTAATTGGATTTACTTGAGTCTCTATGGGAAATATTGCTTTGGATTTTGTACGATTTGGTTTTTAGTCCGACATCCTGGAACGGATCCATCACAAAATCCACCATGAAGAAGGAACGCGAATTCTGACACAGCGAAGGTTGACGATAGAGTCGTGTGAATAGCAAATTTTAAAACCACAATGATGAATATTTTTCCTTTTTGCTCCTATAAATTCCACATTCAGTGTTAGTTACTTGCCAGCACCGTGCCATGATCACCACGTAGCTTGTCGCACATTCGTAGTGTGTTCACACTAACCTGTTGCACGTCCTCCGCATAGATATCTAACAAGTGACGCCGAACATCTGGGCTTCCCTCCTGTGCTTCCTCATCCTCTTCATCCTCATCATTTAAAGTCTTCTCCGCAGCTGCGCCATCTTCATTCCTGGCTTTTTCAGCAGCCTCCATCGGGGTCGCACCTTGGGTCGCGTGCCCGTTCGGCTGGGCGCTCGCCATCAATTTCGAGCCTTGTAGGGGCGACCACACAATCGGAAAAGTGGGGTGAGTTGAGGTGAGGTGGGCTGGCGCGGGGCAGTGCCCCCTTCCAGGCGTCGCGTGATGAAGTGACTTGAGCAGGTGTGAAAATGTAGAATTACCGTATTGGCCCGAATATAAGACGGTGGTTTTTTTTGCATTGAAGCCTGATAAAGTGGGGGGGTCGTCTTATATTCGGGGTCTAGACGTTATACCCATTCACGACGCTAGATGGCGCCAGATATCATTGAAGCGAATGCTGAACTTGACTCTCCAGGTAGCACGAAGAAGAAAAATTAAAAAACAGCGGTAAGAAAGAAAAGAGAAGCAAATAATAGAAGAGATAACAGAACATGGAAAAACGTCGCGACAATCTGGAGAAAAGTGGGTCGAAGATCGGCCAGGTTAACCGGCAGCTGAGGAGAAGTTATGGTGCTTTTTCTCTCAAATATATTGTGAGAATCATTTGTTCCAGATGTCCTGTAATTATTTTCTGTATAAAAATTCATTTGGTGTTCAAAAAGTCTTTTTTCAAACTTGAGTCTTGAAAAAGAGGCGGTCGTCTTATAATCAGGGCCGTCTTATATTCGGGCCAATACGGTAGTATCGTCTTTAAAAGTGATTGCTTTCATTGCTTTGGGGCACAAATGTTGATGCCCTAGTAATAATAATCATTTTTTAATTTTTTTTTTATATTGTGCTTTTATGGATCCTCAAAGCGCTTCATACATGATCAAGTTTGTTGTGTAGTCACAAGTGCCCTGTGAGAGGCTGACGCAGCCCCTGCGACTACCCCCCCCCCCCCCCCAAACATCCACACCTGACTTTACACCAGTGTGAGTGACCCTAGGAGGCAAGGTAGGGTGAACCCTCTGGCCCAAGGGCACAACAGCACATCACTAGGAAAAGAGCGGGATTTGAGCAGCCTACCCCTTACAAGACCACCCGCGGCGAACTCAGCCATGGCCGCCCCGACGGAGTCTGCCTAGCAACAAGTTACCATGCTCTGGGAGGTCCAACTCATTTTGACCTCTCTTGCGAGTGTGGGGCAGTGCCCCAAACGATAGCACCTGATCAATTCTGCCTAGCAACAAGCTGCGACGATTTGGGGGGGCGGGGTGGTCATTTGACTTCCCTGACTGACCAACTCCCTCTGTCCTCGTTGGTCCTTGTGGCAAAGTGTTAAAACTGATTTTGCCACTTATCGCAAAGTACAAAAGACGCCGACCTGTCGATTCTTCCTTCAAGTCGCTAATTTTCGGAAGTGTTATCTTTCCCTTTTTTTTTTTTTTTACCCCTACCACCTCTCCCTGTCCATTCTCTCCGGTGTGAGGCAGGGCCCCAAGTCGCTGACGAAACAACACTGTAAAAATGATTGGTGAATGCCGATCTTTTTTTTTTTTAATTGATTTGGGGCGTGAATAATGGTGCCTCGTGAATTGCCGCATTCAACAAACACTTCCCACAGTAAAGCCAGTGTACAAGCGATGACTGTAGAGTCCTTGTCCGTCGCCTGTAAAAGTCTTTGGGTGTTTTCCCTGATAAAAAGCAATACAGTGCAAGTCTTCAAGGCTCGCATTGTGGAGAGGAATTCCCAGCCTGAGCTGCTGCATAGACGCAGGCGACTTGTCGTCTTTCCCTCCCGCTCTTACAAAACACAAGCCAGCCCAGCAGGTCGCAGCTTGTCGCCTCGCAGATGTTGCCAGCAAAATGAAACTTTTTGTTACATTCCTTCGTACGTTCTTCGAGGGGTCAAGTAGTCGTAGAAGAATGTTGAGTGAATCCAATCTTACCTTTTTTTTTTTTGCCTTCTGTGGCTTCTTCTAAAACATCGCCACGGTGGACGTTTGCATCTTGTCAAAAGCCTTGATGGAACTCACCCCCAAAAAAAACACCCAAAAAAGCGAATAGTTGCTGTTTGGTGTGTGTGTGTGTGTGTGTGTGTGTGAAACTTGCTTCACTCACACTCGTGCGTCTTCCTCTTTGAGCTGCACACAGCCCACTCCCGCGGCCATCCGCGTGCCCACCCCCCTGTTTGAAGTGGATGGCGGAGAAGCAGTCAAACAAAAGCAGAAGCGAGAAACGGCTCCTCCTCCTCCTCCTCGTCACCCTAGCCTGGTCTTCTTCCTCCTGCTGGGCCTCGATGAGGTCACGAAGGCGTTGCGTTTCAGAGGAGGTGAGCTTCTCTCCACTCGTGTTGAAACAGGCACAAGAGGTTCTTCTGACAGCGCTGTGGTTTGGCCTCACTTCCTGTTGATGCGCAGCTGTCCAAAAAAAAAAAAGGAGAAGTTCAGCTGCGCTGTGTTTTCATGACTTGAAGTACATAAAATGGCAACACGGCCATGGCTTCCTTATTGCTCGGGGTACATCATGGCCCGTACTCTCAACTCAAGTCAACTTTATTAAAAAAAATAAAAAAATTTTAAAAAAACCACAGAGGCTTGCAAATCAAGTCAGACCGAAAAAAAAAAGACAGTTGAAACAATCCATTCAAGACATCAAAACAGTTACCGTACACGGTGAAACAATGCCCAAGGTCATGTCGAGCCAAAGAATACAAATGTTTTTATTTTTAAATTGAGTAATTAAAGACAAAGAGGGGGGAGACAATCCGATGGAAGCGACACTCATGTCACTCTTTAGGATTATGTGTATTTACGTAGATATCATGTAGTTGTAAAACATTTTTTTTTCCAGTGGAATGATTATTGGGTTCACTATTATTGGGTGCACTTTTTAATGTATTTTTTTTTCTTTGTTTTGCATTCAAAACACAAAAACACAAACAGTACATTATGTAAATAGTTTGGATGAAATATTTTATATTCTATTTTTGTAATCCTGTTGGGAATGTGTATTATATTAAGAATGTTCTTATTTTTTAATGCAAGCCACAAAGAGGAATGTTTTTGATCACTTGTTTTTATTGTCATATTTGTGTTCTTCTGGATGAAAAAAATAATAATTAAAAGATAACGTGCTGTCTTGAATTCAACTCTTACATACTGTTCAATGCATACGTCGTGCACTTTCCTCATTTGTCTATATCCACTGATGAACTCCAGATCTTTTCATCATGTATTTATAGCCTGTCTGACATTAATTAATGCATGATGAATCTTTTAGAAAAGTTTCAGGGAAGAGGAAACTCATTTTATTTGCTCACTTGCATTACTTGTTTTTTGCACAAGCAGATGTGTGTCATGGCACCCTCTGACCTATATATGAATCTAGTCCGTCTTGATCGTCTTTATGCTTTTGGACTATTTGGCGATTCCCCCGTGACCCTTCAAAGACCAACAGGTGAATGTAGCGTCAAGGAAAAGAAGTCAACTGATTTTGGAGAAAAGAAGCAACGACGGCCACTGGCATATAGAATCGTGTAGCTCGTGGTGCCCGCCGCTAGGGGGCGTCTGGCCGCGATGCCTGCCGGCTGGTGGCCGCCTGGTGGAGTGCGGGTGCGACGGAGCGGTGGCGCTGGTGCGCTCAGTCGGCCAGCAGCAGCAGTCGAGGTCGCCGCCACTGCGCGTCGCTCGACGAAATGTTGCAGCAGCAGCCGCAGCAGCCTTTGACGGCCAACGGGGCCTCCAACGGCCGGGGCCTCCCCATGAGCGGCCACCCCGGGATGGCTCACCGAGCTCCTCCTCCGCCGCCGCCGCCGCCGCACCATCGCCCCGCCGACGAGCCCCCGGCGGGCCTGGAGAACGGCGCGGAGAACGGACACGAAGTCCGCCGGGACATCGGCGACATCCTGCACCAGATTATGACTATCACCGACCAAAGTCTGGACGAGGCGCAGGCAAAGTCAGTCAACGTTTTGCGATTTCGTTGGAATTCGACCAACTTTATTTTTGACGGTCTCGTCTGACAAACTTAAGTTTGTTTCAACTTGCATTGATTGTTTGTAGCCTTTAGCCACGTGCTAACAGTTCGCTTCCAACTACACCCTGTGAAATATTAAAACGTGAATATATGTGGACGAATTGAATAATAATTCAATTTTTGCTTTTTTTTTTTGTTATTTTGGGGGGTCGCCTGTACTGGAGCTAACCTGGAAGGTAGCCATTGTTAGCTTGCTCGGCTAAGCTAACGAACGCTAAGACGCGAACGGCGGCCGCTAAGCTGCATTAAACCCCATTTTATTGACTTAACATCTTTAATGCGCGAGATAATTCGGAGGTATAATTCCGACGACGCTTCCAGGTTCTCGTAAATTGCCCGTTCGAGCCGCTTGTGTTGACAAGCGAGATCCTGTGTCTGTCAGCGTCTGTGTTGTTAGCACTTAGCCCGCTGCTAACAGGAGCAGCATGTTTTGTTGGTTTGTTTTGGGGGGTTTTCCCAACAACTTGTGTTACATTTCTTTGAACATTCCGCGAGGGGCTCAGCTCGTAGCTTGCGTCCCAAAATGCCGAGTTGTGGCGTCCTTTTAGCGCGCTGCTCATTGCTTACCAACTTATTCCGTATTTCTGTGAACACTCACCTATCTCTAAGCTTGCTAAGCAAATTAGCCTGCTTAGTACTGACTTCCAGTGCCTGTGTTGTTAGCACTTTTTAGCTCCCTTGAGAATGGAATCTTGCCTATTTTAATATTTCCAGTGTTTCCTCAGTTACCTTGAAAAAGTAACAGGTACGTTACTGATTACTTGATGTGAAAAGTAACGTCCGATTGATTCTCACGTAAGGATTTTTCCACCATGATCCAATAATTTCTACACTAAATTTCACAAAAACAGCGATAAGGAGACACCTCTGGATATACGCCGATGTTCCCCAAGTGTTTCCGGAAAGAACCGGAGGTGGGAGCTTTGAAAAATTGGCAACGTTGTCATCTGTCGAACTCTGAAGAAGGCAAGAACTCAGTTGGTCTTGTGTATTAGTTTCAACTAAGGATGCATTGCTTGGATACTTGGGAAAATGAGGTCAGAAAAATACGCCATTCCGACATACAAGACTTGCCTCCTTCTTCCCGCGTACGTTCTTAGGAAGACTGTACTTGGCGAGTTCTCAAGAACAGCATTCGGCATTCTGGATATTTGTCATCGTTTATTTAACGGCCATTTCCTTGTTTGTCAGTCCGGGCGCTTTTTTTGGCTACTTTTCATCAATTAGTGTTTATCCATCTTTGTTCCGTCACCATGAAATAATCTCCTGTTTTTTGCCTCGTGTCTTTGCTGTTGTGCTCACAGGAAACATGCGCTCAACTGTCACAGAATGAAGCCCGCTCTGTTCAGCGTGCTGTGTGAAATTAAAGAAAAGACAGGTATACGCCCGCACACACCTCTCTTACCTTTGTCATGCTCGTGTGTGTTGTTTGTGGGCTTCTCTCATCAGCAGCCAATAATCTCCACCCCCTTTTCAAACATTGGCTTTCAAAAGAGACAACAGCTGACCAAACACACGAGACGACTCATACTCGTTCTTTCAGGCTAGGTTGGGAGTCACTTCACATCGGCTCTCGAGTGCTGTTGGAATGTTTAGTGGATATAGGTTACCCTTTCATTTCATGCCCTCTTTGTATCGCACAAAGCATCTTGAAAAGTAGTCATCAAGTAGGGTTGAAACGGGTCTTGGAGTCATTCACGTACCTCGGTTCAAGAAAAAAAAATTCCCAGGACATTTTTCTGCCTTGGATTCCCGTTTATTTACCCGTACACTGTCAGGAAAAAAAATCAAGCTAACAGCAGCAACAATAGTTCATGCTATTTGTGACAGGAAGACGCTGCCAAAGTGGTGACAAGAAAATAAACTTTAAAATAAAATCTTACCCGAGCAAATAATATATAGACAGCGTTGCCTAGGACACTTTTATTTTGAAGTTCTGCCCGGCCGTGTGTCGAGACGTAGCGCCTGGCTTGACTCGTCTTCCAGACTCTGTTTGTTGCATTAATAGCGCTTCACAAACGGACTTAAAAAAAAAAAAAACACGTCCTGAAATAAAGTTCAGTCGCTAAAAGCCACTTAATGACGCGGACTCGAAAAAAAAAGCACGTCCTGAAATAAAGTTCAGTCACTAAAAGGCAACTTAATGACGCTGACTCTGTATTGTACGGCGCCTGCTGCCAGTGTTTAGCGGCAGCTCCAGCATTCGCCGCTCGCAACGCCAGCCGCTAGCTGCAATCCTGTCAACGAAGATGGTCTCTTGACAAGATTTTCATTTGAGTAATGGCTGAAATATAAAAATCCCTCAAGAGTGATTAGCGAGTACGATGCAATTCATTTCAGCCCATTTCAAAACACGCGTAATGTCTTCTCTGAACAATCCTCCACGATAAACGGGACTCGGCAGAAGTGGAAGTGAGGAGTCGTGCGCGGCTGGTCTGTCCACAGGCCTGTCCATGAGGAACAACCAAGAGGAGGAGTCTCAGGACCCCCAGCTGGTGCGTCTGGACAACATGCTGCTGGCCGAGGGCGTGGCCGGTCCCGAGAAGGGGGGCGGGGCGGCCGCCGCCGTTACGGCGGCCACCAGCTCGGGCGGCATGTCGCCAGACAGCACCCTGGAGCACTCGGACTACAAAAGCAAGCTGGGCCAGATACGCGGCATCTACCACACCGAGCTGGAGAAATACGAGCAGGTGCGCCGCCATCATTTCTAAATACAGTCAAACCTCGGTTTTCGTCCATAATCCGTTCCAGAAGGCTGTTCGAAAACCGAAACCACGCTCTTTTTAAAATAAAAATGTTTACTGAACACGTCTGCTCACAATGGAAAGCAACACGAGGAAGCGTCACTTGCTCGGCTACTCGAGGATGCGTCACTTCCTCGTGTAAGAAAGGCGAGAGTAGCCAAATGGTGCATTCAAGTGCGCTCAGTTTGTTCAAGAACCGAAATTTGTTCGACATCCGAGGCATAAAAAAACGTGAAATTTTTGGTCGAAAACCGAATTGGGCGAGAACCGAGACGTTCGAAAACCGAGGTTTGACTGTAGTACGTTTCATAGCAATATGGAAGTTGTGGCCCGAATGTGAGATGCTGGTAATCATGTGACCTTTGGGTCAAAATCTTCATGCTTGATGCCATATTGTCCGTTCTACACGTGTTAACGGCTCGGCTCGGTGAGTGACTCGGGCGTCAAGGAATTACAGTAAAATTGCCTGTTCCAAGTCCCATCTTTCGACCGGTCACTTTTGGCCGTCACATGTGAACATTTGTGGTCCGGCGCAGGCGTGCACGGAGTTCACCACCCACGTGATGAACCTGCTGCGGGAGCAGTCGCGCACGCGCCCCGTCACGCCGCGCGAGATCGAGCGCATGGTCGGCATCATCCACCGCAAGTTCAGCTCCATCCAGACGCAGCTCAAGCAGAGCACCTGCGAGGCCGTCATGATCCTCAGGTCGCGCTTCCTGGATGCCAGGTGAGCGCTCTGCTCTGCGCCGCGACGCGACGCTAGCAGCCGTAACTTAACACCTTTACAAACGTCGGCCGTCGGTCTGCTCAACGGCCATTTTTGTGTCCCGTCAGGCGTAAGAGGCGAAACTTCAGCAAGCAGGCTACCGAGGGGCTCAACGAGTACTTCTACTCGCACCTCTCCAATCCATACCCGAGCGAAGAAGCCAAAGAAGAACTCGCCAAACAGTGCGGGATCACCGTCTCTCAGGTACAGTGAGGCTGAAGTGATAGTCCAAAGTCCCAAACTATCTCCCTCTCTGTCTCTCACTCTTTCTTTATTATTAGATTTTTTTTTTTTTCCTGCTTGCTTTGTCGGATATATTTGTCCAGATTTTTCAACATGAAATGTGGTCAATTCCATTGGTGGAACTGTTGTATGGTGTGGGAAGTGAGACTTGAGTCGGACTTCATTTAACATACAGTCAGACCTCGGTTTTCGACCATAATCCGTTCCAGAAGGCTGTTCGAAAAGCGATTTGTTCGAAAACCGAAACCACACTCTTTAAAAAAAAAAAAAAAAAAAAAATCTTTATTGAACACGTCAGTTCACAATGGAACGCTACTCGAGGAAGCGTCACTTCCTCGTGTAAGGAAGGCGAGAGGAGTCAAGTGACGCATTCAAGTGCGCTCAGTTTATTTGAGAACCCAAATTCAGTCGATATCCGAGGCATGAAAAAAATCAAAATTTTTGGTCGAAAACCGAGGTTTGACTGTATATTCCATTCTTGTATTCTAGATAACTTGGTTCGCCGCGCTTTGTTCTTTTCCGGCAGGTCTCCAACTGGTTCGGCAACAAGAGAATCCGCTACAAGAAAAACATTGGCAAGTTCCAAGAGGAGGCCAACCTGTACGCCATAAAGAACGCTTTGGGAGCGAGACAGGGCGACGACTCGCCACACACGCCCAACTCAGGTGCGCTGCTTCCTTTCTGCTTCCTTTCGTCAAATGGATTATCGCGGTGAGAAGTGAATTTGGGGCGGAAAAAGATGATGAAATAGAATTCAAAAGAATGACGCGGTGAATGGGGCTCATTCTGGTGTGTCTGCCTTGGCCACTTGGGGGCAGTATAAGACAGATGGAAATAAACTACTGGCCATGCAGAACTGAGGACATGGTCCCAAACAAAAGAGTAGCTGCCGATATGTGAATGTAGTGCAAGTAGCGACATGGTGAGATGATTTGGTGTGTGCGCTTTCAGGGTCGGGGTCCTTCTCCGCCGACCTGTTCCTCGGGGTCCCGCCTGTCAACGGGGAGGCCGCCTACCAAATGGGGGCGCAGGTACGCGGTGCCGCCGCCACCACGAGCATTTTCATTTCCACACGCGCGCTCCTTTGCATTTCCTGCAATGTTTGACCCTTTTCTGCATGTTTATTTCATCCATAACGTCAAATTGATTGTAAATGAAATACACACAAAAAAAAATAGGAGTTGAATCGATACATAAAATGCAACCAATGTAAATAAATAAAAAAATACTCTCATTTATTCAAAAGTAAGTTAAAAAATATATATAAATGAAACAAAATATATGAAGAGACAATATAAAAACCAAGCCTTTTGCTGTTGTATTTTTTGCAAAATCCTAGATTTCAAAATGTTTTCTTTGTATTTTGGATACAAAATAATTGAAGCAAAAATGATGTGCTTGTGTAAAAAAAAAAAATGTGCTCAGATTTCCTCCTTGTCCTTGTTTGTGTGTCGTCGTCAGGCCAACGGGAGCTGGCAAGCTCGAAGCTCGCCCCCGCCAGGGACCTCCCCACCCCACAGCGACCAGTCAGACAACTCGGACTGATCTACCCCAGTCCCAACACACAATAGCACCCCCCCCCCCCCACCCCCTTCCTCTGCCACCTTTGCCAGACAAAAAGATTGAGGAGTGACAAAGACAGAACGAATGACATCACACTCACTGCCCCACTCAGTCGCGCTTCTTTTCATTTTCCCTTCTTGGCTTTTGTGTTTTGTTTTGTTTTTTTCTGTTTTTTGGAGTGGAGGTGGAAGTTTGTGTCGTGTGCATGCAGGGTGTGATTTCTTCTTAATATTTGCCATCAGGGGTTGTCATTTTTCCACTAACATTTGAAGTGTGTGCGTGTGTATGTACCGATTGCATTCTTCTGGTTTGAAGCACACGAAAAGTTCAACATAGACTAGAGTACTGACAATGTTGCTGTTGGATGACTTGTGACTTGAAGAGAGCGAATGAGGGCAATAGAGAAAATCCAAAGACTTTGTATGTTGTTTATCTTTTTTTTTTTTTTTTTAAACAGGCTTATGTGTGTATGAAATATATTTTTGGGGTTTCTGCTTTTGTTGTTTTTATAACAGGCTTGTGTGTGAATGATAACTGTTGTCCTTTTTTCTGTACAGTGAAACACCTGTATTCTCTCTACCTCTTTTACAATAAATATGTGTATTCACAAGCGCGGGCCGCATTCTCTACTGTCTGACAACAGCATAGCTTAGAATTTGAGCAAAACACACCTCCTCCAGAGTCGTACAAAAACTCTGCGTTGAAAGTGAGGTTAATCCTAGTTGGTTTTGTCACAACATGCTAATGTTGACAGGCAAATTCAGCTAATTGGTCTTATCTTGATGTGCTAATGCAGCTAACCGGTGCCTTCTTAAATGTACACATGCTAATGTAGCTAACTAATTCCTCATAATCATGCTAATATTCCTCACCGCACAGATGCTAACATGTTAATGTGACTAATTGTTTTCATGTCTACATGCCAATGCTAATTGGTAGGGCGACTAGCTAATACCGCTAGCCTGCATCCATCTCAACATACTAATTTAGTCATGCAATCTAGCAAATAGTATTTACATGAACTTGCTAATGTCAACAATCTAATCTAGCTAACAGGTTCCCACCCAGCGTGCTAACCGGTTCCATGTCAACATGCAAATTTAGAAATGGTATGTAGCTAGCCCAGCATGCAAATACTGATGTGTGAATGCAATTAACTGGCTCCATGTCAACATGCTAAGGTAGCTAACATGGTCAACAAAGTACAGAATCAGACTGTTTTACACTTAATACAGCAATAGCAAATATTTTTAAAAATGTCCAGTGAAGAGGTCCAGGTGGTGGTGTGAGCCGTCGCCATGGTGACGACGCTGATCCGCATCCTGATCCTTTGATCCCGTGCTCAAGTCGGGCCAGCAGGCAGGACACGCTCACTTGCCCGGGATGCCGCTCCTTTGGCGGCGACTCAAAGTCCTCGGGTTCCTGTTGGTCCTGTGTGGCGCTTCGACAGACTCTTTGCCAACGCCGGCAGTCTCAAGCCACCCGCTTCCTGTCCTATGGATGCTTTCAGGCGGGGGCGGAGCCAATGCCAGCGCCGGCCTGACGCTGGCCGTCCGCATGGCTCTCCAGGACCTCGAGAGACAACCGGCGCCCCTCGGGGATTACCGCATGCAACTGGATGTGATACACGCACAGGTGGGGGGGGGCGCCATCCGCAATCCGTCATTGTGTGGCCACAGGGATCCACATGACCATTGGCATGGTACTATGTTCGCGTGGTGGTTAACCATGTACAGTCATGTGTTGACATCACTGATGACGACACAGGTTCATGTGTTAGCATGATTGTTGACCATGCATGTTCACTTATGTTCATGTAAATGTTGACATGAGGATTAACATTCAATGTATGTTGAGGTTGAACGTTGTCTGTTAATATGATCATGGACGTGTATGTTCACGTGTTGCTACGAATGTTGTCCATGCGTGTTCAGGTGACGACCATTCGCCACGCTTGATCACGTGACCATTGAACATGCACTGGCATTATTGTTGACCATGACAGCCAGAGTCTTTTTATGTTTGTTTTAGTGTGACCTGTCATCGTCCCTCAAATCTCTTTTTGACGCAATGTGGGCGGGGCCAAAGTACCTGCTCCTGCTCGGAGGGGCGTGTCCTGCAGTGGCAACTCGGCTAGCTGGCGCTCTGCCAGCTCTCCGGATGTTCCAGGTCCTTTTTTGGGGTTGTTTTCCGGTTCGGGTACTTGAGGAGGGGGGGGGGGCTGCAAAGTTATCGTCAGGTCTCAACGTGTCACTTCCTGTACAGGTGTCTTACGGCGATGAGGCGTCCCGGTTGTCCGGCGGGAAACGGCACGGGAACGTGTTCACCTTGGCGCCGTCGGGTCGAGATGTCAATCGGGCGGCTGTCGAGCTGCTGCGGCGCTATGGCTGGACGCGCGTCGGCCTCGTGGCGGGAGAGTCATCCTCGGAGGTAAGTGATGCCCTTTGGCGCCCCCGTCTGGTGGAATGTTGAGCGAACGACAATGTCAGACCAGATGCTCCCTCCTCTCTTCCCCACTCGCTCGGCCCCGACAGGACTGATTTCGAGCTTGGACTTGTTGTTTTTCCGATCATTGGATGCGTAAATTTGTGTATTTGCTACGCCGTTGATACTTTCACACAAACACACAACAAAGCGAGCCAGTTGGATAGATTGTTGTGTCCGAAAAAACACGTACTTTTTCAACGGTCTTTATTCAACTGACGTAACGGGTGTGAGTCGTCACTCAAACAACCAATGCTTTGCGACACTGCCGTAAAATCATGTAGCAGTATGGTAAACGGCACATGCTACATAGATTTCGTTGAGGTTGCAGCTTAAAGTCAGTGCAAAGGGAAAAGAAATCACACTGGTCAATGTGACACAACACAGAGCAGGGTATTGTTGATAAAAAAAAAAAAGTCCGAAAATAGATCAAATGAGTGCCTGGGTGATAGGGATTTTGGGAGGCTAATGCTATCTCCGCAATGAAGTGCTCCATAGTCTTTGCACATTTTTTTTTAGCAATTATCGTCAAATATGTCAAATGTATTTAGAAAAAAATTCGAATTCACTTTACAGTGTCTTTAAACTGACATTTTTCATTTATTTATTTTTTTTAAGGCAGCCACTGAATGCAATAATAATACATACAGGTAGTGCGACCCTTAAAATACATTGGAAATTATTACAAGTTCAAATAGTTCCATAAAAGCCAAAGGTGCAAATAATAAGACCAGAAAACAAAATGCGCAAAGCCCCAAAGTGACACACCCACTGAAGTGGTGTCCACTCCCTCCCTGTTTAGATGACGAAGGACTTGAAGAGTCGGATGACGATGGCCGACGTCCGTCTGGTATCCGTGACGACCCTCCCGGACCACAAATGCAGGGGCCTCGAAGACATGAAGGTGCGCTTTGCATGCCGACCTTAACTTGCCCAAATTAGCGGATCTGGTGCTGCTCGAGTAAAGTGCAAAAGCAGAACGCTGGCGTCGCGTCGGGCCGTTATCCTTGTGCCACCAAAATCGGCCCCTTTAAGGGATACCGCCAAAATCGGATGTTTGTTCAACCAGTCACATGACATCAACGTTTGTGAAATGAAACAACACTGACGCCGGCGATAAGCAATATGACATAACATGACTCATTATCCGGGCGTAGCACATGTTTACGATACGTTACGTTTACAAAGTCACGTGACGTGACATCACCAAGTTACAAGCGATTCTACAGGAGCGCGACGTGCGCATCGTCATCGTCACTCTCACCCAAGCCGACGGAGGTTCCCTCTCTCCCGTCTTCTGCTGCGTAAGTTGAACATTCTTTGAACGTGTTGACGACACGATCGCAACGGCGTGTCAGTGGCGTGTTGACGGCGTGTTCAGGCGTCCAGGCTGAAGATGTTTGGTGCGCACCATCAGTGGATTGTGGCGGGCGGAGACCCAAGACGGAGGCCCAGGTTTCGGGCTCCCGGCTGCACGTCCGATGAGATCACGGCGGCGGCGGACGGTGCCATCTGGCTGCCCGTCATACGTGTGGGCCGCTCTGACACGCCAGGGGTGTCTGGACGGGTTGGTTGTCAGTCCGCGTATTTGTTTTGAATGCGCACGATTTAATCGGCCGATGTTGCGCTCTGTTGCAAAGTTCAACAAATCTTAAAAGGCCGCCATCTTATGTGGCAGACTCCCGAAGATTTCGAGCGGGCCTACCTGCAGGAGATTCGGCGCCACCCGGGGGTCCGGGCCAGCCCCCGCCATGCCTTGGCCTACGATGCCGTGTGGGTGGCGGCCAAAGCTCTGAGTGTCCTTACGGAGGCGCTCAAGCGTCGCCACAAGTTCAGCAGAAACGCCGAGGTCACCGAGGATGAAGCGGCCCGCGCCCTGAGGGACGCCCTCGCGCGCACCCACTTTGAAGGCATCACGGTGAGGAGATGGCGGAGTCAACGTCCGTCTCGCGTGACCGCGATGACACGTCGAGTCACGTGACGGTGATGACATCATCATCATCATCATCTCTTTCTCAGGGGACCGTTTCCTTCCAAGATGGCCGCCGAAGCTCCTCCGTTGACGTCATCCAGACTCAAGGTGCCTGTTGACAGCATCATGATCGGTGAACACACATGTTGACGTGGACCCGTAACATGCGTGTTGACGTGATTTTTGCGATTGTTGCCCACGCGTGTTGACCGTCAGGCTCCGCCGGAGTGTTGGTGGGCCAGTTGGACATGAAAACACGCGAGCTGCGAGTCTCCGAGCGTCTGCTGAAGTTCAAAGGTGACGGACGCGTCGATCGGCGCCCGTCCGCTTGCGACACGAGTTCGTGCGTCTTGACACCAAGTGTTTGCTGGATTTCGCAGCTTCTTCGGCGCCCAAAGACGGCACAGAAGTGCGCGTGGAGCGGCGCCGCGTTAGCATCCTCGTCTACGGCGGCCTGTCCGCCGCGGCCACGGCCACGGCCGCCGTCTCGCTGAGCGTCTTCTGCTTGGCGGCCCGCTGGCGGCGCTTCGCCGTGCGGGCCCGAGAAGTGCCGCTGCTGATGCTGACGGCCGTCTTCCTCTCCGCTACATCCGTCGTAGCCGGCGGCAGCCCCGATGATGACTTTCTGGGCCCCAAGACGACGCGCGCGCTCTGCTCGGTCAGGCGCGATGCATCTTTCACATCTTTTTTTATTGACAATCTTTACTATTTTGACATTTGGCATGTTTAACGTGATTGACACATTTTCACATCTCGGATAAGGTTTTTATCTTTTAGCATGACTTTGACGTTTTCAAAATGTTTGACCTTTGACCTGTCATCGTTGATGTGCTTGACCTCTTTGACCTTGTAGTTGTCTGTGTGTGTTTTGTTTCTCGTCGAGTGGCGAAATCCAAACCGTGTCTGGGTTTTGAGTTTCTGGGCCTCGATTTGACAACTGCAGTTGCTTGTTTTTTGTTGTTGTTTGTTTTTGTTTGCAGCTGCGCGCGTGTTTGCTGGTGGCGTCTCACAGTCTGGCATCAACGTCGCTCTTGGCCCAAACGTGGCGTCGTTTGTCAGAAGGCAAGGTTCCGTCCGCCTGCCGCCTGGCCTTGGTCTTAACCCCGGTGGATGCACTCCTTTTGTTGGCCTGGCAGACGCTGGCGCCTCTCGGGCGGGTGGAGATGCGACACGGGCCGCGGGTAAGTCCGCGCGTTCACTCGGCGCGGCGTGCGTTCAAGCGCCTCAAAATGTCGCTCGCTCGACCCCTTTTTCAGAGCGACTCCATCCATCCGGATGTCATCACGTGGATTACGTCCCAACGCTGCGGCGGCAACGACATGGACGCCTGGACCGCCGCCATCTACGCATACAAAGTGCCTCTCATGGTGCAAGCACACACTCACATCCTGTCGAAAAGTTGCCAAAAAAAAAACACCCACTCGCCCACCCTGCAGTTTGTGAGTTGCGTGTGTGTTGCAGGTGTGTGGGTGTTTGCTGTCCTTGCTGCTCCCTGGACGTCACGGAGCTAGCGGCAGTCCGTGCGTGTGGTGGTGGGCACGCGTGGGCGCGGCATGCGTGTTGTGGACGAGCACGTGGGCGGCCACGGCGCTGCCTCTGCTTTCCCACAATCCTTCCCTGGACTTCTGCGCGCTCAACGTTGCGCTCCTCGCCTGCGACATCATCGTCCTCGCCATCACGCTACGGGGCCAGGTGAGCGTTATCAACTTTTGGTGTCCGTTGTCATGTGTCTTTTACCTCGTGGCGCCGTCGATGAATCGTTTCGATCGATCGATGTGCTCGCAGCTCAACGACACGGACGTCAATGGCGGCGGGGCGGACGTGGGAGGCGGGGCCCGGGAGAAACTTAATTGGCAGCTGCAACTTCAAAGTGTTGAGGTGAGGCAACAAAGATGGAGGCCGGTGTGGTGGAGGACTAACTGGAAATGGTGATGTGTGTGTGTGTGTGTGTGTGTGTGTGTGTGTGTGTGTGTGTGTTTTGGGGCAGCTGGATGCACAAATCCACACGCTAAGCATACAGCTTTGTGACATGCGGCAAGCGCAGCTCGGCCAGCGGCAGACAGGAAGTAGCGTCACGCCATCACATGACGTCACCGACAGCGACGTCAACTCGCCTGAGCTGTAAGCGCACACGCGCACGCTTCCTCTTTCACCCCATCGTCGCGTCACCTCAAACGGGGCTTCCCGCTCAACACCAGCTGTTAATTGGAATCGTTGCGAGCCGTCACTTCCTGTGAATTGTAGCGCCTGCTTGATGTCACTTCCTGTTAATTGTACTTAATGTTTGCCATCACTTCCTGTTTCTTGTTGTGTTTTTGTTTTTGTTTTTTTTGCGTTCAGCATGCGTCGGCGCATGTCGCTCCAGCTCCCGATCCTCCATCTTTCCTACCTTCCCGCCATCGGCGGTGTCAGTGCGAGCGACTCCGCCAACTTCGCCAGCTGGGACGCCACGCTCACCAACACTTAGCGGCCGACCGGCGACCGACGAAAGTTACGCATCCACTTTTTTTTTTTTTTTTACAGGTCCAAAAATTTCTTACTTCTTCTTGTTTCATATTTTCTACGATTTCATAAATTATTCAATGATTCCATGATTGATGATTGATGTTTTACCGTCTAATAAAATCTGAAATGTCTTTACGTGTGAGGGTTCACAGTTGCCGCTCTTTCTTTTTAAATATTTTTCATGGTTTTTTTTCTTCCAGTTTAATGATTCTAAAAATTATATTTCATGAATTATTCAACATCATTTATTCAAAAATGTTCAGATTTTCTTTGGTTAAATATTTGTTACAATTTGATATTTATAGTTCAGTACAAGAGTCGAAGCTTTGGTCACTGGACCAACTAAGCACCAGACACTTTAAAGTAGGTTTTTAAAGTAAGGTTCAAATCTCAAGCCCTTGGAGACCTTTTGTGTTTCAGGGCTATATAAATAAATCTGACTTGACTTGACTAATCCTTGCTTCCTCTTTCTTATTCTTTTCACGTTCGTTTCTTTTGCTAATTAGCTTTTTTTTGCATTCGGTTGCTTGGAAAATTGAGGTGTGATGTGCTCTCTACACCGCAAGGGGGCGTCACAAGTGCATTCGGCTGCACCAGAAAAGGCCGTTACCATTTTTTTTGGGCGGGAAGCACTGATGAAGCGTGATTCACACGGTGTGCAGGTTACGAAACAGGCCCGTGAATGTCACTGGCGCCAAGGGGGCCCACGTTGTTTGAAACCGCCAAGGCTGACGTAACGCGGGCGTGCTCATTAGCGCTGAATGGGGAGCGTAGGGGGGGGGGGGGCTATTTGTCTCGTCGTGACAACATGGCGGTGCTCACTCAACCGGAAGTTCTTTGTTGTCCGGGCAGGAGTGGGCGGAGTCTGGTCAGGTGGCGTCGGCTGGTGAAAAACTACGCACGAGTGAGCTCCACTTGCGTCGGGACGGAGAAGGTCGCTTCCAAAAGATTCGTCGTGTCAATCAATGTGCCTTCTACACGCTTGCCTCTTCATTTGACGATCGATTAGTTGCCGACGAATCTGGACACGGCTCGTGAGGCCACATTTCATGCTAGCAAAATGCTCAAGTGAGCCCCCCCCCCCCCCCCCCCGTAGGAGTTGCTCAAGATCCGAATGTTTGGTTTTGACTTGGAAGTTCAAACTTGTGCGACGCACTCAACTCACTTCACCACAAAAAGTCAAACAATCTTCAAAAAATAACCTTCAAAATGTTGTTTACTCGAAAACAAAGACAGCTACACTCTTCGTATTACAAAAAAACAAAACAAAAAACATATTTGGAATATGGGAGGAAACCGGAGTACCCATATTATTTTGACCCTCTTCTCATAAATTATGACTTTTCCAGATACAGATTTTTTTTTTTCTCATAATATTCTGTTTTATTTTCCCACAACACCACAATTTGTCTCAGGTCATTTTGTTTTGACCTTTTAATATTTGGACCTGAGCTGTGGATAAATTGAAATTTTCCCTCCTCTTAATATTACAAGTTGAGGAGTGAAAGTTCTCCTTTTCTGATTGACGATTTCACTGTTGCCTATGCTACTGCGACTGAGTGGGTTTTTATTTTTTTCGGTGTTACTACGTGGGAAAATTTGCAAACCACCCACCGCTCGAAACATTTGTCGAGGACCGCAAAGTTCCAAAAGGCAAGAAAAGTCCCACCGAGCGACGATGCCACGTAACAGCCCAACACGAAACATCACTTGTCTCACTTCCTTTTCCTCACAGGGGGGACTCCCCGCCCTCTTTCCTCTTTCGGCTCTCCACGCCGCTGTTGGATTTTCCCGCCCATCGAAGCAAAAGTAGCTGCAGGTGTCGACGTGACGGCGGCGGGCGGGTGAGCAGGCCCGAGATCCTCAACTTGTGTAGCTCTTCGTCGGACTCTTCTGCGCTCGCAGCAGCGGCGTCTGCGTGTGAGCGTCGCGCCACGCCAAAGTTCGTCCCGCTGGGCCACGCCCACACGCCAGCGCAGCAAAATGGAGGATGCCCGGCGACGCCGATGTGATGGCCTGCAACGCACGGACGGACACACGCGGGTGACCTTTGAACTCAGCGCTCGCCACCAAAAGTCTGCCGATTGCGATGTTGGTGAAGGTCACCCACCTGCGTGACGTACAAGACCGCAGTGGACACGCCCTCGATGTCCGACGATGACCTCGTCGCACGCAAGGCCACTAAAGATGTCGCTGATGGAATGACAAGATGTCACATCATCAACACTTACATCAGAAACCAAGGAAGCACAAAAAAATTCTATAAATAAATAAATAAAAGTGTCTTTACCGTTACTGACAGAATTATAAGAAAATGAGCCTCATATGTGAACATGCGACATGGAATGTTTGCACTAACTTGGTCCCCAGCAGAGGGCAAATGAGAGGAAATACGCCAGCATCCGCAAATCCAGCGCCCGGAAGGACACCCGCTGCTGGTTGCCGAGGTAACCGTGTGACGTCACCACGCGCCGGTAAACCTGACGAGATTTTCCCATGAGCACCTGGGGCAGGAGAAGCTATGTTAGCGTGTTTCTCCGTCACGTGGCGCCGTCGGCGTGTCATGCCTGCCAATGTGTTACCTGGCGTGTTCGCGGTTCACATTAAAAATGGCTCCTTTTTCACATTGTGGTCGAGGAATGTCATGTGAAGGGTTCGCGTGTCCGTTTGGAATGCTCGCGTGGCGTGTCAGCGTGTCACATGATTTCAGGATATCACACATGCGTGTGTGTAATGACAGTAGCATGGCGTGTCATGTGACGTCTGTGGCATGTCAACTAACATGTTAGCATGTGATCACGGGACGTGTTAGTATGTCACATGGCAGTCTTAGCAAGTCACATGAAGTGTGAGCGTGTTGTATTAGCGTGTCAAGATGGCGAGTAGGCATGGGATGGCACATGTTAGCATGGCGTGTCACATATTAGCATGTACATGGTAACACATTCCCTGACATGCTAACGTGTCAGCTGGTGTGTTACCATCATCCTGTGTCAAGACCTGTTAACGGATAACAACAGGATATCACATGATGTGCTTGTGTGTAATGACAGTAGCATGGCGTGTCATGTGACGTCTGGGGCATGTCAACTAACATGTTAGCATGTAATCACGGGATGTGTTAGTATGTCACATGGCAGTCTTAGCAAGTCACATGAAGTGTGGGCGTGTTGTATTAGCGTGTCAAGACGGCGAGTAGGCATGGGATGGCACATGTTAGCGTGGCGTGTCACATATTAGCATGTACTGTACATGGTAACACATTCCCTGACATGCTAACGTATCAGCTGGTGTGTTACCATCATCCTGTGACAAGACCTGTTAACGGATAACATCAGGATGTCACATGGAGGTGTGTCATGTAAAACGTAAGCGTGTTATGTTAGCATGAGGTGTTGGCGTGTAACGTACTGCGCGACATCAGCGCGGTGTGCTACGGAACACCGCATGACGGACTCACCATCATCCCGACGAGTGTGAGGGCGAAGGCGGCGAGGAAGACGGCGCCGCAGTAACCGAGCAGCAGGCGGCAGGCTCTGATTGGTTGCTCCGCGGTGACGGGAAGCACGCCGACGGGCATCAGCAGACATCTGCCATCGCGTGCGCACGTACGCAACATGGGTAAAAACGTACGTGAGGCCAGGTGGCACACGCGTGCTCATTTTTCTCACCCGTAGGCGTCGCTGCAGTTGCCCGCACAGCCGCCCACGCGTGCTTGGATGAAGACGGGCGCCATCAGGAGAGGCGGAATCACGCTGAGTCGACACACAAGGTGAGCATGTCATCACGTCACACGCTAACGGGCTAACAAGCTAACAAGCTCAAACTCACCCGGAGAGCAACGCTGTCATGTTGGTAGTCGGGATGGCTCGCTTGGAAATCTGAGGATGAAAATGGCACGTCAAATCAAAACAAAATGGATGCCGGGAACGCGCTGGGATTATTTGTCATTATCATTTGATCAATAACAGTGAAGACACACGCTTGTGAAATTGATTTTTAGCTTTACCAATGTTAATTGATTAAAAATGGACACATCTTGTTTTGTTGTTGTTGTTGTTGTGTATCTGTGTGTGTTTTGGGTGTGGGGGGGGGGGGGCAGTGCAGGTGCTACCTGAGCAGGAAGCTGGTGAGGGACACACCAGAAGTTGAGACGCAGACGAGCATAGACGTTCCACATGTAGTTGAGCGTGTAGAAGAAAGACGCCATGCACACAACCTGGCACACACACACACACACACAAACGTGTCAGGCGGACAACAATGTGACACATACTGTGCCAGACACTCAACAAAACATTTGGGTCACACGGGTTTTTGTTGATGTTGCCAGACTGGGACACACACATATACACGCACACACACACACACGGAGCAAATAATCTTTTTAGGACCTGTCGCGCGGCATGCAGTCGGTACCATGCGAGGGCGCCGGCGTGCCACACGAGTAGAGCGCCCCCTAGCAGGCCACAAAGGGCGAGCAGCAGGTCGGACACCGCCAGCTGAAAGAGCGGTCGCAGCTACAACGAAACCACAGTGACGTCAGCAAGTTAGCGTCGCACGCGCTGTTTCGTCCTTCGTGTTTACCTCGGACGTGGCCCCGCCCAAGCGCCGTGACGTCACACAGGTGATGATGGAGGCGGAGCAGAGAG
Organism: Hippocampus abdominalis; assembly: GCA_018466805.1. NCBI lineage: Eukaryota > Metazoa > Chordata > Actinopteri > Syngnathiformes > Syngnathidae > Hippocampus > Hippocampus abdominalis. Next base: position 5,299,287 of record CM031699.1, read on the forward strand.
CGCTGCAACGACAGTGGAAGCCTGTATCCTGACTTGTTCAATAAAGTTTGTAAAAAAAAAATTTTAAAAACAGTGGAAGCCTGCTTCGTGATGGGGCCAATATTCATCGACGGCAAAATAGAAGCGTTTGCATCAATCAACTGCAACCGTGGGTCTCAGTGGCTCCCTCTAGTGCTTGGGGGACCAAAGTGGTGGCCGCGAGAATAGTCACCAGTAATCTGTGATGTTCACAGACTGTTGTAGAAATCCTCATTTTCAACATGCGAAAACTGGCAGAGATGTAATTTATTTTTATTTTTTTAACGCTGCGTGTATTTTTTAACATGACGAGTGTCAGAAATGAATATGATTAATTATTGATAAATCATGCAAATATTATTAACGGTAATTCGATCAAATGTTATTTCCACCGTGTACCAAATTTGTAGCCCATCACCCTGCTCAGTTGGTACTTTTAAGGAAGCTACGTTTTACTTTGCTTTGACATGTCTGTCACTCTTTTGTTTCTAAATGCATTTAAATGTACTTTTATTGATGGGAAGCACATTGAGTTACCTTGTGTATGAAATGCGCTCTCGAAATAAAGGTGTTCAATCGTCTTGGAATAACCTAATTTGTACCGTTTAATTATTACGATGAAGCCGATCTCGCTTTCTATGAATATTGTATTTCCAATGTTGGTTATGGTGGCGATATGTATTTAAAAAGTAAAAAAAAGTTGAGAATCAACACATCCGAATGAGAGCATCAGAAGTGCTAGGAACCAATCGATGAAAGTATTACAATCGCAAGTCACCTGATGAGAGCGATGACGACGTGGATCCACGGCAACGCGCTCAGAACCTGCACACACACACACACACACACACACACACGCGCGCCAGATGACAGTTGCGCTCAGGACTCATTCAGAACCGAGCACTGGCTTGCAGAGTTTCTTTTGTCAGGTGTCAGTCACGAGGTAGCAACGCCCGAACCACCGTACCTGCGTCCATTCGTGCGTTCTGGTCGTGTTGTGCATGCTGCCCATCGGTCTGTCAGTTTTTGGGTATGCGTGTGCAGTGCTCGTTGCCCATTTATGACATTGACAGCCCGAGGCCACGCCCACAATAGGCGGCCAAGCGTCCTGCTGGCGCGCAGTGCCCCCAGGTGGACTTTATGTGCTCCACAAATCAATGGTAGGGTTGCAAATAAGTTTTGACATCCTACATTAAGGTGGGGAAAAGGATTAGGGATTGAAGTTAAAGTTTGAATCAGGGTTAGGATTTCCAGATAGGGCTTCAGGCCAGGGCAGTTTTTTTTTTTTCTAAGACGGGTAATTGTTTTTCATTGTGTACTTTCATTTCAGGCTTGGGTTAGGGTTTTGAATTAGGGCTTCAAGCCAAGGTTAGGGTTTCAAGTGTTAGATGACACAGATACCAACAGTTTTCACATTGTCATAATACACAACTAAATAAATACAATCAGAAACTAACATGCTATTATGCTGATGAGTTTTATTGAAGATAAGAAATGTTGATTTTTGAGGCGCCCAGCGCGTCAGTCGCGTTTGTCATCCCTTTGGCTCGTCTCCTCGCCGGTGACGGCGCCGTCCTCGGCGGCTGCTGCTGAGGCATCGTCAGTCTCTGCAGCGGTTGCCGTGGCGGCACTCTCCTCAGCACCTGTCGCCGCAACGGTAGCGTCCTGCGCAGCGGTGGCGCCGTCCTCAGCGGCTGCTGCTGTTGTTGTTGTGGCATCGTCAGCCTTTGCAGCGGTTGCCATGACGGTGGCACCCTGTGCGGCAGCGGCGGCAGCGGCGGCGGCGGTGGCGGCGGCTCCTTCCTGCGCCTGGTGCCTTTTAACATGCTTGCGGAAGGCTCGCGCCCCGCTAAAGTTCTTGTGGCAGATGCGGCAGAAGTAGGGCCGGCTGGCGTCGTGCACGTCCACGTGGTAGCTGAGTTCGAGCGGTCGGCTGAAGGCCTTGTGGCATACGGGGCAGTGGTGGCGCACGTCCGAGTGCACCAGCATGTGGCTCTTGAGGGAGGTGGCCTGCTTGAAGGTCTTGGCGCAGATGTGGCAGGCGAAGGGCCGCGCGTCGCCGTGTAGCCGCTGATGGCGGCGCAGCGCGCTGGAGAAGGTGAACGTCTTGGTGCAGAGCGTGCAGGCGTAGGGCTTCTCGCCCGTGTGGATGCGCCGGTGCTCCTTGAGGTGCACCTGCTGCGTGAAGGTCTTCTTGCAGGTGGCGCACTGGAAGGGTCGCTCGCCCGAGTGGATGCGCAGGTGCTTCTGCAGCGCAGACGCCTTGAAGCAGTCGCGGCCGCACACCGGGCACACGTAGCCGCGTTTGTCCTCGCTGTCGCACCGCGCCGCCGCCGCCGCCGCCGCCCTCGTTCTCGTCCGTGTCCGTGTCGTCGCCATTGTGGTGCCGTCCGATTCTGAAAATAAGACGCCCAGGGGGGAAAAAAAAACAAACATAAAAAAGACAATTGAGGAAAAAGATCAACATCTTAGTAGAGGACAAACACCAAGAAAATAAAGACACGAAGATGAAGAAGGCAGGATCTTGGAGGTGGCGAGAGGTCTGCGTACGTATGAGGGCGGGGCTCCAGGCTTCTTCCTCGCCATCAGAGTTGATGAGACCGTTCACCGTTTCCTCCTCCCGCCGCTCTTCCTTCCTGGCATCCTGGTTGCCATGGTTACCGGGAAGCGGCTCCTCTTTGGGAAAAGCCTCCTCCTTCTAAAGATGACATCATGATCATCATCAAGATGGCTGACCATCCAGCAGAGGCTTTTATCCGTGGACTTCTATACGAATGGACTATCAGAGATACCAATCAGAGATCAAACTGAGAAGAGAACATTTAGAATCTAATTCCTACTCCTGAAATGTGCATGTTGCCCTTCTCCCATACTTTTTGGGACAACCAGACGCCACACACGGTGTCATTTTTGCCACAGAGACAGAAAATGACGTGAAAATGCCACAGAGAAATTAACTTCCTATATTTTAGCTAGGTACGCTAATCGAGTGGCAACGTAAAATGGCCGCCAGTGAATGATTCCAAATGTAACGGCATGAAATTAATTTCCTATATTTTAGTTAGGTACGCTAATCGAGTGGCAACGTACAATGGCCGCCAGTGAATGATTCCAAATGTAACGGCATTTCTGTTTGGTCTACAAGCAGACTTCTGAGGCCATGAAGAGATATCACTAAGACAAATGTCCCACCTGAGGTTGCATGACTTCGTCTTCCATATTGGTGCTGTTGGCAGGAAGTGATGTCGTCGTCGTCATCATCAGTGCTGGCGCAGATATGGCAGGGAGATCCAAGAGGTCTTGGCGCTCGTGCGTCTTGATGTGCTTGCGCAGCTCGTAGGGCCTGAGGAAGCATTTGGTGCAAATGTGGCAGCGGTGCGGCCGCTCGGCCGTGTGGATCTTCTCGTGGGCCTTCAGGTTGGTGGCGTTGGCGAAGCTTTTGCCGCACACCGAGCAGCCGTGCAGCCGAGTGGCCGCGTGGACCTCCAGGTGCTCCTTCAGCTTGTACGGCCTGGAGAAGACGCGACCGCACAGCTCGCACTCGTGGACCTTCTTCTTCTTTGTCTTCTTCTTCAGGCGCGCCGACCGCTCTCCTGGAAAGAAGGGAGAAAACGAGCTTACGGCGGTGATCCTCGAGCGGCACGCCAACCGTCACGCAAAGGTTCAAACTGCGCATGATTTTGCAGCAGGTTGGAACTTTGTTTCCATTCAGTACGTTTGTTAAGTACAGTTCAGTTGTATTTCACTTTTAATTTCACCGCATTTGTATTTCAGTTAGGAGTTTCACCTGGATTCGTCTCACCTGGCAATGAAGACCCATCCTGCGAGTGCTCCTCTTCCTCGCCGTCTTGCTCGTCGTCCTGTCGGGACGGCGATGGCAGCTTTAGTCATGTTAAATGGATGACGGCGTACACACATATACACGTCGACTCCTCAATGGGCGGGTTGGACTATCACCGTGATACGTCGGCTCCCCCGCCATTTTGGATGTGACAAATCTGCCACCTACAATGTGTACCAGTCGCGATATCAAGCGCAAATACAATGTACGTATATACCAGGGCAACCCAAAATGTTGAAACAGCCATTTTGGACAAAAAACCCCAAAAACAAATATGTCTGGAGCCGCAAAAAAATAAAAGCCTTCTATAAAACTTACAATGGAGGAAACACATGCTGTATGTATGTAGGAGATTGGACTGTTTCAGAATTGTTGATGTTATTCATTCCTTTGTTGTGTGTTCACAAACGCCCCCATATAATTTATTTTGTGATTTCCTCGCTTGATTTTTTTTGTTTTGGTGCATTATTTTCACTTTTCTTAGTGTCAGTGAAGTGATCACGAATTTCCGTTTTTCTGAGGCTGTCTTTGAACGCCTCTCGAGTTAAACGAGAAGAGAGAAGGCACGGAGTCGGATGCAGACGTGTCTGTGTTTGTCGAGACTGTTAAAAGCATCAATAAAGTGTACGTTTTAAAAAACCTAACACCACAGCTCTCCTTTTTCAGAGCTGCAACATGTATCTATATCTATTTGAGCTATATTAGCCTACTATCAAAATCTTTTTCCATTTTCAAAAATTTTTTATAAAGCTCCAGGGAGCCACTAGTTGTCGCTAAAGAGCCGCATGCGGCTCTGGAGCCGCGTGTTGCCGACCCCCGGGATATACTGCATTTTCTAATGTCGTCACAACGGCCATGACGGGAAAAGAACGAGGCTGATGCATCTCAGTGTATCCACTCGACCCACTTTGCCACATCCAATATGGCATACGGGCGACACCCGACGACATCATCACCGCAGCCACCGAGGTAGCGACTCACCACGGCGTCTTCCAGATGTTTCTGCAGATGCTTGCGAAGCAGGCCCGGCCGGTTGAAGCTCTTGCTGCACACAGAGCAAGGGTGCGGCTTGCGGCCGGTGTGCAGCGTGGCGTGGTCGCGGAAGGCCGACGGCGTGGTGAAGACCTTGCGGCACACGGCGCAGGTGTAGGCGTCGCCCGAGTGCGTGCGCTGGTGCTCCGAGCGGCCTGCGGTAGAGGCGAAGCGCTTGGGGCAAAGCGCGCAGGCGTACGGGCGCTCGCCCGTGTGCACGCGCTGGTGCTGGGAAAGGGGAAAAAAAATAAATTAATGGGCGGATTGGAACTTTTTCGGAATCGGCGATGCTCACAAGAACAAACCTGCAGAAGGTATCGTCGCTGCAGGAAGCCGCGGCCGCACTCATCGCACGTGTGCTGCTTCTGCGGGGCGTGGCGCAGGCGGTGGCGTCGCAGGCAGCCCAGTTGGGCGTAGCGGGCGCCGCAGTCCTGACAGGCGTAGGGCTTCTCGCCCGTGTGCACCCTCTGGTGAACCTTGACGTTGATCTTCTTGCTGAAGCGCTTGCCGCACACGCCGCAGGCGTGCGGCTTCTCGCCAAAGTGCGCCGCTATGTGGTCGGAGAGGCGCGACGGGCACGAGAAGTCGCGCTCGCACAGCGTGCAGTGGTGCCGCCGCTTGGGAGGCGCCGCCATCGGCACCGAGACGTTGCCTGCCGGAAAAAGCACACACGCCGCGATGTGAGGGCTAGTCATTTAGTATCAATCCCTCAATCAGTGATTGGTCAAGTGTGGCTCCCTCTATTGGTATGCAAAAGAATCTGGCGACCATTTCAGGGTGTCGTCCGCCTTTCCCCCGAAGTCATCTGGGATAGGCGCCAACACCCCACAACCCTGAACCTGGGATGCGGGATTGAAAATGGATGGACAGACTGACATTTGCACTTTATTGACATAAAATTTGGGAGTCATTCTTGGAAAAGGAAATCCATATTCATGTAAGATTACAACTTTCAGAATATCACTTGTCTTGTTTGTGATGAACATTTAGGTCTACTAAGCAACTGTATTTTACCGTTGGCCCTTACAGTGGTGCTTGGGGAGCTAATTATTTTTTGGGGGCGCAACTCCACATTCCAGCAGCACAACAAAACTGAGTCATTACCTTCAGCCAGCAAATTTGCAAGCTTTTCTTCTTCTGGTTGCTCTTCCATTTTCACTTCATTCATCTTCTCCACTCAAAGAAAAAAAAAAAAAAAGGACAAATTCCAAATGAACAGCAGTCACAATATTTCCTCAACAACAAATGTTTTTACACTAAATTATAGCTGGGCGATGATTGCGATGCTTTTTTTTCCCCTGTCCAATATCAAGTTTCACTTTAAATGGCCAGTTTTAAAGCATCTGTGTTGAAAATTAAAAGAAAGAAAAAGAAAGAAGCATCAACATTTTACTTAGATATGAAGTCATGTACATATAAAAACAGAAAAAGAACATAGAAAAACAGTCAAACGAATGCACTGGGAGGCAAACCATGGATAACTCTTGAGGAAAAAAAGCCGTTTGTGAAGCAAAACTGAATGTTTAAAGCTGTGCCACACATAAACAAATTAACAACAAACATTACTGATGCCTCACAGTAATGTTGGTTGGCAACAGCTCACGTTAGTAACAGCGACCGACGTTAGCCCTTAAAAAAAACAGCTTTCTCCACCAAGCACAGGCAGAGGTTAGCGAGGAAAAAAAAAAAAAGAAAACCCTTTTAAAAGCTCTTGGAAGCTAACGCCAGCTAAAGGCGGCTACTACCCAAAGCAGTGGCACTTAAATGGAGCTGATAGGTGTTGAATTTTTTTAAATGAAGCAAATAAAACCCGAGAGCAGCTGAAAAGCGTGCAATTAAAAAAAGATGAATTTCCCGTGTTGATGACGTCGAACACACGGTCGCGATGATGCTAACGCTAGCTAGCTCGGCTAACGGCGACGTGACGCGTCTTGTCAGTCCAAGCAAGGGAGGGGGGCATACACACTTTGCAATCACCTCATGATCCGGATTGTGTTCAAGGTTGATCAATTAATTACCTTCAGGGAGCAGCGCGGCGTCCTTGGGGGAAATGTTTTGGTGTCGAGTCGTCAGCTTGCCAGCACCCACATGCCCGCGCACGTTGTCGGACGCTCGCGCGCGCACGCAACCGTGCTTCAGTCATTTCTTCGAACTACGTACGAGACGAACACTGACAACCTCATTACTGCATCCATTTTCTGCGCGAATTTTTTTTATTTAATTTTTTAAATTCAATAACTAAATAAAATAAGGCTCTCCTCGTGAGGGTAAACAGGTGAGCTGGGGTCTATCCCAGCTGACTTTGGGTGACAGATGTACACCCTGGACTGGTCACAAACAAATGTCATGCCACATAGACAAACAGTTGGACTGCTCACCATCTGACGTCAGGGCACATGTGGACAAACAGTGGACTGGTCGCCAGGATGTCAGAAAAACAATAACGGTGGTTGTGAGTCAATGTCAGGAAAGTGACACACAATGGACTAGTTGGCCCTTTAGTCAATTGTCACGGGATACATGCAATGAATAATGATTTCCAATAAGTGAACAGTGGGTATTTTATTAGCCCATACCAAAATGGGTGCCATCACGTGACCGGCATGTCATGGCGACAGACGGCAGCAACATTGTGAGTACATGAAGACAGCATCCATTCTTTTGGTTTGCTCGTACATGTGGTTCATGTTTTGGTTGTTTCTTTGGGAAGCTCCCCAAAAGTTTGTGTGGGATGACATTTCCGGATGAACCCAAAATGCTCAATGACCCTTAGAGGTCAACTTCAATTGTCCTTGCGTCAACTTCTGGATGCACAGTGGATCTACACAGTTCCCCCACTGAAAATCCCTTTCCAGCCAGAATGAGCGAATGATGACGAACGGCTGCCCGCGCAGTCGTCGCCGTCAGCGACCGCGTGCCTTCACTGTTTCTTCTTGACGACGTGCGCGCAGTCGTATTTGCCCCTGACAATGGTGAGCTTGACGCCGGGCAGGTCCTGAGTACGGCCACCCTGCACCAGGACCACATTGTGCTCCTGCAGGTTGTGGCCTTCGCCCGGGATGAAGGCTACCGCTTCCTTGCCGTTGGACAGGCGCACGCGGGCGCACTTCCTGTTAGCCGAGTTGGGTTTCTTGGGCTTGCGGATCATCGTTTTCAGGACCACCGCCTTCATCTGGGGATGGCCAAAGGTGGCGCCTGGCGCCTTGGGTACGGGCTTGGGCTTGCCTTTGCGGTGCATCTGGTTGAGGGTGGCCATGGGCCGGCTTGCCAGGGGGCATGTCCATGTGCCGACGTGCTGGGATACTACACACACACACACACACTTATGAATACGGTGGTACAGGGCTAGCCATAAACATTATTGGAATATGAATGAATGGTCTTTTGAAAATAGCGGACGTTATTCTCAAATGAATTTATCACCAAAAAAAATCTAAGAACTGACAATGAATAAGAAAACTGCGAAAGTGATTTTCTTTCGCAACTTGCCTTGAAAGAAGGTCGTGACTGCCGTCGACCTCAAACCTCGCAAAAGTGACATCACTGAAACGCAACACAACACGGTTGATTACGTTGTAAACATGAAGCGTCTATGTCAGTGATACTTTGAGTTTCACACACAGCTCTAGGAGCAAAAAAAATATTTTTTTTGCGATGCACCGAGTTAACGGTCAAAAAACAAAAATATGAACAATAACAAACTGCTTCATTCATTCTCGTAATTTCATTTAATTACAAATTTGATATCTGTGCTTAGGTTAACTATAACCATCCATGCTTATTTATTACGAAACGACAGTAAAGCGAATCTCGCACAGACTTTGTCAAAGTGATTTTTTTTTTAATTATGGTGTTCGCGTTGAGGACGAGCTAACACGTCCTTGTGCTAGCAGCTAGCAGCCAGCATTGGCCCAGCGAGCAACCAACCTTGGAACGACGTCATGTCGGGGACTCAAACAACAGCCACGCGGTCGGCGGTTACACTTTCCACGGCCAAATGAGTCCGCGTCGCAACATTTACAGCAAAAAAAAAAAACACACACAAAAACCAAACCAAGCCGACGACTAGCCAGGAAGTCACTAGAAGTCAGGCCGTCAAAACGGATGTACTTCCGGGTGAGGGGTCGACACAAGTCTTCAAATGAAACACTCGATAAAAAAATAATAATGATACTGATAATGCATTAATAAATAACACACGTCCACCAATAATTAGCACTGTATAATAAAACAACCTCATTTATCTATGTAAATGAAACAAAATCATGTTTTATCTATTTTCTCCATCCATATTATTCAGCAAAAGACTAAATCCAAATGAAAGAAAGTCGAAATTTCTTGAGTCACTATATTTCTGTGTTTAGTTTTTAAAAAAAATAGTTTTGTAATTTAAAATTAAACTGAAATTAAAGACAAGCAACTCCATTGGTATGCCATTTTTATGTTGATGAAAGGTAATGCTAAACATAAAAAAAATTAAAAGTGACACATGTCACGTTTAATTTTTATTAAGTGGGAAGACACGAGGACCTTGAGCCAGCTTCAAGGCCAATCGTTATGACGTCATCACCTGGCTTGCTCCCAGGTGGGTGTGCAATAAGAAGAGTGCAGTCATTGATTCCTTTTGGCAACCTTGCCATTCTAATCAGCTCATCTGATAACACGACTGGCCAACACATCGGACTTACCAACGTGTGAATGCACCTTTGCCCACAGGCGCCCTGATATGGACTGGCGACCAATCACTCTCTCCTGTCACGTGTCTGAATTCCACCTCTGGTGTGGTATGTGCCTTGACATCTGATGGCAGCCAGTCCATTGTTTGTCTAGATGTGCCCTGACATCTACTGGCGACCAGTCCGGAGTGTGCTTCGCATGCCGTGATGGCGGCGTATGTAAATGTCAATCAAAGTGCATGGCTGGTCCAAGGTCTGGTTGAAGACATCAGCAGATGTCAATCAGACTTTCAATCATTAACGAACCCTCCCCTCGTCCTCCCCACCAGCCGCTCAGTCGCCACTTTTACTCACAACTGCGACATCATGACGACCGTCAGGCTGCAACCCATACTCCTGATCCTCCTCGCCATCTTGTCGGCTTGGGCCGGCGCAAAGCCGTCCGGAAGCCCAAGCGGGAGCGATGTAGGGGGTAAGAAGCGCCTCCTGCTCATTTCCTTTGATGGCTTCCGTTGGGACTACGACCAGGACGTGGACACACCCAACCTGGACCAGCTAGCGTGGGACGGCGTCAAGGCCAAGTACATCACACCTCCGATGCTCACCATGACCTCGCCGTCACACTTCACTACCATCACAGGTTCCTGGACACACTCGCGCTAAATCCTGTCCTGCCGTTTGTGCTTTCATGTCCTGTAATATGGCGTCAGGTCCTGTCCTGTCCTGTAATATCTTGCCCTGTCCTATTGTGTCAGGTCGTATCATGTCCTATCCTATGGTGTCAAATCATGTCCTTTTCTATTACATCACACCCTGTGGTGTCACCCAGTTCCCAGTCCTCTCACCTGTCTTGCCACGTTACACCGTCCTGTCCTGTTGCATCACGTCTTACCATGTCCTGTGCTTTTACACCGTTCCTTGTCTGGTCACGTCCCCTCCTGTCTTGTCATCACACTGTGTTGTGTTGCGATCTGATTTATTCTTTCCTGTCATGTAACGTGGTCTCATGTGTTTTGTCGTGGTGCCGTTTAAGTCTTTTTGAGCTGAGCTTGGTAACGCGTGAAATTCACCCACGTTAACGGTTTGTTGAACAAGTATGACCTCATCAAGCTCGCGGTGCCCAAATATTCTACCCACCCGCCGCAATCTTCCTCACTTCATGCTAGTCATGTGGTTCTCCTTCTTGTTTTTGCTCAGGTCGCTGGGTGGAGGACCATGAGGTGGTCCACAACATGATGTTCAACACAAAGACCAACCTGAAGGTTCCCCACAAGGCGACTCTCAAGCGCTCAGAGTGGTGGGACAATGGCGTTCTGCCGCTCTGGATCACAGCGCAGAACCAGGTGACGGTTGTCAAGCTCAGATTTACAGGTCAATCGATGACCTGTGTTAGCTTCTGTAGCAAGTGATAAATAGCGCGACTGTGGATCAGTTGGTAGAGCAGTTCGTCCAAAGACTGAAGGGTCAGCAGTTTGAATCCTGGCTCAGAATGTCCCCTGTCAAAGTGTCTTTAGGCAAGACGCTGAACCGTAGTCTCCAAGTCGGAGAAAAATGTTGATCTTCTCAAATGTCTAACCTGGTTTAGCAAAGACTAAATAAATAAATGCAAGTTTCCTCGCCATGTTTCAGGGTCTGAAGACGGCCTCTTTCTACTACCCCGGAGGTGGCGCCAACTACAGCGGCCAAGCGGTGAACCGGGCCATCGTGGAGGAGTCAGGCTACCCCGATGACAACGAGACAGCGTGGCGGCAAAACATCGACACCGTTCTGAGCTGGTTCTCCGAGGAAGACTTTGACCTGGTCACCCTGTACTATGGCGAGCCCGACAACGTGGGCCACATGCGGGGCCCCGACCACCCTGACCGGAAGGCCATCATCCGGCAGATCGATCGCACGGTGGGTTACCTGCGGGACGGCATCACCCGCCACATGTTGAACTCCACCCTCAACGTCATCATCACATCCGACCACGGCATGACCACCGTCAAGAAGCGCCCTCTGGTGGACGAGATTGTGCTCAACAAGTACCTGGATCTGCTCAAGCTGGCCAGTTTCGAAATTTTAGACTACGGAGGCTTCGGGATCCTGACGCCGCGGCCAGGAAAGGAGCAGGAAGTAGTGGAGGCGCTGGCTAAGGCTCCAAACTTGACCGTTTACAGGAAGGAGGACATGCCTGAGAGTTTCCACCTCGGACGGAGCCAACGCATGCCACCTGTCGTCGTCATTGCGGACCTCGGCTTCAACCTCAACTCAGTCAGTGTGCTAACACTCATGCTTAATATGTTTGCTTTGGGGTCTGTGTGCTTCTTTTAGAAGCAGTTGACCACATTATTGTTGATGAGGGAAGATCTTCGGTGCACATGCGTATCAGAAAACGGCTCACCTATTTTCTGGGTTTGGTCATGTGACGTTCCGAAGCTGAGGCTTTCGGCATTGTGATGTCATTTTCAAGTGGCAAAATGGCTGCCCCCGTCATGGATAAAAACAGCTGGATTTTGCTGCTTAATTCATATTCCACAAAAGCAATATTAATCAAAATACCATCTTTAGACTTGCGGGGGCGATTAGAACATACAGTATTGTAATGACAGATTTTAGGTTGACTTCTTTAACATAGCTTACTACTTTCGCGTCAATATGCTAATGTGTAGCTGCTAATGTAGCTAACTATTCAAAAGCCATAATATACAACAAGGTCAAAATCACCTCAGATCTGCTATGGGTTCACATGACTTCATGGGGTCATATCTTAATCCAACGTCAAGACGCTAACATAGGTGGACGCTTGAGAAAGCTAATGTTACTAATAAGGGCACAGGCGGTTTTAAAATCTTTTTTTCTTTGGGCCCCACCAGAGATTCATCGTGTACGTTAATAAAGGCGACCACGGCTTCCACAACGGTGAGATGGACATGAAGATGATCTTCAGGGCCTTCGGACCCGATTTCAAGAAGAACTTCCTGTCCGAGCCCTTCGACAGCATCCATATCTATCCGCTCATGTGCCGGCTGCTCGACATCCGAGCGGAGCCCAACAACGGATCCCTGGAGCACATCGCTGACATGCTGATCGCCAACCATAACGGTAAGGACCTGGAACCCACACTGAGAATAGGATGGCATGCGAGCACTTCATGAAAATGATCTTGAGTCTCGTTTCCTGCAGGAGGATCTCGGATGAGCCCGACATCGCCAATGATGTTGACCTTCATCTTTGTCTTCATTTCCACGACGATGCTTTAGCGTGCCAAACTTCCGGGATCTCACCTGCAAGATCTCATCTCCAGATACACAATGATGCCCCCTTCTCATGAAGATCCTTGACGCCACGTCTAGATTCGGTTTCTACAAAAGATCCTTGATGATCTCATCTTAACAATCTTAAAAAGTTCCATTGGTAAATGTTATGAAATACGGTTTGCGACGTGCGAGCGCTACGATTATTCATCATTATTTATTTGGTTTTAATGTCTGCACATTTGCACTTTGAGATGCAACAGATGTGTTTTGTGCTGTAAATAAAATCTATGCAATAAATATGTACATTTCACATTACTTTTTTTTTCTCTTCTTCGTGGCCATCAAGGTTTGTGGTTTCCTGGAGTTAATAGCCACTCTGTATTTTCACCAGCTACAACTTTGTTGTTGGATGCTGAGGTTTATGCGCGTGCAACGTCAGCATTCGATTAAAACACGTCAAAGCAGTTCCTTCCGGTTCAGGCGAGTGGCGCAGCGATATTGCAGGAGATGGCGAACACCAACAGAAAACGTTCCCACAGTCCCTGCAGGCGCCGCAAAGTCGACAGTCAGTCGGATGCTTTCCATCACGCGCCGACTAGCATCATTCCGTCCGGTCACTTGGACTTGAAAAGCGAGTCGAGGTCGTGCGAGGCGCTCCCTGCCCCCACTTCCGATTTAGGGATTGACGGGAACAACGACGCCATCTTCTGTCTGAAGTCGGACAGCTGAAAGAAAAAGAAAGGTTGATTGAGGTGTCACTTTCCATCCCTGGTGGCGAATTTCAAACGAGGCGGAAGATGACATACGCTGTGGACGCCGAGCAGCTTCCACACCCCAAAACTGAGTAGGCCCACACCGCAGCACGCGTACACCGAGCCGCGGCCCAGAGCTCGCAGGGCCAGTGCTGCACCGCTCTCAGGGAGCACCGTCGTCGCTGTAACACCCTTGCCAGGGGAAATGGACACAAATCGCGACTTCATTACACATGGCAGCTTTGAAGGATTTCAACAGGAGGCATTTCCAACTGGTCCAAGCATTTCCTGCCACTGAGGAATATTTTTGTCAAGTCCATTTTTCAAGTCTGCATGGAAGAGAGTCTCACCCAGCTTTTCTTTCAAATTCTGTTTTGACAACCACTATAATACTGTAGAGAGGCCAGCAGATGGATGCCTTGCATCGCTTTGGATTCATTATTCAATAATCATTGTCATGTCGTGTTGTAATTATCAACTGAGAAGGAGGTGTGCAATTTCGCTTCAAACAGGAAGTGTATGCTGGCAACAGGAAGAGATCACCTTGTTGAAGCAGTCCGGATTGTTCTTCTTGGCCAAAGCCAAAGTGGATCCGAAGCCTGCAATCAGGCCCAGTGACGACACAGCCGCCAAGAAAACGGCACCTGCGCACCATAAGCAAAAAAAATCTCACACCTTCGCGTCCTTTCAAACAACAAGACCCCTTTAAATACAATGCCCTCAAAAGTGTGGGGTGTGTGTGCGCACGCGCGACAGTGTGCTGACATTCGCCCAAAAATAAAGACACGTTAACAAACAGCAGTTTGTCAAACGTGGAGCCAATTTTAGGGAAACGTTTAAATGTTCACCATGACTTAGTTGCAGTCTGTCGTCGTCCTCTTTTGGAGACACTTGGACGCGGAGCTTATCATCCGCTGCGGACATGTCACGTTGGTCCGTCGGCATCATATGACCGGACAGAAACAACGCCCCCGTTATTAAACCACTCAACAATCACTATTTTTAAAAAATACCAAAGCAGACGATCATCAATACATACAACAACACATTAGAGAAGCCAGGGTGTTAAAACAAAAATATTAAATGAAGTGAAGAAATACACGTTTAAGTGCGTTTTCGTTTTCAGAGGTACATATGTTACCATTGTCAATAAATAAAAAAAAATAAAAAAGCTTTGAATTACTTAATCCGCATATGTGGATTTGAAATTTCGTAAAAATTTTGAGCAAATGAAAAACATCGACAAAATTTTGTGAAGAAACAAACCAAAACATTTTCCTATGGCATCCAAGTGAATCGTTGCATAATTTCTTAGTGTCGGGGATGGTCGCCATCTTGAATTTTGTGAAAAAATTTTAGACGCCCTGAATGATGAACCTGGATAAGCTTTTTGGGGCTGCTCATACACTATGTTGTTCTTTACCACAACGAATAACTCATACAATGATGGCGTAGCAATCAAGAAGCAAGTTGATACAGATGTGAGTGAGGAAAAAGATTACGAATAATTTGAAAAGCAGCCCCGCCGCATTCACCGACCTGGCGCTTTGTAGACATAATTATGGCCACAGAAACTAACTTTATTTCATCCGCAGGTGCATGATAACTTCTAATAAATAAAATATTACAAATTATAAATGCAGTTAAAAATTGTTGTTAAACACGATAAATGTATACTTGCTGTACTTGTATGCCACGGCAGCACGTCTGTGTCTCGCTCATTCAAAACTCAGAAGTGCTAGTGCGTCATCTTCCAAAAAAATGTTCCTAAACACAGCACAGTTCGGAATTTCTGATGATCTGAAGCCATTCATTCCTCAACTCCTGTTTGGGTGGCAGCTGATGCAACGTTTTAGCAGCCATCTGTGACAATTGATCACTCAAATTCCCTGCTAGCTAGCGAATCTGTGCATGACATGAAAGAAAGAAAGAAAATGGCACTCGCTAGTAAATTAAGATCAGCAAAATATTGCCTTTTACTTAGGAGTTGTTCCTCCTCGATTATGAGTGCAGTGGCCATTGTTCTGGTCATGTGGGACTTTTATTTCCTGAAAACTGAGTGTTAAGAGAAAGAATGACAGACGGATGCACGGCCACCCCTCATTGAGGTGTTGTGTCTCCGTGGCCATTGCACTGAAACATTTCTGCCTATCTCCTTGGGGCAGAAGGAAGATGAGCGGAGTGACGAAATGCAACCCGTGGCCGGTCGGAAGCAGGTTCGGCGATATAAAATCCAAATAAAAAAAGGGAGACGAAAGAAGACGTCGGGCTAACTTGTTTTATTTGCACGTCAAGGGGGAGGTTAGCATCATTCGGGTGTACAGCAGGGGGCGCTCTAACACGCTGAAAGCTTTCAGGATATCGGACAGTTAGAAGTAGAACATCGATACAAAATCAACGCGTCAAGTCTCCACGTTGACGTCTGCCGCGAATCGGGAGGAGCTTCAAGGCTCGGTTCGGGAGCGGCCACCAAGACTGCTCGCATCATTGATGGTGTCATGTTTGGAGCGTTCAGGGGAGCATCGGACAGATGCTGAGGGTGGTGTGCTTTTCAAGGGGGGGTGGGGGGGGGCAGTGCCACCGGCTGGCACAATAGTCATGGTGCAAATGAGAAGACTAGTGTTGGGGAATCATTCACTCATGCCTAATTACTATCCATGCATTTTGATATCGTTGACCCCAAGGGCTGAAACGATTCATCGAATCGCCTCAACTCACAACAACGGGATTTGGATTGGACGTCATCGTCAACCATATAACGCACTGTGTACAAAAATCTTGCTACAACGATAAGAGAGTATTCGATTCCTCATTTGGAAATGGCCAACTTAGGATATTGTGAATAGGGTGTTATTCTCAACACAGCCAGGGATTTCCAGCCGCTGATCTGCACAGGCGTGAATGAACAAAGCCATTACATCACACGCGGGGTTATGACATCATCTTCAAGAGAAATATGAACAGGAACGTTTTCGAAGCTTTTGGAAGTCATGTCATGTACCTTCGCTGAATGCCTGCAGGTGCCGCCCCAGTTAACCTCCGGCTCATGAACAGGTAAGCATGGCCGTGATGTTAGCTTAGCATTGCGATTAGCGTCGCCGACTCGACTGCCAGCCTGGCTTGGGGACGACTCGTTAGTTGCGACGCAAGCGACGAAAGAAAGCGTAAAGGAAGTCATTCATGTTAGAAACAAGCACACGCATGAATTTATTTACACGTTGCGCGCGAGACAACCCCGACACCATGGAAAGCCGTTTTGAGCCTTTATGCCGTATCCACCGTAAGGTCCAGGTACCAGTACGCTTGTTGTCCTCACGAGGACGTGCAATTCTGCGCACTGGTTTAGCGCGACAATTAGTAGTATTTTCGGATCCATGACACAATTTAAGATGATATTCTATGTGTGACATATTTCCCAAATGGATCTCATGAAAACACGATCTGGGAATCGGGGCCACCCTCAGAGTTAATCCAGTCATGCCTCTTTGGTGCACAAACTTCCAGGTTACACACGATGAATCAGAAGTCTGGACGGGAAAATTGAGGCGCGTTAAAAATGACTAAAGTGCGAACGGGGAAAATACGGCCCAAGTCACGCACGCACGGCCGTGGGAAACTCAAGGAAAGACTGTGATATGTTGTATGTGCCTCTCCAAGTCTGAATGTTGCACTATTGGAATAGAATGAAGCAGCTGACTGCGCCTGTTTTCATCCTTCTGCGGGTGCTGCCATTTTGGCGTTTTAGCGCCCTCTGCCGGCGACTGAAATTCACATCTAGGCGGCAATGCGAGCGTCACGGCTCACGTATTGGGTCTGATCATCCATCCATTTTCCGAACCGCTTTATCCTCACTAGGGTCGCGGGGGGTGCCGGAGCCTATCCCAGCTGTCTTCGGGCAGCAGGCGGGGGACACCCCGAATTGGTTGCCAGCCAATCGCAGGGCACACAGAGACGAACAACCATCCACGCTCACACTCAAACCTAGGGACAATTTAGAGTGCACAATCAGCCTGCCATGCATGTTTTTGGAACGTGGGAGGAAACCGGAGCACCCGGAGAAAACCCACGCAGGGAGAACATGCAAACTCCACACAGGGAGGCCGGAGCTGGATTTGAACCCGGTACCTCAGCACTGTGAAGCCGACGTGCTAACCACTGGACTACCGGGCCGCCCGGGGTCTGATCGCGTTGCGCATAAATTTCAAGGTTCAAGCACGTACATCGACCTTGAGGTGGATTTTAAGGGCATGGGGGGGGGGGAAATGCTCAAAAGGGATTTCCATGACACTCACTAGCAGGCGTCGGCAGTCGGCAGCAAAGCATGGTGGGAATTGTCCGGACTGTGATGGGGGAGGCTGAAGGGAGCTTTTGGTGTTCTCTTCACAAAGACATGCAATTAACTGCATGATGACAACACCGACTTGTTTTCCTTTGTCAGAACATAAGCGCACGGGCACACACACACACACACACACACACACACACCCTTTCCTTCGTACAAGCATATTTTGTTGAGTGTGTGGCGATAACAGACAATGTTTACAATGAGTATCCCAAATGTGTGTGTGTGTGTGTGTGTGTGTGTGTGTGTGTGTGTGTGTGTGTGCGCCCGTGCGTGCGCCCGCCCATGCGCGCTGCACACCGGGCTCTATACACTGGTCAGTCTTGGCGTGGGTCCGGCGCTCAGTACTCGCTGAGGGTGTGCCACTTGGAGATCTGCCGGCGGGGGTTTTCGCAGACCTCCCGCCAGTGGGCGGCGCCGGTGGGCAGGGCGCCGTGTAGGCCCAGGAGCAGGCGGCCCAGGACTTCGTTCTTGGCGGTGCGGTCGAAGTCCACCACCAGGAACTCCACGGAGATCTCGGGCAGCAGCTCGGGCGGGATGTCGTAGATGAAGGACTCATTGAAGACGGGGTTGAGCGTGCACTTCTTCACGTGAGTCTTCTTTTTGGCGATGCGCTTGCGGCCATAGAACACGTTGACCTTCACGTAGGGGTCTGAGGACGGACAGATGGACGGTCACCACACGCAAGCGTCAAAAATTTCGTCGTCGTGCCGAAGCAATTCACGTATTATTTCTGTGCGGCGTTGATGTTAAAGAGCCGCAGTATGTCGGAGTCAATTGAGGAGCTCCATTTAGACAAAACTATTCATTGAGAGCATCTTCTGCCATTTGGGGTGTGAAGGAGGGCTACTTTTTCTTGAGTTTTTGATCATTGGCAATGAAAACAATCCATTTCCTTTTTTACTGAAGTGCGTTTCAGAGTGTGCAGTTTTGTACTTTTATTTCAGACAAGTATGTGTATTTGTACTTGAGTGGAGCGCGAGGCCTCCGGCCGGCCGGACTCACTTGCAGACAGGCCGGCGATGTCCATCTTGGGGAGGTGTCGAGCCTTGAGGACCACCACGCTCAGGCGATGAGACACTGGCTGGTAGGACAACGACGCCAGCAGCTCGCCGCGATTCTCGCACTGACAACACAACGCACAAAGAGTCACTTCCTGTTTCACGTCATCGCCGCGTGACTCAACAGGGGTGAGACTGTATGCGTTACGCTTTCTTCGTGAGTTGAATAGCTCCAAATGATCCGAAAAATAAATCAAACAGAATGTAAAGTATAATTGGTGTTGTAATGTAGTGAATTGGATTTGTGCCTTTAAAAGGGCGTGGCCTGCTGAGTGAGATTTCGGCAGATTAATGAAGCCTCAAGCACATGTTCGCCCCCTGGTGGCTGGTTGACGGCTGCTTGAGAAAGTGCTCGATTAGATGTGCAGCAGAGTCCACATTTTTTTTCCAAAGCAAATATCGCCGGCGATCGGGTTCGTTTCATCGAGGCAGCCAAAATCGTGATCACGATTTAGGTTCGATTAATTGCGTAGCCCTAAATGAGTATTAAAAAAAAAAAAAAAAAAAAAAGTCGATCAATAAAGTGTGAAATTCTTTTCTTAAGCAGACAACCTCACAGAAGTCTGCAGGATTCATTTGATACATTTACACATAATTTGTTGATGAATGTACTGCACATATGTTTCAAAAATCGCCCCCCCCCACCCATATCTCCCTTACATTTTAGGTGCAGTAATGATGTTACATTCTGGTACACATCGAAATTGTCGGTCTTAACGGAATGTTAAACGCTTTGGAATGTTTGCTTGTTTACATCCTGCCTGATGTCAGCGCAGTTCAATTAAGATGAACAAGAGCCCTGTAGTCTGTCACGGATGAGTGTCGCCACGGCAACAGCCAGCCATAGCGCTCAAAACCATGACGTCCGACGGTCGCCTCACCTGCGTGTTCCTCTTGGTGATCCTCTGGCTCAGGTGGACCCGGCCCGTACTGGGGTCCACGCCCTTGAGTGGCACCAGAGCCTCGCCGATGACATCGTCACGGGCGAAGCGGTCAAAGCTGAGCACCAGGAAGTGCAGCGTCAGCTCGGGCAGCGAGCTGTAGGCCACGCCGTAGAAGGTGAAGGTCTCGTCGAAGAGCGGGTCCAGGGTCTTCCTCAGCACGCGGGTCTTGACACGGTGCTTCTTCTCAGGCAGGACGGTCATCTTGATGTAGGGGTCCGAGCTGCCGGCCTGCTCGTCCATGGCGGGCAGTTTCCGAGCCCCGACCACCGTGACCACCAGGGCCTTCTTGGGGAAGTTGTAGTCCACGGCAAGGCTGACGGTGCCCAGGCCGGCTTCTTCAGCTTCTGCTTCTGAGGAAGCGGGCGTGAAGGGCGACGCCGTCTTGCTGCTGCTCTGACTGCTGCCGGCCGAGCTACCGTCCAGACAGCAGTAGTCTGCGCGCACGGGAAGCGCGCGCTCCACGCGGGTGGGGCCGGACCCAGCGTGGGGGCCGGACCCAGCGTGGGGCGCCACCCCTGCGGGCACCACCAGGTGGCTCATCTGAAGCTGACCCGGGACATCCAGGACGTTGTTCTCGGCGTCCACCAGAACCATACCCCTGGCCCCCGCCACGCCACTGCCGTCTCGCTCGGCCCACCCGGCTCGCCTGGCGTTACGCACGATCCTCTTGCTGCTGCTGAGAGATTCTGGGTAAATGCTGATCCCCTTCAGCATGTGGATGAACTTGTAGGGTGGGTCCTCGGTGTCGCAGTAGCGGTCGCTGTGTAGCTTGTAGCGTCCGGACGCGCGCAAATAACGGCGCTGGCAGAAGGACCAAAGCAGAAGTGCCACGATCACCACCGCCACCAGAACGCCCGCACCCAGGAAGCCCGCCAGGACGGGAGACATGGCTGCAGCACAAACAGGAAGTGAGATGATTCTTCATGAGAGAGACATGATGTGGAGGAGGAGGCTAGCGGAAAGGGTTGGGGGCTAGGCGGGGGCAAGCGCTTCTGAAGCTCTTTGTGCATTCCTTGTCCTAATGTGACACTACACACACACACACACACACACACAAGCAAGAAGCAAGCGCTTCCTTCATTCACAGTCAAATGAATTCATAGCTTGCAGAGTGCTGAAATGAACCAGCTCGCTGCCTAGCAGCGCATGCGCGCGCACACACACACACACACACACACACACACATTCAGTGGCTATGTTGGGTGTGATTCCCTATTCAGTATAATGGACTGGTTAGCCCTCATATCACGTTTCAGGTTTTTTAGGCAACACGTCGACTGTCGAAAATGCTTAATTGATGATGTGGGGGGTGCGGAATGGCTAAATATTTCCCAACACAAGCAGAACAAACGATCCACTATAGCGAAAACAATTACGTCATCTCACGGAGCTACGGCCGCACCGAGACCACCGTGTACAGACATGACATCACCCCGAGGCCCAAACATTTTAGGGTGCGTAGCGACGGGAGCGTGTACGCCTAAAAGAAAATAAATATATAATACATATGTATGTATTATATATTTTACAACCTAATAGAGAGGGGTGGGAGGTAGACAAAATATGTTCACTAAAAATAAAATAAAAAGAAGTCGTCGTCCGCGAGGCGCTGTTGCGATAACATTTGGACGTTTAAGCCAACGACGAAAAGCTGTCAAATGTTGAAAAGAATCACAAGAGAGTCGAAATGGCGGTCGTTCGTCGACTGGGTGGCGCCCGCGGCAGGTGCGATTTAAAGCGCAGCGAGCGTTGTGGGAATCCGAGCGGGAGCACGACAAGTGCTTCATCGCGCCGAATGTGTCAGGCTTTGGCCACGGGAGGCGACGCCCGGCCGCCCGCTACCAGCTTGGCCTGGATTCACTCACCGTAAGAGGGTCGCAGCTCCGTCATGTCCGCCATTTTGTGACAGGGTGGGAAGCGCCCAGACGACTGACAAGAGCAAGGAAGGAAGGAAGGAGGGAAGGAAGAAGGGAAGGAAGGAAGAGGAGGCAGGCGAAGCCCTCGTTATCCTTCACATTCGTTAGCAAAAAAGACGACGCTGCTCTGGTCCCGTTTGGTCGGGTCCGGTTGGGGCGTCGTCTTACGTCGTGTCTCGCCGCCTCGAGTGCTGATGCTGCTTGGAGTGGAAGGATGCAAAGGATGCAGCGAGTCTGCGCACTCTGGCCGCCGCCCGACCGAGATGCTCCACTGCGCACAATGCGCACACGTCTCACTCGCACTCATTGCAAAAAAAAAAAAAAAAAAGGTCCAAAGTGTTTTTTTGCATCATCAGAGAAGGAAAACGTGCTTGAGTGAAGCAAGAAAGCCTCCGTGAGATGAAAAATCAAATTTTCAAGTGTGTCGACCCAGCCAGGAGTGTCACATCTGACTCCAGGGCAAGAGCAAAGTTGAAATAAGTCATTGTTTCACCCTAAAAAAAACAAAAAACTACAGGAAATCACGCAAAAGATGAACGAGGCAATCATCACAATTAATAGTCTTGTGGAAACTAAAGAAGAAAAAAAAAATCAACAAAACACAAAAGGGAGATCTGAAGTCTCAAGACAGAAACAGGCTTCAACAAGCTGAACTTTTAGTTGTGGGCTTGCGACAGCTTCTCTTCAAGTCTTGATTGCGGCATTGTAAAAGTTTCACAATAAGATTGTTCATTGTTTTGTAACAACTGGATCCATACATGGTACTGACATTTCACTTTTCCTGAGGATAAACAGATTACAAAATGAAATGCGTGAAAACGTGTTGTCGACATCTAGCAACTTTAGGCCCACCATTGATCTCTTCGCTGTTTGACTTTCTCAAAATCAATTCAAAACGGTTATGACAATTTCCAACGCTGGCGCCTGAAGGCAGTGCATCGAAACTCCAGCAGAGTGAGATATCATTGCAGCATCCTGATGCTGTGAGGGGCCCCAAGCCCCGCCCCCTTGCCGCATCGTCACATATCATGACGGGAACAAAACGCAAAAGTATGTTTAAAAAGAGAAACAGCTGTAATACTTTCGATTAGTCGTAAAGTCAGCTCCGATCCACTCAGCAGACTTTCCCATCTTCCATCAATCAGTTTGAAATCATCGTCTTCCCTTTTTCTTCTTCCTTATTTTGATGTTTGCTCAGCCCAGAAGAGGAAGAGCAACATGTACAAACCTTTCGGTTTTTTTATTCTCTACTCATTTCTTCTGGTTCCTTCACTGTCACCATGATTTTTCCGCACGCACATGTCTTGTTGGTCTTACCGCTTCTGACAGGTCAGTGACTGACGTGAACGAGATCACCTGTGTGTATGTTTAGGGGGTTGCTGTGTGTGTGTGTGTGTGTGTGTGTGTTTGATTCGTAACATCGCAACTCCTTTCTGAGCTTATCATGACAGCGCGAATAGATGTTCTACGCAGAGGATAAACACTATATGACTGCGACTACAGCTAAATATTGCCTGCCTATGGCGTTGCGCAACTATTTTTGTTCAGTTTGTGGCTTAAAAGATTTAAGCACCACAACAAAGCTTGTGGGGCCTTTCTTTTAGCATGTTTGGGTGTATCAAATACACAACGTGTAGTTGTTTTGATCTTCTTATATTGTGTTGTATATCTATTTTATAGTTGATGTGACTCAATGTTCCTTGGATTTGGAGGACGTAGCCGAGGTGGAGGACCGAGTGCGCTACTCACCGTTGCCGTGTGCTACGCGTGGCTCCACCGTGACGTTGCTGTGCTCCTTCACGCCCATCAAACCGGTGTTTCGGGTGGTGTGGTGTGTCAATCATCTCATATGTCAGTCGGCCATAACGTCTGTGTATGACAGCTATGCGCCGTCAGCCGACAGGCGCTACCAGTACCTGGGGGACTTGGAGAAAAACTGCACGCTGCAGATTCACGACATCAGGAGGAAAGACCATACCACCTTCAGATTCCGAATGGAATCCGTAGAGCGCGACGGACGTTTCACCGGCATCAAGGGCGTGCTCGTCACCGTCAGTGGTCGGACCCTCGCGTCACTCGACTCTTTGCCATATGCATCATGAAAAGACGCACCTCGACTTACGGGCGCCTCAACTTTCAATATTTTCCATTTCCTTTAGATGGTGATCCGATGAGGGTGGAAAGCTCCGCCTCCGGCCGCGTGAGCAAAGGCGCTGCGGTGAAGTTGAGTTGCGTCTCCAACTGTTCCTTCCACGGTCTGGAGGTGCGCTGGTATCGAGACGGCCACGCTCTCCCAGAGTCCAGCCCCACCCTCTGGCTGACAGCGGCGCAGTCGGCTAACTATACTTGTAGTCTGGCTGCCCTCAACACCATGTCGCCGCCCTTCAGGCTGAATGTGGAGCAACACCAACCTGGTAAATGAGAGGGTCATTCCCCCCCCCCCCCCTTTTCTGTTCTTGTCAATGTTTTCACACATGTAAACATACATCCCAAATACAAATACACACACCCGCATCCAAACCGAGTCATCTCATTTTGTTTTTCATGCGCGAAAAACTTGCCGAGTCCTTCGCATGTCGATTTTCTTTCAAGACGGACATTTTGCCGTGACTCTCGCCAATTCCCTCCGCTTGCTGATGGTGCTGCTCGGCGTAATTCCGATCATCTTCATCCTTGTGAAATGGTACGTCAGCCGGCCTGATGCTAGCCGTGTGCTAGCTGTTAGCATAAGCACAATTAGCATGCATTTGACATCGCAGGAGGAAGTGTCGGCCGGCGTCTCGTCACGATGGCAAACACGCGGGACGTGACCAGAAGGTGAGTCTGCTGACACCGCGTAATACACCGAGGCCAACTCTTCACCTCATCCTGCATGTGTGCCTGCGTGTAGGTGTGTGAACCCGTGTACATGAACGCGACGGCGTGTGCTCAAGAAAGGCGGCCCAGACAAACAGGAAGCCGGCCTGAGCGCAAAGCAAGTCCATAATGCCGTCACCGTCATGATGCTGTGAGCCTGCCTGATAGCGTTTAGGAGTTTTTACAGCTGCCGTCAGTGATGGGCGGAGCCTCCCGCGCACACCTGTGCTGCTTTGCGTGTGTCAGACAGTTGCTTATGCCGCCTTTGAGAAAGGTGGGACTTTTCGGAGTTCCAATTAGGAAAAGTGCACCGCAACGGCCCTTTGAAATGGGAGTTGCAAAGTTGGAAAAAAATAAATAAAAAATAAAAGGACCCAGAGTTCGACGACGGACTTCAATGTGACATCGCTCGACAATGGCGACCCAAGGGAGACGCAGACCGCGAATGGCAAAACATTGTTTAAAAGATTAGAAACCTATATTATATATATATATATATATATAAAAAGGAAATTATGAAAAAGGTTTGATGAATGTGTTGTGATGAACCAGAAGAACAATTTTTCCAAATCAACTTTATTGATTACATCATTTCGCCTTTGTTCCTCTTTCTTTTCCATTTGTCTTTTCCTCTTTCTGCTTGTGTCATACAGATAGCGGAGTTATCCCTCCCCCCCCATTCAGTTAAGTACTTTTTTTCCCCCTGACGGCTTCAGGCTCTTTTTGCACTGTGCCCATTTGCCTTATCTTTTTGAATTATTATTATAATTTTTTTGGGGGGGGGGCAATGGGGGGTTGTCATTGTTTTTCAATAAAAGCCTTTTGCAATCACCAAAACTTGAATGTTTTGCTTTGGGACCCAATACTTGTGAATGGGCAACGCTCCCAATCAAGTCACATGCGCACACTCGCACTTCCATCAAGGAGATTATAGTTCATGAAAACAAAATCACTAAAACTGCATTTAAAAAAACATGTTCACGAACAAAATTAACAACTACCAAACTAGATTTTGCGTTGATAGAACTAACTAGAACTACACCGAAACTATCTTTCATTTTCATCCGGTTTTTTTTTTCTTTTCTGGGAGGTCTGTGCCTCTGGCCATGCTAAGCTAACGAGCATGCTAACGTCCATTAACTTGGAGGAGAAAGTCACCAATGCTAACATGGCCGCCAGTTTTTCAGCTAGCAGAATTTGACACCGACCGTCGTGAGGGGCCTTTCGAGTGGACCGCAGACTACTTTTTGTCCGATGAATCCAGAGTCCGCTGGTTTCGGGTCTGTCAAATCAAGGTCCGGCAGTGTTCAACGTTAGCGCACAACTCTAGAAACAAACTAAACTTGCGACAAGGGACACAACAACGCAGGGGGCGGCGCGAGGGTTGGGGGTGGGAGGGCACACGGAGTCGAGGCCACCGTTCTGAAAGGCTGTCGATTATTTTCGTTGTTTCGTCATATTACCTTTGACAACTTTCAACTGTCTGAAAGAAGACTTGCTCATGTTTTCCACCAGTCTCTGTTAGCAGAGTTGGCATCCTTCTGCCTTACATCCGAGAATGAGGTGTTTCCATCGGCCATGTATCGGCGTG
Organism: Hippocampus abdominalis; assembly: GCA_018466805.1. Classification (NCBI taxonomy): domain Eukaryota; kingdom Metazoa; phylum Chordata; class Actinopteri; order Syngnathiformes; family Syngnathidae; genus Hippocampus; species Hippocampus abdominalis. Next base: position 5,325,555 of record CM031699.1, read on the forward strand.
TTTATTCAACGGGTGCAGAGAAGAGAAAGAAGAGGCGTGTCCCTTTTTATAGGGCCAACGCACGTCACTCACCATGAACAAAAGTAAGGTTATATTGCCCTCTACTGGCTCAGTCGTAAAAGGCAATCATACAATCTTAACAGTCTCGTTTTTACGGAGCCCCTAAAGGGACATGGAAGGAAAAATAAAAAAACTTTGCGAGGGAACGCAATTTTTTTATTTTTCCTTCCATGTCCCTTTAGGAGCTCCGTATGAATTGGCCATTAAAAGGTCTCAAAAAAAAAAAAGGAAGGTCAACAAAATATTTTTGTCATCATCACCGTTGAGTAAAAACAACACTGGCAGAGTGAGAGCTAAGTCAAACCTCATGACGCAACAACATACCAAAAAGTGAACGTTTAAAAAGAACAATTGCAATCCAAACTTTCTACATGCGATGAGTCGTCACGTCAGTGCTGAGATGTTCATCCCCACTGCTTGACTTTGAATGTCGTTTTCTTCCCTTTTCTTCTCTGCCCAGCTCAGCCCAGAAGAAAAGAGGAAGAACGAGTGCAACTTCTTCTTTTCATGCTTCTTCTCACCACTCATTTCCTTCTCGTCTTTTCGTCCCTTCACATCATGTCTCTCCCACACGCAAGCGCGTTGGTCTTTCTGCTTCTGGCAGGTGAGTGACTGACGTCAACGGGATCACACGCTGTCGTGTGTGTGTGTGTGTGTGTGTGTTGTGTGTGTGATACCAAGGTTCAAAAAATAAATCTTTTGAAAAGAGCCACAATTTCGGGACCTACAATCAAACCTCGGTTTCATACTCCCAAACGAGCAGCTCAATGTCCATTGAACTGAAGCAAAAACAGTTCCATTCTTTGGATTTTTTTTTTTTTTTCCCTGAAGGTGAATATTGTAGAATGCTATTTTTCAGGTTTAGCAGATGCGGAGGAGCGGGTGAGGCACTCATCGCCGAAGATGTGCGCGGTGCGCAGTTCCACCCTGACCCTGCTGTGCTCCTTCACGGCCATCAGGCCAGTGGTTCGGGTGGTGTGGTGCGTCAATCACCTCATCTGTCACGGGACCACGCCGTCCGTGTACGACAGTGCCGTGTCGAACAACAACTGGCGCTACATGTACCTGGGGAACTTGGAGAGAAACTGCACGCTGCAGATCAACAACATCCAGAAGCAAGACAGCGCCACTTTCCGATTCCGGATGGAAGCCACTGAGGTTGTTGGACATTTCACCGGCCTCAAGGGCGTGCTCGTCACTGTCATTGGTAGGACCGTTATGTCACTCGAGTCGTTGCCCTGCACATTATACAGACGTAGCTTGACTTACGCGTGCTCCAAAATAGCAGTTTTTCAAGTTACGAAATCTTACTTGGTGGATTTTTTTTTTTTTCACACACACACACACACACACATGTTCGAATGTCATACAGTATAAAACTTGCAGACCTTGTAAAAAAAAAAACATCGCCGACGTTTCCTCACCAAAGTGTTGACAAAGCATCCCGTCTCCACGGTAACCTCCCCCCCCCAGATGGTGATCCGATGATGGTGCAGAGCTCTCCCCCCGGGCACGTGCGCGAAGGCGCTACGGTTACACTGAGCTGCACGTCTCGGTGTTCCTTTCACAATCTGAACGTGCACTGGTACCGTGACGGCCACGCCCTCACAGGGTCTGGCCCCGCCCTCCAGTTGACGTCGGCACAATCGGCCAACTATACTTGCGCCCTGGCCGACCGTGCTGAGACCATGTCGCCGCCCTTCAGGCTGACTGTGGAACGACACCAGGCGGGTAAGTTACTGTGGAATTCCTCACCTCTTCTTTTCTGTTGTTGACTTTTTCAATGTTTTACACACACACACGTACACACACACACGTACACACACACGTACAAACACACGTACACACACACACACATACACACCACACACACAAGGGATAACATGTATGCACACACGTACACACGCACAAACACACACACACATGCACAAACAACCACACACAGACACACACACGCACACATACGCACACACACACGTACACACACCACACACACAAGGGAAAACATGTATGCACGTATGCACACGCGCGCACACACACAGACACACACACACACACACACACACACAAGGGAAAACATGAATGCGCGCATGCACACGCGCACACACACACACACACACACACACACACGCACACGTACACACACAACACACAAGGGAAAACATGTATGCACACATGCACACACACACACGCACACATGCACAGACACACACACACGCACGCAAACACACACACACATAAGGGAAAACATGTATGCGCGCATGCACACGCGCGCACACACACAGACACACACACACACACACACACACACAAGGGAAAACATGAATGCGCGCATGCACACGCGCACACACACACACACACACACACACACGCACACGTACACACACAACACACAAGGGGAAAACATGTATGCACACATGCACACACACACACGCACACATGCACAGACACACACACACGCACGCAAACACACACACACATAAGGGAAAACATGTATGCGCGCATGCACACGCGCGCACACACACACACACACACACACACACACACACACACACAAGGGAAAACATGAATGCGCGCATGCACACGCGCACACACACACACACACGCACACACACACACACACACATATGTTCTCATCCTCAATGCACGCACGAAAAACTTGCCGAGTCATCACTGTGTGGATCTGCTTTGCCACTTTCAGACGGACATTTTGCAGTGCCGCTCGGCATCTCCTTGGGCCTACTGATGGTCCTGCTCCTTGTCGTCGCCATCGCCGTGTTCCTCGTCAAACGGTGCGTCCCCGCGGTAGACGTTAGCATGGTTGCACTCAGCATTAGCACAGTTAGCATGTGGTGGACATTCCAGCAGGAACCGTGGACCGGCGTCTCGTCCCAATGGAACATCTGCTCAAAAGGAGCATGAGGTGAGTCCGCTGGAATCCCATCATGCACTTGGGACAACTCTCTACCTAATACAATGTGTGTGTGTGTGTGTATGTGTAGACGGGTGAACACGTGTACAGTAACACAGTGCCAGGTGGCGAGCGAGGCGGTCCAGATGGACAGGAAGTGGACCAGAGAGCAGACGAAGTCAATTATGCTGCCGTACAGTTTAAACCAAAGGCCATCAACAGGTATCTCTCATACACACACATGCACACACACACACACACACACACACACACACACACACACACACACACACTTCAGCCACAGAATTGTGTTGCTATTGAAGCGTTGTTGTCGTTTGAGGCCGGCGGCGACGCAAGAGGACGTAGTCTACATGTCTGTAGCACGCCCGTCCCAGTGATGGCTGAGCAGACAGGAAACGATGTCCCAAGTCGACAGAAGTGACGTCACACACGCCCCCGAAGTGATTTCGCACTTGCCAAAGTTTCAATAAAGTCGGGACTGGAGACCAGCAAGTTGTTTGTCATGACTTCATTTCCCGTTGCGTCCGGCTGACTGCCTGCTTGTCGCAACAAAATGTTGGACCACACTTCACTTCCTGTTCACTTCATCCAAACAAGAGATGCCATTCTTCTTCTCGCCAACAAGCCAGCGGTGGCTTTCGGTAGATTCTGTGAGAGGCGAGATGTTAACTTGAACGTAAGAACGAAGGCCTGAACCACCTGGAAAAATGAGAGAAGCTAACTGCAGGCACAAGGATGCCGCATTGAATTGAAAATCCTTCTGTTGACTCAATGAAATCTTCCCTATTCACCCTAATCGAGCGCTTGGCTCCCCAAACACAAATTCACGTGCGGTCGCCAGTTCGACCCCCGAGTGCCCTAAACAAACAGGTTCCATGTGCTCGCCTCTGGAAACTCTTCATCGTCCTCTTCAAAAGTCCTCAACCAATCTCAAGTTGGTCCTCCGAACCTCTCGTCCAATGGCGAGACGTCACGCCGGGCCGAGCGGCGACTCTCGGTGCCGCCGGGACAGACGCACAAGGACGCTGACTCAGCACTCCCGACGCCTTAAAAGCAGCGGCGGGGGCCGTCGTTGCCGTCACTGGCGGAGAGACGACCGCGATGGGGAGATTTCTGGTCGTCGTCTCGGCGCTGCTCGTCTGCCAATCGCCGGCACTCTGCGCCGGGCCTTCGGGTGAGGCTCCTGTTTCCAACCGCATGCACCTGTTGGGTCTTTGAAGGCTCATTCGAGATGTTGGAATGATCGCGGTTGCCGTGGTGACGAGCCCTTTTCGTGACAGTGTTGTTGTTGTTGCTGAGTCACCCTAGGCGCCTCAGGATAATCCTGAGTAGCGCTAAATGTTGTTGTTGATGCGGTTTAGAGTATCAGCTGGACTCGACGGTGACGCCATGCGAGGCCGCGAGGGCCGCAGCTCGCCAACCCGGCCGCCGGCCCCGATGCACTCAAGACGGACGCTTCAGGTATTTATTTGGCGGGCCGGCTCCGCTGGATGCCAAAACATTTTGTGCCTCAACTGACGAGCGCAGTCTTGAGATACGAGCGCGGCGTGGTGGCAACGGAACTCACTTGGCAACAAGCAGCACTTTGGCAAATATTGAACAAGTCTTCAAAAAAAAAAAAGATCCTTCAAGCCGTTTCTTGCAGCTCCCAGCTGAAGCTTACTCAAAAAGTACATATTTAAAAAAAAAAAAAAAAAAAAGGGTATTACATGTACATTCAAAAACGAAATGTTCCTTTCAGAACAGCCTGCTAGCTTGATGCTAACAGGGTTCGGTAAATTGGCATGCTAATATTAGCCTCGATAGTGGCAAATTTACAACGCTTTCAGCAAAGGGATTTGAACACAAGCACTGGAGCAACACATGTAAACAGAGAATATAACAATGCTCACAGGCATATATATATATATATATATCCATCCATCCATCCATCCATTTTCCGAACCGCTTGATCCTCACTAGGGTCGCGGGGGGTGCTGGAGCCTATCCCAGCAGTCTTCGGGCAGTAGGCGGGGGACACCCTGAATTGGTTGCCAGCCAATCGCAGGGCACACAGAGACGAACAACCATCCACGCCCACACTCACACTCACACCTAGGGACAATTTAGAGTGTCCAATCAGCCTGCCATGCATGTTTTTGGAATGTGGGAGGAAACCGGAGCACCCGGAGAAAACCCACGCAAGCCCGGGGAGAACATGCAAACTCCACACAGGGAGGCCGGAGCTGGGATCGAACCCGGTACCTCTGCACTGTGAAGCCGACGTGCTAACCACTGGACTACCGGGCCGCCCATATATATATATATATATATATTTTATCCTCTGCAAAAAATGTCAAACAGCATCTTCTAGAGTAGTAGAAGACGTGGAGGTCTGTCCTCCTTCATTTGTGTCTTCATAACAAGTATTATACTGCCTCCCTGTGGTGAAGAAAAGCACAGCACAATGAACTGCATTGCACAACCTGTTGAAATCATGACGGATAAAATGTATCACTCTTTACATTGCCCCTCATGATCTCATTACTCACAAGTGTGTGTTTTTGCGTGTAGGCCCGTGCAATGCAGTGGGCGGGGCCAAGAGTGTTGGTGCGTTGACGCCGAAGGACAAGAAGTGCCCGGGACTCGAACCAACGGATCCATTCCACAGTGTAAGACTGAAGGTCACATGACTGACGATCTAGCCAAAGGCGGCGGAGGGCTGAAAAGTGCGCGTTTTGTCCCCGTTGCCATCAGGTGCGTCTTCGTGCCATCTTCAGTCGTCCCTGCGATGCTCGCCCTCGGGTCACTTCCTGCCGCTGCAGTGCGACTCCAGCAGGGGGCAGTGTTGGTGTGTGGACCAGGACGGCATGGAGCTATATGGGACCAGGCAGACAGGGACGCCGCATAACTGTACGCGCGCAAACACACATGCCGGCACACACAAGAGACGTTTACACTTTTGAACCAAAAACGTTCCGCAGGCCCCGGCAGCTGCTCGGCGCTCTCTCGTCGTCTCCTCCACAGCGCCGCGGCGCCGCGTCGTCGTCGTCGTCTCGGTCTTCGCCGCCGCAGTGCTCCAAGGACGGCAATTTCCTTCCCGTTCAGTGTCAACTCGTCAACATGACCAACAGGCGAGAGTTGGACCTGCTGCACGCCTTCAACATGTAACGCACACGCTAAGCTTACGCTCGTCATCTCATGCTAACGATGAACAGGCAAATGGTACGCATTTGTCTTGAAGCGTCTTTGGTCTTCTTACGACGTTGTCTCGTTTTTTTTTTTCGTCCGTTTTGGAGCAGATTCCCAGAAGCCTTTTCCACATTCAAATCTTTCCGGGAGGCCTTCCCGCTGGTTTCCGCCCACTGCTTCTGCTCCGACAGCAGGGGCCGCGAAATATCCGACACAGGTAACCCCGCCCCTTGCCCCGCCCCTCTGTTGATGATGATGATGATGAAGTTTGCTGATGTTCTGGTGCAGGCGTGGAGCTCCTGTTGTCCGACGTGTACGACTCCGCCTTCTCTGGCGTCGGTGTCGCTCGTTCGTTCGCCGAGTCGACGGTTTTCAAGGTTCTTCACAGAAGGATGCTGGGTCTTCGTCTTGCTGTCAGCGGACAATTCCGATGTAAGTTCAAGTTAGACGGAAACGGCGAGTTGATGGAATTGTGGCATGAAAACCAGAGTTACCAAAAGCTAACTGACCAAATCATCATCTCCAATCGTCGGTTTGTGACTTAGTGGAGCCATCTCTATATATCCCAGAAATCTCTGATGGCGTTTGTGGTTCATCAGTTCGGTCGCTCAGAGAGCCTTTCCGAGCAATGCCTTGATCCCCGCAGGTCCTTCGGCGTGCGAGGAGGAGCGGAGGGCGGCGACGGCGACATCCGACGTTTTTGTGCCGTCCTGCCAGGAAAACGGGGCTTTCTCTTCCAAGCAGTGCCAGCAAGGGGGGCAGTGTTGGTGCGCGGACCCCACGGGGGCGGAACTCCCTGGGACGCGGCAGCAGGGAGACTTCCTGGTTTGTGGTGAGTCGCTAAATGTGAACTGAACCAGGATCTTCAGACTGAGGTACACACGCAAGCTAGATTTTGAGTGTATCGCTACCCCCCCCAAACGAGTTCTGCATGTTGGCAAACCATGTTAGCATGTTACCTTCTTTCGAGAATAAAAATCGACCGTTGTTGTTGCCCTGACATTGGCTAGCGACCAGTCAGTTTGTCTGTGGATGGGTGTAACTTCCATAAAATATCTGTTGTTGTCGGCTCTTCTGTTTTTCTTCATGTCTGCAAAAGGAGGTGCTGCGTCTGAGGACTGCGTCTCGCTTCGTCGCACGTCACTGTCTCGCCTGTTCTCGGGTCCTCTCAAAGATCAACTTCCCGCCACCTCCCCAGCGGGACGCTCGGCTTCCTGTCAAGCCCTGTTGCGCCCTTTAGAGGCTCTCCTTCCAGTGGAGGCGGATCCTCTGTCCTTCCTGTCAGTCATGGTGGACGTCATGCACGGGCTCTTCCCCTCAGTGGGCGGGGCTTTGGAGGCTCTGGCCGGCTCCTCTCCTCGTCATCTGCAGGAGTTCCTGTTTGGTGGCAAGTTCCTGAAGAACGCAGCCAGCTTCAACCTCAGTGGCGCCGTGGGAACGCGAGGCGGCCTGAACGCTGACGCGCTCCGACAGCGACATCAGAAGCTGGTCCTTGCCGTCAGCCGCGCCCTGGAGGACCAAGACTTCTTGGCTGGTGTCCGACTCACCTTAATGAGCGTTTCGGAATCCGTCTCCTTGCGTCAGGTGTGCGCATGAATCCCAAACGCAACAAAACCACTAAAATACGGCATATTAATGCGAATGTGCTGCCGTGCCACATGGTTGGGATTAGCTTATGATATGGCGATATGGTTGAAGAGCATGGTGCTGAGGAAGGATCCTTGTGGGGTGCCACACTGTAGACAATCAGTGTGGAGCGAATGACAGTATTAATGGGGGAGCTGCAGTCAATGAAATGGGAATGAAAATCCAATGGTTAGACTCAAGTCATGAGAATGCTAATGCTAAAATGTGATACCAATGTGCTGAGTCATCTGCATGGTCACCTTGCGTAACTGTGCCCATATCTTTGCGTGGTTGCCGTGTTCTTCCAGGTGCTGACGCCCGTCCTCCATTCCTGCGCCGCCACCGACAACCGAAACGACGAGGGGTCCGTCTTCGTTCCAAGCTGCATGCCGGACGGGTCCTTCCGAGAGGTTCAGTGTCAGGGAGGAGAGTGCTGGTGCGTGAACCCGCGAGGCCAAGAGGTCGACGGGACGCGGGTGCGCGGTGTCCGGCCTCGATGTCCGTCTCGCTGCGAGATCGAGAGAGCGGCGGCTCTGCGTGCGAGAGACAAGATGGCAGCAGGGGCCAACGTCCACATTCCGGCGTGTTCGCGGGACGGAAGCTTCCTGTCTCTGCAGTGCGGACCCTCCGGGTGCTTCTGTGTGGACCAAGTGGGGACGCCGACGACTGCGCCCTCATTGGACAGCCACTTGGCCTGTAACGTCACCAATCACATTTAGCCAGCTTCAATTTGTTCTTCTTCCCTTACACTGTCCTTGTCTTTGTCCTCTCCTTCACCCCTTCCTCATCTTCTCCTCCCTCCTCCCCCTTACTCTGCTTATCTTCTTGTCTTTTAGGTGCAGACATGAGTCCTCAGAAATCTCGCTCCTCCTCTGGTCAGAAAACCAAATCGTAGATGATTGTTCTGATTATTTTGAAAGTATTGTTGACTTCCTGTCCTGCAAAAAAAATTGCACAGGCGAGTGCGCGCGAGCGTTACAGGAAGTGGCGGCCTTCAGACAGGAAGTGAGCAAGGCGGTGCTTCTCTCCAACTCCTCCCACATCCCCGCTGGATACGCGTTCCAAGTGGCTCAGAGTTTGGGTTTGAGTCCGGAAGAACTGCAGGTGACCCAATCGCAGGAGGCGCTGCAGGTGTCCGATTGGCTGTTGAGTGGCTCCAAAGCTGCGCTGCGATTGGCCGCCTCCTCCAGTGAGTCCCGTCCACCCACACTTGACAGCCTGATTGGCGTCTTCATCAAATCGAATTGAACTGAACGGGGTCAAAGTGGGCCAGCATCCTGTCCTAGTGGTGAATATGTCTACCTCACAGTTGTAAGATTGGCGACTCAAATCTTGGCTCTGACCTTTCTGTGTGTGCTTAGCATGTTTATGGTAACCAGTCAAGGGTGTTTTAGACTTTCATACAAACACTTCAAGGCCATCAACCACTGCACTAAATATTACACAATTAATACCACAAGTACCACGGTCACTCGACTGCACGCGTGAACTGGAATGTAAACTAAACGATAAACGTACTGATCCTCGTTGTTTTTCAGCCATGCAGATGGTGCGGCCTGCAGGACCTCTTGCCTATCAGCCGTTCAGTCCGCAGTGTGACAACGATTGGGAATGGCGGCCCATGCAGTGTTACCATAGCACAGGTCCTTCTCGCTCTTTCTCTCTGTTGACCACACACACCCACGTATACATGAGTTTATGTGTGTGTGTGTATGTGTGTTTGTGTTCAGGTCAGTGTTGGTGTGTTGATGAAGATGGCGAGTATGTTCCGGATTCTTTGAGCGGTCGTTCACTCCCTCTGGTCAAATGTGAGCTCACACACAATTGTAGACAAAGACACACACACACATACAAAAATAGTGGTAAAAAAAATTGTGTTTGTTGTGCGCGTGTGTGTGGTGAAGGTCTCACACGCTGTCAGAGAGCTCAAAGTCACTCGCTGCTCTCTGGTTGGATGAAAGCCTATGACGTCACGGCTAATGACTTGGGGTACAGCACCCAGTGTGACAAGGTAAGCGCACACACTCTTAAACGTGCACACACATATTCAGACACACACTTGAGCCGCCCATGTGACAGGAAGTGTTTTTGTGACTGCGTACAGGATGGTCGCTTCTCCGTGCTACAGACAGAGGGCGCCACAGGCAGGTGTGTCCACCCTGTGAGCGGGGAGAGGCTGCAGGATGCTTCCACGGGCCCTGATGGACAGCTCACGTGTATGCAGCGCGCACACACACACACACACACACACACACACACACACACACACACACACACACACGCACACACACGCAGTGATACCTTGACTTGACTAGACATTTTGGATCCTTTTTCCGCGACCATGCTCGCCGCTCAAGTCAGTCAAATCAACTTCCTCCATTGAAATATTTGGAAATGTCATTAATCGGTTCCAGGCCACCAAGAAACTCTTTTTTTTGTAGACAAGGCACTCTAAGGGTACATACATGTAGTATGTAAACGTAGTAAGTTGTATCATGTTTCTGCGTTGCGTTCAGGTCCCAGCTGGTGTGAGCTTCAGGGTCTCCAGTGTCGTCCCGACGGCTCCTTTAACCCTGTTCAGTGTGATGTCACTTCCTGTTGGTGTGTGTCTGAGGATGGACAGGAAGTGGTGGCAACCCGGGAACTCAAAGTGACGGGACGCATGCCGCCTTGTGACCGTAAGTGGTCCCAGAGCCGAAGCCAAGCGCCGACTGATGACATTGCCAGTGTTGTTTACATAATTAGCATTGTGCTAGATGAGTTGACGTTGGATCACAGCGCGATGTAGCCACATCTCAGGAAGTGAGCTAATGAGCTCGCACCTATTTAGCTTTGTGTTGAATCATATATACAGCATGGTTTGAGTCCAGAGCCACTTTGTGGACATGACAGGAAGTCATGAATAAACGTGCTAGCGTGCGGTTTACATAATTAGCACTGTGCTAGATGAGTTGATGTTGGACCACAGTGCGATGTAGCCACATCTCAGGAAGTGAGCTAATGAGCTCGCACCTATTTAGCTTTGTGTTGAATCATATATACAGCATGGTTTGAGTCCAGAGCCACTTTGTGGACATGACAAGGGAGTCATGAGCAAACATGCTAACGTGCGGTTAATATTTTGCTCAATGAAATCTAGTTCTAGCTTAGCGCCACCAACTACACATGGTCACAAGTGCAATCTTGTGACCTCCAGGTCCCGCCGCTTGCCCCGCCGCCGCTGTCGCCCACGGCACCCTCGTGTGCCGCCCTGCACAAGATGGCCGCCAAAGCTGTGATCTGGTGTGTCACCGCGGTTACCACAACTCGCTTCCCCTCCGCGGCTTTACCTGCGACACGATCGGTCGCCGGTGGGAGGGAGACCTCCGACCCCTGCCTGGAGCCTGCCAGAGTACTTTTGAACCTGACCAAGGTTTTCAAAGCTTTCCTTGTGTGTGTAGTACTTACGGTGTGTATGTGTGTGTGTGTGTAGTGAGTGTACCTCCTCAGCGCGTGTGGGCATCTCATATTTGGTCACTGGCAGCGCCCTGTCGAAACCCACAAGCGATGCACTCAGAGCTGTTACGTGACATGGCCAGCAGGGGGCTCTGCTCAGCTCAGGTAAAATCTCTCACACACACACACACACACAAGCAAATATGACAGCGACTAATGTTGCCTTTTGTTTGTGCACATGCGTAGCTCCCCGTGTCGGGGCGCAGCGTGTCTCTGTGTGACGACTCTTCATTGCGTGTGCGTTGCAATGGCAACACGTTATGGAGCGTTACGGTCAGTTGGACCGCCTTCATGTCTGACCTCCCGACCTCTGAACTGCCTGCGCTTCATGACATCGGTAAGTCAACATGGGCGATGAGAGTGGCGTAACGTCATTTCCTGTGATGTCACGTGATATTTTTCCGGCGCACTAGCAACGTTCCTGAACGTCTCACGTCTTCTGGAGCGTTTTGAGCGTCTGCTGACTCAGCACATCAACGTCACCTCACGACCACAGCTGGTTTCCACGACGACGCCCCGAGTGGGCTGTGCCACCGGTTACCGACTAAGTGATGATGGCGAAGGCTGCAGTGAGTCCATTGATGACATCATCATGTAGCCTGAACTAAAGCTGCCATGACACAACCTGTTGGCGTCATCTTTGTGCGCAGTCGTTTGCCCTGCGGGCGGCTACTCTGTTGAGGGGGCGTGTCTTCTGTGTCCTGAGGGAACCTATCAAGACACCGAGGGGTCGGATTTATGCAACCGGTGTCCGAGAGGCTCCTCCTCATCTCCTGGAGCCTTCTCAATCAATCAATGTGAGCTATGAATCATCTGCACGACGGTCAACCAATTATCTGCGGACTCAATGTGTGTGCATGTGTGTGTGTTTAGGCGTGACAGACTGTCAGAGGCGTGGCCTTCGCTGCTCTGAAGCGGGTGACTTCCTGCCGGCTCAGTCTGACGCCCTGTCCGGCAGGTGGAGCTGCTTTAACAGCGAGGGGGCGGAGCTTGACTGGACCAGGAGTAATTTACCCCTCACCGATGACGACTGCTCAGGTGACAAACAAAGAAAAGTCAACCAATCAGAAACAAGATTTAGCTTTTTTTTTTTTTTTTTTTGGTATGTGCAGGTACCGTATGTGAATGTGTGTGTTTTTGCATGTGTAGTCCTCAGCAGGTTTCAGGCTGTCCCTAGGTCAGAGGTCATCTTTGGAGCTGAAGACACAGAAGTTCTTCAGCGCATGACCTCTGACCTCAGAACATGTGCTAAAGGTAACACACACACACACACACACGAGATGAGTGTGTGCGGTGCAGTCACGTGTGTGGTCGTGTTGTGTTTGTCCCCCAGCGTGTGCAGTGGACACATCCTGCCACCATGCGGCGCTGTCCGGCGGCCAGTGCGAAGTGTACAGCACACACACTCTGAACACGCACTGCAACACTTCTGACCAGGTACACACGCAGGCGCACGTGCACACACCCGTACACGCTAAACACTGATGGTGTATGTGTGTGCGTGCGTGCAGGTGAAAGGGTTTCTGGGTAACAGTGAGGCCGAGCTCTTTGATTGGTTGAGGTGCTTTGTGAGGATTAGGGGCGGGGCCTCTGATGTGCTGGTCCTCAGGAAGATTGGTAAGCAACCGTAGCAACCAGATAGCACGTGTACGAGCGTGCGCATGTTAAGGCGGTCAGCTGTGTTTTAGGGGCGGAGTCTACTTCTGGCTTTGTGAGGTCATCGATGTTGAAGGCGGAGTCTGGCGTGTTTCGCACGTCCGTATTCGCCAATGCCTCGCTGGCCGACGCTCATCGTTTCTGTGAGCTGGGCTGCCGCCGCGACGACTGTTGCGACGGCTTCGTCGTCAACCGCAACAGCCTGAACGGCGGTACGGCATCAAGTGTGCGTCTTGTGTGTGAGACGATGCGTACTGTGGTGTGGTTGTTATCGTGTATTTGTGTTGTCATGTCCTTTTGTCGCTGTTGTGTTGGATGCTTGCGTTACCTGCGTCGCCGTGCTTTTGCCGTGTGGTCTTTTACGCGCGGATGTGTTGTCGAGCGGCAGTCCGTTACCACGGCGACGTGACTCGTGGACCGAGTTGTCCGACTGAGCTTTCCTGCCCCGCCCCCTTCAGGTTCTCTGCTCTGCGGGTGGATGAGAGCACCATCCATCTTGACGTGCGACAGGCAGGACTGGGACGTGATTGGACAAGGCGCCGCCAATCGCATTTGTGGGGCGGGGCTCACCTACAACAAGCAGCAGCGCAGCTTCCTGTTTGACTTTGGGGGACAGAAATTTACCATCAGTAAGAACATCAAGAAAAACTCACCAAGTGCAGACTGTATGTGTGTGTGTGTTCATGTATCCAAGTACACTAACAAGTATGGCATATGGCCACCAGCTGAGTCAGCACTTCCTGCTTCCAACACGGGCAAGGAGTACCAGGCATCCATCGTAGACTTCCAAGCCATCTACCTGACGAGCGGTAGAGCGCCACGTTGTCCTCACACAACCCAACGTTGACGTGTTGTGACATAACCTTTCTTCTTCTATAGACCAATCAGCTGCTGCTTCCTGCGCAGTCAGCGTCGACTTGACTCAGCCTCTTGATGGTTTGTACTTTCAAGTACCTTCCGTGTGTATTTGCGGGTGCATGTTTGTGTATGACGTGTAGAACTGTGCACGCGTGTGCAGGGTCTGTGCGGAACAAGTTCACGTCACTGTCCGAAGATGACGTGCTGGTGGACACTCAGAGGTCCCTTCCTGTGCTGTCCTTCCTGCTCAACAAGAAGACCTTCACTTCCCAGAATGCTTTGCAGCAGTGTCTCACCCGTGCGTGCTCAACACACACACACACACACACACACACACACGCACACACACATACAAACCTTGTGTTTTGGTGTTAGGCTGTGAGAGCGAGCCTGGCTGCTCGGTGGCCGAGCTGAACGACGCCGACTCGGCGGATTTCTTCAGCTGCTTCCTGTTTCCTGACAGTCGCGTGTGCGGTGCCTACGACACGCCACTCAGACGCCCCTGTCGCCCCCTGCTGGACAGGAAGCCAAAAAATGCTTTCAGCAAGAAGGGTATGCCTGTCGTATTTCATGGATGATGACATCTCACAACACAGTTTTTTTGTTTTTTTTTGTGCGTGTGTGTGTGCATGTGTAGTGGATCTGGGGGGTCCGGTGAAGAGCTTCTATGAGCGAGTTACCTTCAAGAAGATGGTCTCTTATTCAGTGCGCAATCGAGTTAACGTGAAAGCAAACACACCCCTGCCTGAAGGGTAACACACACACACATACACACACACACACACACACACTTGCTATGTGACACACATGTATCTTTATAGGTTCATGGATTGTGAGCGGCGCTGTGATGAGGATGCTTGTTGCCGCGGTTTTGGCTTCATCACAGACTCCAAAGATGGTAGCGATCATTTGCACCACATTTGGTATCACACACACACACGTGTGACGCATGTAACCAACACACACATGCAACATACAACAAAAACATTGCAAAAAAAAAAAAAAAAAAATAAATGACGCACACATAACACGTGGCAAAATCGGTAACACTGATCACATGTAACAATACTAGAACACACACAACAAAAACACACATGTAACACACCTGTTACCCAAACACACACACACACACGACAAAACACAAAACAGCAACGTAACACACCAAGTGACACACCTAACACACAACATCCTCCAAACAAGCATGCAACAAACGCGGCACACGGGTAACGCGCGACAGACCCGCAACGCCGACACAGATGTAACACACACGCAAATGCACATCGCACAAATGTAACGGTGCGTGGTGCAGGGACCACGGGTGTCGCGTGCGTGACTCTGATCAGTCTCGGGATTCAAACGTGCGGCGAAGACCATCGGAGCTCTTGGGCCGTTGGAGATTGTCACGCGAGTGGAGTCGGCACATCGCCGCAACCGTTTGGCTGGTACCAGAAACCTGGTAACGCCCTCACAAAACCTCACGCGGACAACTAATACACACAGTGTGTGTAAACTCTGTGTGTGTGTGTGTGTGTGTGTGTGTTTTCAGTCAATCAATGGACTTTGTCACCAGCCTTGTGCCCCGCCTTCAGCCTGCCAACTTTGAAAAACAATGGTAAGATATGTCCCAGGTTGGGCCGACCCTTGATGCCCCCGTCACAGGCAGCCAGTAGCGGCGTCGCTGCACCTCAGTGTACAGTGACGCAAATGGTTGTCTTCCAAGTCGCGCCCCGGGGGGTTCGACTTGTCCTTTGTGCAACCGGGTTGCTATTTATCGCGGTGTAAGTTGTATCGTTAACGTGTTGCTATGAATCAGTGTCTATGGACGAGTGGAGTCTCCTGCCCGACTCCTCGCTTCTGCTGGACGCGTCGTCGCCTTCCTATGATGTCATCCACGTCAGCCGCGACATCGCCGGCGATCCGTCCCGGACCAGGGACTGGTGTCTCCATGGTAACCGAGGCTCACGAGCTAATCACTACATGGGGATTTGTCTTTTTTTAAAAGAGATGAACCATGAAGTTGCTTCTCGGCTTGAAAACATCACTCCAATACTCACTAATATCTATATTGACATTTTTATGGACGATCCAGCGGGATCTTTGGATAGTTGCCGCTAGGGCAGAAAACGATAAATCGCATGCTCCCGAACAACTCTCTTGGGACTTGAAATTGGCTGGGGGAGTGATATGGAAGGCAACTCAAGTCATGGTGGGGGGGTCACATGCCAGCAGTGTCGAAGCGTCTGTGCTGAATGAGGTGCCAACTCACCGTTTCAGCCTGCCAGGAGGCGGAGTCTTGCGCTGCCGTGTCATTGGCCGAGCAGGACTCGGCCACACGCTGTGTCCTTTACCCCGACACCGCCGTGTGTGGCTTAAGCTCCGCCCCCACCTCCAAAAGACCCGCTCCCTCCTGCCGGCTGGTGGTCCGAGAGCCCGCCCACCAAGTGTACCTGAGGAAAGGTCAGCCAATAGCACCTCCTATTCATATATGGCATGTGTGTGTGTGTGTGTGTGTGTGTGTGTGTGTGTGTTTTTGTATGTTCATGTGTCTGTTCTTCCCAGATATTTGTGCGTGCGTTAATCACCTGTTTGTGTGTAAAAAAAAATATGTACTTGTCTAGATGCACGTTAAAAACATGTGTTAACCTCATTGTCAGTGTTGCCCTCATCGCCGGCGACTGTGACAAGCGTCGCCCTCGCCGGTCACGGCACCCTCCGAGGCGTCGTCGTGGAAACGGCGCTGGGTTCGGACAGGAAGCGTGTGCTTCAGTTCCTCGGCGTTCCGTACGCTCGTCCGCCCATCGGATCGCTCCGCTATCGAAGCGCGCAGCCGTCCGATTGGACGGGGACCTGGGACGCCGGCAAAGTGCGGTAAGTGCGAGCGCGCCCATTGGGGGTCACTCTAAACATGGCTGACATACGTGTGCGTCCCTCAGGTCCGCCTGCGTCCAACCGGGGCGGGTGGACTCCAACGAGGACTGTCTCTATCTGAACGTCTTCAGGCCCGTCGCCACGGTGACTGACGCCTCTTTCAACTCACATGCAAACGAGGTAACATGACATCCTCTGACCTTTCCGTGCATGTGTGTGTGTGTGTGTCAGAGGGGGCGTGTCCCGGTGCTGGTGTTCTTCATCAACCCACCGACCAATCAAAGCCGAGCCACCCTGGACGGCTCCACCCTCGCCGCGGTCGGAAACCTGCTGGTGGTGACGGCCGGATACAGGACGGCCGCCCTCGGGTTCCTCAGCACAGGTCTGCACACACACACACCAACACAACGACACACAAAATGTCGACATGCATAACACACGTGTGCACACCAAACATACGTGTGCCGTGACTAACGTGGTCGCATTCGGCGCGCGCGCGCGCACGGCTCGTCAGGTTCATCGGTCGCGAGCGGCAACTGGGGTGCGTCCGACCAGGAGGCGGTTCTGGCCTGGGTAAACGCCCACATTTCCGAGCTGGGCGGGGACCAGAGTAAAGTGACGGTGGGGGCGGAGCGTGGCGGCGCCGACGTCATCAGCCTGCTACTCATGCGCCCCGCACCCCTTTTCCAACGCATGCTGCTTATGGTCAGTTCCAAGTGTGTGTGCTGACGGTAGATTTTGTGAAAAAAATGTGGGCCTTTGCACACACGTGTGTGTATTTGTGTGTGTGTGTGTGTTAATATGTATGTATTATTGGCATGTCTGTACCTGTTATTCATGCGTATCTTTTGTTTATGGGATACCAGGTATCAATATCGTATCGATATCAGTCTTATTTTGAGGCATCGGGTACTCATGGATGCTGCCGATACCAAGTGTCGTTCATGTTTGCGTTCGTCGATACCTGCGTACGTCATTGACGTGAACTGTTGGTCCATGCGTCACGCGCAGGGCGGCTCGCTGTTCTCTCCGTCGCTGTTCCAACCGCTGTCAGCCGCCAGACGTCTGACGTTGCAGTTGGCCGCCGAGTTGGACTGCGCCGTGGGCGACGACGACCGCATGTTGGAGTGCCTCAGAGCGGCGCCCGTGGAGGCGCTCAATACCGCTCAGACCAAGGTGCGTGAGCTGACGCAGCGCCTGGCGAGCGGCCATGTTGTCGTTCCTCTTAAAAAACTTGCTGCATTTGTAGCTGCTGGCCGCCGGCGGGCCGTTCCGCTCGTGGTCGCCCACGCGGCACCGAGACAGCGACGCCGACGATGGAGGTGCGCCGGCGTCCCTGCGCAGAGTTGACCTGCTTCTCGGAACGTCCCAGCATGATGGAATCCTAGCCCGGATGCAAAGTATCAAGGTTGGAAGCCACAGCGTGCTGGAGAATCACATCAATGAGTGCACACACACATACAGTACACTTATACACACACACACACACACACACACATTTTTAATCATGGACACACATTGATACAAGTACAGTCAAACCTCGGTTTTCAAACATCTCAGTTCTCGACCAATTCGGTTTTCGACCCAAAATTTCGATTTTTTTTATGCCTCAGATGACAAACAAATTTCGGTTCTCGAACAAACTGGGCGCACTTGAATGCACCATTTGACTCCTCTCGCCTTCCTTACACGAGGAAGTGACGCTTCCTCGTGTTGCTTTTTCCATTGTGAGCAGACATGTTCAGTAAACATTTTTATTTTAAAAAGAGCGTGGTTTCGGTTTTCGAACAATTTCGGTTTTCGAACAGCCTTCTGGAACGGATTATGGACGAAAACCGAGGTTTGACTGTACATGGTTTTTTGTGTGCTGTCAGGACTTTGCGGCGGTGCTCCCCGGCGGTGGTGGCGGCAAGACAGCGTTTTACGAAGCACTGAGCCGCTCGCTGGGCGGAGCCTCAGGAAGCTCGCTGCTCAAGGAGGCAGCCACTTGGTTCTATTCGCTGGACCATAGCTCCGCCCCTGCTGGATACAACCTCTTTTCACGCGCACTCGACAACGCCACAAGGTCCGAACGCACGTATATGCGGCTCTTTTTTATTTTTTTTTTTTAGCTAAACGACAACTTGGGACATTTGAAAAAGAAGAAAAAAAGAACTTAATTGCATTAGTTAGCATGAGAAAAACATGCAGTATATCCCAAGTGGTTAACATCATCATCAAACTTCACTTGATGCTAGAGACATGTTAGCATTTAAAGTGTTTGCTTTACTTTTTTTTCCACTTCATGCATGTTATGTGCGTGCGTTGCAGAGACCAGTTTATCATCTGTCCCACATTGCAAATGGCCAACCACTACGCTAAGAACGGCGCCAACGTCTTCCTGTACCACCAGCCGGCGAGCGCCAACAGGTGCCAAGTGCTTTCCACGGCCATTCCTGACTGTATATGAAGCCAGAGGGCAGCCATTTTGCATTGCCACTGTTACTGACAAGTTCTTTTCTTGATGGCTTTGCTTTGATTTTATGTGTCCTTGTTGATGGTTGCGGCAGCATGACGTAGACAAATCTTTGAGTAGCTCTCAGAGATATATCTTACAAGGGAAAATTTAAAATTGCATTCTTACCCGATGAAATGTGCAAGTCACGCTTCTTCCGGACTTCTTGGTACAACCCGTTATGTTGTTTTTTTTTTGCCGTGGATACAGAAATTAATGGATCCAAGTGGTCTGAGCGAGTGGCAACGTAAGATGGCCGCCATTCACATCCACGCGTCTGTGGTCCTTATCGGATCCGTTTCCGTTTTGCAGGGCTGACCTTTCGCTCCCACTGGACGTGCAGCTGCTGTTCGGAGCTCCTCATCAACCAATCGGCTCCTCGCGTTTCACCAAAGCCGAGCGCCGCCTATCGCTAGCTGTCATGAGCTACGTGGCAAACTTCGTCAGGAGCGGGTAACCGCATGCAAACCGACAAACGCGCAGACCGCCACAAACACCCAAACTGACTTCCGAATTGACATACTGACATTTAGCGTGTGTAACTAACTGACCAACAGACAAAGTGACAGTTTTTGTTATCTATCCGTCTGTCCGCCTACTTTACTGACCGACTGACAAACCCAAATACATAGTACATGACAAAGTGACAGGCTGGCAATTCAACACACGCGACCACACACTTACGACGTGGCCATTTTTCTCTTGCCCTCAGCGATCCCAACCCATCAGCGTCATGGCCAGCGACCTCTCTGCCCCACTGGCGTCCGGTCTTCTCCTCTGGGGTCCCGCCCACCTTTCTGGAGCTAAGCCCTGCCCTCAGCCAGAAGCAAGGTCTGCGCGAGAGGAGCTGCTCTTTCTGGAACCATCTGGCAAAAGCGCTCATGGCCAACGGTCGGTCAAATCACGGTGACCCATCACACTCAGGCGACCTCTCAACCAAACCTCCTTATGTCCACAGGCCAGCTGGGGTCGGAGCCTACGTTCGACCCTGAACTCCCGCTAGATGCGCCGAACGGCCAATCGCAGAGCGACAAAGACGCCTACAACTGACCATGACGTCTCCACGATCCCCTGTGATGTCGTCAAGGCCGCAGTGTGATGTCATCACTCGCCATCCAATCACAATATGGAAACAGCCATGATGATTTTTGCTGATCAATTCTGTCTTCAATCACATTAAAAAATACAAAGCGCAATCTGATGCCTGTCGTCATTGTCACAAACACAGGTACACACATTTATAAGAAGAAGAGTGCACACACAAATTTATGAGGACACAGCAGTGGAGTAGTAATGATGGATTTGTCATTGTACTTATATTTTATATCATGCTGTACTTTCAAATTCCATTCGTCTTTAATATTTCGAGTTATATCTATACAAATTATCAACCGCTCAAATTATGTAGTACCAACAAATCCATTATTTATCAAATTAAACGCCCTCAAATTGTATGACGTTGTTGAATTCAAAACATGTACAAAGCACACAATAACCAACTTTGCCACAGTATCCAGAAGCTGTTCGAAAGGAGAGAGAATCTTTGAGTGCCTTATAAATGCGTTCTTAGCGATGAAAGCTGGATGTCGTGCTCGCGATTTATTCAGCTTCAACTCACAGCACCGAAAGCAAAGTAAATTAAAGTACAAAAGTTACCTCGGACACCGGCAGCCTGTTACGAGCGAAAATCCAGCATTAGCAAGTAGCGCGTCGAACAAATTGGCTGCCGCCGTTCGGCGGGCGTTTCATACTTTTTGAAGACGTCATTTCGAGGCGACACAGTGTAAGTGAACTACAATTCCCATCGGGCTGTTCGGTGAGGCCGGTGACAATTCCGGCCGAGCGGCAGTGGATACGTTTGAAATAAAACAACCCTTTTACGACAACAAAATTATGAATTCCGTTAACCAACAAAGGCTAAAGCGCATTTTCGCTATATTTTTTTGTTTACTTGGATTCGTTTGGAAAACGTAAAATGTCGGATCGATAGTTAACCTTTTTTTTTTTTTTTTTTTAAACATTATCGGTTTATATTCTTCACGGAAATCTTTTCTATTTTAGTTAGCTTTTTTTCCATCGCTGTTAACTATAATTTGTAAAAACACTAACTTATAAGCGCGAAAACACACACTCACACACATACCAATGCCAGGGGCGTGCAGAGGGTGGGACCAATGGCCCCACGTATCCACCTGAGTGTGTGTGTGTGGGGGGGCTTCCACAACAAACCACATGACCATACTGTGTTCCTGCCTGTGATGGGGTGTGGCCGCAACCCTTTTCTGGCGCCGCCTCCTCGCAGGTGTCTGCTTGAAAAGAGAACACACACATGCGCACGGACGCACACAAGCACACAGCGCAAGAATGTGGACGACAACGATGCTCGCCATGTGGATCACAGGTCAGCTCACAAGACAAAGTTCCCACTTCAAGCTGTGTTTCTGTATGCGTGTGAGTTGCAAATGTGATGTTTGTCAACATGACTGCAGTGTGTTTCATCGTGAGAGGCTTTTCCATGACAACAGTCCCACCGTCAGCGTCGACGGGCAGCCCGGGAACGGCCGCCACGGCCGCCGGCACGTCAACCAGCATGTCGACAGTTCTCATGACAACCATGCAGCAGCCAAACAACACCGGACAGTACACCACGGTTCCCGTCTCCGCAGGCACTAGCGCCAATGACACGACCGGGAATGGCACAACCGCCATGATGACATCCATGCCAACATCGGCCAACGACACGTCCGCAACCACAGGGGGCGCTACGAGCAAGACCTCTATCCCAGCGGGTAGTGGTGCCAACGTTCCCGGTTGGGGAATCGCTCTTCTGGTTCTGGGTGCTCTGCTCCTCGGGCTCCTCCTCGTCATGCTCATGGCCGTGGTTAGCGCATCATTTTAAAAATATTTATGATACAGTCAAACCTCGGTTTTCGTCCATAATCCGTTCCAGAAGGCTGTTCGAAAACCCGAAATTGTTCGAAAACCGAAACCACGCTCTTTTTAAAATAAAAATGTTGACTGAACACGTCTGCTCACAATGGAAAGCAACACGAGGAAGCGTCACTTCCTCGTCTACCCGAGGAAGCGTCACTTCCTCGTGCAAGGAAGGCGAGATGAGTCAAATGGTGCATTCAAGTACGCTCAGTTTGTTCGCGAACCGAAATTTGTTCGTCATCCGAGGCATAAAAAACTCGAAATTTTTGGTCGAAAACCGAATTGGACGAGAACCGAGACGTTCGAAAACCGAGGTTTGACTGTATATACAAATGACAGTGAAGGTCCCAGCTGCAGATTTTTGTGGAAAGTTAAGAACTGTTATTTTATTTCGATTTTCGGGAAGTAGGCCGATTTGAAGCTCAGCCAAGTTTTGGGTGAATTACTGAATTATTGAATGTCAAATCCTCATCGGTCCTGCTTTTTACACCTACATAGAGTGACATCTGTAGGCTTATTTAGTGGTTTGCACGTCTTCCTCACAGCTTTTAAGGTTCGGGGTTCAAACGGATGGATGAATATTTCCTGATGATGGTGAGGACTCTTGCACTTATGGTGTCTTCTTCTTGGCAGATATTTTGGTGTTGCTGCAACAGGGGGCGTTACAACCACCCTGACGACATCCCGCTGTACACCACGCACTCTCGCCTTTGGAAAGCCGATTCTGTCCCCGCCTATGTGAGTCACCATACGTGTCACATGTCATTGCAAGTCGTACAGGACTCATGTCAAATGCCACATGTCAAAAAGGACATCTCGCGAATACTTGAGCACATCACACACATGTCACCAGGAGAGGTCACATGATCATTTTGTACACGTTGCACGGCATAAGAACATGTCACCGGATATGCCGCGTGTCCTTAGGGACTGGTCATATAAGCACCTGGTTCCCTTTCACATCGTCAAAGGGAGACACATCACGTCACTCGGACACTCCATGTCATTTGTCAGGAAATATGCGACACTGGGTCAGGTCAAGTCATGTGACTAAGTACTGTCATCAAGAGAATATGGCTCGCCATCACGTCACTGCAAGAAATCACGCAAACATCAGTTGGACGTGTCAACACATCAATAGGTCGCCTCGCATCCGAATCAGAAGAGCTTTATTGTCATTGTACAGCAACAAAATGGAACAGATGCGACAAGAAACAGAAAAAAAACCAATGACCAACGGGGGTTACGCAGTGCGAGTCCACTGGGTCGCCTTTGACAGTTTTCGCAGATGTAAAGAAAACATGAAGTGTGTGCGTGTGGGGGGGGGGGGGGGGGGGACAGTCATAGACAAAGCTTCCTTAGGGGAGCACAGTGTGTATTTTGAAAAAATAAAATAAAATCACACGTTACATGTCATTCACTCTCATGCAGTATTTTTAAGCGGCTGCATGAAGGGTATTACGTCCCAAAAATGTCCCTCTTCCAATGTGCAACAACTTTTTTCCACTTATAATTTTTTTTCACTTTCAAACCCTCAAAATGTTCAGTGGGAATTGGCCAAGACATAGATATACATCCTATGCAAAATTTCAGCTTCGTGGAGTTATTTTTCACTGTTTTGTCTGTGGTGTCCATTTGTCCAACAGTCCAAAATCGTCCAAAGTGTCCGAAATGTCCAATTTTGGGATGATTACTGCATGGGGGCTAGGATAGGTGTTACATATCAATAGGCCAACTAAATGTCACTTGTCAGGTGACACACGTGACAAATATCCTCCGTGTTAATTGAAGAGCTCCCACGTGTGAGCGGCAGAGGTACAAGTTGATCTTGTTGTTGTTTCAGAAGGACATGGACAAAGACACCAAGAGGACCAAGTGAGAAGATGTCACATGACCAGAATGTTTTTTGGTTTTTTTTGCTGATTGCTGATGATTCTTTATGATGACTAAATCAACACGATCGACGACAATCTTGAGAAGACGTTTCGGCGCGGTCAAGGAACGCCTTTGTGTTCTTTTTATGTGTTCTTTTGTGTGTTTTTACAGTTCAAGGTTCAAGCGAGTGGGTTCGGCTCGGTGAATTCGAGCATTGACGTTTTCCTTTGTCTCTGTGAAGAGCGCGCCAATTCATCAATCGTTAATAAACAGCCGCTCTCAATTCTTTTGCCGTTCCCATTTATGACAACATTCCCGTTTTGTCCATTGGGAAGAGGGCGCTCCCCCACGTGAACCTTCCCACCGCCTCGCTAACGTGGAACATGGCAATCATACGGGCAAAACTGCTCTAGAGTGATGAATACCTTGGTGACATTTAGACAAACGGTGGATTGGCCAACAATGTCAAGACATGTAGAAAAATGACGGATTGGTCACCAGGATCTCTTGGGGCACAGGCAGACAGACAGTAGATTGGTTGTCAGTCAGTCAGTTCTTATCCAATGTAACGACACACAGCAGATGACATAAAAATTGTTTGGGACGATATAAAACAAAAACAAAGAAGTGATGGGTTTTGAAAAAATAAACAAAAAACATCTCATTTGAGAAAAATAAAACTAAGTCGTTGGTTTTGGGGGAAAAAAGTCAGCTGCTTTGAAATCAAATCAAAACAACTCAGGTATTTTGCAAATAAAAATGAAGGACGTGTGTTGCGTGAACATGGCAAGAAAGCTAATTTGATCTGCTCATTTCGTTTGACTCAACAAAATTGTTAAATACATGAAGAACATTTTTGTTTTTTTGTTGTTGTTGCCAGGCAGGTTTGACTGAGCAGCACACGAGTGTGGCTTGTGTCACGCGTAAGAAGAAAGGCAAATATTCAAGTTCGAAAACGTCGGACTTTCTGTCAAGAGAACCGAGGCGTCGCTTTATTGATGCGTTATCGCTGGCGCCCTTTTGGGGGCAGGAGTGAATCCAGCGCCCGGCCACTTTCGGTATTCGAAGAAGACTGACTTGAACGTCATCGCTCTCGTGTCGAATCGGGGGCGAGTATGCCGTTTTAGCCCCGCCTCCTCCAAGAACCCGCCATCGGGAATGAAACGGAAAAATAAAGACAACAAGAGCAGCGCGACGCAACACGCAGTGACGCAAACCAAATACGACACAAAACAACGTCCATGTAAGCCCAACTTTTGTTCGACTTCATGACGGCCTCCGGAGGCCTCTCAAATGTCGTCTTGAATAGAGCGCCAACTCGGAAGCTTGAATACAGGAGACCGAGGCTAACGTGTTAGCAGCCAGGCTGACGACATAAAACGACACACGACGGCCAAGTCAGTTTTAACTCCTGTTCAGTCCAAATTAAAAGAAAAATAATGACGTCGATCGGAACACGCCAAGAACAATAAGGTGTCGTTATCAGCAACGTTAATTTCATTGAATGGTCGGTAGAAAACAAATGAGATCGTATACGTCTTTATATTACGTGATTTTATTTTGACAGTCCTGAAGCAAGACCTTTACACAGCGTTTTGGATGTTGGCGCCATCTGCAGTCATGCATATTTACGTCATAGCAGTCGTTTTGGGATTCAAGCGTGCAGTCTTCAATGAGCAAGCTGAACTGATTCTGATTCTGACCATGTGATCACGTGATGAACAACACACGTGTGATTACGTACATGTACCGTACATACATGACTCAGCTCTGGGCTGAAATTTCACGTTGACCCCCAAATAAACTGTAACTTTTACAGGTGAACCTAACATAACTTTACAATGCTTAATGTTGATGTACTTTTCCCTAACTTGCTGTTCAACAACGAGGAGCTCAGAGGCAAAAGAAAAATTTCACAACGATGAACATTCGTCATCATGAAACTAACAACACGCCCCGAAATGGATCACCAGTACTTCGTTATCAAACAAGAACAAGGGCTGCAACTATCAGTAATTTGAATAATTGATGAATCTGCCCAGAATTTTTTTAACGGATCAGATAAAGAAACAATTAAATTTCCATCCGTTAAAAAAGAAATAATAATAAAATCATTTTGACAGGACTGAAAATTCACAAATGCATATTAACTCACAGGTCTGGTGCAGAACATCCATCCAAAAAATCAGCAAAAATGTTGATCATTGTTTTTCTCAACGTAAATGCAAACGATTGCAAAAGTCTGCTTTCATGGTAGATGTAAGAAGTCAGAGAATATTTTGCTGTAGAGAGAATCAGTTATTAAAATAGTGTATTCATTGTTGCACATCTCGCTTAGTGTATCATCAGCAGGTTGCAACAGAGGCACTGGAAGAGTCACTGAAAGAAAAAGAAGTGGATGTCCTTGGAAAAATAATTTTGGGGGTAAAAAGGGACGTGGATTCAAAGGTTTAGGGACGGTCAAATGATGTTGACTCTGTAGGTTTATCCTGAAAGGCGACCTGGAAGCTCAACTTCCTGAACATTTTGGGAGTAGTGGGTGAGGAGGAGGAGGATGATGATGATGGTGGTGATGATGATGATGATGATAATGATGGTTCTGATGTGCGTGCTCAGATATGAGTGACATGTCAAAGAAAGCGTCAGGTGTGCGAGCATCATCGCCCGAAGCAACAGCCAAGCGTCCGGAGACGTGGCGGGAAGACAAGGAGTCGGGCGGCAAGAAAAGCGCGGTCGGCCAAAAAGACGGCGGGCTTCCCGTGCAGCCGGGGGGACATGAGCTGGCGTCGCTGTCCGAAAGTGAGGTCGGCGTGGCGACAAAGCGCACCAAGAAAAGTGTGGAGCGACTGGACTTGCAGGCGCCCCGACACAAAGAGCTGACCATCGCACACGGTACGTTGGCCTTTTGCCGCCGCCAAAACATGGCCGCCCTGGCGCTGATGTGTCGCGTGTGCGCGCGCGTGCAGGAAGCGGCGACAAGCTGGGAGACATTCCGCGCACCAACTTCCAAATCGGCAAACTTAATTCCGAAGAACTTAAGCCACTGCACGGCATCTTGTTTGAGCGGCCAGGAAAGGTAAGGAAAAGCCAGTGGGGGGGTTGGGGTGGGGTGGGGGGTGGGGGGGGGGTACTTTGCCTGTCGACAAGGACTTAATTACTTGTATGTTTCTACTTCTTCTGAGGTGGCATCAAAACATTGAAATCAATATCGGATCATTTCACGAGCCAAAGAATTGACCATCAGTGGTGTAGTGACTAACAAATGCCAGCGGAGGGCGACCTTGCATCACTTTAGATTTGAGCTCAGCATAGCTTTGGAGTAGAAGATCAAGATTTAGCCAATGAAACGTGTTTTGTTTTTTGTTGTTTTTTGGGAAACATCAGAAGCCTGTTCACATATTTTTATTTTAAGGGCCAAAAACAGTAGCGTCAAAGTCACTGTTCTGCTTTCCTTTTTTTCTCGACTTTTTGGGTCACAATTGGTCATGTTGTCCCGCTGAACAAAGAGAACAAGTTGGTGACACGTTGTTTTGCCCGCGCAGGTTCTCTTGTGACCAAAAGACAAAATTGCGCGACTGGTGCCCGATGAGCGCAAACGCTATAAAAGGGTTTTTAGCCGAGTGTCGAGGTCGGTCGGACCTTCCCGTTTCCTTTGGGCCGCTCTCAAACGTCGAAGAGAAGGTTCCAACTCTGTCCGGATTTTGCAGGCCTCGCTGCAGGTTGTGACGCGTGTGCTTTGACAGATGGCGAGTGTCAAGAAGAACCTGCGCCTCTTCAACGGTTTCCCTTTCTCCGCCGGCAGCGACCAGTACCTCAAGAAGCGAGACAAACTTCTCAAGTAAGCTCGCAGCAGTTGGCCCCGGTGCTCGCTCGCTCGCTCTAACCGCGCCGCTTGTCCGATGGCTTGCGACAGGAACTCCCACTTGACCAACGCCAAACTCAAGCTGGTTTGTAGCATTTTGGACCTGGGGAAGAACGGGACTCAGTCGGAACTGGTGGACAGGATCATGACCTTCCTGGTGGAGCCCAAGGACAGCGGAAAGGTCAGCGACTGCTCCGTCACTCGCACAAGATTGCCCTCGTGCTGCTCCTTACGGGTCGCGGCGCGGCGGCTAAGTCTCAAGTCTTAACCGTCAAGTTTAAAAATAAAAAAAAGTCCAGTCGTCACTTGTCCAGGTGGGTTTTCCCACTGGCTCAAATGCTCGCCGATAAAAATTCTGCCGTTTGTTGAGTCCAGTGGCACGAGGCACTGCTCATATTTGCAAATGTTTGGTCGCAAGTCAAAGCCAAAAATAAAAAATAAATGGCCAAGCGACGTCTCGTTATCTGGACAAACTGAGAAGTCAATTCATGTGTATTTCTAGACCCCAAACCGTGGTCAAGTCAAGACAGACTTGCGTAAATGTGCACACCGTCTCGTAGACCAGGACAAATGGAAACCAGCAAGACTTGTCCAGTCATGTCCTTCCCAACTTTGACCAACAAACAAGGTTCCCACGGGTCCTTAAAGTTCATAAAAATCAATTTTAAAAAAACGTAAACGTATGTTCTTAATTGTCCTTAATTTTCAGGGAAATGTTCTAAAATCAATAAAAATCCTTAAAAAAAATATTTTTATTTGAAAATAGACGTTTTATATTTTCTAAAGTTACATTTTTCTTCGTGTACTTTATTTGAAAATGATTTCAAGTATTTTTCCATTTTCCTTACAGGTAGGAAAATGAAAATTTGACATACAGCATATCAAATAAAGCGTATTGCTGAATCCCCGGCTAAATTGAGAAAAAGTCCTTAAAAATGGCTAAATTAGCCCTCAATAGTCCTTAAAAGGTCCATAAATAAAAAGCAAGTGGAAGAGTGGGGAACCCTGATTGAAGTCAAGTCATGTGACCGCGCTCATTCCCCTCCTCTGTTGGTTCCAGCCTCTTCCCGTGAAGAAGAAGCAGCGATCCAGGAAGAAAACATCCGCCGACTCGGCCGCCAAGAGCAAGAAGACGAAGAGCAACGGCAAGAGCAGACGGCTCTCGTCGTCGTCCTCGTCCAGCCTCAAAAAGTCCAGAGCGCCGAGTAAGTCCAAAGCCATCGTCATGGACTCAAGCAGCGACGATGAGGAGGAGGAGGACGAGGAGGAGGAGGAGGAGGGAGAGGAAGACGAAGACAAGGTACCCGATGGCAAAGCCTCGGACACGGAAGACAAGTCGTCCCGTACGGATGATGAGGAGCGGGAGGAAGAAGAGGACAAGGTAAGAGGACAATAGCACAGCGATTCCTTCAGTTGGACTTTGTTGGCTATATTAGCTGCCGTTCAATTCATCGTCTCCGTCGTCCACTCGATCAAAATGCACGCGGTGAGAGCGAGTCGGGAATGAGTCGATGATTTCGAACGCAGGCGGATTGAATTCGACTCTAGTCGTGAGTCGATGACTCCTTTCTGCCTTCGAGTCGGTCCCCGCTCGAGTTGTTTATTTGGCCTCAGTCAGTCCAAAAACCTCAAAATGATTCCCAACACTGCCAATGACTTAGAGTCTGTATTAATTAATCGTTTCATCACCTATGTAGTCCTCTGCTTAAAAAAAAAAGAACAACTTTGGAGTCATTTGGGTGCAGGGAATGAGTCCATGATTCCCATCTTGGACGGTTGTTTAGCAGGACTCGGTTGGCTGTTATTGGACGCGTCGTCTGAGCCCACGCATCAACGACAACGCGTCGTCCACGACTGTACGAAAACAATTCCTCGCGTTCAGTCAATTATTTAGTTGTTTGATTTTGTGGCTACATGAGCCATTACGAGATGGATTGTTTTACCCCGAGGACCCCCCGACTAATTATGGGAATAGACGCCAGGGCCAACCGCAAAAAAATCCACACTTATTAAATCTTGAAGGGGACAAATAAAAGCAGGGGAGCTATTTTTAAAAAACAAAATAAAATAAAATTGGTGCTGTCGCATATGCGGAACAGCACACATGTGGAGGTCTACTGTAGACCACTGCTTTGAAGTAATTGTCAACACGGGCAGTTATTCAGTCCAGTTAATTGTTTCAGCGCAAGCATCACATAACAGTACAGTCAAACCTCGGTTTTCGAACGTCTCAGTTCTCGATCAATTCCGTTTTCGACCCAAAATTTCCATTTTTTTCTGCCTAGGATGACGAACAAATTTCAGTTCTTGAACGAACTGAGCGCACTTGAATGCACCATTTGACTCTTCTCGCCTTCCTTACACGAGAAAGTGACGCTTCCTCGTGTTGCTTTCCATTGTGAGCAGACGTGTTCAGTCAACATTTTTATTTTAAAAAGAGCGTGGTTTCGGTTTTCGAACAGTTTCGGTTTTCGAACAGCCTTCTGGAATGGATTATGGACGAAAACCGAGGTTTGACTGGACAGTATATTGTTCAGTACGTAAAAATCCGAATCAAGTGATTCAACATTCACTCATTCCCGACTCCTGAATCACTACAAAGGGCTGAAACCATTAATGGACCCCCCCCCCCCCCCCAACTATAATGGGATTTTTAGTGGACCAGTTTTGGTCCACTCCATCAAAAATGTGTGTCTAACCATAAAGGAATAATGAGTCAGTGAGTTACGTGGCATGTGCACTTCTTTTAATTTGCCAATGTCCTGTCATGTGAGCAAGCCGGAATCCAAGAAGACTCCACCTCCGAGGAAGCGGGTCAGGAGGGACATCTCTGACAACGACTCGGACATCAATGAGGTTTAAAAAAAAAAAAAACAACAACAACAAAAAAACAGACGAACTCGCCATACTGCGGCTTTATCCGTCCCTCTGCCTGCGTGACATCACTTCCTGTTTGTCAGGCTAAGAAAAAGAAGCCTGGCCCCAAGACCAAGAAGGCCGGCAGCAGCAGCAGCAGCAGCAGCAGCAGCAGCAGCAGCAAGAACACCAACGCAGGTGAGAGCCGTGGCGTCAGCGCGACATGCCCCCTTGAGTTTTAACCACCTCACGTTCGCTGCCACGGCAGCCGACGACACATCGGACAAGGACGAGCCGCTCATCAAGATGATCAAACGAGCGCCGAGCGACGATGAGCTGAAGGAGACGGTGTGCACGCTCCTCAAAGACGCCCACCTGGCCCAGATGATCATGAAGCCAGAGGGTGCGTCCTCGGCAGCGCCCTTGTTCTCATCCGTTGTTCCCTTTTCAGGTGTTTTGACACGTATCCCAATCACGATCTGAGCGGCAGGAAAGACGTCATCAAACAGTCTGTCAAATCTGTGAGTGTCGCACGCGCACGTCCGCTCAAGGCTCGACTTGTGTGTTAAAAGTTGTACCTTTGTGTGCGCAGCTCATCACATGAAAAACAAGACAACCCCCCGTATGTCATCAACCGGACGCTTCTTCCTTATCAGCTGGATGCTTCTTTGCTTTTTTTGTTTTGTTTTTTATTTACATTTTTTTAGTGTGTGTCTTCTATAAACATTTTCAACGAAGTCCACTTGCTGTGTGCTTACTTTGAGAAGAGGTCATGAAAGGTCATCTGTTGCAACACAGCGCTACGTACTGTAGGTATGGGCCGATGACCACTATGCCGTAGTTTGAAAGAGTCGAGGTTTCAACAACCGCACACACCCACCATCACAGGCAATACACTCTTGTATTGCTTTTTGAGGGCACTTCTAAGCACGGCTCAATATGATTGGCTGCTTGGAGAGATCGCTAAATGAGGCACCCTTTGAAGGTCATGAAGGGGGGGGGAGGCCAGCAACTTTTTTTTTCTCTCTTTCTCGGACATGGAGGGAGGAAGATGAGAGAGCAACTGCGCAAACTACACGGATATCTTTTAGTTATGTTGATTAATATGCAGGGTTTGAAAAAAACTAAACTTAATGGTGCCAGCAGGTACTCGTTAGCCCCAATGACACGAGCGGGCTCCAGGTATGTTCTAAAAAAATAGCTCTCCAGTCACCAGTGATGGGACACTGACTCACATAATTAACACAATGTTTATGTTGATTTTATTTGAACAGATATTGACTGACGTTTCAACAAAATGAAATTGTGTTCAATGTAAAAAAACAACAACAACACATTTTTAGAGCTGTAATTTGAATGATACAGCAACATTTTTGCTCATGGTTATCCCATTAAAAGCAAATATTGGCTGCCTTTGATATAAGTTGAGTTTGTTTGGAAATATCACAAATAATCTCTCGCAATTCAAATAAATTCAAATACCATTCATCTGCTACAGACTGCCACATCCCCACAAAAAAAATAAAATAATGCACAGCAATGACCGAATTCAATAGCATTGAAAGAAATGTATCTTTTTTGTTTTGCTTCAATCAATGAGACCGTCCGGCATTGCTCCAAGATCCAAGTTGTTCTTTGGAGAGGATAAAGAATATATGATAGAACAGTGTTATATTGTGTCTGCGCGTCGCCGCGGTGTTTTTGTTCAAACGTTTTGTTGCTGAAAGCGTTTGAACGCATTAGCTCTATGGCGCATTGTATTGTTTGGTAGCATTCATCTAAATAAGATTTAGTCAGGCAAATTTTTGTGGCTGTTTTTTTTTTTTTTTTCAGAAGCGTATTCGCCATAATACTGGGGGGGGAAAAAAATTGAAAATGAGGCTAAATGTTTGGAAAGATGGAAGATTCCAAACTCAGACACACATATGACTACGCCAGTCACCTCAAATAGGCTCATTTAAATAAAAAAAATGAGGTCAAACCGTGAAATTCATCACATTAAAACAAGAAATGTACCACCTTAAAATTGATCACATTACGGTGTGTCATTTGTCACCTTATAGTGTGTGATACTGAACTTGAACCTACGTTTGAAATTCACAAAGTATAATTGTCTTCATGTTGTGTTGTGTTTTCAACGTAAACCTCAACCGGGCATGGGAACAAACAGCGTGAAGCCTCTTTTTACAACTGTGTAGTTGTGAAGTGAGTTGAGCAGAGTCACCTGACGCCACTCAAGTAGCTGCCCGCACGTCTGAGCAAAAAAAAAAAAAAAAAGTCCAAATGATCAGCATGATCACTTGCTGTCAGGCTCCTGCTGTTTCTTTTGTAATTTTTTTTTTTTTTTAAAGCATTCGCTTGTTGCTATGTGACAAGCGAGGCATTGCGCCATCTGGTGGACGCGCGACACGACACTGAACATCTTGACAGCTGATCCGAGTTGGATGTTGAGAGCTTCAAATGGGCCAAAAGTCATAGTTTGCAGTCAGGTGACCATCTGACACGTCCTGCTTGCCACCAAGAAAGAACGCGTTGTCGCTTCCCTCATGTATTTTTTTTGATATTTTTTTTTTTAGGACAACATGAGGCGTGGCCCCGCCCTCTTGCTGCAGTCACTGGCTGTCGTTCTCTCCCAGCAACCAATAGGTGGTCATCTGTCCTTTGCCTTTCATGTGCACGTCCCCTCGGAGCTCCAAATGGAAGCGGCCCGACTCCTGGAGGACGTCGCGAGTGGCCGATGATACGTGGATCTTCAATGCTGCACACACACACACACCCACACACCCACACACACACACACACACACGAATATCAGATTCAAGTGGACATGTGTAGCGGTCATTTTCTTATTGTTGCATCAATCATACAAAAGTCATCCTAAATAACATGATGCAAAAAAATGTCACTCAGGCTGTCTTTACTGCTACTGGAGGGAGCCTGATGATGATGTTTCAATACACCAAAGAGGATCTCTGAGCTCAAGTGCCATGATGAGGCAGCCATTTTGCATTCGCACAACAGCAGACAGGAAAATGCGGGGGTGATGATGAATGTGTCAAAATGCCACAACTGCCTCCATTTTTAAAAAAAATAAAAATGCCTCTTCATCTGAAATGGAATCAGATGAAAATGACCACGATAGCACTTTTTCCACCAGGCCACTTTATTACACGACAGACAAAATGATTGCGCTGGTGTATCTCGCCTGTTTCTCAGCGGGACCTCGAGTCGCTGCTCACGTTGAGAAAAAAAACATTTGCTAGCGGGCTCAGAAAAGTTGACAAATCATTGGGCAACATGCCCTCCTCTCTGTTGTGTTGAGTGCCATTTTATTACTTCAAGCAGCTCATGTCAGCAAAGATGTACTTCAGCTACGGAAGCTTCTCAAGAATAATGAGAAGGAAAAAAAAAAAAACGGGAATAATGAGAAGGAAAAAAAAACGGTCCTGACAAAGTGAAGGAAATGTAAAGATGTGTTGACCTTCTCCGGTGGACTCCATCCTGGATGACGTGTTGACCGTGTCGCCGAACAGGCAGTAGCGAGGCATCTTCAGACCCACCACGCCCGCACACACTGGACCTACGAGAGAGAGAGAGAGGTGCATTTTGGAATAATGGGCAAACTCAAGATTGACTTGCTTGTTCCTTTTGACACAACTCCGTAGATACAGTGAAACTCCTCTACAACGAAACCTACATGGGCGAAAATACCCCCTAGTGTGAAAAAAATCTTCATGCATTAACACCATTCCCACTTTCCTGCCCCTCATACAACAACAACAAAAAACCCTGTTGCGTTATACGAAATCTTTTTCTCTGCTCTTGCCTCGCGATGAGATTCACTACAGCAAAGTCTAATCCAACAGCGACCTCTACTGCTTCGTTCGGAAACGGCAACAGCAACCACCACACTGGTTTACACATGCGCAGTAGTCCAGGAAGTATTTGTTATTGTTCGTTTCAGACGCAGCTAGAACGTTGCATTGCTACAATGGCAACAAAACGGACCTTTGGATGTCAAGCGGCTAAGACAAGAAGAGCTCTGAGGCTGGAAGAGAGGCTAAAAGTGATCAAAATGAAAGACGGAGGAAGCAAAATTAAAAGACATTATCCAAGAAATTGATGGAAGTGAAAGTGAATGCTGATCGTAAATTTCGCAATTTCTTTTCCATTTTTTTCTTTCTACACTGACTATATGAAGTGTCAAATAAGTGTGTGCTCATACTTATGCACTATTGGAATAAAAATAAAGAGTACACACACGATTGTGTTTGTGTGTGAGATCAAATTTGCTACAGTGAAAAACTCCCTGTTGTGAAAAATTTCTTGCTGCAAACATGATTTCATTGTAGAGGAGTTTCACTGCACAAACATACAATAATCCATTGTGCATGTCTCCTTCAATTAGCCTTGAGGGGGCCTTAAAAACCCCTGCTGTGTGTGTGTGTGTGTGTGTGTGTGTGTGTGTGCGTGTGTGTGTGTGAGCGTCTGACCACTGTGTATGCCGATCCTGAGCTTGAGCTGCTCGTCGGGCCGATGTCGTATCCTGAAGGTGGTGACGGCGCCCAGTAGGGCGAGGGCCATGCGCGCAACCTCGGGGCCATGCAGCTTCCCGTTCCTCACCGGCAGCCCCGATACCACCATGTAGGCGTCGCCGATGGTCTCCACCTGGGGGCGCCACTCAACGTCAACACTTGAATGGAGGCGGCGGCGTGGCGGCAAGCACCCTTACCTTGTAAACGTCAAAGTTGTCTATGATGGCGTCAAAGCACGTGTAAAGGTCGTTCAGCAGCGTGACCACCTGGAAACACACGCAGGCAACTTGTTTTTTTTTTTTCCACGTTTTCTTTGCAAACTAACAGAAAAGACGGGCCGTCACGTGTCTCCCTTTGAGGAGCGCTGAAAGGGGCGCGGTGAGCGGCGCACGGGCGAGCACGTACTGACCTCCATGGGCGTGCTCTCGGCGGAGATTGCGGTGAAGCCCACGATGTCGCTGAAGTAGATGGTCACTGAGTCGAACGCTTCCGCTTGGACCGTCTCGCCGCGCTTCAACTGCTCTGCCACTGAGCTGCAAGTGCCCACAAGAGTCCCGTATTATTTCTTGTCCGTATTGAAAATCAAGTGTAGAGTTTGGGTCCGTGTGCTGGACTGTGGAGTGTTGTCATGTTATTTGGGGGGGGGGGCCTAGTATTGCGTCATGCGGTGTGGTGTGGCGTGTAGTACTGACTGCGGCAGTATCTGGTAGAGGAGCGTCTCAGCTTTGCGTTTCTCTTCATGATACGCTTGTGTTCGTTCCTCCACCAGCTCCTCCAGGTTGTTGGCATATTGTTCCATGCGTGACAACAAGTTGTCCAGGATGTTGGTCCTGGACTCTCTGCGCACAAAGATGCAGACGCCCATACACATCGATACATTAGTGAGGTTTCCCTAGCGCTCTTTTAGAGCAGTCGCCACTTGTTCAATTGTGTTGAAAGCATTTTGTGGGAGGGGCTTTCAAATGTTTCCTTCATTGGTTTCTCACTCGCAGGTTTTCCCCGACGGCAGGTTTGGTCAAGAAGCAAGCAAACTGGGGCGCACGCGCTTACTTGTTCTGCTTGCGCAGCAGCATTTGGATGTGGTTGAACTCGGGTCTCTCCGTGGGCTCCTCGGCCCAGCAGCGCTGCATCAACTGACCCAGTTCGGGACTGTGAGCGTGCGGGTCCACCATGGGTCTGAAACACGGCCATTCGCCCAGCACGACGCGGTCCACCACCTCTGCACAGGAAGGTCAGACTGCGGTTTTGCGAAAGGTCGCCTCGCCCTCAAAGCCCACGACGGATTCGCACTCTCACCTTTAGGACTGAGCGGGTCGGAGTCCAGGTAGAAGACTCCCCGACGTAGCGCCACTTCCTGGAGGATGATCCCGAAGCTGTAGACGTCGCCCTTCTGAGTGCCTTGGGCAGGAGGGGCTTCGAGCCGGAGAAGTTCCGGGGCCATCCACAGTCTCTCTGTGGGATGACATCACATACCAGGTGGATCGAGCCAATCGAGCTTTTGCGACGCTAAGCACGCGACGTGTGTCACTTACGCGCGTAGTAAGCGTGAGCGTCCTTTGCCGCTTGGCTCTCAGACTGCAGACTGCTCAGACCGTAATCGGTGATCTTCAGCACAAAGCGTTTGTCGACCACGCAGTTGGACGACTTCAGCTTGCCGTGAGACACCAGCACGCTGTTGTGGAGGAACACCACGCCCTAAGCGCATCAACAAAGACTGTGATCACGGGAACAACGCCCCACCCCCCCCACCCCCCGGCGGACGGTGAGAGAAAAAGATGAACCTTGACGATGTCATTGATGAGAGAATATTTGAACATCCAGTCCAGGGTGATGCTGTCGTTCTCCAGGATGTCCTAACGCCCACAAACAGACAGAGACAGGTGAGGAGAGAAACACTCTCACAAGATGCGGACACAAGAGGTGATACAGTGAAACTCCTCTACAGCGAAACCTACATGGGCGAAAATACCCCCTAGTGTGAAAAAATCTTCATGCGTTAACACCATTCCCACGTTCCTGCCCCCCATACAATGAAAAAAAAAACCCTGTTGCTTTGTACGAAATCTTTTCCTCTGCTCTTTGCCTCACGACGAGATTCACTACAACAAAGTCTAATCCAACAGCGACCTCTACTGCTTCGTTCGGAAACGGCAACAGCAACCACCACACTGGTTTACACATGCGCAGTAGCCCAGGAAGCATTTGTTAGGCAAGAACGTTGCATTGCTAAAATGGCTACAAAACGGACCTTTGGATGTCAAGCGGCTAAGACAAGAAGAGCTCTGACGCTGGAAGAGAGGGTAAAAGTGATCAAAATGAAAGACGGAGGAGGCAAAATTAAAAGACATTATCCAAGAAATTCATGTAAGTGAAAGTGAACGCTGATCGTAAATTTCGCAATTTCTTTCCCTTTTTTTCTTTCTACACTGACTATGAAATGAAGTGTCAAATAAGTGTGCGCTCATACTTATGCACTATTGGAATAAAAATAAAGAGTACACATACGTTTGTGTGTGCGTGTACACATTCGTTTGTGTGTGTGTGTGTGTGTGTGTGTGTTTACATCTGAGATCAAATTTGCTACAGTGAAAAACCCCCTGTTGTGAAAAATGTCTTGCTGCAAACATGATTTCGTTGTAGAGGAGTTTCACTGTACAAAGAAAGTACAGTCAAACCTCGGTTCTCGACCAATTCGGTTTTCGACCCAAAATTTCGATTTTTTTATGCCTCGGATGACTAACAAATTTCGGTTCTCAAACAAACTGAGCGCACTTGAATGCACCATTTGACTCCTCTCGCCTTCCTGACACGAGAAAGTGACGCTTCCTTGTGTTGCTTTCCATTGTGAGCAGACGTGTTCAGTAAACATTTTTATTTTTAAAAAAGTGTGGTTTCGGTTTTCGAACAATTTCGGTTTTCGAACAGCCTTCTGGAACGGATTATTGGACGAAAACCGAGGTTTGACTGTATATACACAGGCCTTACCGTAGAAGGGTATGCAAAGAAAGAGGTTGAAAAAAAGAGTACCTGGAGGCTGCCACGGGGACAGTATTCGGTGATGATGCAGGTGTTTGGAGGGTCGATACACGCTCCGATGAATCGGGTCAGATGTTCATTCTGAACGTCTCGCATCTGCATTCGTCAACAGCATTGTTACAATCGAGGACCACTCAATATGGTAGGAGATCATCACAATGTACTTGGGATGCAATGGTATCAAAACTTCACGGTACAATATCGTCATGTTATTAAGGTCACGGTATGGCGGTGTTGTCAAAAAAAAAAAAAAATGCCATTGTGTGGAAAATTAACACACTGTAACTGAAGACAAACGACATCATGCTCAAATAATAATAATAATAATAATACATTTCATTTATAAGCGCCTTTCAAAACACTCAAGGACACTTTACAATCAAAACAAGAACAATAAAACCACAGATAAAATTATAAATAATAAAAGGAGAAATTAATTTAAACTGAATATGCGATTTTAAATAGTTGACGCCGGCAACATCAAATGTTCCGATTAGAGTCAATTGCTTCAAGTAAAAAGCTATTTTTTTTAAAAAGCAATTAAAAAAAAAAATTCAATGAATAATGTAAACATGGGGGGGCGGGGGGGGGCGCAATTTCAGGGGTGCCCACCTGCTTTGCTTCCGCAAAAATCTTGAAAACAAACAAGCGCCAATCCAACAACCTGACCACGTTTTTTTTTTTTCGAGCGCTGACGCCAAAGTTGACAGCAGGGGGCAGTGTTTCACCTGCCAGACGGGCTCACTCAATCGCGCCAGTGTATCTCTCACGCTTCTCGTTTGAAACCGTCACATTATTGCCAGAATTTTGAACAGTTACATCCCCACAATCCACGACTGTATGTCACATGTTCTCCCCCCCCATCAAACGCTAATTGTACAACATGCTACATGGGAAAGATCCTCCTCACAGACCTCGCACTCATTAGGATGAATTCGTCGATACTCACGTGTTTGAGTTCAAACAGGACCTTCCTGTTCAACTCCACACGTTTCTTGTCCGTGTACTTGATGGCCACGATGTTTCCCTGCAAGAGAGGAAAAAAAAACCCAATTCTAATCGATGATCAACCGACGATGCCGGCTGCGCGACGAGCGCACGCTGACCTTGTAGTAGCCCGTTTTAGCAAACACCTGCACGTGACCGTCCGTCATCAGGGAGCCATAGTTGGAACCTCTCTGTGGACAAAGAAAGCGCGGTTAGGGCCTCGGGCTACAGTCATGCGGCGCGGTCAAGATGAGACGGACCAGAGAGAGCGTGATCCTGCTGCCGCTGCGGAGCACTTTGTCGAGGTTGCTCATGTGGATGTCGTCCCAGGAGATCCTCCAAAGCTGAGCCACCAGCTCCTTCTCCAGCTTCATCCTCCTACAGTGGCGACAACGAGCGCGACAACATTTCAAATTCAAATTTCATTTGAGTTTATTCATCGAGGATCTTTCTGGGCTCTCGTCGTTGTCATGATTCTGTTTGTGACCAACAGGTGGCACTGTAGGGCTCTCCCTGCAGCTGCACACCTGTTGGTCGTTATGTACCGTATTGGCCCGAATATAAGACGCCCTCTTTTTCAAGACTCAAGTTTGAAAAAAGACTTTTTGAACACCAAATTCATTTTTACACAGAAGATAATTACAGTACATCTGAAACAAATGATTCTAACAATATATTTGAGAGAAAAAGCAGGTTATTTTGCCTCATTCAAATCTTAATATCTGAACATTTAAAGATGTAAACTAAAGTGCAATCACATTCGTAACTGAATGGCTTCTGGTTTTTGAAATGTAAATTACATCATAACTTCTCCTCAGGTGCCGGTTAACTTAGCCGATCTTTTCTCCATTTTCTGTTATCCCTTCTATTATTTTCTTCTCTTTTAATTCTTACCGCTATTTTTTATTTTTCTTCTTCATGCTAGCGCTATTTTTATTTTTATTCTTCGTGACAGGGGTTCACTTTGGCCTGGGGAGTCAAGTTCAGCATTCGCTTCAATGATATCTGGCGCCATCTAGCGTCGTGAATTGGT
This sequence comes from Hippocampus abdominalis, assembly GCA_018466805.1. Lineage (NCBI taxonomy): Eukaryota > Metazoa > Chordata > Actinopteri > Syngnathiformes > Syngnathidae > Hippocampus > Hippocampus abdominalis. The sequence continues at coordinate 5,365,833 of CM031699.1, forward strand.
ATAACGCCTAGACCCCGAATATAAGACGACCCCACCTTTTCAGTCTTATTTCAATGCAAAAAAACACCGTCTTATATTCGGGCCAATACGGTAATTATTGCTTTAAAAGGACTCCCGGCACGACCACTCGGTGTCTGGTCATGTTTGTTTCCGTCATGGTTCTGTTCCTGTCAGTGTTTTTTGCTTCAGTCATGGTTTTGGTTTGGTACTTTGAATTCCTTGTGTTCTTAGAACTTTGGTTGTTTCGGCTTTAGTTTTCGCTGTGTTTTTATCAATACAACTCGTCAAGTTCACCCTGCTCCTCCCTCCTGCCTGCCTTTTGGGGTCCACCACCACCTCGCAACGTGACAGTCGTATCCGATGTAGATATTATAGATATTACCCCTTCCTTTTCTGGAATCTATAAGAAAATTCCTCACCTGTAAATGAAAACGGCGACTGTCAGGGTCATGATGAGGATGAAGAAGACCACTATGGACACCATCTGATGGATGGTGATGGTCTCTGTCGATACAAATAAAAATCAATCTGATGAACATGCGCAAGTGCACGCTGGTTGGCAAGCAGCGGCCGAACGGTGGAACTTACTGGTGTGGCAAGCGGGAACTTCGTTCTTCAATCCGCACACGGGAATGTCAGGTGGAGGAACTCCGCCCGGCCAGTGCAGCGACCTTCCGGGAAGGGTCGTCAGCTGCTCATCTAAGCTGTTGTACACCAGCACCATCTGGAAGCAAGCGCAACGCTCACAACTCTTCGCTCGGCACTCCAAGCAAGGGACAGGATTCGTTCAGTAAGGTTCCATTCACGCTTTCGTCCAGGAGAGTCAACGAGCTTTTGTCCATCATCTAAAAAGTTGGGAATGATGATGACAATTGGGGGAAAATTTTATTTCAGGCAATTCAAGAAGGGAGATTCACTAATGGCAAAAAAAAAAAAAAAAAGCAAAGTTTGTGATATTATCAGCCCACACGAGTGTGATGTTATTTGGACGAATGATCTTTTTAACGGTGCAACAAACATCATTAAAAAAAAAGTGATTTTGGAGGCACAAAGAAATCAGACCCCTTTTAAAATATTTATATAATAATTATTGATTTTGTTTAAATACTGCTCTTTAATGTATGAGAACATAATCTGGGGGTTTGTTTTTGACTGTGAAAAAAACAAAATTGCACATTTCAGTTTTTATTTTGGTGGTCTTTTTTGGTGTTTTGTCTATTTATTTAATAATTTTCCCAAAATTTTTGTTGTTTTTGTTGTCGCACACACTGAGGAGTGACAGGAAGTGTGTGTACCTGGAATGCGCTGTTGTTGGTATCAATCATGTCCCACAAAGCAAAATCGGACTCTCGGTCTCCATTTACGTCCAGCTGTAATGTTCCAGTGACACCTGAACACGCACACGCACACACGCACACACAAACACACACACACACACACACACACACACACACACACGTTAGTGTGGGATTGAAGGTCAGCTGACTTGGGTAATCAACACTCAGGCTGGATGACCACCAAATCCTTCAAGTGAAACAATTCCAGGGCGGCCCGGTAGTCCAGTGGTTAGCACGTCGGCTTCACAGTGCAGAGGTACCGGGTTCGATTCCAGCTCCGGCCTCCCTGTGTGGAGTTTGCATGTTCTCCCCGGGCCTGCGTGGGTTTTCTCCGGGTGCTTCGGTTTCCTCCCACATTCCAAAAACATGCACGGCAGGCTGATTGGATGCTCTAAATTGTCCCTAGGTGTGAGTGTGAGCATGGATGGTTGTTCGTCTGTGTGTGCCCTGCGATTGGCTGGCAACCGATTCAGGGTGTCCCCTGCCTACTGCCCGGAGACGGCTGGGATAGGCTCCAGCGCCCCCCGCGACCCTAGTGAGGATGAAGCGGTTCGGAAAATGGATGGATGGATGGAAACAATTCCATGTTTTTTTTTTTGTTGACACGATTTAAATCAGGGCTCACCAGCGTGTTGCCCCCAAGGGCCACATGGAGTAGCCAGCGGGCGGGCCTCTTCTAGAAATAGCTCACCAGTGATGGGATAATTATGATTTCCCAGGAATGTTGTTCTCGTGATCATTTGAAAAGATGAATACTGCCAGGACTACAATGCGGCATTTTGATATTTATGCTTTCTAATTATTATGAGAAACCATGAACATGATCAGCGTTGTCACATGAATGGATGTCATTAACTGCTAATTAAAACATACAGCCTGGTGCTGATTCTAATAGTTGGCAGAATAAAATTCTGAGACACGCTTAATCGAACGAATAATTGAAAAAAAAAATCTAATGAATAAAATAACAATTTCTTGCCCAAAAAACATATGAAGTAGAGGAAAACTGGAAAAAAACGGCCCGATTTTCCGCCTATTTTGGAGGAATTTTTGAACGTACAGTCAAACCTCGGTTTTCGAACGTCTCGGTTCTCGTCCGATTCGGTTTTCGACCAAAAATTTTGAGTTTTTTATGCCTCAGACGACAAACAAATTTCGGTTCTCGAACAAACTGAGTGCACTTGAATGCACCATTTGACTCCTCTCGCCTTCCTTACACGAGGAAGTGACGCTTCCTCGGGTAAACGAGGAAGTGACGCTTCCTCGTGTTGCTTTCCATTGTGAGCAGACGTGTTCAGTAAACACTTTTATTTGAAAAAGAGCGTGGTTTCGGTTTTCAAACAATTTCGGTTTTCGAACAGCCTTCTGGAACGGATTATGGACGAAAACCGAGGTTTGACTGTAGTTATTTTTCTCTAATGTGTACAAAATGAAATAACTAAACATAATAAAAAAATTTTTAAGGGGGGGGGGTGTTAATTTTGGACCATTTAAAAAGAGTTATGAGCCAAGTCAGTAAGCCCCTAAAAATTATGATGTCTTCTTCTTTCTTATGAAGCAGCGTTGTCCAAGTGTTGCAGAGCGTGTCACGCTCACGAGAAGTAAAAAGTCACAAGTGTAAACCTGAGACCTGTTGCCTGGCAACAGCGGCGTGTAAATCAAAGATAAGGAATTAGGAACATTACATGTGACAGCTAACAGGAAGTGACTTGTCTGAGCCTGCCGTTGTCCATTTTGTCCGAGAGGACATATTGTTCGGAGCGGCACAATGAGATTGGCAGCGGTGGGCGGGCGGGCGCTCCGCCGTGATGGATGTCCCCCCGGGGAGAACAAAGAGATGAGCACCGACCGAGACAGAGCATGGCGCTTTCGCGCCTGCCTTTCCAGGTGCGGTATCGGGCCACACTATGACATCGTCACATGCACATCTAATATTCTTTCTTCGCCAAGAAAACACTCCAATGCGTCACCATCTTTGCTCATCTCATTTTCTACATTTTAACAGGGGTGTCAAAGGTATGGGCCACGGGCCAAAATCGGCCCGTCGGAGGTCTGATCCGGCCCATGGGAATGGAGAACACATTCATGGCTATTTTTCAAGAAAAGCAAATGTTGTTGCTACTATGGTCCACTAGGGGGCAACCACTTCAATGACATCGTTGAATTGGCTGCTACTGAGGATTTGACGCCTGATATTGATGCACTTGTGAAGGCTAAAAGATGGCAAGTATCAAAGTAAGTCATATGAAATTCTGAGAATACACCTGTGTTCAAATGAATACCTCCTGTAGCAACTATTTTAGCACACTGAATAGAGAGAGAGAGCGGCTGTGCCCAAATTCGCAGGCTACGTCCTCATGAGAACGCATTTTCGGCCGCATGAGGCCAGCCACTCCCACTGAAACTCCACCGCAAATAGTTTCCAAACACGAGAAAGACAATTCGCAGGCTGTGTTCCTTCGAGGCCCTCAACGGTTCCTCCTCTTGTAGCCCCCGTGGACCAAATCAACCGTGGCAAATTCGGACAGTCTTAAAGTGAGGTCGAGGTCGGTCGAGTGGCGCCGGAATTGCCGTCATGCGGCTGAAAATGTCTTCTGAGTATTGGGCCTGTGAACGTGGACACTGGCATTGGGGGGCAGAATTATGACTCCCACGAGGCAGGACAGCACGATTGGCTGTTGCATTCACGCAATAATGCACGCAATGAAGTATAAAGTGCTTGTCTGTTTTATTATGCGCCCAGGAGGCTCAGCAAGGCGGGCACACAGGAAGGAGTAGCAGTCAGTTGATGTATATATGTGACAACTTCTGCATTCTATTTCAGGATGACGTCATTGTGGAAAGTACATTACGATGGGGGCGCTCGTTTTGCTTCTTCACACACAGTGCGCAACAATTTTTTTTTTTTTCAAGGGGGAAAAGGGGATTTGGCGTTTTTGACTTATGAGCGTGGTCACGGAACTAATTCAACTTGTATCTCAAGGCACCATTGTATTTATATGGTAGATTGTTGTATTTTTTTTTTTTTTTTTGCTACCACATGTTTAAAATACATACACTGATTTTAATCCAATCAATCAACTGAGGCAATTTGTGGAAGTGCGGTGAGAACCCGTCATTGACTGACAGCACCAGCACCCTTCGTCTGTCATGTCCACTTCATATCCTCAAGTGTCCGCTGCTGGGAAAGCAAACAATTTGTGTGTGTGTGTGTGTGTGTTGAGAGGCGACACTCTGAAGGGTGTGTGTGTGTCTTGCACTCTGAAGACATTTCAAACAAAGCTTGTGATTGTTATGATGGATGACACGCTGATGGATGACCAACCAAAACAAAGAGAATGAAGGACAAATAAAGCAGAACACACACACACACACACACACACACATTCCCGACAAAGTGATTGGGGCAAGTGCAAGTCTGACCTGACGTGTGTGGATGTGTGTCTGTGTGTGTGTGCGTGTTAGACACAAGCGTGGATTTTCATTCGCCTCTCATCGCACTCGCACAAACAAAATCCCGGCCCATGCCAGTCGTGAATCATAGTTTAAAAAAAATAAAAAATCCTGTCCTGTCTCGCTTCGGTGGAAACGACTCCCACTCCCGTGCTGCTCTCATTCAGAATGACTCCCACTCGCGTCACACTCCCATTTTGGAGGTCAGCTACTTTCAAAATGGCCGCGCATCCGTCAGTTTTTTTTTTTGACTTGATTTGACTTGACAAAAGAAATAAACATTATGGTGACCCCCCCCCCCAAAAAAAGAGAGAGAGATGTAATTTCAACTTATTATGAAGATTAATGCATAATTTCGCCCCAAAACTGAAACACATCTCAATGCTATACTAGGTCTCACTTTACATGTTCTTAACCCCCATGCAGTAATTATCCCAAAATTGGACATTTCGGACACTTTGGACGATTTTGGACTGTTGGACAAATGGACACCACAGACAAAACAGTGAAAAATAACTCCACAAAGCTGAAATTTTGCATAGGATGTATATCTATGTCTTGGCCAATTCCCACTGAACATTTTGAGGGGTTGAAAGTGAAAAAAAATTAAAAGTGGAAAAAAGTTGTTGCACATTGGAAGAGGGACATTTTTGGGACGTAATACCCTTCATGCAGCCGCTTAAAAATACTGCATGAGGGTTAAAAAGACTTCTTCTTAATAAGTCTTCTTAAATTATACTGTTATGTTCATATTTCTTCATTTTTAGCTGGTCAAAAACCCCCGATAAAGACAAAAGTTTGCACGCAGGTGCTTGAAAGAAGGCGAGGTGTTTGTTTGAAAATGGCAAGAGTCAAACGGACCTTGAAAGGTTCTGTTCCACATCCGGTGGGTGACCACCTCCCCCGGAGGCCGCGTGCCGGAGGCGCTCATGGTTTCGTTGAGCGCATGCGTGTAGAGCATCAGGCCGTCGTAGAAACCTCCGGCGATGATGTTCATCTGGAACGCACAAAGGTGGCGTCATGCAAACAACTTTCATTTGAGCCGCTTGTGTGTTAAAAAGCAGTCGTTGTTTCGTGGGCTTACAATCACCATAACATCAATTCTAACTTATGTTAGATTCACCAGCTAATCTTGATCTTCTACTCAAAATCTGTGCTGCTCTCAAACCAAAACGGAATCCAACGCCGGTATCGGTTTGCTTGTTTTCATTTCAGTCTAGCCAAGCTGAGAGCGAGAGAACCGCCTCCACGGCACCGCCATGAAAAAATGTGCTTGACCAATAGATGCGTACATCCGTGTCAGGAAACCGACTGTCAGTATGTTGAAATATACTGAAAACATCTGGAAGTGGTCAAACTCTCTTCCAAAAACCTCCCTCTCATGACTTGGCTTTGCTTTTGGTTTGTGATTTGTTCACCTTAAAAGTGAAACTTTCAGTCCTCACATGATTCACCAATTTCTGTCAGCAGCAGCGCCTGGCACGACCCAGACTGATTATTGATATTGGGCCGAAACGCGTCGCGCCTTATTGTTGTATATCTCAACGTCTGTTGTCTCCTCGGCTTGGACGCCACGTGAGAATACACAACACAAATACACAATCGCCACTCAAATGTGACTTAGTGTTTGCTGACATTTATTGCGCTCGCTGAGTGCGTGTGTGTGTGTGTGCGCGTGTGTGTGTGTGTGTGTGTGTGTGTGTGCGTGTGTGTGAGAGGGAGAGCTAAGCTCATTAGTGTCTCTCAGCTGTCTGCTACTGATTAACTGGCTTTACAAGCAGCCCGACAACCTGCTCATGCCACACACACACACACACACACACACACACACACACACACACACACACGCACGCGCACACAAAGGCTGTGTGTGATAAGGGACACAGGGTAGTGCAGTAATGTGATTACGTGTATTGCTGCATAGAGCAAAGTGGCTGATAGCAGCCGCTTGTAAAGATCGGTGCAACATTTGGATGGAGATGAACGCACGTTAGCTTAGCCTTCAGCGCGGCGCGGAACGGCTATTTTTATTCGTGCGTACGTGCGTGTCCACACTGACCAGCGAGTCGTCGATGGTGTAGTTGAACATCCTCTTGGCGTCCAGCTTCAGGTTCTCCACAAAGTTCTTGTACTCGGCGTTCTGAGGCTCGCGATATGTGAGGATCTTCACACTCTGGACAAACAACACGCATGACCGAAAAGGAACGTCATGTGAGCGAGACAAGACAGATACACATATGATGTCACGTATGACAAGACATGAACAACACATGACTCACGCCATGATGCCAGTGACATGTATGGCGCACGTCATGAGCTTAACAGGGCAAGAAAACACATGACGCACATGCATCATATCAACCTGACATGTATGACACGCATCATGTGAACAAGGCAACAATACAGAGGACATGTCATCAAGTCGGCAACATGTATGACACTTGGCGTCCTGTCATAGCACATCTGACACGTGTCATTAGGTCAGCAACATGTATGACACGCATCATCGTGTCAACGACACAAGACACCAACATGTGACATATTAGCAACATGTATGAAATAAGTCCTCATTTCAGCAACACGTACGACGCACGTCATCCTCTCAATGACATGAATGACACACGGCAATGACATAATACATACAAGACCTTGTTCACATGTATGACGGACGTCATTATCCAGAATGGCAAGCGTGACACGTCGTCTTGCGAACAACACGGACATAAGACGTTATTCTACAGAACACGCAATGACACACGCCATTATGTCTGTCATTCTTCAACGTAACACGTATGACGCATGTCATGTCACGAAGGACTGGTGAGACATGTCAACAAGGCGACAACACGTGTGAGACACATCATCCTGTCAACACAGGGGTCGGCAAGCCAAAATGTTGAAAGAGCAACATGTATGACAGGCATCATGACTGAACATAACTCGTATGACACACGCCTGTAAACAACGCATCCGTCACAAGTCTTGATGTCGCCGAAACAACAACTTGTGACGTAGACAGCAGCAAGTGGGGACTAACATGTCGAGCGTGGTCCGAGCGTGTCAGTGGACAGACACGGCGAAGCATGTTCAAAACACATGCGGGGGGGGGGGGGCGGGGCTACCTGGAAGGCCTCCTTGGCCACGGCGTCGTCGGCGTCGCCGCGTGCCCACGGCTGCCGGCGCTCCGACTTGAGGCTCTCGCCAAACACGTCGATGAAGAAGAAGACGTATTGCTCGTGGGGAAGGTCGGCGCGGCGGAAGTGCACCATCAGATTCCTGAACACGTCGGGCGAGCAGCACACGAACATCACTGAGGAAGACACGCACGCACGCACACAAACACACGTTTTTTTTTTGTTAGTTTGCTTTGCGCAGAATAAATATCTGACTGGTTGAGCTAAATAGTCTGTGATGTTGACCCCTCTGATTGGTTAACTTTGATGGGCGCTTGATTTACAGCAGAGGAAGATGTCGCACATGATTAGAACTCGATTTTCAAGGTGAACATTTGAAGAAAAAAATTTGCGAGGTGAGGGCAACCCACAACGGTGCTGGCGGGTTTGTTTCAAGCCAAGAAATCTTTTTTTTGGGGGGGGCACTTTCAGAGTAGCGTGTACCGTGTATTGTATCTACCTGTAGCTTTTAATTTCGATAAACACTTAGAGCATTGGTGTCAAACATACGGCCCGCGGGCCGGCCCCGGCCCCCAAGGAGATTCGGAACCGGCCCGCGGGATAATTTAAAAGTGAAAAAAAAATGCATTAACCCCCATGCAGTAATAATCCCAAAATTGGACATTTCGGACTGTTGGACAAATGGACACCACAGACAAAACAGTGAAAAATAACTCCACGAAGCTAAAATTTTGCATAGGATGTATATCTATGTCTTGGCCAACTCCCACTGAACATTTTGAGGGGTTGAAAGTGAAAAAAAATTAAAAGTGGAAAAAAGTTGTTGCACATTGGAAGAGGGACATTTTTGGGACGTAATACCCTTCATGCAGCCGCTTAAAAATACTGCATGAGGGTTAAAGACACAGAGTGAATATTTTAAATAAAAAATGCAATTCGTGGATTATCCGCTAGGGGGCACACCGTTTTGATCACAGGTAGAAGACAACATTGTTTTGATCGGGGAAGAAAACAGCAGTCTCAGTCTATCACTGAGATAGACCCAACGCAGCAAATGATATGAAAGCGCCAATCGATGCTTCTTGAGACCAAAATAAAAGAAAGAGATGATATTTTGGTGATTCATAGCACAGTATGGTATAATGTGAATGGTTCGGCCCACTTGACATCTATCGAGTCCGTATGTGGCCCACAATGTGATATGAGTTTGACACCCCTGACTTAGAGCGAAGTGAGATCCTGGACTTGTTTGGAGGTGTTGAATTGGAAGGTCAAGCTGAGTGTGTTTCTCCAAACCTCAAATACGCCACATCCCTCCGTTTCTTCTTCAATGCCCCAGAGAGTCCTCTTAGGGTTTTTGTACATTATTTTGCAACATGATGTTGTTATGAAGAGGTGGCTTAGTTCACTTGAGTCCCCGGTGAAGGCTCATATCCCAACGTCCCCGCCCGCCACTGCCGTTTATTGAGTGTCGAGTGACGCATTTGGTGAGCGTTTTCGTGCGGTATTTGTTGTGTATTTGGTGTGTGGTAGTGGTCGTATCGGTAGTGCGTGCATGCCGTGTCTCGTCTTCCTCTCATGCGTCAGGAAGTCTCGGGAGCGGCGTCACAAGTGCCGCTGCTGTTCCTGTTCCAGCGCCTCTATTGTTCCACTGGCAGGAAGTCAGCAGTAAAAGCGCCCATGTACGCGCACACACACACACACACACACACACACACACACACACACACACACACACGGCTAAAACAGTGGAAGCTAGAGTGCACCCCTAAACAAACCTGAATTAGTTGAGCTCCTCCCACTGTGACATGCATCAACGCTCGCCATCTTGGCAGGATGAATTTAACTTAAAAAAAATAAATAAACGTTTGCTCTTACCTGCCACAGTAATATTATTGGAAGACAAGAAAAAAACAAAAATTAGAACACACAGTAGTATTTTTTATTTGATGTTGTAACAAAAACATCTCAGCGACAAGAAAAATAAACAATAAAACCCTAAAAAAAACCCTATAAAAAATACCTGTGTGTTGTAAAAGTTGTGTTTTTTCTTGTTTTCAGAAAATACTGAAAAATGATGTGGCTCATTATGGCTGACACACACGTATGCGTGCATGGTGTGTGTGTGTGTGTGTGTGTGTGTGTGTGTGTGTGTGTGTGTGTGTGTGTGTGTGATGGCATTTGTAATGGGTGGCAAATGTCTGACACTGACATTTATGCTCTGATTTGCTGACTATATATCATTTTTCCAAAAGTCAAAGGGCACCCACCACCCTGAAAACAGGACGTGACCTCAGAAATCCGACAGATTTTCCTGACCGAGATGAATACACACACACACACACACACGCACACACACACACACACTCACACACAAAACCACAATTACTTGGACGCTGTCTTGCTCTGAAGGAAGTGAGCTGAGGAGCTTCATTTCGATAAAAGTAGTGCTTTGCTACCATTCTGTGGCATATTTGCCAAGGACGTATATGAAGACAAAAAACAACAACAACAAGCAGAAGAAATGAGGAGAAGAGGGAAGTTTTACTTGTGAGAGATAAGGCGTTTCATTCGGACAAAAGTCGCGCTTTGACATCTTCTTGTGGCATCTATAGGTAAATAAAAAGCATTACGAGGGGATATCAATATCTTGTTGAAATTATCGGCACAGCTGGTCCCGATTGCCCCCCCCCCCCCCCCGACGTGTCGCAGAGAAAGTTGGGGCCCGTTTATGCAAAGCAGCTTTCGGAATCTTCATTCAAAGCAGCTGCTGTGATGTCATACGCGACGTAAGCCAAAATCCAAAAAGCAAGTCTTGCCATTGTGCCTCATTTTGTCATCTTTCCACCCAATGTGGTCACCGGTCGTATTCCCGCGATGACGGAAAGCTCTGTGTGTGTGTGTGTGTGTGTGTGTGTGTGTGTGTGTGTGTGTGTGTGTGTGTGTGTGTGTGCGTGTGTAATCGTTTGTCACAAGCTAACATCTGGCTGTGCATTAATGAGGCACAAAGTCTAAATTTAGATCTCGTGAGCTTAAATTTTATTCACACGAGCTCCTTTAAGAATTTAGCGTGCCCCCCGCCTTCGCTGCTCGGTAAACTCGTAAAAGCGACGCCGACGGCGGAGTGAAAATGTTGGGAGTTTTGTGAAAATAACAATCAAATGTTAGGATGGTGGCGAGAAAGCGGGCGAGTGGAATGAGCGTGTTTGTCAGGAAATAGCTGTACATCTGATAGGCCCGCCGCAGCTTCCTTATAAGGCCGCAGGTTGCTGACCTCGGTTAATGAATGTCCTGTTGGGAGGCGGCTGGGAATGCGCGCGCACGCAAACACACACACACTTATTGTGTACGACGTGGCGCTCGTGTAGCATACGGTGCCCAATCTAAGGCTCAGGGTGGATTTTGGAGCCACGTGGCTGATATGGTTTGCCTGCGTTGATGCTTGTCAAACGCTTGATGCAAAATCCCCCCCCCCCTCCCCTCGGGCCCAAAAATGACCGGCTCCCCAAACACCACTCTAATGAGCAACAGGAAAATAAAGAAGCGTAGTCATCGTAAGTCTTTATCCAAAAAAAACAAAAAAACAAAAAACAAGACACACGTATGCCGTAATTTTCCCAAAATAAAGTCCATACTTCACGTGCAAAATTTCAAATGATACAAAAATAGAAATTATTTGACGGAGTTGCTATATTCTGGAAAAGAAAAAAAATCTCACGGCTTGCTATCAAAAATATAATATCAAGAAATATCAAAAATAAGTCTTGCAGGATTTTTAAAAATTGAAATTAAACAACAAAGTTTTAATATTAGGTGAAATAGACAGAGCTGAAAACCTGGACTCGCCCATTTTTAATATGCTTTTATTTATGTTTTATCATTTATATTGATTGATATACGTTTTGTTCTTCGATTTCTCCCTTTCGTAATTTTGCTGCCGTAAATTGGGAATTTCTCCATTGTGAGACAAATAAAGATTTTCTTATCTTATCTTAAAAAAACATTTTTTAATTAACGAGGGCTCATAATATAGAAAAAAAAGTCCAAATGTTCGAAGCAAAACCAAGCAAAAAAAACGGACCTAAGTAACGATTGAATTGCTCATTGCTCATTGAAGCTGAATACAAATCGTGCGTCAATTGAAGTTGAGAAAAATAACGAGAAACTTGTCATTTGTTTCCTTCTGCTTTGGGAATATTTTGTTGAGATTAACGTTCGGCATCCCTGAATGTCACTTGAAGTGAATTTATTTGAAATGTTTGCATTCCTTGAAAAATAACCATTCCACTTGTTTTTTTTTGTGTTTTTTTTTTTTTGCTGCTACTATTTGATTATTTTTGTAATTCTTCTTCTTCTTAAAATGTTTTCCTTGATTTTGCAATTGTGAGCTAAGCTAACGTGGTAGCTAGCGTTCCCGGAGTACCTCGGGCAGATACAAAGCGGTCCAAGCTGGCGTCTGCCATCGATCTAATGGGGAAAGTGGGGCTGGGGGCGGGGGGCGGGGGGGCGTCTCATGTTTCCGCTGCAGCTGCCCTGCGGCAAACATGGACGCTAATGGCGGTGCGCACCAGTCGACGAGCGCTGCTGTCAATAAGGTGGCGCGTCGCACGTGCATGTGCGATCAAGTCGTGTGTACAGCAATCGTGATCGGCGTTAGATTAAGGAAGGAATTTCTCGTTGATTTGCTGTAAAACGCCTTGTTTTGTTTCTTGATGAAGTCTTTCTTCAAAACTCAGGCAGGGTGATATGAATTTAAAATAAAATCTCCGATTTTTTTCCCTCTTATGGAATTTGCGTTATTTCTCCCGATACAAAACAAGTTACTTTTCCAGCCTGGCATTAAAAGAAGGAGCATGTGGTTAGATTTTTTTTTTTTTTTTAAACCAGCGCACCCACAGAAGAGCCACCTATTGAACACAATGACTTGAAGCGACTATCTTTCAATCATTTGCCGCGTAATTTCGGGTTTACACGCAGCCTGGCGCCATGCGGAATTTTGCTGAAACTACGGCGGAAGATCCACGTCTGGAAAAGTGAAGTCCCAGGCCTTGTTTGCTAACAAGCAGGCACGAGAATAACAAAAACAAGCAGCGCGACAGGACCGTAGGTAGCTGAGAGGATGCTGAAGCCATGAGGAAACGGGGGGGCACGTTGGGCAAAATTGTTACAGTTCACCATCGCCCGCTGCCGTTTCGTGAGCTTTGACCGTCGGTTCGTGCATATGAGACGGAAATCACGCAGTGGCCGTCAGCGAACCATCAAGGGGAGTAAAAAACAAATCGAGACGGGCTCGCTACTTGTGCAAATGATTACGTCATGATCAACGTTGATGTCATCCAATCCAGTCCGGAGATTTTCTGCGCATGAATTCTCACAAGACCTCAAAAGGATGACCAGGGTTCCCCACTCTTCCACTCGCCTTTTATTTATGGACCTTTTAAGGACTTTTGAGGGCTAATTTTGCCATTTTTAAGGACTTTTTCTCCATTCAGCAGGGGAAAGGAAGGGCACATCTTTATTTTTTAGGGGAAATCAGCTAACCATTTATTTGACATACTGTATGTCAAATTTACAGGTAGGAAAATGAAAAAAAAAAACTTCAATTCATTCTCAAATAAAGTACACGAAGAAAATTTTAAATTTAGAAAATATAAAAATTTATTTTCGAATAAAAATACATTTTTAACGGATTTTTTATTGATTTTAGAAGCTTTCCCTGAAAATTAAGGACAATTAAGAAAAATTTACAACTTCGTTTTTTTATGGATTTTTATTAACTTTAAGGACCCGTGGGAACCCTGACTCTGAATAATCGCAATCGGTGTTGGCTTTAAGAAAACGTGGAGGTCTTTCTTACATTTGGAACGGAACACGTGGGATTTCACGGCCCTTAAATCTGCAGAGGCGGCGAACGTACTGACCTCTGCTCTCGTTCTGTATGTCGGCGAGTATCTCCGCGTAGTCGACATGTGGGCGGTTCTCCTCAAAGACGCTGTCCTCCACCGTGATGTTGATCATCTTGAGCTCGTCGTAGAGGCCCTCCACGGCGAAGTAGCACGGCCGGTCGTCCACCTTGTTGTCGTTGAAAATCACCATGACGTGGCGGCGCCAGCCAAAGCGCTCGCAGATGCGCAGGGCGAACTTGCCGAGCTTCTTGTGGGTGGGGCCCGTGTTGGTGATGGACGGGTAGACGCCGCCGTAGAAGGCCACGGCGGGGGCGCCCGCCGTCACCAAGGGCACGTCCCAGTGGGTGGTGAAAAAGCCCACAGGCGACGCCGTGTACGAGCAACCCGGCCCGATGAAGGCCCACGGGTCGTGCAACAGCTTCAGGTCTACCGCCATTAGCGGCGCCACCGACTCGGAGCAGATGCCGTCTTTGTTCTCGCTGCTCTTGAACACGTAGCTCAGGTGCACGCCGGGCAGTAGGGCGGGGTCGTCGTTGACCTGCTGCACCGCCCGCACCAGGGCGGGGCCCACACGCGGCCACGCCCACGGGTAGGCCATGTTGCTCTCGGGGAGGATGATGGCCAGCGTCACGTTCTGCCGCCGCTGACCACTGCCGAGGTTCCGCTGTGGACGCGCCAGCAGCGCCAGCAGCAGCAGAAGCGGGGCGACGGCGCGGTGCGATGGGGGCCTCCTCGCTCTGGTGGGGGGGCTCATCATCATGACCCTGAGAACACCCCGCGGACTTTTAAAATGGCACAGAAAGGATTCACAAAACGTCTCACAACATGTGAAAAAAAAAGAACATCTCATCGCCAGAAATAGCTTCGAAAATATCCCGAGAATGTCTGCTAAATGTTTTTTTGTCACAAATCTTCGAAAGCACCTCCAAGAAAACTTCATCAAGATCTCTAAATGCTTCATAAAACATATCAAAATGTTTTTTTATGGGCCCTGGTGCGTTTTGGAAACTTTAATGAGACATTTGGAGAGATGCACAAGGGTTTCTGTGGAGACATTTCAGAGATGTTTTCCTGAGATCACGAGCAGATTTAATGAGTTCATGCTAGGGCTGGGAAATCATTCAATATCAATAAATATCGCAAAAGACAGCGAACCAAAATCCATGGAAATTGCGTTCAATATAATTAAAAACGATAAAAAAATAATAAAATTAGGAGCAAAGCTGTCATTCTGCCAGGTTTGAATGCTATTTTTCCTCTGGGTGGTTTTGATACCTTTTAAAGATTTTGATGAGGTTAAAAATAAAAAAATATCGACCGGTATGAATGACTTGTATCCTAATACACTTTTCCGTCATATCGCCTAGCCCTCGTTCATACAGCAATTTAGGACAGTTATGGTGAAACATGTAAAAGTCGTCACCAAGCTCATAAATATCTCTGAAAAGATCAAGTCATCAATGTCTCCTAAAAAGTCAGCAACACAAACCTCATAAATATCTCATAAAATATATAGGCGTCGAATAAAGTCTACTCCTAAATATCCCCATGCAAACTAAAATTTATCATCGCAACCCCCATAAATATCGAGAAATGTCTCATAAAATACCTCACATGCCCGCACGAACCAAAAATAACTCCTCAAGTTTCCCCTCAACATATCCAAACAAATCTCATAAATACCTAAAAAGGTCGACCTAAGTTTCTCTGAACTTTCTCCCAAATTTTTCCAGACAAACCGATGTCTCGCAAAAGTCTAAATCGGGGGCCCCCAACCTGTAATTTTACCAGGGATTGGTTCACGCTAGTACAGAATTTTCATGGCCCGGCAAGCATTCATTGGCCACGGATATTCCCTAATCGCAATTAATCCTCACGGGGAGGGTGGTGGCGTCATTTATTCCTGATTGGGACAAATATGTGGCGCTACAAAAAAAATTGTAACCTTTTTTTTTTTTCCTGTTCAATCTATTTGTGCAGCCATCATTAAAATGTCTCCGAAATGTCCCATAAAAACCTCAGAAATGCATATCTCATCAATATACTGTACTCCCTAGATGTCGCGACACAAAACAACTCAAATGACTCTGACATTAGCTTCGAAATATCACCGAAATGTTTTCACACAAACCTTCGAAAGATCTCCAAGCGTGTCATGACAGATCTCATCAATGTCTCCAAAAGGTATCCCCACAAATCTCAGTAATGACTCACCACAAAGGGTTACCGACATAAATCTCGTGGACTGACGCTCATACTGTCCAAGCGCGGTGAGTGCAAATGTCTCGCAGTTAATGAGCCGTTCAAAAAGGTTCATGAGTGAATGGCCTAATTAATAAGTTCACTTTCATTAATGAGAGCCATTCAATTCCTGAGGTCACGCAAAAAGGCCAACTCATTCTCAACTTCACATTTAGGTCCGAATTCATCTTGACAGGTGGCTTGTATGAAAAATGTTATGATGTAGGTATGTAGCAAGGGACTTCTTTCTGCATTTTTTTCATGGACATCATCATGCTTTCCACTCATCTAAAAAAAAAAAAAATTAGTTCTGGCTTGTTAAAAAATTGTATTTTCTATGCCTATTTATAATGGAATCTCTTCTGTCACCTCGTTTTCAAGTGGATGATTTTCATACGGTATTTAGATTGTTATCGCACACAGCGCCAAAAAGTGTTGATAGCTAGCTGGAATAATTACCGGTATATTGACCCATCCCGACCAATTTTGCGGGTTTCAAGGGACATGCAAACAAAGTTACATCCAATTTGTATGTTGCCAAAAAACATGATACATTACTAACATTTCTGTCACCTAACCTTGAGTGGGGCGGTACGCAGGAGAGCCGTCCACCGGAATAAATTCTGCCAACAATGGTGTGGGAAACTCCGGTAGCCAAACAAACAACATGCAGATTGGTGTCGCACTGCAGAGATGTTTTTTTTTTTTATGGCAGACATAGTGGTTCCCTAAGCTTATCTCGATTTCAAAATGCTTCTCTTTGCTCTGATTTAGGACTATAGTATCCCGAAACAGTCGCACACCGCTTCGCACAGACACTCAGTTTCAGGACATTGTATTGCAACAATGTAGAAAGTTACCGACATTTTTGCCCGTTTTTTTTTTAAGCCTTTAAAATGTCATTGCTTCTTTAATCCTGAACACATTGACACAATTTAAACATGCTTTTGTTCCATTATTCCAACTCTTTCCCTTGACATTGGTGTTGCGTTGTGTTTTGTTGTCACATCCCTAATTAGTATTTTTGAAAAAAAAATTGAAACAAACCAAATTTGGACATAGGTGGCTAGTGTCCAAAGCCAATGATATGGTGTTCGTGAAGTCTTAAAAGATTCCAATGAGATTACAAAACGTTTTGGATGTTTTTCGAGTTAAGTGCCTCACGAATAGCCTTTGTTGATAACCAAATACACTTTGAAAGCATAACAATATTAATCATAGCTGATGTGTCATTTCGTGTTTGACTTTTTTTTTTAAGTATATCATATAAAATACTTTGTTCTTACCTCAACGAGTGTGTTCTTGACTCTTCATTTTTACACTTTTGTTGATTTTAGCGCACAGCTAGCACACGAACAACACGCTAACCACCGAAGCCCGCCAAGGATGACGTCAAATCCACACCAATTTGTCTTGACATTTACAACAAAACACAAGCAATATTGTTCCTCTATCAGCCTCAAGAAAGAACACGAGACCAAAAAAAAAAAGAAGCGCTGAAACCGTCCGCAGCAGGAAAAAAGTGAACCACTTTCACTCCTCACTCACTCAAACCCACTTGAAATTATTGCTGAAATCGGTGCGCGGGCGCCAAATCATTTCCATGTGTTTCCTCCACACAACTTGGATATCAGGAAAAAAACCAACAACACACAAACACACACAAAGAAAACAAAATTTAAAAAAAAAAGAAAAAGAAAATCCGGCCGGCCGGCGAGACAAGAGCCGCAAACAAACCAAATGAGTCCAGGACTGAATGATGAATGAATGGATGAATGAATGAATGACGGCGGCGTCAAGTCAAGGCAAATTGTCTCCTCCTCTGTCTCCGTTCGTGTGCTCCCGCAGACGCGAGCAAGACAAGAAGTGCGGCACGCAAACACCAACAACGCTAAAGAGGAGGCAGCAGCAAACCAGAAGGAAGCCAGCAAAGGGAGGGACTGGACTGGAGGAGGGTCAACGGGAGGAAATGAGAACGCCGCGACCAAAAGAAAAGAAAAGATAAACAACAAATGGGAGGAAATGAGATGCTGAGAAAAGATACATTTGTTCACCATTATAGCAAATATTACGCTCATAATTACACGATGTTATCTATCCCGAAGCGCAATCAATCGTCCCCATCACATCGTACGATGACGGACAAGTCACTCGCTCTCGTGTACTTGTCGATGGGGCCACAACACTTTTTTTTATTTGAATACAAAATGCCATCCATATGATGTGTCCGACACATCATCTTCATGATATTTTTTTAGTATTTCATACAAACGTTGAGAGCCAACAAATAAAACGTGTTGACTGCTGTTGTGTTCAGATTGTGTACGTTCAATCGTGAATGAGGCACTCAGAATTGAGAAAAAGTCCCATCAGTGCTCTCACACGACAACCTACACGTGCAAGTGCCAGCATGTCACGTGACACCCCCCCTGTGTGGATGTGCCAGTAGGTCGACTCATATGACACTTTCCGGTCGTATTACAATAACTGATTTGTTCTACACTGTGAAAGAAACGAGCCCTCTAGTAAACAGCACAAATCACACAGGATTTGACAAGAGATGCCTCAAGATGATGCCAAAGCACTATTTTTGTCTCAGTGAAAGTCATTAACTCACTTCAACATGCCTCTTTAGAACCAAGATGGCGCCAAAGCACTACTTTTCTCAAATGAAACTCCTCAGTTCGCTTGAACGGGTCCTTGGCACCAAAATATCACAAGGAGGTGTCGATACCTTACTTTTTTTTGTTTTTAAAGAAAATACTCAACTCCAAAAAAGCTCCTTACCACAAGACGCCACAAGATGGTGCCAAAATAGTATCTTTATCAAAATGAAACTCCTCAACTCAATTTAGAATACAGTCAAACCTCGGTTTTCGAATGTCTCGGTTCTCGACCGATTCGGTTTTCGACCAAAAATGTTGAGATTTTTATGCCTCGGATGACAAGCAAATTCCGGTTCTCGAACAAACTGAGCGCACTTGAATGCACCATTTGACTCCTCTCGCCTTCCTTACATAAGGAAGTGACGCTTCCTGGTGTTGCTTTCCATTGTGAGCAGACGTGTTCAGTAAACATTTCTATTTTAAAAAGAGCGTGGTTTCGGTTTTCGAACAATGTCGGTTTTCGAACAGCCTTCTGGAACGGATTATGGACGAAAACCGAGGTTTGACTGTAGTTCCTTGGTGTCAAGATTCCACAGGATGGCACCATTTCATTATTTTTGTCTAAATGAAGGTCTTACATTCACTTCAACATACTTCCTTTGCACAAAGGTGCCACCAAATCATTACTTGTTCCCAAATCAAATATTTTCACCTTCTCGTCACGTTACATGTATGTACCTACAGGTCACATGACACTTCCTGTCGGTCTTCATCCATATGCCACAGTGGTGTCTCCGGGGGTTGTTGTCGGCAGGTGTTTCGGTTGCTGTAGCTACGCAGATGTTACACGCATGCACGCCTCGACTAGCTTAGCTTTCCGTCCAGGTTGTCATCGGCTAAAGGTCACGCAAAGGCGTGCGTGCAAAGTCGAGATGGTGTCCGGTCCCGATCCACATACCGATCCTATAGTCCCGTTACCGAGGCGGCCTTGTGGTGTGTGGCCTCGGTCCTCGCAGGGAGCGCAGGCGCCCCATGTTGCCCGCCTGCTCAATTATTTAATGCGCTTGTGTGTAATTATTCGAGCACACGCTCATGATGTTCTTCATCATCATCATCATCATGGAGTATGTAGAAGAGATGGTGTCAAATGATGCATGGACTTGATTTTTTTTTTTTTTTGCTCAACAACAAACAAAATAAGGAGAATGGGTGAGCTTGAGAAGACCGCCATTTCCCGTGGGATCAATAAAACAGACAAGCACACTCATTCCTTCCTACCTAGCTACCTTGATATCTTCTTTCTTTCTATGTTCATTCCTACCTTGCTACCCTACCTGCATTCCTTCCTTTCCAGCTTGCCGTTGTCTTACTGGACTGAATAATAATAAATATTTATCATACATTTGCTTTTTTTTTCTATTCTAGCTGTTTACAGTGAGAAGTGATACATTTGTTGAACATATTAAAGGGCTGTTTGTAGTGGAGAAGTTTGGGTGGAGACGACTTATGGACGCACACATTGAGGACCAGGAGACCCTTCTCAGATCCACGCCTGACGCATGATGATAGCCGCTGAGGGTTGATAAGAGGGCAAAGTGAAAGACAAAGCAAGAATGTCTTTGCCTTGCATGGCATACGACGCGTGAGCTTTCGCGGAATAAGTATGATAGAGATGTCCTGTACTCAATAAAAATTAAAAAAATCGAGAGGGTCGAGGGGACGGTGGAGAAGGTTGGGCGAGATTGTCCTCATGTCTTCTCTCGTTCTCTAGCTAGCAAAAATGAACTTGGTATCTTTGCTTTCTTTATCGAGTGGTGTTTTATTTTACGCAACAGATGAACCTGACACTTACCTATCTTCTTCTTTATTAAAATTCTTCCTGAACTCTGACCCTAAATAGCTTCCTTCCTCTGATACCTGTCGTCTTTGCTCCAGTCGCAACCTACCTCTCTTCTTTGCTCCACCTCCCTGTATCTGGCTTTCTACCTATCTGCTGTACCTTCACATCAGCCACCAGGCTACCATCCCTAACGATGTTGTTTCCAACCCTATCAAGCTATCCTTTCTTAAAACGTTCCTTCATTCTTTCCCTTTCTCCTTCGATAACGTCCGAAAACAGCGTATGTGAGGACGTGACGCCATCTTGTGGCTCTTCAACGCCATTGCAAGCCGTTCGTTTGAATGTTCTCATTTCTTTCGAAAATTCGTCCCACGTTTTTTTGTTTTGTGCTAATGATCCCCATTATTAGCATTATTTGTGGTAATGATCCCCATTACTAGCACAAAACAAAAAAATGTGGGACGAATTTTCGAAAGAAATGAGAACATCCAAACGAACGGCTTGCAGGTGCGTTGAAGAGCCACAAGATGGCGTTTTGTTTTGTGCTAATGAGCCCCATTATTAGCACAAAACAAAAAAACGTGGGACGAATTTTCGAAAGAAATGGCGTTTGCGCTCACGTTGTTCCTCACATTTCGTTCACTTGCAGCTGTTGTTTGTATTTTTTCCCCTCAATGTTTTTATTTGGTTGTAAGTGGTGGTTGTTCATCGTGTTTATTTTCTCCCGCTTTTCACGTTATCATGTTTGTCTTTTAGCGCTGTTTCCATGTTCTCAATGTTGCCCAACTATCCTCCAATCGCTGCCGTGGTGTCCTCGTTTTCATGAAGGACTTCTCCATCTCACGCTGATCTTCTCATTCCGTTCTCTTGTTCTACTTCTATCATGTTGATCTTTTTGTATTGTTCCAGGTCATCGTATCCTTTTTGTGCTTGTCTTCTCCATCTTATTCCCGTTTTCAATGTTCTCAACTTCTTTTGTTCCTCTAGTGTTTCTTTTTTTTTTTAATTCATGTTCTTCTCAATGCGTTCCACGCGCACAATCCAGTGTGCGAACGAACAATTTGTACATTTAATTCAACATGAACAACATGACGTGACAATAGGAAGAAGAAAGTGGAGGACGTCGAGTCCAGCCAGAAAGATGAGCGCCATTGTTTTTGGTTGTCAGATGACGCAGAGCTGTGGCCAATCATACTCAGGGAGAGGTCTCTCATGAGTCTAGTGTTAAGAGTTCATCAGTTAAGAAGACTGCTGAGGGTGGGGGGGGGGGCTGTGCGGTGGGCGGGGTTTTAAAAAAAAATCTCCCTGCAGATTGACACCGATCGTCCGACGTGTCTACATCTCATCAGCATGCGGTAACTTGGCGGGAAGTTGAGCGGACGACTCAGAGGAACTATTTCCAGATTGGACACCTTGTAGCACCGTGTTGTTCGATGGGACGCCTTCAAGGTTCTGCTCAGCTTCTTGGACATCCACTCCCGATTGGCTGACGTCCGCCGCCGCCGACGAGTCCGCCGGGAGAGTCTCATCGGACGGTGTCAGCGAGGAGGCAAAGTCAGTCAAGATGTTTCTGGAAAGCACTGAAACATCACAGAGAAATGTACAGTCGGTCGGCTAGACTGAGCGCGAGCAGGAAGTGATGTCATAAGGAGTGGAAGAGGAAGTGATGTCATCGGACGCGTACTGACCTCCAGTGGGCCGGTCGTCGTCATCTGCAGACAAGCGCCGGCTGAACGGGCTCAAACTGGGGAGCATGATCAAACTCAACGAGATGAAGATGATCTAACACACACACACACACACACACAATAAAAAAAATGAGTGTGCATACATGCCCACATGCACATGTATGTACATACCAGTAGGCATGTGCTGGTCTGTGCTCCCTTGCTCACTGAGTGTTTGACCAGAGACTGAAGGTGGCGCAGCTGAGTCAGTAGAGACCTCAACACACACACACGCAAACACACACACACACACACACACACACGTGAGTACACATGTGCATGTATGAGCAAGAGTGCATGTGTGTGCTTACATGTTGTGTTTCTCCAACTGCTGCACTTTCTTCTGCAGATCTTTGTTCTGCGTCGAGCACAATGCCGCCCTGCCAGCACATGCGCGCACACACACACACACACACATACACACACCTCAGTTTGCTGCGCAGGTGAACTCAACTTCTTTCTAGTTTTAATCATGACTATCCATCTACATACGTACTGCATAGATCTACAAATCTAGATCTATCTAGCTACACTATTTCTATCGAGACATATCTCAAACGTTAACCATCATTTGTAGATGATCTCCCACTTCTTGAGCGACTGTATCCACAAGATCTACATATCGGTTATAGATCTACGTGTCGACGTTGTGAGGATGTTTCCTTTTATTTCAGCTCTAGCTAGCCGAGATCTATCCATTCAGCCTCCATCCAAGTTTGTGGATTCTCCATCAGCGAGTGGCCGTCTGTTGACTGCTGTTAGCGAGTGCGAAGCCGCGATTGGCCGCCGAGGAGAAAGTGAAGCTACCTGTCCTCCAGGCCGTCAATGTACTCCTTCCTGCGCCGCCGACTATCCTGCGCCGACTGCTTGTTGCGGATTTTCCGCCGAACTTTCTTCAGGACGCGCTCCTCGGCCTGTCAAATCGAGGCCGGTTCAAAGGTCACCTTGGGAAGTGCTGCCGTGCGGGACACAAAGTTCAGCCCCATGTCTGACCTTGGTGAGAGGAAACTTGTCGGGCAAGGACACACCCTCCTGACTCAGTAGCTTCTCCTCTTCCGCCGTCAGATGCAGAGTGCCACTCGCCTAACGCGCACACACACAGCACAAGTCAAAAACACAGAAACATGGACACACACACACACACACACACGCACACACACACACACAGGGGTTTTGCTCACTTTTACCTCTTGGTCAGCAGGCATGCCGAAATGCTCTTGTCCCAGCGGCAGCTCACCGACAACACAGGCGTCAGACAGGAAGTGATGTGAGCTCCACGGCTCTGCAAAAGAAAGACATTTAACGTCTTCCGGCAGGGACAGCAGCCACTGCGTTCGGAATCATTCAGCGTTTCCTACCAACATGGGGATTTTTAGATTGACAACCTCAATAGTATCTCTGTTAAAAATTGGTAGGGACCGAGTAAATAATTTAGAATGCACTCACTTATTCCCAATTCCCCCAATCACTAGATTGGTATTTTTATATCGTGGATTATTTGGTTGACTAGAGAGCTGTAAAAATGAATTGGATAACAGCTAATACTCAATGGGAGTCAAACTAAAAAAAAACGGTGTCTTTGTAATAAGTGACTCATTTCCTGCTCCTTCATCAGTGAATAGAGATTTGTATGGAGGGACAACAATTTGTTGATTAACCGACAATTATGTTGATAAACTGAATCATTTGGAGACCTTGTTGAACTTCAAATTGTTCAAATTCTGGGAATTTCAGACTCTCAAAAGAAAATACTCTTTACAGTTAATCCCCACTTGCAGAATTTTTTTAGTTAAAAAAATAAAAAATCCTTCATCGCAATTATAACAGGCATCAATTATACACGAATCTTCAATATTTGCAGGCCAACCACTGTATCTTAATAATAATGGTGAATAATAATAATAGTAATAATAATGATACAGTCAAACCTCGGTTTTCGACCAAAAATGTCGAGTTTTTTATGCCTTGGATGCCGAACAAATTTCGGTTCTCGAACAAACTGAGCGCACTTGAATGCACCATTTGACTCCTCTCGCCTACCTTACACGAGGAAGTGACGCTTCCTCGTGTTGCTTTCCATTGTGAGCAGACGTGTTCAGTAAGCATTTTTATTTTAAAAAGAGCGTGGTTTCGGCTTTCGAACAAATTCGGTTTTCGAACAGCCTTTTGGAACGGATTATGGACGAAAACCAAGGTTTGACTGCAATAATAAGGTTCCAATATTGATCCCAAAAATGGCAATAATAATTTTGTGCCATTTGTCCCTGGTGAGGCTTTCCCAACACAGCTGGAGTCACGCGTACTCACCGAGTTGGATCGCGATGACGTCCACCCCTGCCGTCTCCCCCTCCTCGCTGCTGAGGTCATACACCAGTTGGTAAACAGGTCGCGGCGGGATGGGGTCCTCGTTCCCCGACGACGGCCCGCCGCCGCCAAACACGTCGTTGGGGTCCACGGCGTGGAGGACATCTTCCGATTCACTGTCGCTCAGCATCTGGGTTAGAGGGGGCGGAGATTAAACATAGGAAGCGAACATCACATGACTCGACGGGGGCGACGCTCACGGGATCCAGCGGGCGTCTCTCGGAGAGGGTCAAGGCCACTTCCTGTTGGCAGATGAGTGATGCAGTGTCGCCGTGGATACGAGCGTTTTCTGCATCCATGGCCTGGAAGAGGTGTTGAAGGAAATATGACAAATGGTGAGAGTCCCCCATATTCTCATATCGTCTTCCACACCAGGAAGTTTAAAAACATACTTGGCGAGTGAGAGTAAACGCTTGGAATCCAGCTCATGAATATTAACAGCCACGGCAGTGAATGCGTTGCCATGAATATTATGCAACATACATAACATCATTCATTTCTAACACTTTTAGTGTGATCTAGCTGTGAGGAAGAACGTTGGAATAAAAACAATTAAAAAACACGAAACAGAGAATGAAGTAGAAAACGAGAGAAGACTAAAGAGCCAAAGCAGAAAAGAACAGGTGAGAGCAAACATTGGCGAGGATATCCTGTTGGGCGCAAGAAAAGCAAACACTACAAGCACAAGTAACAAGTGTTCTTACTAATTGAACTTTTTTTTGTAGCTCCTCAAACTCCGATGTTATTGGAGATACAGTAATCAGTTTTATGGTGTTTACATGCTCGTACATACATTTGAAGTAAACCATGATGATGCCACTGGAACAAGTCCAAGTACAGTACCACACTCATTAATTCAACACAAACGAAGCAAAACACTCACTGAAGTGCCGTCACATGCGGCGGCTGCACATTACAAAGTTTTCCAAAGTGGTCCAGTGGTGCTGCACAAACCCCAACAAGAAAACACAAACAGACAAACACTTTCACCAAACAGAAAAAAGTCCAAAGTTGCTGTTGGCAGTCGACGTGAAAACCTCACATCGCGTCAATTCGCTTCCGACTCCTTTTTCTTCTTCGTTGTCTTCTTCCCGTCGACTGTTCCACATCGGAGACAAGCACTTTTTGTTGCCCTCTGCGCTCGTTTGAAGAACTGCAACTAAAAGTCCCGCAAATGTTCTGAGGCTGATATGTTATGAATCGAATCGATTCATCAAGTCGAATCCAAAAAGCGAAGCTCATATTGAAATCATATATGACAACACAGAGACTTTTGGAAATTTGGAAGGATGTTACTGTCAAAAGCTATCGAGATTTATTACTTCATCTTTATCGCTTTTTATAAAAAAAATCACTCTGTAACAATATTAGCAATTTGTTTGTGCATATTGTTAAAAAAACAACAACAACAAAACAAGCATCACCATTTCAAAAATGAAATTCTTAGATTGTAAAGACCAGAGAGAGGGTTAGAACTTCTAAATCTCATTTAAACTCCACCTTTACAATCAAATAGCTTAAGAAGTCTTTGGAACGACCCTTGTCCTTCTGGAAATTTTATTTAAAAAGCGCATGCCAGCAGTAACTGTAACAAAGCGCTTAACATATAACATAATAATAATACGACAACAAAGATTGTGAAATACAAATGAATGATTGTGGCATATAACCACAGCCACAGGGTCATGTTACGACGGCGTGACGTCACGGCCGTAAAGTGGGCGGTTGCCGAAGTATTGCAAAAAAAGGTGGCTACTGAGAATAAACGACAGTGAGCACAAAGTCCGACTCCACGCGTTTTATTAAACACAACATTGGCGACAAGGATGGAGCTTCCACTCTCGCCTCTTCCTCCGTTCCTCGCCCTGCCTGGCGAGCCGCCAGTCCCGTGGTCCCGCTGGTTGGAGTCCTTCGAGACCTTTATTGAAGCCTTCGGGCTAGCCGACGCTAGCGACGCGCGAAGGCGGGCAATGCTTGTCCATAGCCTGGGCTGTGAGGGCTGTAGAGGAGGGGAGAATTCTGTTTCTTTACGGCCCTCCTTGGACACAAGTCCTTTTATTTCTCTATAAGGTGGAAGAAGACCCAACACCACGTCGTCTTTTTCTCAGTTTATCACAACGCAACACGAATCGATTCGGGCTCCTGAGAGTTTCAGATTTCATCAGGAAGCCCAGAAGAAATACAGTCACACGTCTATATAGGCATAGTATGTAAATGAGGGGCAGGCAGTCCTTCCCCTTACGTAAAAATCAGAGACAAAGAAAGGTCAATGCAGTTCAATCTTGACATGGTGATGAAGTACCGACCACATCTGCTGTGCACAAATTATGAGATTGGAGCTCCTTTCCCAGGCAACTTGACAGCCTTCAAGGACATGAAAGGATGGGAGTACTGGGAGGAAGACCTTTGGGGCTGTTAAGTTGCCCAAGGATCAAGAGGGGAGTCAACCAAAACACCACGTGTTTGTTCCAAGTGCTTCAGCAGATGTTCATTACAGAGACTAGTATCAATAGTTCTCATGGTAAGGCAAAATTCCTCAACACAAGGCATAGTCTCTTAATAGTTGCAACACAGATGCTTGAGACAACAGTTGTTCTTTTGGTGTTAAACAAGTCCTATGGAGGGGGGCCCTAAAAGTGGTGGGGGTGAGGGACACTAAAGGTGATTGTAAACACAGTGAGCAGGAAAACCTCCAACAACATTCTACATTCTTTGTTTCTTTCAGAGCCAAGTACAGTGGGGCTAAATAAAATCACAGTAAGGAATAAATTCCTTATCAATCCCTCTCTTGAACACAATTAATATTGTGTTCACAAAATTGTCTGCATATCCTCCCTGGTAAGAAGTGGAACAACCGACCTATCCTCCCCCCATGACCAGGAGATAACAGTGGCATTTGGCGAACTGCTGGTGCTTGATTGAAAATCATGGACGACAACATTCGGCGGACACAGGGTATAATACAAGAGCTTAAAATGCAAACTACCATCAAACAAACTACAACCGGAAATAAAAGTTTCAATAAAGCCTGACTCCAACCCCCCGACAACAGCCAATCCCAAATCCTAGAGTAGGGGCTCCATCCCGGGTCATAGCCTCCCGGAGGGCATATAAATTGGACATACCCTCTGCAACAGACGTGTGTACCTCATCCGGGATAAAAGTACAACAGGTCTTATTAAATAGAGCACAGACACCACCGGTAGCTGCAGTCTGCAAATCCAACGCCATCCGATTTTGTAATACCATGAGGCGGATTGCTTCTAACTCTCTATTTTGGCCCTTTTCCACTTTGATGGAGAAATTTACAAAGGATTTAAACCGATAGTCTATTGTTTCTAATCTGAGCATATTTTTAGCCACACCGGCCCACGGAAACAAAGCCAGGCCAAATTTCTCTCCCGCAGACCAATGTTTAAACTCGTCTGGTACGTCTGATCCCCATACCGAATCGTGGGGCAAAAATGTTGGGACGTCTCTCCTCAGTCTGGACGTCTGGCTGGAGTGCGTTATAAAAAAGGTGTGGTCTGTAACAAAGATAGGAGTACAAACGCCTGTCCAATCTGGAGGCAATACCATGTAAGCATCATCACCACATAACCACCATCCCCCTCGTATGTTATATGTGCCATTCTTCACGGGGGCGCCTCCTCCGTTTATTACGAATCTGTTGTCCCTGCACTGAGTCATAACATCAAGTTTTCCAAGAGCAATCGAGCCGTTCTCCCTACCATAGCACATTTCATATCTTTTCCCGGGCTTAACATCCATAAAGACCTTTTGGGGGAGAGGGGTTCCCTTTATCTTATAGTTGTAGTCTACCAAAAGGGATTTGTCACATGCTTGATCTTTTAACCCAACCCGGCCCAGGGCCCAACACTTTCATTAAATACTATTGAGGGATGTTGATAACCTACACCTGCATAAGAAGCAAAACATTTAGCCTGTTTTTGATTCATAGATTTCCCAGTCAGGGATATTTGGGTCGCGGATTTGGGCATGAGAGAACACACATAACAACCTGACTTGTTGTAACTTTTTGACATGAATCGAACATATTTATACCACAAATTAGTTTCTTCCGGAATGGTCGCTTGCAGGTTGTGCCACTCGTACTTGGGGTGGTACGCCCACCTCTTCAGTCTCGTTGCCAGCTGAAATGTTTCCTTTCCTTGTCGAAACCCCCACACTAGTGGTGGTATGGAGGCCACGACGATCAGTCCGATGAGAAGAACGTATGTCATGGTTTCTGGGCCACAAGGCGGCCTTGTAGTGGTTTCACGTCCAGTTGCCCTTCTGAACGTTACTTTGAAGTCGGACACTCTCCGGGGGCTGATGTACACTGCGACACGTGGTACCAAGTCGGTCCCTTTCCTTCCAGGCGAACAGCATGACTGGTCCTCTCCGTCACTTTGTAGGGTCCCGTCCATCTCGGCTGGTGCCACTTCCGCTTATGGACCCGCAGATACACCTGCTCAGGATACGTCTGCGGTTTTACGCCTGGCTCGTTCGGTTGCTCACACTGGAGTTTAGACTGCTTCTGGAAATGAGAGACGAGAACACTCAATGAGTCCATGTATGCTTTATGGGGAATCATCTGTTGAAGAGTGCCCTGGTCCATGGATCGCCACGGACCAGGGAACTCCTGGCCATGCTCCAGCTCAAAAGGTGTGAAACCTGTGGCAGAATTAATGGTGGACCTCACAGCAAGCAACGCGATCGGCAGCGCATCGACCCAATTCAGTTTTGCCGATGCCATTACCTTGGAAAGTTTTAGTTTGAGCGTCCGGTTCATTCGTTCGACCATACCTTGAGATTGTGGATGATAAACCGTGCCAAATCTATGCTTAAGCCCCAACAGCTGCTCGACTTGTTGGAGATGTTTATTCTTGAAGTGAGTGCCATTATCCGATCGAACCACACGTGGAAACCCATGTGTTGGAATGTAGTGGTTTACCAAAATTTTAATCACAGCCATCGCATCCTCTTTACCGCATGCGTAAGCCTCAGGCCATCGAGTGTAAGCATCCACCATCACTAAAAGGTATCGTTTGCCTCTAATTCGATCTATCATGTCAGTGAAGTCAATAACGACTTCCTCACCTGGACCCCGGGGTAGCGGATACACCCCAGGTACCGTCCTGAGACTTTTCCTAACATTATGTCGATTACAGACATCGCACCCCGAAATTTCCTCATTAACCATATCATGAAGGCGGGGATGATACCAGGATCTTAACCTATCTGCCACATTCCTTTTTGCCAAATGAGCTGGACCGTGTGCCTCATGAATTAAAGTCTTCAATTTATCTGCTGACGGAACTGGACGTCCGTCAATTTTATGCCGATACAAACCAGTCTCATCCCTGGCCACCCTGTTTGTGGATAGCCAGTAGTTCTTCTCCTCAGGAGATGCCCTCTGTTGATCTGCAAGAAGGTGGTTAATGTCCAAATCATACATCTTCCCCATTGCTGGTTCTATTACCATCACTGGCTGGCTCACCTTGTAGCCCGCTGTCTCTTTCGCTACCTTATCTGCCCTGTCATTTCCCACTTCTACATAGGAAGTCCCTCCAGTATGTGCCCTGCATTTAACAATGGCTACTTCTTTTGGTTTTAGCAGAGACTCTCCGAGTCTTTGGATTTCCACACTATGTTTAATTGATGTTCCGGCTGCTGTTCTATACCCATTCCTTCGCCAGAGGGGCATTTCTGTAAAAATTGCCCCGACCACATATGCTGAATCAGTGTAGATGTTAACCCTTAATCCTTGCGCCCTCTCTGTGCCCTTATAACTGCTATCAGCTCGGCTCTCTGGGCCGACTGTTTCCCTTCTATTCTTTCAGTTTCTTGAATCTGAAATTGTCTCGTTTGCTTGCCATCATCGATTATTACTGAATAAGCTGAAATCAGCCCTTCTTTTGGATGTCTAAAGCAGCAGCCATCTGTGAACACGCTATAATCTGGTTCTGATATTGGTGTGGCATACAAGCCATCTCTGAGCTTTTCTTCGTCCAGGGAAAGGTCAGCACAACAATGGGGTGTGCCTTCAACCATTCCATCTGCCGCATTGATTCCTTCTGATTTGTATGTCAGATTTGGTCTGTGTAAAATTCTGTCCAATTTGTCGCTTCGTTTTGCTGACATCGTAAAATCTTTAGAACAGACAAATGCCGCCACTGCGTGAGAAGTAAGGACCGTAAGGGGATTGTTCAACACAATGTGATCCACTTTTTGCAAACATTTGCCTAATGCTGCCGCATATCTGACACATGCTGAATGTTTTTGTTCGATTGGGTCCAATTGCATGCTGACGTATGTCAAAATTTGTCTTTCACCTCCTCCCTCTCTTTTCTGAAAAAGAACTACGGAAAGAGAGTCTTCTTTTTCGGAAACATCCAAATGAACCAGCTAGATCAGGCTGCACAAGAGAAGCCGGCATCGCTGTACCTTCTGATGTGTCCAATCTTCCCCAAAATTTAATTACAGTGCGCATTGTAATTTTCCCATGCAATAGTTTGAAACCGCAAAAAGCCAAACGTCAATGAGAGGGAAGAAATTTCATCTGTGCTGTATGTTGCACATAGAGGACATTTGACAATAAAGTTGTAGCCAATCCAAAAGGAGCCACCTAGTGGTAGTCCAAACAAGAAATCCCTGATGTTGCACCGGGAAGAACATTGCCATAGTACAACGCCATCTGGAGGTTGGAAAGAGTAGAAGTAGCTGTTTTCGCACTTAAATAAAATTCCCGAAGACTAAATTGAATACGTGAGGTAAACGAGTGTAGCGAAATATCACTCCAAGGTGAGAGAATGAGAAATTTCCCAATATGATTCTGAAAGTGGTAAATGGAAAAAAACCATTTGCTAATTCAATTACAGAAAAATGTGTACGAATGACAATTTCTGTATATTTGAGTAGACAACAAAAACCATATGTGCGGTGCAACTATGTCAGGCATACGATACCAGTCAATGATGAGATCCTCTGACAGGTCCACTCCGGCTGCCACACCCTCCTCTGAACCTATGACAATTTAGGAATAGGGAACATTGAATAAATTGCCTTGTGTTTCAACCAACCAGGCCATGCGATTAGATTTTGTTCTCTAGTCTGTCAAAAGCATTGTGCAGTGGGAAGGACCGATCAGCGGGTGGTAAGGTCATATGGAGGAAATCTAAGGAAACCAAAGCCGATACTGTTGGAAGACAGAGTTCAGTGGCGGGGTATCAGCTGACTTTAGCAATAGTCAGCCTTGTGTCAGCAGTCATTGGGAGCAAGTGTGGTCCAGCATGTTCAAGTTCATGACAGTCTTTCGATGAGGCCAGCGGCGATCCCTTTTGTTCAGGATTCGGGTACCCACGGAGCAGATGGGTATTGTCCATGTGAGGGTGCCGTAGCTTGTCATTGTTGCAAGTTTCGTGGAGGAGGAGTCAGAGCTTGTTGATCATAGCCTGATTGATGAACAGATGGGTGCCGGCGGTGTGGGCATTTCCATGTCCAATGATTCACATCACCACAAATGAAACAGCCAGCTTGGTTCCCGTGACTTCCTCGTCCATGCCCACCTTCCCGTCTCGGACCTCCCCTCAGCCATGCGTCTCGGCCCTGCCTTGGGGGCAGGCCATAATGTTGAGGTGGGGCTTGGAGCTGCGGTGGGGGTGTGATCAGCCGTGGTGGAGCCTGTTGAGAGACACTGATAGACATTTGATTAGATCTCCCAAGTTTCTCTTTTTTGCATGCATTACTGGAGACTCTCTTAGCCTCTTGTATTTGTGAGTTCAAAAAGTTGTTCTGTAGCTTGGATGTTTTCTCAGTCTCTTCCTTGGCTCTCATTCGAGAATGCTGCACATAATATAGGAAATGAGTTCGCCAGTTCGCGTCATCTGAAGTGGGGAGAGTGGGAGAGTTAGTCATCATTTTCTGCACATCAGACGGACAACCCCCCAGCACTGCTTGCCTGAACAAAGCTTGATTCAATGGATGACTATTGGGGTCCTGCCCGGTGACAGTCACCCACGCATCCATACAATTAACCAAATAAGTCATTGGGTGTACCTCAGATAACAATTCAAACGCCAATTGTTGTAGGGAACCCAATGGAGTCGGATAACGGGAACTCAGTGCGTCTGATTTTCTATCATTCAACCTAGTCAAATTGCAAGAAGCTATTCCCTCTAGAAGGTCCATAATTTCTTTGGGTAAATACTTACTCTTAAGCCAGTCTATTGCCCACAACTGTATGTCATAGTCAATTTTAGGCAAATCCAGCAACATTTGCCTAGCCAATTCAGTCTCATTACTTATAAAAGTGGTCGCATCCCAAGCACTCATGCTATCATTATCCTGTTTAATTTGCATACATTTTTCTAATTTTACCAATTGTTTATGAACCACCCTGGGCAAATCAGGGGAAGCTTGGCACACAATGGATTTGGGTGGGGACCAGCAAAATGGCTAGAATGTGTTACCCCCTTTTTCTCGTCTATGTTAAATTGGCCACTCGGCGCTTGTAGTGGGATCATAAGTTGAGCGCTCCTCACCCCATGCGGCGGAGGAGGCATCATCGCTGCCTCGTTTATCATAACTTTCTCTGTGTTACTTTGATTATACATTTTTCTTGTTTCCAATGTCGACGGCAGTGGTCAAGCCGCCCATGAAATGCAATATAGCTCAAATTGAATTTCACTCAGCTTTTCTTCATTTCCAAACTTTTGTCTTATTCTTACAACTTATTCTTAAAACCTTGTTTTCGCTTTACTTACCTCTCTGCGCAATGCATTCGCCTTTTTCTCTTTCTGCGCAAAGCATTCACCTTTTTTTTTCTACTTACCTCCTTATGGCATTTTACCCGTTTTCTTGCCTTCAGGCCTTCCGTCCATCTGACAGTTCACCATGTTTTTATCATACTCACGTCCAATATTCTCTCTTATGGACCGTGTGACGTCACGTAATTCTCCAATTGTAACAACGGAGCTGTCCCTAACTTGCCCTAAAAATACAGCTGTTTACTCAGACCCCGATCTCCAGTCGTCAATCCTACACTTTAACAGCATCCAGAATAATAAAAATTATCTGGACCTGCCTCAGCAATTAACCACTAATTTTTTAATTGCCTACAAACTCAGTTTGCTCTTTGCTCGTCAGCTACTGGCCAAACCTACGACTCAGCGGTTCTACCTAATTTTAAACCGCCTACGTGGTGACTCAATAACTGTGCCAATTCAGTTATCTACTACTCAGTGGCAAATTTTAGACGGTATATTAATTTGAATATACCTCACACCTACTCTACTCAGACCCCAATCTCCAGTCGGCGGTCCTACTCAGCCATTACAGTATCAATTTGGTATTTGCCACCTACACAAAATCCAATCACTATACTTGGTTCAACACATTCAGGTTCAGAGCAGTTTGATTTGGATATAAGCCGAATCTTGACACTTTGCCCGTAGGAACCGGTGTGTCTTACCTTTTTAAAGTGGAGCGCTCCTTGGTTACTGCCTGAGTCTGAAGGTCCTGAAACCGATGTTGGTCTTATTCCAGAGAAATCCTGTTCGTGACGCCATTTGTAGAGGAGGGGAGAATTCTGTTTCTTTACGGCCCTCCTTGGACACAAGTCCTTTTATTTCTCTATAAGGTGGAAGAAGACCCAACACCACGTCGTCTTTTTCTCAGTTTATCACAACGCAACACGAATCGATTCGGGCTCCTGAGAGTTTCAGATTTCATCAGGAAGCCCAGAAGAAATACAGTCACACGTCTATATAGGCATAGTATGTAAATGAGGGGCAGGCAGTCCTTCCCCTTACGTAAAAATCAGAGACAAAGAAAGGTCAATGCAGTTCAATCTTGACATGGTGACGAAGTACCGACCACATCTGCTGTGCACAAATTATGAGATTGGAGCTCCTTTCCCAGGCAACTTGACAGCCTTCAAGGACGTGAAAGGATGGGAGTACTGGGAGGAAGACCTTTGGGGCTGTTAAGTTGCCCAAGGATCAAGAGGGGAGTCAACCAAACACACGTGTTTGTTCCAAGTGCTTCAGCAGATGTTCATTACAGAGACTAGTATCAATAGTTCTCATGGTAAGGCAAAATTCCTCAACACAAGGCATAGTCTCTTAATAGTTGCAACACAGATGCTTGAGACAACAGTTGTTCTTTTGGTGTTAAACAAGTCCTATGGAGGGGGGCCCTAAAAGTGGTGGGGGTGAGGGACACTAAAGGTGATTGTAAACACAGTGAGCAGGAAAACCTCCAACAACATTCTACATTCTTTGTTTCTTTCAGAGCCAAGTACAGTGGGGCTAAATAAAATCACAGTAAGGAATAAATTCCTTATCAGGGCCAACGCATCTTTCGCACCCTCGGACCGGCCACGAAATTTTCGGACTGTGTGGCATTGCTCTCCGGACACTTCGCTGCTCCACAGAGCGTCATGGCACGGCGGATTATCTTCCGGCAGCGTCGACAGCGGCCCGGTGAGTCGGTCCACCATTACGTCGCCGACCTCCGGGGACTAGCCAGCCTCTGCAGGTTCGGAGATCTGGAGGGCGAGATGATTAGGGACCAGCTAGCCGAACACACGACGGACCTTAAACTGCGGGAGAAGCTGTTTTTATCGCCGGACGACACGTCGCTGTCTAGGGCGGTGGAAATGGCTTTCCAGCTCGAGTCTGCGGCCCTGTTAGCATCCCGGCTAGCCGCCTCGGACCCAGCTCCAGCCCTTCCCCACCTCGCTCCACATCTGCCTCTTTCATCTCGTACTGTTGCTCTCACGGCCCCACTCCCCGACACCACTGCTCCTCTCGACGAGCCGGAGGTAAACGTCGCGGGACGTCGAGGCGCCACGATGAGGCAACATTGTGGGAACTGCGGCTCCTCATCACACCGCACACGTGCGCCCGCGTGCCCGGCGCTAGGACAAAGATGCCAACGTTGCGGTAGGCTGAACCACTTTGCTAAAGTCTGCCGCTCTGTTTCTAATCCTGTGGACCCCGAGCCCCACCTAACCAACGCATCTGGCTCCACCACCATCCACTCGGTGGGCGCCTGCAGCAAGCCGTTCAAGTGGTGCGCAGTCGAGCTGGACGGCGTGTGTCTGTCACTTCTGCTGGACACCGCAGCCTCCAAGTCACTCCTGAATGAGGCCACGGTCCGGCGACTTTTTCCACGAATGACTGTTAAACCTGGCACGGAAGACCTGTTTGGTTATGGACACACCAAGATCGACATGGTTGGCACTGTGACCTTTTCCGTGCGCTATGGCGCTAGAACTCTCCCAGCTTTCACCTTTCAGGTGTCCCGCAAGGGCGCCAACCTCCTCGGTTTCGACCTGTTCTGTGCCCTGGGCTTCTCCATTACAGACAACATGGGCGCCACCATACTAACCGTCACCACGCCCTGGCTGCACCGCTGGCCCTCGCTGTTCGCTGGACTGGGCTGCCTCACCGCCTTCAACCACCAGCCGCTCCTGAACCCGGAAGTGACTCCAGTCATTCAGCCTCTCCGCCGCCTGCCCCTCGCCCTACGTGCTGATGTTTCAGCCGAGCTGCAGAAACTTCTGGACGCTGGCATAATCGAACGAGTGGACGCATCGCCATGGATCTCCAACCTAGTGGTGGCACGGAAGAAGACGGGCGGCCTGCGCCCCTGCATCGACCTCAGACAGGTGAACAAAGCGGTGATACCAGATAAATATCCTCTGCCCACTACAGAAGAGCTCTCTGCCAAGTTTCACGGCTCCACAGTCTTCTCCAAGCTCGACCTCCGCCAGGGTTACCTGCAGGTTCTGCTGCACCCAGAGAGCCGCAACCTCACCGCTTTCGTGTCACACATGGGCGTTTTCAGGTACACCCGCATGCCTTTTGGGCTTAGCTCTGCCCCCAGCTGCTTCCAGAAGATCATGGCCACCATCTTCGCCGGCATCCCTGGCGTGGTTGTGTAC
The DNA here is from genome assembly GCA_018466805.1 of Hippocampus abdominalis. Classification (NCBI taxonomy): domain Eukaryota; kingdom Metazoa; phylum Chordata; class Actinopteri; order Syngnathiformes; family Syngnathidae; genus Hippocampus; species Hippocampus abdominalis. The sequence continues at coordinate 5,402,394 of CM031699.1, forward strand.
CTGGATGACATAGTGGTGCACGGCGCGACAGCAGCCTCACACGACGACCGCCTCACCAGGGTTCTAGAGGTGCTCGCCCAACACAACCTCACGCTGAACGGCGAGAAATGCATTTTCTCCGCGCCGGTCATCGAGTTTGTGGGGTTTCGCCTGAATGCCGACGGCCTCAGCCCGCTCCACTCAAATGTGGAAGCCATCCTACGCCTGCCTGAGCCCTCCTGCCCCGAGCAGCTGTCCTCATTCCTGGGCATGACGGCGTTCTACCTGCGTTTTCTTCCACACTACTCCGAGACCACGGCGCCACTACGCGCACTCCTCAAACAGGATGCCCCCTGGTCCTGGACACCCATGTGCTCCGTGGCAGTCCGCCAGCTGAAGACACAGCTCACCTCCCCTCCAGTGCTCGCCCACTTCGACCTCCATAGCCCTACGCTGGTGACCTGCGACGCGTCCAACACGGCGGTAGGGGCGGTCCTGTCCCAGCTGCACGGGGGGACTGAACGTCCCGTGGCGTTTGCCTCACGATCTCTGACTCCCACGGAGCAGAGGTATTCGGTGGGGGAGAGAGAAGCGCTTGCCTGCGTCTGGGCGTGCGAGCGGTGGCACATGTACCTTTACGGGCGGCACTTCACGCTCCGGACCGACCACCAAGCACTCACAGCCCTCCTGGCCACGGCAGGATCGGGACACAAACCGCTGCGCCTGTACCGGTGGTCAGAGAGACTGCAGGCCTACAACTTCACGACAGTGTTCACACCCGGCAGAGAAAACGTTGTGGCTGATCTGCTCTCCAGGGCCACGCCCACCTCAGCGCCAGACACCGCCCCGAACGGCCTGAGAGCGCATCTGACCGAAGGTCTCCCATTCAGCACGGCCCTGCAGAACACACTACAGCACTACAGAGCGCCGCCACATGCCACGACAGGTAGCTCCCCAGCCCTTCTGATGCTCGGACGGGAACTCCAACTTCCCATGGATCGACTACGGCCGCCCAGCAGGGATCCTCCAGGCCCTCCAGCAGCAGGACCCTCTGTCGGCGACATGGTGGCAGAGGCGCAACGCCGGATGAAGCACCGCTACGACAGGGCACATCGGGTGAGAGGACACACACTCAAGGTGTTGGACTGGGTCCGTATCCGCCGGCCGCATCGGTCCCACAAGCTGCTATCCTTCTGGTCCTCACCCCAACAGATAATGGCACAATTGGGCCCAGCTACCTTCCTCCTTGCTGACGGCTCCCGTTGGCATGCCAGTCGCCTAAGGCGCGTCAACCCACCATCAGCACAAGAACTCGCCGCGGCGGCTGATCCGCGCCACACTGCCGGGGACTGGGATCTCCCTCCGGTAGCCCCAGGAATCCCACCCGAACTCGAAGTGCCGGCTGACGCCCTCGGACCGAGGCTCCGCCCTGTTCGAGCTCGTCGGCAGCCCCTGTATCTCAGGGACTACATAGTCTGATTATGTGGCAGAATAAACCACATGGCTATGCGGGTAAATGGGTAGTCTACCCTGTTTACCCAGATAGGTTGGCCATGTTCTGGCTTTGAAGTTGTGCACTATTAATATGTTTGAATGTTTTTGCACTTTTATAAAAGGGGGGGGTGAATGTGGCATATAACCACAGCCACAGGGTCATGTTACGACGGCGTGACGTCACGGCCGTAAAGTGGGCGGTTGCCGAAGTATTGCAAAAAAAGGTGGCTACTGAGAATAAACGACAGTGAGCACAAAGTCCGACTCCACGCGTTTTATTAAACACAACAATGATTCTAATAAATAAACAGTAGACACCAGAAAACAATAGAACAGCTTCAGTATCTTGTTGGGTCAAAAGAAGAAGAGGGTGATTCCACGGGGAAGGACCGGCAAAAAAAAACCTCGAATCCCTATCGTTTGTTTGTCTACTTTTTTGGTTCAGTCTCTCTTTATTGTCTTTTAAATTTCAGTTTTCGTCGTTTGGTACTTTCTATTTCTACTGTCATTTCAAGAGTTTCGTGATGAGGGGTGCTTTTTTTTTTATTATTACCGTAAAATATTCACTGAAAGCCGATACTAGCGGAGGTGACGACAAAACAATAAAAGCAGTCAAAGGAGACGAAGACTAGTTGCTTTTATTTTGACAACCGAAAGCACCCAGCCCGTCTACGGGAACTTAACGTGTTCCGCGAGCAAAATGGAATCAGCTGATCGGAATTGACTCACAGTTCCCGGAGCAACGAGGACACGACAAGACAAAAAAAGAAGAAAGAAAAGAAAACCAACCATGGAATAACACAATAATTTTGATGTGACTTTGCGACAGGAAGTGTTCGCTTCCCGACGGAAAGTTTGGTCAAAGTTTCCACGTTGGGATTCGGCGACTTTTGCTCGTAAGTTATTTTCCCCTCTCCAATGTGATCACGTGACGTTCATTCTCTTTTGCAAGGTTGGAAAAGTGACGCGAATGTTTTGCCTTTGCTATTACCAACATATTTCTATTCCTCATTCTTGGGTTTTGGGCGGGCTGTTGTTATAAATAGTGAAATTGTTATATTACTTGAAAAACATTTGCCATTTATGAGAATAAAGTCAAAATGTAGGGCAAAAATATGTAATTCTTCAGAATAAAACTAGAATATAGGAACCCAAAAAATATTTTAGAGAAAAATCTACCAAAATAATGGAATATAGGAACCATGATGATTCAATAAATAAATATCTAAGTTGAAATCTAAGTTTGAAAATAGATGATTTTTGAATCCAGAAGTTTTTCAACTTAAAAGTGAAATACAACTGAAGTGATTAATTAGCCTACCACTAGAGGGAACCTTATCTATCTATCTATCTATCTATCTATCTATGCACATTAATCAACAGATGAATAAACAGTGTAAACCCGCCGGAGTTAGCATAAATGCTAGTTTTCAGCCATAGTCCCAAGGTAGGTTTCTTGTGTCTCAAATCTAGTTCAACAGACAAGAGAAGTGCTTTCGGGAAACATGAGAATACACTCACACACACACACACACACACACACACACACACACACACACACACACACACACACAAATACAGGGCAGCCCAATGGCGATATAATGAGGACGCTAACAAGACATCTTGACTTATTACACAAGCAAAGGTTTTCATGGGATATCTATGATTCAAATATAGAGAAGTTGATGGAAGGAAGGAACAAAGCAAGGAAGGAAACAACAGGAGTCATTGTATTGTTTGTGTTGCTTTTGTAAGAAAAAACAAAATCTTTTCAAAAGCGCACACTCGGCCTTCCACCTGAGATAGCACTGACGGCTGCAGGCGGAGCCTCAACGGGAAAAGAGAGCTCACTGACGTCACAGTGTTTTGTTCATGTGGCCTGTCGGCGACTTCAGCCTGCGATCAAGTATGTGCTCCCATCGTAGAAAGCTAGCGCTAATACAGCTTGCCCGAAGATAAATCGTAGACGATAACGAACGCAATTGCAGACCAGTATGGACTGGATGACCAGGAAGTGGACCGAGGGAGCACGGGGGTCAGTGTGACCTAAGGCTTTGAATGGCTGTTCTTTATTCATATGCTTATCCGCCTGTAGCGCTTCCCTGCGAGCAACAACTCACATGACATCTCCTTTGCAGTCGAGCGTGTCGGCGATGGCCGCCGCATTTGACACCGTCACCTCTGTCTGACATCGGCGTTGGGGGAACGTCGTCCTCTTGACATGTCGGCCCTGGCAGCGAAGATGATGGCGCTGGCGGTCCTGCTGGCCGTCACGCTGACCTTCGGTCTGGTGCCCCTCTGCCTGGTGCAGGGGGCGGGGCCATGCGCCCTCGGCCCAGGTGAGGAAGCTCACCCCATTGTTTCCTTCATGTCACCTGTCATTTTTTTTTTCCCACTGTATGTCTCACTCATCCCACCTGTGTCCTTCAACGCCACCTCTGTCGTTTCTGCTTCGTGTTGACATCGGCGGTCACCTCGATGCCGCTCGTGTTGTTGGCAGCGTGTCGTGGGCGAGCACAGGCTCTGATGAACAGTTTTGGGGCCGGCGTGTTTCTGGCCACGTGCCTGCTGGAGCTCCTCCCGGATTACCTGAGCGGCTTCTACGACGCCTTCGCCCACGCCGGGCTCACGGTAAGCGTGCCCGTACAAACGTACGCGTAGTTTAAGTTTTTGATTTTTGGGCGAGTGTTTTCACATTGATGTTTTGATTTTGAACTTTGTGGTCAATATTTGGAGGGCGTTTCCATGCGGACGCTTTGACATTGTTGTTTGAATTTTGTTTTCATGTTGAGGGTTTGATTCTTGTGTCGATGTTTTCATGACGAAGTTTGGGGTATTGATGTTGTGGTTGTTTGACTGATATTTTGACAGCTTTTAACCCTCATGCAGTATTTTGAAGCGGCTGCATGAAGGGTATTACGTCCCAAAAATGTCCCTCTTCCAATGTGCAACAACTTTTTTCACTTTTAATTTTTTTTCACTTTCAACCCCTCAAAATGTTCAGTGGGAATTGGCCAAGGCATAGATATACACCCTGTGCAAAATTTCAGCTTCGTGGAGTTATTTGTCACTGTTTTGTCTGTGGTGTCCATTTGTCCAACGGTCCAAAATCGTCCAAAGTGTCCGAAATGTCCAATTTTGGGATAATTACTGCATGGGGGTTAAACAAATTTTTTGATGATGATTTTTTTGGCGTTTACTTTTTGGTTCGTGTTTTAAGACCATTTTTTAATGTTGCAGTTCTGATATTATTGTGACAGTGTTTTGATTTGGTTTTGGGTTGAATTTTTGATTGTGGATGTTGAAATGACTCGTGTTTTCTCAAGGATTCGAAAGAAATGTTTTACGTTCCGATTTTGATGTTTTGATGGGTTTTGTTTTGCTGTCGATTTTTACGTCATGTGTCAAAACATTGTTTGTTGTTTTGAGGATTTGTTATTGTCTATGTTTTTGAAATCAATCTTGTTGTCGTGGGGCACAGCTGCAGTTCCCGCTGGCCGAGTTCATCGTGGCGATGGGCTTTTTCCTGGTTCTGGTTTCGGAGCAGCTGTTCTTGGCCTTCGCAGAAGAGCCGCGGAAGCTGGGCCAGGAGGGGCGGGGCCTGCTGGTGGACGGTTACGGCGGCGAGCAGGCCAGCTACGAGGTGGACGACGAATGTCACCCGCAGGCGCGCCCGATGCCTGCGTCGCCATCCGTGTTGCGTGCCTCGGTTTTGGTCTTCTCATTGTGCCTACACGCGGCGTTTGAGGGGCTGGCGCTTGGTCTGTTGGGCGGGGGCCGGGAGGTGGCGGAGGTGTGTGCGCCGCTCGCCATCCACAAGAGCATGGTCGCGCTCAGCCTGGCCTTCACGCTGGCTCACGCCGGGCTGCGGCGCGCACCGCTGGTCGGCAGCCTGCTGCTCTTTGCCTCCGCCGCACCGGTGGGCGTGGGCGCGGGCGCCCTCCTGTCGGAGAGCGCGCTGTCGCCGCGGGCTGGAGTGGCGCGCCGGACGCTGGAGGGCGCGGTGGCGGGCGCCTTCGTCTACATCACCTTCATGGAGGTCCTGCCGCAGCAGTTGGGCCGCGGGCGCCGCCGCCTGGCCGAGGTGGCCGTCACGCTTTTGGGTTTCACCGCCGTCACCGCTGTGCTTTTCGTCAAAATGTGACAAAACCAAGCAACTTGAGATGTCTACAAAATAACAATCGAGAAGAATTGTGGTATTGTTACTCATTAAAAGTCATTTGTTTATTTTGCGCACGTGTCTTGACGTTGATAGACAAGTAAAGTCAAACCTCGGTTTTCGGACGTCTCGGTTCTCGGTTTGCGACCCAAAATTTCGATTTTTTTATGCCTCGGATGGCGAACAAATTTCGGTTCTCGAACAAACTGAGCGCATTTGAATGCACCATTTGACTCCTCTCGCCTTCCTTACACGAGGAAGTGACGCTTCCTCGTGTTGCTTTCCATTGTGAGCAGACGTGTTCAGTAAACATTTATATTTTAAAAAGAGCGTGGTTTCGGTTTTCGAACAATTTCGGTTTTCAAACAGCCTTCTGGAACGGATTATGGACGAAAACCGAGGTTTGACTGTATTCACATATGATGGGATGACGACATTCTTGTGAAACATGTCGAAACTGAATGTGAAGCTGCAAAGAAATGGTCTGGGAAACCAAAACCACATTCTTTGGGCACTGGAGAGCCCGCCATCCACAGCGGTTCAAAATGAACCTTGCAATCAAATTTGTTTATTTTCTGCTTGTCGTCAGAAGTCCATCATCATTCATAACACATCGCCGGAGAGGTGATAGTTTGTTCACATCATTCAGCATTAAATGCGTTTTAAATAACCAGAAACACGTGAAGTCACCAAAACCCCAGTAGCTGATGGCACTGGCAGAATTTCAAAATACATGTTTATTTTTTTTCAGGTTACGTCTGCCCTTCGCTGATTGGTTCATTTAACTGTCTGTTTGCTCAGTTTTACCCCGCCTCGGAAATGCGCTAGATGGGAGTGTGACCAAACAGCGATCAAGGGTTTGGATTCTCAGCCCAGAACAGAAATGGTGTAAAAATGAATTCAATTCTTGAAGTGTACAATGTCAGAATTGAAGCCTGAATGTTTCGAACCTCTCAAGAAACGTGGGATTGGATTATTTTGGGTGGAAAGTTGGTTAATATCATGCACCCTTATACGTTTCGATGTTTTGGAACTGATCCTGAAATATGGGAGGAGGTCAATGTGTGAAATATCTCTTCATTTGGGAATTTTGCTGTGAAAATGTGTACTTTTGAGTCATGCGCTAAATAGTTCTTTCGATGTCAACGAGATGAACCGTTTGCAGGTGAAATCGGTTGAGAAACGTGGGAGCTCCTCTTCGTCTGTAACATCTCTTCAGTTGGAAATGTCATAGAAAGAAGTGTGACTTTAGCATTGCGCCAACCAATAACGAAGTACTTAATTTCGATTCAAGTGACGGGCGTATCTTTTTTTCCCCCCACACACTTGACCGTATTATTCTTCTTTTAGAGAATTCTCGGTCAACGGCGTGTTATGTAAAGCGTGACTTTGATGATCAAAAAGGACTCCGCCAGTCGTGCAGTCATATTACGTTGCCACTCACACTGAACTGAAAATGCCGCCGAGAAATCAATGTATTCAAGTTAGGCGTGCTTATCAAGTGGCAGTATGAGGGGTGCCGATGGCTTCATTTCAAACCAAGGCGAGTAAGCGGAATTGTTAGTCCATTCATATATACGTCCCCGGTTAGACCAAACACTTTTTTTTTTTCTTGGTATGAATTCCGTTCGAGTGGAGATTCCTGGTTGAAAGAGAAAGCGGAAGAATCGAGCGGACTCTTTGCACTGGCGGAGCGACGCCGGCAGGTAGCGCTCTGATGCTTTGTCCCAGCAAAAGCCGAGATAGCTTATGAATGACAGATGACTCTCCCGTACCCAATGTCAGTTGTCACCGTGTGTTTGTTTGCGGGGGCTGTTGGCTTTGTGGAGGCGTTGCCAAGGCAACCGCGGCACGGCGACGTGTTGGATGAAAAATGTCCTCAGTGTGACGTCACGGAAGAAATTACCGGATGGTTGTGATGTGTGGCGAGAGGGCGGAGCACAGCGCAGCGGACACAAAGCGAGCACGTCGCAAGTCATCTCTGTGGAAGCGATCGCCATGCCGGCCTGGAGGTCAATTCGGAGGTCATAGGTCAACGGCGGCTTCGTTTGATCGCGCGCGCAACCGCGGAGTGAGGCCTCTTGGCCAGCCGAGTGTCGCGGAAGCGATCTCGGGGCGGCCGGTGCAGTGACGTCATCGTGCTGCTGTGGCGGGCGGGCGCTCGTCTCGAGTGAGCGAGCGAGCGAGCGAGCGACAACATGTCTGCGGGCTCAGGCGGCCCAGCGCCGGGGCCCGGCGGCCCCACGGCGGCCGGTGTCGGCAACCCCCGCAAGTTTAGCGAGAAGATCGCGCTGCACACGCAGCGGCAGGCCGAGGAGACGGCCGCCTTCCACGAGGTCATGATGGACATCACGTCGACTAGGGTGAGTCCGCCTGTCTGCCAGCTCGTCGCCACCGCTGGCGGAGTTGGACGTGGTCGAACGAACGAACGAACGAGCGAGCGCAGGCAGGCCTCAGCCGGGCTCCCGGCGTCGTCCAGCCTACTGGACATTGTCGGAGCCCGTCGGAAGACCGACAGTAGAGCCGCCACTCGACGTGTCTGCTCTCTAGTAGCGAGTTTGCGAGGCCTCGAATGGCTTGCGCTGCGCTTCCGAGCGCCGTTAGCCTGCTTAGCATGTTAGCCTCGGCGGCTATTCGCCTTGTTTACCAACTCACCGAGCTGTCATCCCACGCCGGAAGTCCTTCGCCACAACGTCCGATCGGAAGCTGATTTTCGCGTTGTGGGTTTCAGTTTCGGCGTACGACGCTGAAGTGAAGTGGCTCGCTTGGAAATCTGCACTCCTCCTTGAAACGTTCGGCCGTGGCGGAAGTCTCGCCCAATTTGCCTTTTCCTTGGAAATGGTTACTTTGGGCGCAATTTTTTTGCGGCCGGAAGCAGTTGGATCTAGCTAGTTCGTGAGTTTGAAAGACTTTATCCAGGTGGTTGAGGAGTGCTAGTTCATTTTGTTGGAGCGAGTTACGTACTATTGACAAACGAGTTGGACAATATTAGTTTGAGTCGCGTTGTCACTGGTGAACTTCAGAGTGATGAACGTGCAGTTCACTTGCAATTTCACGTCAGTGGTTTGACTGGGATTGCTGCTGGACGAGTCGCCATAGTTACCGTAGTTACCATAGTTACCTAACCACTGTTACCACCAGGAATGTTATTGTCATACCAACACTTACTTACACATGATCTGGCAGACTGGCACCAAATACGATATTCCGGGTTCCACTTTAGTTCAAGTCAGTCCCGGGAATTGTAATCATAAAAATAGAGCAAAATGAGATTGATAATTGTGCGCAAAGATGCAATGCAGCAGAATCAGAATGCAAGAGGCTTAAATTACACATATCTACAATGCCATTTTGGACTTGACAATAAGAATCGAGTGTTCACCTTGCAGGGATGAATTGGATATGCGGTGTGGGGCTGATGTCAGGACACTGTTTGAGTTTGACAATCCGACAGTTTGTGGAAAGAAGCTGTTCCTCAGCTTGTACTTACTCTTCCAGGTCCGCCGTAGCCTCCTGCCTGAGGGGAGGAGACGAGCGAGGGGAGTGGCTTGGGTCCTTGATGATACAGATAGCCCTCATCTGTTAGTGAAGATTTCTGTAGTTATGCGGGGGCTTCCCCATGATCTTCTGAGCAGCCTTTACCGTCCTTTGAAGAGCCTTTCTTTCTGCAGCCGCTGTGCAACAGCGTGACGCTGGTGCTGAGGACACTGTCCACTGCACCATGATTAAGCTCCTCAAAACACAGCTCCCCCAGTCTAGCACGTCACAGCTTCCAAAGGCAGTATGGACGTTGGGGAGCCTTCTTCAGCGGACGGGAAGTGTTTCAGTTCCAGGTGAGGTCCTCGTAAAGGTGGACCCCAAGGCACATGGAGCTGAAGAGTACTTGCACTTTGCTACTCTAATGTGAAAGGGGCGGGGGGTGTGAAGGGGTGAAGGTTATCTTTGCTTTACCTCCTCTGTGTACTTTTACTAATCATTGTTGGTGATCCATTCCACTAGCACTGTGTACCACTGCAAACGTCGCTATATGACGCTATTAGCTGCAGTCATGTGAACAGGAGGGGCCTCGGCACACACCCCGGGGGGAACATCAGTGCTGAGGCTGATGGAAGAGAAGATGTTGTAAGGATAATGAGAGTCTGTGATCTGGTGGTTGTGAAGTCCAAGACCTAGTTCCACAGTGATGGAATCAGTAGAGGAGAAATTCAGGAAGAGACGGTGGACGTAGGCATTCCTGAGGACTGTGTGGACCACCAATGAGGTGGCATTATCAGTGGAGTGCTTCTTCCTGTTGGTGTACTTCCTTTTGAGGGTCCACGGTGAGGTGGATGGAATTTTTGATATGTGGCATCATCAGCTTCTCCAAACACTTCATGACTGTAAGCATGACGGCTACTAGTTGATAATCGTTTCAGGCTTTTGGTCGGTTGGGACAGACGGCAATTGGAACTTGGTGTTGAAAGTCTTTTAGCCTCCTGGTCACCTGGTGGCTATAGTCTCTCACCTCAGTACACACGCTAGGATATCGTCGGGCCTCAAGCTTGGTGGGGATAAGTTGGTGGTGGAGTGTGTTATCGGGTGCTGTTTTGAGTCTGATGTAGGGGGTCATTGTTGTTAGGGGTCCTCAAAGCAGGTGAAGTACTGGTTCCAGGTACCTGGCTAGTGATCTTTTCAGTTCGTGCATCTTTGGTGTTGTCGTCAAAGCTTTTTCGCATGAGTTCGAGAGCCATTTGGAGGGGCAGGCACCCCTTCCTCGTCAGTATATTATTTTTTCATATTTTTTTCATTTTCTGGCGGTACCCATCCGCTGTCATTTGTCGAAAATGCTGATTGGTGGTACATCCATTCTTATTAATTTTTTTTAAATTTAATGCACTTACAATAGGAGTCAGTTATTGACGGATTTTCAATACATACAATTGCCAATCCGCACCAAATACAGAATACGGGTGACTTTTTGGGCTTAACAAAGCCACTGTAGCCCGGCATCGTGGGAAATATTAGCCAGTACAGTCAAACTTCGGTTTTCGTCCGTAATCCGTTCCAGAAGGCTGTTCGAAAACTGAAATTGTTCGAAAACCGAAACCACGCTCTTTTTAAAGTCAAAATGTTTCCTGAACACGTCTGCTCACAATGGAAAGCAACACGAGGAAGCGTCACTTCCTGGTGTAAGGAAGGCGAGAGGAGTGAAATGATGCATTCAAGTGCGCTCAGTTTGTTCGAGCACCGAAATTTGTTCGTCATCCGAGGCATAAAAAAATCGAAATTTTGGGTCGCAAACCGAGAACCGAGACGTCCGAAAACCGAGGTTTGACTTTACTTGTCTATCAACGTCAAGACACGTGCGCAAAATAAACAAATGACTTTTAATGAGTAACAATACCACAATTCTTCTCGATTGTTATTTTGTAGACATCTCAAGTTGCTTGGTTTTGTCACATTTTGACAAAGAGCACAATTTTTGGTCAAAAACCGAATTGGTCGAGAACCGAGACGTTCGAAAACCGAGGTTTGACTGTAAAATAGATTGATAAATAGCATCGCAAAACATGCATTGAATGAGCTGCTCTAACCAATCAAAATGACTTTGCAACTGTAATAACAGCAGAAACACACAGAGCAAAAAAAAAAAAATGCAGCATGGAATAATTGCATGTTTTTCCTCCATTTCCAGCTATGGCTGTTAGCGGGGGTCCTATATTGCGCCTTTTTGGGTGGTGAAGCCGTCGGGCCGCCTTGAGCCATGTTGCGGTGGCACTGGCTCTGCCTCTCCTACATTATGCTAAGCAAAGTTAGCCCGTTTAATGTCGCTCCACAGCGCCATCATTACCACGTTACCATTGTTGTGATCGCGAATTAGCGCAGATAGCATCGTGACTGTTTCCGCTTTAGCATCTTAGCATTTGTTCAAGGCTTGTTTTGCAGAATGATGTGAACAGTGTGTTTGTGTTTTGCTGTTCAGCTGCAGGCTCAGAAGATCCGTTTGGCCCGCACCCAGGGTCCGTACTACGGCGGCTCTCTGCCCAACGTCAACCAGATCGGCAGGGGGCCTCAGGACATGCAGGTGAGTGTGTTCACACCGCCCCCTGCCGGAGCTGCGGCAAAACCCCCTTTGCTTGAGCGTGTTTGGTCTTGTGCAGGGCGCCTTCCCGCCGTCGCTGGAGTCGGCTCGCTCTATGCGTCATCACGGCCTGGTGGAGCGAGTCCACAGGGAACGTCGCTTCGTGCCGCCCATCAGACCGTACCGCAACCGCCAAGTATCCTTTCTTACGCTCCTTCAAAGCACTTTTTAGTGCCTTCTAATGGGTCCGGCCGGCCCATAAGGCCTTCAAAGAAAAGCTCAAATTGTTTTATGCTATTTTCACATCTCAAAGGCAAATGACAACGGGCCTCATCCGCTGACAGTGCATTTAGCTTGCGCGTCTCTCTAATGGTCCGGACTAAGACTTGAAAGATAATAATGTCGTTGACATTGGATTCTTATTTTTTTATGTTATTTTTTTTCTTCTTTTATGTTGATAAAGCATAATTCTACAACATTTCATTCTCATCTTAGGTAATATCAATAAAACGTACTCGGGCTCTGTTCATAAACATTCGGCGAAGGGGTTAAAAAGACTCACTAAAATCGTAACAAATATTGTGCCAGTCAGGTTTCTCGGGGGTTACGAAAAAGTGCAAAGGGATAACATGTTTTCGGGAACAGTAACAAAACGTAACGGCACAAAAAGCAGATCACAGCGTCCTGTTCCTGCATTCAGGATTAAAATTGCTGCCTCTCTCTCTCTCTCTCTCACGCAGTCATACAAGAATTGCAGAGATGAATAACAAAAAGAAATGGGGGATATGCGACTACATTGTCCTACTTTTGGGGGGGGGGGAGTATGCGAATGTAGGATACACACGGAAACGCGAGGGGTGGTGTTTAGAGAGCGAACCACTCTGGGGATGGGTTATATAAGTGATCGTTTTCAGGCTCCTAAACGGCGTCTCCATGTAGACGGAATGGCCAATTGGTAAATAACTTGGGCGGAGACACTGAAACATGTTTTCGTCAGGAGGGGGGTGGGGGGGTAGTTTTGGTTAGAACAGTGTTTTCCAAACTTTTCTGAGCCAAGACATAAAAATCTCGCGGCACACCACTAGCTGAAAATGTTAAAAAAAAAAAAAAAAAAACGCTTATTTTAACAATTAACGTGTTATATTGTCACTATAACCGTTTTTAACATTGAAGAATGACGCTATAACAGCTTGAATTGGAATCAAATAAGCACAAAGAAAAAAACGTATTTTATAATCTTTCATATTTTATTGTTTCACTGTCGTCCTGCATTCATGCGGCACAAATTCGCTTGTCTCTAGTGGTCGAAACACAAGGCAATTGGCTAGCCGTTGCTGCTCCCTAGCGGTATGGGAGGGTACTACATGATTACTATCTGGGCCATAGACCGCACAGGCATACAAATGGGATATTTTACCGCGGCACACCTGACAATGTCTCACAGTGGTTGAAAAACACTGGGTTAGAAGACAAACGCAGCTGCTTGTTGGAAGAAGTACCGCTCATGAATCCGACGGCGATTTTGCGGGTATGCTCAAATTATTTGAAGAGGAAGAACATTTCCAAGCATGACTGAATGTGGCCCAAAGATGTTGAAAAAGTTGAGCTTTTTTGGTTTGGTTCTGCTTTGAATGAATTTGATTTGAATCAACCCAAATTAATTCATTTGTTGTATCGACTCGCCTTGTTTCCTTAGGAAGACTTTTGTGATGCAAACGTTTTCTTAACAGTGGTCTCCTCAGGTGGACAACTCCACCTATAACTCCGCCTACTTGTCGCCACCCCCGGACCCCAGCTGGAGAAGGTACATGCTATGACTCTACCCCCCACCCCCTTTCCGTCTCCACGGGGACACTGTCTGCGGCCATCTTGCTGCTACTTGGAGCCTTTGGCTGTGTTGGGAATCTTGAACTCATTCCCCACTCCTTACCTGATGGTATAGTGGACCCAGATAGTTCCATAAAAAGACCCCCGTCCCCCACCACACACACCAAAAAAAAAAAAAATTGTAGTGATTAATGATTCCAAACACAGCGACTGCATTCCAAATCTTTCGTCGTTCCCTTAAGCACAAGATAGGCTTTTTAAAAAAATATATATATTGTTGACTGAATAGTTGTCGCCAGGGTTGAAAAATGTGACTCGAATGCAACCTTAACTATTCAAAAAGCCACAAAAAAAAAAAAAAAAAAACACGGGGTAAAAAAACCCTGGACATCAAAGGTTTACCCCCCAGCTAAGGCACATTTATAAGGAACACTCATGTGTAGCAATTTTGAAATCAATCGAGCAGTCCAGAGAACATAACACTTGATCTCTCTATGTAACAAAAACCTTTTGGTTGAAGCTTGCTTTCAAGTTGAATCGTCTTTGTCTGTTTGAGTCCTCGTGAACTTTTCATGACCTTTTAAGCTAAACTTCCATTTTTTCCGACGACTCTCGGACATATTTTGAATTGAAACCGTTGAATGCCACAATAATCTTCAAATTTGGGAATTACATTTGAAAAACAAATTGAAGTGAAGTGTTTTTTTTTTTTTCTTCCTCCTCTCTCTCTTCAAAGTCACAGAGAGCCACACCAGAACCATGAAAGAACCACATTGGGGTTGCCCACCCCCGCCCTAAACACGAAAGAGGGATTTTTATTTGATTCTTTTTAACTCTTAACGGAGTAAAACTGACCTCAGGAATGAAAGTGAGGCTTAATCAAATACTTCCTAATCAGTTTGTGGGGATATTTATTTGCTGGACTCAGGATCAATAATCTTGACTGAGTAGTAAACATCGCAACAACCCTGGCAAATGTCGGCGTGCCTATGAAGTGGCTAGGGGAGGGATTCCCGACACGTCCAAACGTTTGGAGAGACGCTTTGGAGCGCTAACATGCTAGCAAGCCACTTGTTCTTCTCTCGTTTTTGTCCCGCCTCCTCTTTCGTCTTCTTCTTCTTCTTGGGGGAGTCTGCCAGCGTTCTTCCCGCCGCTATTCTAACCACCAAGTACACGCGTACGCGCATAACACGCTGGCTCCCATGACGACCGGTGGCTTCCTCACGGGGATTTTCAGCGGAGGCTTCCGACTTAGCGTCAAACCCGCTTTGCGCTTTTCCTGAGGCTGACTTCATCCCGCGCTTTCTCATCTTCCTCTTCTTCCACCTCACCGTGTCTTTTGCGCGCTGTTGCCGGGCGGGCGAAGCCCAGTAACATAACGTTTTGTTCTTGTCGATCGTGAAAAGGAATTGGTCCGCCGGAATCTTCCCGGGGGATAAAAGCCACTTGTTACGTCTCCCAACCACTGCGCTCAACAGGTGAATCCTCCTCTTCGTCCTTTTCTACCTTTTTTTTTCCCCCACCTCTTCCTCCACCCCCCCCCCCCTCTTCTTTTGGCTCTTCTCACACCCCCCCCCCCCCTTTCCTCTTCATCTTTTTTCATCCCAGGACTTTGTTTTTTATCTCCCCTCCCCTTCCCCCTTCTTACTTTCCTTTATCCTTCTTTCTCTTCTACACCTTTTTTTCTTCATCTTCCTGTTCTTTGTCCTCAATTTATTCTCCCCTTTCTCCTTTTCCTCAGCTACCTCATTTCCTCCTGCCTCACTTCCTCTTCCTCCACCTCCTCCCATCTTTTCTCTCCCCTTATCTGATGATTCAATTTCTGCCCGAGTAGATTTTCTTCTTCTTCTTCTTCTTCACGGCCGCCACCTTCTCCTTCGCTCTTTTCTCTTTCTGCCACGCCCCTGGCCGGCGTGCATTTCCTTTTTGTCATGTTATTGGCTGGCTGTAGGAGGTAAGATGGGGTCCACCGGCCATTGCGCTCGCCTTGGTAACATCATCTCTTTCAGAGCATTGAGACCGGGTCAGATGCAGGCTTGTGATTGGTCGAGCATGTTGATTGGATCGCTGATAGCCTTTGTGTGTGTGTGTGTGTGTGTGTGTGGTCCACCAGGACCAACTCTGACTCAGCCCTCCACACCAGCGTGATGAACCCGCCATCGGGTGACCCCTTCGCCACAGGATGTCACACCCTCACAGCCCACGCCGGAAGACGCAACGGTGAGACGCGCGTGGGCGTCACCCACTCGGGACCGGAGTCGATCAAACATAACGGTTCCGCAGCATCACCATGACAACCTTGTCTGTCCTTAGTCTTTCCGTACCCTGTCCCGCCCATTGAGGAAAACGTGCTGGATGATACCAAGCTCATCCCCAACAAAGCTTGGGATGCCAAGAAGGTTAGACACCGTGCGGGCACACAAACACGCAGACGGGAGATTAATCAGTGGTTGATTTGTATTTGTTTATGTTTTCAGTTTCCTGTGATGACCTCCAGACCAAAGTCATGTGAAGTTCCTGGCATCAAGTACGCACCCCCTCCATAACACACACGCACATGCACACACGCACACTGCCGTAACATCACAGTTGTCCTTCTTACATGGGTGCACCAACTTAGTTTTGTTGTTGTTTGAAAGTCCCACATCAGTGCCTTACTTACCGTATTGGCTCCGAATATAAGACGGTGTTTTTCGGATTGAAATAAGACTGAAAAAGCGGGGGTAGTCCTATATTCGGGGTCTAGACATTATACCCATTCGCGACGCTAGATGGCGCCAGATATTATTGAAGCGATATTGAACATTTGACTCAGATGAACCCCTGTAATTAAAAAATAGCGGTAGCACAAAGAAGAAAAATAAAAAATAGCGGTAAGAAAGAAAAGAGAAGAAAATTTTTCAAAAAGTCTTTTTTCAAACTTGAATCTTGAAAAGGAGGGGGTCGTCTTATAATCAGGGCCGTCTTATATTCGGGCCAATACGGTAGTTTTTATTCTGAAATTTGCCCTCCGAAGCAATTGTTGCGGTGGCTGACTTGACTGAATTGAGGCTAGCCTGGCCTACAGTATTCTTCGTACGCAAAAATGCAGCGACGCATTCTAACTGGAGCGTATTATTTCATTTCCGTTGCTCATGCACACCAGCGTGCGTCCCCGATCATGAGCATCTATTTTTGCCCTATTGAGTTTGTCACAGGACAATTGAGCGGTTTGACAACAGGGAACCCTCTACTTGGGGCTTCATTGTCACGACAGGTTGAATACATTGCCAGTAATGGCGCCCTCCTGAGGATGATTGATTGTACTGTTTCATTCTTATTCCCCAAATGTGCTATTAATCAGAGCGCCGTGTTTTGTCGAGGCAAAGCAAGCTTATTTGTACACCACACTTCATGTAGGAGACAATTCAAAGTACTTTACGTAAAACCAAAGCATTATGGAAAAAGACACAAAATAATTTCAGAAATCAGAACATTTTCGAAAACCTCAAATGATTAAAATCAAGCATTCGTCTACTGCTGACACATGCAATGTATTTTTGAAAAACAAATTCGGGGTTTCGTTTCCCTTTGATGTTCAATTTTATTTCATCCCTCTTATTTGTGTGTCCGCGTGTTCAGCGTGTTCATGTCACCCGAGCTACCGTCGGCTCCCGCACACGGCGTCCCGCCGGCCCTCAACATTAGCGGGTCGCTCCCGGATCTGTCCAGCCTTCACTTCCCCTCGCCTCTGCCCACACCGCTGGACCAGGACGAGCCTACTTACCCCGGCGGCAGCACGGGCAACCTGGCGTCCACCCTGACCCAGCTGGGCATCCATACCAGCAGCGCCCAGGGAGGCAACGGCGCCTTCCACCATCAGGCCGGTAAGGCGCACTGACTTGAAGGCACGCGCGACCGAACCGCACATGAGTTGCCGACCGTCTGCGACTAGTTTGGCTGCCATTTCAAATGTCCATTTGTGGGAAAGAAAGTGCTCACCATTGCAACCGTTCAGACGGACGTTAAACGACCAATCGAAATGGCATTTTTTAATCACGTGATCTCTCGCAACAAAAAAACAAAACTCAAAAGAAGTGGATTTACAAATCAAACATCGAATTTTCTGCTTCATATAAACTCAGGGAAAGTAAAACGCGAGAGGTAGAAGGCGCAAGCGAAGCTATTTGGTTGAAATAAAAATAAGGAAAAGAAATGTAATGCGGGGGAAAATAAAGACAGAAAATTGGGAAAATGTGGGAGCACCGTGTCAAGTACAGTCAAACCTCGGTTTTCGTCCATAATCCGTTCCAGAAGGCCGTTTCGAAAACCAAAATTGTTCGAAAACCGAAACCACGCTCTTTTTAAAAAAAAAATGTTTACTGAACACGTCTGCTCACAATGGAAAGCAAAACGAGGAAGCGTCACTTCCTCGTCTACCCGAGGAAGCGTCACTTCCTTGTGTAAGGAAGATGAGAGGAGTCAAATGGTGCATTCAAGTGCGCTCGGTTTGTTCGAGAACCGAAATTTGTTCATCAGCTGAGGCATAAAAAACTCGAAATTTTTGGTCGAAAACCGAATTGGTCGAGAACCGAGACATTCGAAAACCGAGGTTTGACTGTAATTGTTGTAACACAGACCTCGCGCTCCAATATGAAGGCATGCGGGACCTGAGACCAGATGAAATTCCCGTATTGCAAATCAGTGAGCGGAATGTTAAAGTACATTGCTAACATAACGTTAGCCTTGTGCAGGGCCAGGTCTTTGTCAATTAGGACTACCGTCCGATTTGTAGTTTGGTTGTTACCATGTACAGTCAAACCTCGGTTTTCGTCCATAATCCGTTCCAGAAGGCTGTTCGAAAGCCGAAATTGTTCGAAAACCGAAACCACGCTCTTTTTAAAATAAAAATGTTTACTGAACACGTCTGCTCACAATGGAAAGCAACACGAGGAAGCGTCACTTCCTCGTGTAAGGAAGGCGAGAGGAGTCAAATGGTGCATTCAAGTGCGCTCGGTTTGTTCGAGAACCGAAATGTGTTCGTCATCCGAGGCATAAAAAAATTGACATTTTTGGTCGAGAACCGAGACGTTTGAAAACCGAGGTTTGACTGTATATGCCCGTGACCATCACGACGTCACACAGGGTGCTTTTAAATTGTGCCCTTGAACTGCGTGACACATTGGTGCTCTCCAGTGTCTCCATTTTGAGACCTGTGGGAGAAAAACAAAGGTCAGGAGAAGGTATGGAACGATATGACTTTTAGAACGAACTTGTTTGGTAGAATTTTGTCCAGTTGTTGTCGTGAATGCTCTAAAGATGGCAAGTCAAAGTGCTTTGTTTTTATGTGCTGGCAAGTTTCACACCAGATGCCCGCCACGTTTGCCCTTCCTCCCCGCAGGTGTGCCGGGCTCGTTGGGAGGCACGCTGAGTAACCCGTCCCTGCAGTCGTCGCTGAGCAACCCCAACATCCAGTCGTCGCTCAGCAGCCACTCGTTCAGCAACTCGCTAAGCTCCGCCTCCTTGCACTCGTCACTCAGCAACCCATCGCTGCAATCGTCTCTGGGCTCCTCCCCCTCTCTGCCCTCCTCCCTCAGCAGCCAATCGCTGCACTCGTCCCTCAGCAGCTCCTCCCTCCAATCGGCCTCCGGTAGCAGCAACCCCGCCTACAGCTCTGGCTCCGCTACCTACACGTCCTCGGTCAGCACGTCACCGCGGAGACGGGCGCAACCCTCGCCGCTCGTCCTGCCCGTCTTGGGCGGGGACGCCCGGCGACATCACAGCAAGCAGTTCTCGCCCACCATCTCACCCACGCTGTCCTCCATCACGCAGGTAACGCGCGCACTCGCATGCACGCATCTCCCTCATGCAGTTCTCAGTTGCACGGACACACACACACACACACACGCACATTCATGCGCATTTCTCACCCGATCTTTCCTCCCTCGCAGAGGCGAATGCGTACACAGTGACATGTTTTCCCACTTCCCACCACTAGGGCGTGCCCCTGGACACGAGTAAGCTGACTCTGGACCAGCGCTTACCACCATATCCACTGGGCCAGCAGGCCCCCCACCAGCAACCCCCCCTCCTGAGTCAGCATCAAGCGCAGATGGTCCGCCTCCAGCAGGCGCCGCCGCAGAACCTGCTCAACGCTCAGCACTTTGGAACGGTACCTGAACTAAAAAAAACAAAACGTTTTCATCACATCCATCTTCACGTTCTCCTCCTCTAAACTTCCTCGTGTGTGTGTGTGTGTGTGTGTGTGTAGCCGCAGTGGGCGGGCAGCTCTCAGGTCAGCTCGGCACTGGTGACGAACAACGCCTTGGAGCCATACCTCCACGGCACCTTGACCTCCCAGTGTCAGCTCAAGCAGGAAGCGGAGCAACAGAGGAGCGGGAACTTCCCTCAATTGCACTTGACCGCCGACCTGTACAACGTGAGACCTCTACTGGCCTATTTTGTTGACTGCCTGCCCGCTTGCTGCCATGGTAACGCGATGTTTTCCCAGGATGCCTTGCTCAACTCCTTGCTGGACGATTCTTACGTCAACATGCAGCTCAGTGGCAAAGCCAGCCAGCAGGTACGGCGACGCACCACGTCACCATCGCGTCATAAGATCCATACATACGTCACATGACCAAGGTGCATCAGGAGCAACATGTCATGTGACTGACACGTGTCGCTCAACATGCTTCACGCGATCACATGACCAACGCGTGTCACGATTAACGCCTCAAATGGTGACTGTGTCTCATGAGCAACTTGCAGATAATCGACACCCGTCACATTTTCACTGGTCTCAAGCTGCGTCACACGACAGCAGCCACAGCTTGAACATGTCACAATCAAATCATCACGTCACATGACCGACGCATGTCATGATTGACATGATGGACCACATGATGACCAGCGTGTCACCTCTTCAAACCATCAGACATGATCAATGCGTGTCGTATGAGTATGCGTCTCATGAGCAACGCGCATCACATGATCAATGGCATGTCGCATAAACAACACGCGTCACATGATCAGCATGCGATAAGCAATTGTAACATGATCGTGTCACAACCGACTTCATCACTTGATCACATGACCAGCGCATGTCACAAGCAACAAAGCCACGCGATGGACATAAGTCACGTGACCGATTCATGTTATTATCAGCTCAAGTCACATCGACACGCATCACATGATTGTAATAATCCTTGTCACATGACAGAGGCGCCTGTGCGTGTTTGTGCTTCAGTTCCCCGCCGAGAGCCCGAGCGACGTCCAGGGCCGCAGTGTACTGAGCGGCGGCCATGCTGACACGCAGATGCTGCAGCAGTCCTTAGACCAAGCCGTACTCATCCAGAACCAGAATCAGAATCACAACTATGGCATCGGCGGCGGCGGCGACTTTCGCCAGAACATCCCCAACATCATCCTGACGGGTGGGTTCAGCGCTCAAGTTGATTGCAAACACTGCACTCGCTAACCACTGGTCCACCGGGCCGCTTGTTGACTTAATTGATGATCTAATTAATCAACAACTATTTTTAATCACCGTTTCGAGACCTTGTTTGACTTTAAATTGTCCAAATTCTCAAATTTCAGCAATAAATATTCTCTGATTTCTGTAGTCCACATGAAAGCACACCGATTGTTTTTGTTTTGTGTTTTTAGCAAACATCAACAGAAATCTTTTCCTATGTTTGAATGAAGGAATAGAAAGTAAAACATGTTAAAAAAAAAAAAAATTTTTTTTTATAAATCCAACTACAGTCAAACCTCGGTTTTCGAACGTCTCGGTTCTCGACCAATTCGGGTTTCGACCAAAAGTTTCGAGTTTTTTATGCCTCGGATGACGAACAAATTTCGGTTCTCGCACAAACTGAGCGCACTTGAATGCATCGTTTGACTCCTCTCGCCTTCCTCGTGTGTCACTTCCTCGTGTTGCTTTCCATTGTGAGCAGACGTGTTCCGTAAACATGTTTATTTTAAAAAGAGCGTGGTTTCGTTTTTCGAACAATTCCGTTTTCGAACAGCCTTCTGGAACGGATTATGGACGAAAACCGAGGTTTGACTGTAATAGACAAAATAATGACAATGACAAATAATAATGGCAGATGAGATGGTGGTTAAAATAATCAGTAGTTGTAGCAGCCCTCATCTTTTTTTTTGTTCACTTTACTTGTGGTACCAAATGAATGAAGGTTTTCGGAAAGTTCAACATTTTACTGATGAGTGCCCGTGATAAAATTTCCGATGTAGTGACGGGTGAGTCAAAATTGCTGGATGATTGCGAAAGCAACATCAGTCGCTCATTCCCTGCTCGGTGGACATTTTAAAGAACTGTCTTGGTCCACAGTATAAAAAAATAATCTGGGGTTCACTGAATAGCATCTTGCAACATGACACAACCCCGGGTGTACCCCATGGACAATTTTTTTTTTTGTTCCATGACGTGTGTATTTATCCTCAGGCGACTCTCCGCCGGGCTTGTCCAAAGAGATCGCCAGCGCCCTGTCGCACGTGCCGGGTTTCGAGATGGACCCGTACTCTCTGGACGACCCGCTCCGGATGGGCGCCCTGGCTCTGGACATGCTGGAGGGAGACCTCATGCTAGCCGACCCCGCCGTGGAGGACTCGTTCCGCTCGGACAGACTCAAGTGAGCTCCGGCGCGGGGGCGGCCGGCCGGCCGGCGGGCAAACACCGGGAGCGGACGCGCGCCGCGGGGTCAAGACCGAAACTCACCAGCAGCAGCAGCTGCCCTTCCGGGTTTGCGAAGGGGTGAAGCGCTTCCGGAACGTGGCCGGTAAATTTCTATGGGAAGTTAAGATGGGGAATTTTGCAATGATGTCAAATTGGAAACTTTCCATTGGAACCCTTTTTAAAGGCTCTTCATTACCCTGTCGAGTATTTTGCCGGATCTTTCAACAGCCACAGAATATTAAGCTATGTCACTATAAAAGCAGTGAACCTACCAAAAGGAAGAAGAGACTCGCCTCTTTCCCCAGAAAAAAAAAAAATCTGCCCTTTTGTAATCAGCAGTAAAAACGGATTGTTTTTTTACCAAAAACACCGGCTTCGAACCCAAAAGTGGAGAAACAAGCCATGCTTTTCATGCTAAGAATTGTGATTTCAACATCTCTTTTGCTTCATTTCGAATCATTAATGTACAGATATTTTCAGATTTGCAGCTTTGCGGTGAAGTGCGGAGGACCCAAGCGTTAGGAAGGCAAGGCTGGAATGTAGGATCAACTCACAAGATTGATTCCGGGGAGGGGAAAAAATAAAAAATAAAAGTACCGTAGTATGGTGACAAAATACTGAATTAAAAGTCGAAAAGTCATTCTCCAAAGAATCATGGGAGAAAGCACTCATTGGCTCTACAAGTGTTAACGTTGCACTTTGGAACACATAACTTGTAATTAAAAGTAGCACTTGTAGTGGGGGGGGAAAAAATTACACATTTGAAATGGTTCGATATCAGCGATATCAAGTACGTACATTTTATGACAGTTATTGAGCATGTCAAATCCAAAGCGATGTGATGTCGCCATATCCTGGCGTGTGCTTGACGGTACACTGGAGCGATTTGACAGACGAGCTGGGTGAGAGCCTCTCGCACGCATTGTAAAACGAACGAACGAACGGGGCAATGAAACACTTGGATTCCACTTAACCAATTAAAACGTCCGCAGCAGTCAACCAGTTACGGCGGAAGTCAAATCAAAAACTTTTTGGACAATAATAATCTGGTCTGTGCGACCCCCCCCCGCTCGTCTAAAACACGATATTCTGATGAAAGAATGAAAATGTCATCCAGAACATTTTTGACTTGACGTCCCCATGTAAGCGCTTCTATTCAGAAAACGGATTTTCGTCAATTGCCTTTAATTACCATGGAAAGTTTCCAAATTGGACAGTTAATGGAATGTTGCCCCCTGGTCCGGAGGCCCGTGCGTTCGCCATTTTGGACGGCAAGTCAGCCATGAGCTTTCTCCCGGGTGGCGACGGGTAGCGTCAGCCTCTCAAAACACGGAAAGGCCAACTGCTGAGCCTTCAAGTCCACCTCCTGGTCCATGCACTAGTGCACTACTTGTCCTCACTAGTAGGACATTTTACCTATTCGGCATGTTTTTTCACCCATGAACCCCTTTGAGCATTTATTTAAGCCCTCTTTTTCAAGATTCAAGTTTGAAAAAAGACTTTTTGAACACCAAATAATTTTATTGTAATTTTTTTTTTACCGCTATTTGTTATTTTTCTTCTTAGTGCTACCGCTATTTTCGTTTTTATTCTTCGTGACGGGTTCACTCTGGCCTCAGGAGTCAAGTTCAGCATTGGCTTCAATGATATCTGGCGCCATCTAGCGGCGTGTATGGGTATAATGTTTAGACCCCAAATATAAGACGACCCCCACTTTTTCAGTCTTATTTCAATGCAAAAAAAAACACCGTCTTATAGTCGGGCCAATACGGTAATAGAATGAATGACCATCCACTTTGTTGTGGCAGACAATAAAATCCCGTCCATGCCCCCTCTTAAATTTTTATTACTTTAAGCCATGTATTCTATATCGATTTGATAGAAAGTTGTCCTCCTTGCTAGTGAAAACAGGCTGCACTAGTACATGGACCCGCAAGGTGGATGTGAAGAATGTGGAATAAATGCTCACAACGGGTTTACTAGTATAAAAATCGAAAAACTTGTTCTCAACATCCCTGATGCCTACTTTCGGGTCCATACGCTCTTTTTGTCCTAGCTCGTAAGACAATTCAGCACACGAGTAAGAACCACTGTGTCCTACTCATAACTTTTTTTGCACTAGTAGTGGAAAAAACTCGCGTGACGTAGTTCTACTAATGTATCTGCATTGTAGTAGGGTATGTTCACGCTGCAGCTCAATTGCATTTTTATTTTATTTTTATTTTTTTCAAATCCAACCTGGCTCGGATATTTGCACATATCCGATCTATACGTCAACTAAAGCCCAATATTTCCTCCTCGCAGGCGGGGGGAAAAGACTGCTTAGGAAACTACTGACATTGTCCGGGAATCTACAATCGTTTTTTGAAGTAACAGTTGTTTTTACAGTTGACTTTAATTGAATCCGACACGAAGCAAAAAAACGCCCACGCTTCTTTTACTATTCACGGCAATGACGTGACATCATTTTTAATCACTGTTTCCATTGAATGAGGGGATCGGGGGGGGAATCCCCAAATGATCTGTGCCTCCTCCTGCTTTGATACTGTGGCGATATGAGATGATAAAATGAGCCCCGACACACGGGACCATATTTAATTCCATAAACACTGGACAGATTATGTCAGGTTTTTTTTTCTAATGCATGTCACTTGACGCCGGGTTTTGAGCTCCCAACATGGACGCGTTGCGGTCACATTAGAAGTCGCATTTGTTTTTGTAGCGAGTATATAAAAAGCTGTAATTCATTAAAAAAAAAAATCAAAATTGTGCCTGCAGTGTGAACGTAGCCTTAATTCTGAGGAGGAAGAGCATACTAGTGCGTGGACCTTAATATAGAGAACTAAATATAGTTTCAGGTCCGTATATTAGTAGTACGGTTGTTGGCCTCACTATTGAGTCAGTTCACTACACGCGCAGTATGACGGTATCTCATAATTTAATACACGACTTTTTATTTTTGGGGCTTTCGTTGAAAAGCAAGTAAGGGAGGTGTTTTAATTGTCCACTGAAGGCAAAGAGCATATTAATATACAGTATATGGACCTTTAACTGATTCTCGTTTCAGGTCCATGAATTACTTGTCCATTCGCTGTCCTCACTATTGAGACAATTTTGAAGTAGGCAGACAGCATCGTTGTGTCTCTAGTTGAAAAAGGCGACCTGTAAGACTCTTTATTTTTTTGTCTGCTTGTGTGCTGAATTGTACTGACTAATGAGCGCACTCGTATATGGACCCGAAACTGGACTTTGCATATTTCCTGCTCTGCTATGCAATTAATTGAATGCGAGAAGCCCCGCTGTCTGTCATTACTGGTCACCAATCAGACTGTCGGTGTTTCTCCAAAATCGCCGCGAGCCACCCACGTGTGGCTTTTCTGCGGGTAATTGACGAGGTAGTCGCACATTCCCTGTTGGCGGCGCTTACCTGTCTTTTGGCTGGAAATTTGACAGGAAGCTCCTCGGGATGTGCGCGCGCTGGCGTGCGCACACGCAGGAAGTCTTGTCATCAAGTCAAGAAGAAGACGAGAATGAATGTCACCGAGACATTTTTACGCGTTTGACCAGCTTTTTTAGTTCTTCAGAATGAAAAAAAAAAACAAAAAGAATGTTTTCCGAGGTGAGGGAGCGGTCTCAGTCGGTCCCGTCATCATCATGCCAGAACTTCCTCTTTGAACGGGAAGTGCAGGTTTTCGCACGCTTGCGTGTTTGTTGGAAAAGGTCAAAGTCACATTCGCTGACAAGGAAAATTTCTTTGAGCCAAGCTAAGGTGCATGCATGTGCGCACGCGATTGTTTTATGCAATCAGTTCGGCAGAAACAATGTAGTTGGAAACTCTGCCAGTGGGGGAGCTGTTGAGGGATCAGCGACAGGCCATATTTCTCTGAAACACGCACACATGTGTGCGCGCGCGCGCACCTCCCCTACCATGAGCTAAAAAGGCCATATTTCATGTTGTCACATTTTTACAAAGGTTTGCTCAAACGTTTTTAACGCTGTTGGGCTCGTGCTTTTAGGCTGAACTGCGTTTATGCGCGTGTTGTAATAATTTGTAATAAGCAGGGACGTGTTTGTACATATGAATGTTTGCAAAGCAGCTAACAAGAGATTTATAAACTGTTACTTCACATTCTTTTTTTTGCAGAAAATAAACTTTATGTGAACTTGTCAAGTTTCTACATTGAGAGGGAAGCAACGGTACCGGTTCTTCAAAATAATAGCTCATTTTTTTATAACTTGCTTTGTTTCTACGCATATAACTGCATTGAAAACAAAGGAACAGTACTGCTACTTTAAAAATGAAAGCAACAGGGCCACTACTGCAAATTGAAAACACTACTTAAAAAATAAAAGCAAAAGGACCAATAATTGAAACATGAAACCTACTTCAAAATAAAAGCAATACTATAAATATAAAAACAACTGTACTGCTATTTCAAAATAAAACCAGCAGTACCATGACTACAGAATAAAGCAAATCCCCAGTAAATCTAAGTTCGGCTATCTCTCTGATGAGCCGATTTAGAATCCGCTCCATCCTGGTGACTCTTCAAGAAAAGCCCCACATCTTCATTTGCGCCACCTCCAGTTCTGCTTCCTCCTGTTTCTTCAGCACCACTGTCTGGAATCTGTACATCATAGCCAGCTCCATAAGATTTTCCCTTCATCCTCAGCGAGACTCAAACATCACATAACACCCGTGATACTTTCCTCTGCCTTTGCCAACCTGCTTGAATCCATTTCTTCACACCCTCAGTCACAGTTGCTCTGGACTGTTGACCCCAATCATTTTTAGTCCTCCACCCTAGCTATACATCCTCCCTGTAGCTTCACTCTTCTGGTGTATGAGGGTTCCCAGTCTTAACCTAATCACGAAGTCTATCAATCACTATTCCAAAGAAGAAAAGGCTAAGAACAGATCCCTGATGCACCCCAACTTTCACTTCCAACTCTTGTGCCACACTGACAACACACCTAATGAGGGTAGCAGCTACCCTCATATATCCGTCCTGTACTATTTGAATAAACTTATGCCGATGCAGACTTCCTCTTGCAGTTGCACACTTCCTCTTAGGGTACCGTCATAGGCCTTCTCCAGATCACCCTCTCTGTACCGCTACTGCAAAATGAAAGCACTACTTCAAAATAAAAGCAACTGCCCCGCTACTTTAAAATGATAGCAGCTGTACCACTACTTCAAACAAGAGCAACAGTACTGCTTCTTCAAAATAAAAGCAACATCACTAGTTTTAAATAAAAGCATCACTTCAAAATAAGAACAGCAGTACTCCTACTTCAACCAAAATGAAAATCGTCCTTCAAATAAAAGATTGTTAAATATTGAAATGATAGTACTGCTACTTCAAAATAAAAGCAGTAGTATCACTATTTCAAAATAAAAGAGCAACCCATGGACACAGTCTATCGCCTTCTCCACGTCCACAAAACACTCGACTGGATGGGCCAACTCCCAATGCACCCTTGAGGACCCTGCCTTGGGTTTTGAGGTGGTCCACTTTTCCACACCTGGGACAAAAATCACAGCACTCCATCTGATTTTGAATTCTTGACTTGCCAACAGAGCCTCCCCTCCAGCACGGCTGAATAGAATTTACATAGAGGCTGAGATTACCTTCCGGTCACAGTTCTTCAAAAGGGATACCGCCACCATGTTCCCCCATGTTGCAGAACTGTCAACCAAGACAACCCCACCACATTTCCAGAGCCCTTTGGAACTCCGGGCAGGTCTCATCCACTCCCGAAACCTTGCCATGAGGACCTTGGTGCTCTCGACCCCGAGGCCCTTCAGACTCTCCAGAAAGAAGACTGGCCACATTTATCTTGGACATTTAAAAATAAAAATAAATATATATCTTTGTTCTGATTCAGTAGAAAGTGATAAATTAATAACTCCAAATGCGGTCACCCAGTTCAGGTTCATTCACTCATTCCCTTCTGAATCATCCCGTGTCCTCCCCACAGCAAAAATCTGCAAGATTTAACTGAAATTAGCAAAAAGGGGGGGGGGGGATTTACCAAATGATACCAAAAAAATGCTGATAAACCTCCAATAAGTGTTTTTCATGAAAAAACGGGGGTTGTCTATAAAAACGAGAAAAAAACGGCGTGAATTGGGTGAATTTGTCTTTCTTCGCGTGTTAGACCGTAATCCATTTATTTCCCCCCCGTAGTCTTTTATTTTGAAATACGTGAGTGGAAGTGGCGGCGCGGCACGGGCGTCTTGACGTGTTGCCGAGCTGCCCGGGCCCAGATCAAACATGGACGTCACATGGGAGCCAATGAGAGCAACATGAGAGTCGCCGTCTTCTGCCGCCGGACGAAGCAACAAACACGAGCAGGTAGCGTCACTCCCAACACAGGTCGAAATTTGACCCAAACGGAACCGCTGCAAAGACGCCGGAAGCTCGGCTAATGCTGGCCAGCGCCGTTAGCTTAACGGCGCTCGCCTATAACGGGGCTCGGCTCCGCTTGGCTGTACGCCCTTTATCGGACACGCCTCTGCCGTCTCGTCGCGTCCCTCCCCGCGGGGCCAACATGTCAGCAATCCGCTGTCTAGCGTCCAAAAGAGGAACCCCAATGGTTTGCTGATGTGCGGTGGGCGGCTGTCAAATGGTAGTCGCATTTCAAGCAAATTTGAGGCATATGTGGCCGACGTGATGAACAGACGGCAGCTTCTGTCCGATAACGGAACTAGCAAGACGCTTGCCTGCGACCATCCCGAGTCTGTCAGTCGCTGTCGTTCTGTCTGCCCGCGTTAGCACGCGATGCGGTGGCCATCTCTGACGTCATTAGTTTATTTCCGGACGCGGTCCGATAACGGAACTCCCACTGAGGCTGAAGCTGCACGCATCTTCATCCTCTCCACCATCATCATCATCATGGTGTGTGATGCATGGCATACACGTGATGGTGTGTATGTTAGGCTCCCATGGTTGTACTTTTCTTTGCATATCGTTTCACCACATAAAGCCATGATTGACTTGTCACACATGATGCATGTGTTTGCGTGTGTTAAAAATAGTCACACAAATGTTGCCGACCTCTCATGTGACCTGCTCATGATGTCGTCACTCAAACCCACAAAGGGACACAGACAGACACACACACACACACACACACACACACGGATAGGATACTTACACTCGTATGCTCACGCACTCACATCATACATGCACACGCTCATACATGTGGACGAATATGCTCAGACACACAAATCTGTGTGTGCATACACAAGTACGTGCACACTGAAACCCATGCCCACGTTGACCTAGTTTAAGTAAAGAGGAAGTGAGGTGATGACATTAAGGCCTACTAGGCTGTAGTCATCTTCAAAAATGGCCACCACCGTGCTCACACGAAGCCTTTTGTGTTTTCATGCCACTCGAATGGCAGCAGGAAACACCTGACAGCATCCTTCCTCTTTCGCACTTTCACTTCCGGCCCCCCGTGCTGACTAATGGTAACAACCTGCAAGGTCCTTCTGTAACTGGGCCCGTTGCCACGAGAACAGGCCACACCCACTCAAGGACGACAGGCCCGAACTTGAGTTGAAGGCTACAACTACAGATTATTTTAATAATTGATTCATTAATTAGGCGGCCCGGTAGTCCAGTGGTTAGCACGTCGGCTTCACAGTGCAGAACCGGGTTCGATCCCACCTCCGGCCTCCCTGTGTGGAGTTTGCATGTTCTCCCCCGGCTTGCGTGGGTTTTCTCCGGGTGCTCCGGTTTCCTCCCACATTCCAAAAACATGCCAGGCTCGTTGGGCTCTCTAAATTGTCCCTTGATGGGTGTGTGCGTGGATGGTTGTTCGTCTCTGTGTGCCCTGTGATTGGCTGGCAACCAATTCAGGGTGTCCCCCGCCTACTGCCCGAAGACTGCTGGGATAGGCTCCAGCACCCCCCGCGACCCTAGTGAGGATGAAGCGGTTCGGAAAATGGATGGATGGACATTAATTATTTTCTCATTGAATCGATGAATTGCTTTAAAAAATAAAATCCATCGTTTTATTGTAAAGAATGACATGATTTCAACTTGACACTGCACAAAGGTAAATGAATGATGATTCACTTACCGATTTCGTCCAGGACGTCCGTCAGAAAAATTGCCAAAAATGTTGGTGGAAATTTTCGGTTCAACAATCTCAACGGATTCATCAATTTGTCAAAATAGTTGCTGATTTATCGATTTATTGTCATACCTTGAATAGGTTCCAACAGAAAGTCGGCAAATGGGCAGATTTACGAAAGCCAAAGCGCATAAACACGACTTTTTTTTTTTTTTAACCCCCAAAAGCCTGACTTTCTGTTTGTGTGATGCGATGCGACAAGCAGAGTCGGGCACATCGGCGGCATGACGGAGGACAAATGCCCGCAGCTGGTGGACTACTTCGTGGTGGCGGGTCTGGACCCGGCGGGACCCTGGCGACCTCTGGACGACGACGCCAGGGCGGCCGCTTCCACGCCGCCGCCGTGCCGGGGGGCAGATCCTGTGACGGACTTGGTGGTGATCGCCCGCGGCCTGGGCGAGGAAGTCCCGCAGGGCTTCACCTGCATCGACAAGTCGCTGGGCGGCCACTCGGCCGAGCTGAGCGCCGGCCTCATCAACAACCCGCGCCTGTACCTCTGCTACCGGAGGGGCCGCGACAAGCCCCCTGTTGTCGACCTCGGGTAAGACATCCGAGATAATAAAAATGTACAGTCAAACCTCGGTTTTCGTCCATAATCCGTTCCAGAAGGCTGTTCGAAAACCGAAATTGTTCGAAAACCGAAACCACGCTCTTTTTAAAATAAAAATGTTTACTGAACACGTTTGCTCACAATGGAAAGCAACACGAGGAAGCGTCACTTGGTCGTGCAAGGAAGGCGAGAGGAGTGAAATGGTGTATTCAAGTGCGCTCAGTTTGTTCGAGAACCGAAATTTGTTCGTCATCCGAGGCATAAAAAACTCGAAATTTTTGGTCAAAAACCGAATTGGTCAAGAACCGAGACGTTCGAAAACCGGAGTTTGACTGTCATTTCTTTTGGTTTATGTTAAATATTACAATAATATCAATATTGCATATCATTTCAGATATTGCATGTTTTTCCAATATGGTGGAGCTCTATCAATTCATCTGTCGATGATCTATTTATTTAATTATTAAATAATAAAAATAAAATTAATTATTGTTAATTTTACTATTAATAATTAAAAAATTATATTTAAAAAATATTAAATAATTAAAAAATTTTAAAAACATTCAAATTGACAGTGCAGAAAATGCACAAACTGAATTGCTGATGATTCTGTGACTGGTTTGGTCTGTAACATCGGCCAGAATATGGGAAACATTTGATTGTGTTCCAAAGTTGAAATAAAATTCATTGTGTTCCACAGTCAGAAAAAAATTCAAATTCGGTTTTTGGGGTGCATGCTCAGGGTGTTATACGAGGGCAAGGAGCAGCCAAAGACGGGCTGGTACGTGATCGAGACCACACCCTACAGCCGCTCGGCCAACCTGAGTTCCGGCGCCGGCCCGGCGGCGCAGCGTGTCTTCCTGACGTACCGGCGCGCCGCGGACGCGCAAGGCCTGCACTCGTTGGGCGTGACTGACATCGGCGTGCTGCTGCCTGGGAAGGGTGAAGCGGCGCCGCACACCTTCAGCCGCGTGGACAAGAACCTCAACACGGGCATGGTGAGAGATGCATCGGCCACACTGACGCGCCGGGCCATTGATGCTAACTTTTGTGCGCGTGCGCGTTTGCAGTGGGGTCCCGCCCTGTACGTGTGCTTCAAGCGAGCGGTGGCCAAAGCCAACGCGCTGGTCTACGAGGCGGGTGAGTGCGCGGCCGCGCTTGAAAATGCGCCGGAGCGCCCGTTTAGAGCTCGCGTGTTGTCTTTCAGGTCTGCTGAGCCGCTACCCCGCCGACGACCAGGATGCCTTCCCGCTGCCCGAGTCGGTGCCCGTCTTCTGCCTGCCCATGGGCGTGGCTCTGGAGAGTTGGCCCGCCGACGCCAAATACCGGCTGCCCGTCTTCTCCACCTTCGTGCTCACCTCAGCCAGCGGGGACAAGGTGGGCTGGCTTTCTTCTTCGCTGTTATATTGAGGCCACGCACGCTACGATTAAAAAAAATACATAAAATGAAAGTGGCCAAATGAACACATGTGGCTTGATTGGTAGGAATGAATTAGTTGAGCTTGGAAAATTGGCGTAGTTCGCCTTCGACACCTTCACATGGCGTGGCATCAATGTCAGAATTTTAAAACCAAGTTACCGCCGTATTTACAATGCCGTTACGTCCCGAGCTGCGCTAATTAATAAAATACAGTGAAACTCCACTACAACGAAATTGCAGCAAAAAAAAATTCACAACAGGGGGTTTTTCACTGTTGCAAATTTGATCTCAGATGTAAACACACACACACACGCACACAAAAACGTATGTGTACTCTTTATTTTTATTCCAATAGTGCATAACTTCATATAGTCAGTCTCGAAAGAAAAAAAAGGGAAAGAAATTTACGATCATCATTCACTTTCACTTACATAAATTTATTGGATAATGTCTTTTATTTTGCTTCCTCCGTCTTTCATTTTGATCACTTTTAGCCTCTCTTCCAGCCTCAGAGTCTTAGCTGCTTGACATCCAAAGGTCCGTTTTTAAGCCATTTTAGCAATGCAACGTTCTTGCTGCGTCTGAAACGAACAATAAATACTTCCTAGACTACTGCGCATGTGTAAACCAGTGTGGTGGTTGCTGTTGCCGTTTCCGAACGAAGCAGTAGAGGTCGCTGTTGGATTAGACTTCGCAGTAGTGAACCTCGTCACGAGGCAAGAGCAGAGAAAAATATTTTGTATAACGCAACAGGGTTGTTTTTTTCGTTGTATGGGGTCGCAGGAGAGTGGGAATGGTGTTAATGCATGAAGATTTTTTCACACTAGGGGGTATTTTCGCCCATATAGGTTTCATTGTAGAGGAGTTTCACTGTACTGTGACTTGAATTATTCTAAGGCCAACGCAAAATGCCTGCTTGCAAGCTTCGCAGCAATCATTTGTCCACTTGGTCATCCGCGCCGCTCACGAGGAACTAAATACGTCAAGCATGTCATCATTTGGGAATATTATTTGCGAATGGTGTGAATTTTGTGAACTCGATACCAACTTAGGATCGTGTCCTCAGTCAGCTGGCCAGTTTGAAATGGGATTGTGAAAGATGAGGAACTTGTCTTTTGTGAAACTTTGTGAGATTTTCGTGTGGTACATGTGGAATTGTGTAAAAATTAGATTTCCCCCCCCCATGTGTCAAGCCATTCTGAGCACAGCAAATGTGTTGTAAATCCTAATCAGTATTTCAACATTTGAAGGCGCACGACATACAAAGCTCAATAAAGTACGACTGAAGTGTAAAAAAAACAAAAACAATTGGGCGTGGGGGCGGTTGTGGATTTTATTTATACAGTCAAACCTCGGTTTTCGAATGTCTCGGTTCTCGACCAATTCGGTTTTTGACCAAAAATCTCGATTATTTTATGCCTCGGATGACGAACAAATTTCGGTTCTCGAACAAACCGAGCGCACTTGAATGCACCATTTGACTCCTCTCGCCTTCCTTACACGAGGAAGTGACGCTTCCTCGTGTTGCTTTCCATTGGGAGCAGACGTGTTCAGAAAACATTTTTATTTTAAAAAGAGCGTGGTTTCGGTTTTCGAACAATTTCAGTTTTCGAACAGCCTTCTGGAACGGATTATGGATGAAAACCGAGGTTTGACTGTCTATAACTAAAAATCCCTTCGTCGTGATTGGGTAATCATGAATAATGAATGACTGCATTGGTAATCCTTAAACATTCCCTGCTGCCTCATCACTCAGACTGAAGATTTTCTAGTGGATTTGTTCAAACCAATCACAGTTTTGTATGTGTATTTATGTTGAACGCTTTTGCGCAGGTGTACGGCGCGGCCATCCAGTTCTACGAAGCCTTCCCCAGGGAGGTCCTGTCGGAGCGCCAGAGCATGCGTCTGGGCCTGCTCAGCGTGCTGGACCGCCGTCCCGTCCCGGAGCGCAGCCTGCAGGCCAAGAAGAGCATCTGCGTACTCTCGCATTGGCCCTTCTTTGACGTCTTCCAGAAATTTCTCACCTTTGTCTATCGATACTCCGTCTCCGGACCCCACGTGCTGCCCCTCGAGAAGTCAGGAAACACATATTCATCTTTTTGTGTCTGTGTCGTGTATCATGCCACGAACTAACGTCTAACCACCGATTGCAGGCACATCTCCAGCTTCATGCACAACGTTCCCTTTCCGTCACCCCAGCGACCTCGCATCCTGGTTCAGGTACGCCTGCTTCACCTTCTCACTACGGCGAGTGATGCACGATCTGAAAATGTCGACCAATACAGATAACCCGGGGGTCGGCAACACGCGGCTCCAGAGCCGCATGCCGCTCTTTAGCGACATCTAGTGCCTCCCCGTAGCTTTATAAAAAATGTTTGAAAATGGAAAAAGATTTTGATAGGAGGCTAATGTAGCTCCAATAAATATCGATACATGTTGCAGCTCCGAAAAAGTTGGTTTTCTAAAATGTACACTTGACTCGAGAGGCGTTCAAAGACAGCCTCAGAAAAACGGAAATTAATGATCACTTCACTGACACTAAGAAAAACAAAAATAATGCCCCAAAACAAAAAAAAATCAAGCGAGGAAATGACAAAATAAATTGTGTGTGCGCGTGTGCGTGTGTGTGTGTGTGTGTGTGTGTGTGTGTGTGTGTGTGTGTGTGTGTGTGTGTGTGTGTGTGTGTGTGTGTGTGTGTGTGTGTTGCAGCTTTCGCCCTATGACAACCTTCTCCTCTGCCAGCCCGTGTCCTCGCCGCTCCCCCTCAGGTGTGTGCGTGCATGTGTTTCTTTCTTCCAGAGGGAGGGGGGCGGGGCCTCTTAAAATATGACCTTGTTGCCTGTGTGTTTATTAGCGGCGCGAGCTTCCTGAAGCTCCTGCAGAATTTGGGCCCGGGCAACGCCTGCACGCTGCTGCTGGCCGTGCTGACGGAGCACAAAGTCCTTCTCCACTCGCTGCGTCCCGACGTCCTGACGGCCGTCGCCGAGGCGCTGGTCTCCGTAAGCCAGCGTGCGCCTCCGCCGCCACGTCCGATTGGCCGCTTTGCGCCAATGACGCGGTCCGTGTTTGCGCTGCAGATGACGTTCCCGCTGCGCTGGCTCTGCCCGTACATCCCGCTGTGCCCGCTGCAGATGGCCGAAGTGCTGCTGGCGCCGGTGCCCTTCATCGTGGGCGTGCACTCCAGCTACTTCGACCTCTACCACCCCCCCGCCGACGTGGTCTGCATCGACCTGGACACCAACACCCTTTTCCAGTCAGTGCGCCCGCCACAGCCTTTCAGTAGCGTGTGTGTGTGCGTGCGTGCGTGTGATTCATTATTGAATAGTCTACTTGCAAATGAAGTGACAGTTTTGTTTGAATGAGTTTCATTAGTGCATGAATGAGTGTTTTGTACGAGAGTCTTTCACTTGTGTGTGTGTGTGAGAGAGATCTTCAAATACAGTCAAACCTCGGTTTTCGAACGTCTCGGTTCTCGACCAATTCGTGTTTCGACCAAAAATTTTGAGTTTTTTATGCGTCGGATGACGAACAAATTTCGGTTCTCGAACAAACCGAGCGCACTTGAATGCACCATTTGACTCCTCCCGCCTTCCTTACACGAGGAAGTGACACTTCCTCGGGTAGACAAGGAAGTGACGTGTCCTCTTTGTTGCTTTCCATTGTGAGCAGACGTGTTCAGTCAACATTTTTATTTTAAAAAGAGCGTGGTTTCGGTTTTCAACAATTTCGGTTTTCGAACAGCCTTCTGGAACGGATTATGGACGAAAACCGAGGTTTGACTGTATGTGAGTGTGTCAGAAGCTTGTGAGAGCGTTGAAATTGGCTTGGGTTTGAGCGGTTCAGTCGCCGGTTTATGTGACTGTCCTGTCGCCCGTCAGGTGTGATGACAAGAAGCCGTTGTCATGGCGATCGTTGCCCAGGAAACCCGGGAAGACTCTTTTCAGCACCCTGGGCAAACTGCACAAGACTCTGGAGCAGAGTAGGTCCCAAACAACAACGCCTATGCACAACATCTCCACGTGTTACGATGTGGCCAAAACGCCACGGCCTTCTTCTCACTCCTTCAAGTCATAAAGTGAAACTCGTACATTTGAGTGGATCAACTATAGTCAACTATAGTCATCCAAACTCCATCCGAAGTCAAAAGCACTATTTTGTCGATATGCTGTTGCTCAATCGATTAACTGTTTCACTTCTAATTTTCACAATTGGATACGACAGAGGGCGGCCCAGTGGTTAGCGCCTCGACCTCACAGTGCAGAGGTCGTGGGTTTGATCCCCTGGCTCCGGCCTTCCTGTGTGAAGCTTGCATGTTCTCCCCGTGCCTGCGTGGGTTTTCTCCGGGTACTCCGGTTTCCTCCCACATTCCAAAAACATGCATGGCAGGCTGATTGAACACTTAAAAAATTGTGGGTGTGGGTGTTCGACTCTGTGTGCCCTGTGATTGCCTGGCAACCAGTTCAGGGTGGCCCCCGCCTACTGCCCGAAGACGGCTGGGATAGGCTCCAGCAACCCCCCCGCCACCTTTGTGAGGATAAAACGGTTCGGAAAAGGGATGGGTTGTCCATTTTCAGTACTTATCATCAAACATGTATTTGGAATCAAGTTCCTGATGTCATCCACAAGGCCACGCCCCCTTAAAGACACAGTTTGAGTCAACTTTAATGGACTCTTGGTTGTGTCATTTGGTGGTGAACATCCAATCAGCTGCTGCCTATGCGCTGCCGGAGTGAATGATGCATTTGGCAAAAGCGCGCAAATGCGCGTACGGACTTGTTGAAAAGGAATGTCATTGTCTGCGATTGCCCTAGCTCCGAGTTCAGGGTGTACCCCCGCCTACATGCTCCAGCATGCCCATGCTCTTCGTGAGCATGAAGCGGTTCAAATAATGAATGGATGAATGTCATTGTTTTACTGGCTGTCAAAGTGTGTGTATGTGTACGGATGGGTGGCCAATGAGATGGGGGTGCGGGGGGGGGTATATTCCGGGTTGCAACTGCCTACTTTTGCTTGCCCTTTTATGGCATTTTTTTGCGCAGTTCTTGCCGCCCCTCCTCTCTCTTTAACGTCATTGATTGCTAAATTTGTTTGATCTGAACACCTCTTAGGCCGGGTTACATAAATCATTTTTGTCTTTGAAACGTTACAAAAAGGCTTTCAGACAAAAGTGTATACAGTAATCCCTCGTTTATTGGGTGTGTCGTTCCAAAAAGAACCAGTGATAAGTGAAATCCGTGAAGTAGTGAACGTTATTTTTTTTTACTGTTATTACACAATAATTAACTACATATGCAATGAAATCAAAGACCAAACCCTGTTTTTAGGCCCAATTACAAAAAAAAAAAAAAAAAACATTTTCAACAAATAACTAATAAGTTTTTGGAAATACTGTACTGTTGACACACGGCCCCGCCGACGCGTTGCGATTTAAAGGGTTAAAAGCATTAAAAAACTGCACCAAAAAAAATCCACGAAGCCGCGGAAAGTGAACCGCGTTAGAGCGAGGGATCACTATGCTGTATAGAAGAAAAAGAAAAAAATTCAGGGGGACTTTGGGCGTGTGAGGGGCAAAGAGGAAGGTGCCAAGGCACCAATCACCTCCACCCCCATGTCCACAAGCCACGATGTGATTACACTTTCTATTATTTTTTATATGCAGTGCGGTCCTAGTTTTTCAATAAAATCCACATAAGCAAAGGTCAGGCAACAAACCTAACAATGAAAATCAAGGCTGTCAGCGTGGCATACGTGGTGCATGACCTTGCGCCGTTGGTTCGGCTCGCAGTTTGCTCTCCGGGCCAGGAGGAAGCCACGTTGGAGTTCCTGCTGACCGACTTCGACCAGATGTACCGTCGGCAGAAGCAGCTGGAGGCCGACATCCAGGAAGCCTTCCTGCGCTTCATGAGCGTCCTGCTGCGAGGCTACCGCGCCTTCCTGCTGCCCATCACGCAGGCGCCCTCCGACACCACCACCGACTGCAGCTCCCTCTTCAACCTGCAGGGTGAGCTCTCCTGCGCGCCGCCGGCCCACGCCGTTCCTTTCCTCCTTTGACGCGTCTCTTCCTTCCAGGCTTCCTCAAGTCTCGCGATCGCACTCAGCAAAAGTTCTACTCTCAGCTCACGCGCACGCAGATGTTCACCCAGTTCATCGAGGAGTGCTCCTTCGTCAGCGACCGCCACGCCTGCCTCGAGTTCTTCGACGAGTGCGTCCAAAAGGTCAGCTTGGTGCGCTTTTGCCGCTTGTCGCAAGAGAAGGAGAAGCCGCCCAGCCCGTTTGATCACTTGAAAACTTTCATAACTTTAAAAAAAAAAAAAAAGGGAGGAATTATGATGTCCAAAAACACAAAGCAATGAATTTGTCTTTCGAGTAATGCCGCGAGGCTTAGAAGTTGAAAGGCTTCCTGCAAATCTTTGAAAAGGCTCAACCCACCGCAAACGATGAAAAGAATCGACGGATACCGTATTGGCCCTGATTCTGATATGAGACGGTGTTTTTTGCATTGAAATAAGAAAAAAGAAAAAAAAAGTGGGTTTGGTCTTATATTCGGGGTCTAGACATTATACCCATTCACGACACTAGATGGCGCCAGATATCATTGAAGCGAATGCTGAACTTGACTCCCCAGGGCAAAGTGAACCCCTGTCACGAAGAATAAAAATAAAAATAGCGGTAGCACGAAGAAGAAAAATAAATATATATAAAATAATATTTTTTAAATTAAATAAAGAATAAATAAAAATAAAAAAATAGCGGTAACAAGGAAAAGAGAGGAAAATAATAGAAGAGATAACAGAAAATGGAGAAACGTAGTTATGATGTAATGTACATTTCAAAAACCAGAAGCCATTCAGTTACGAATGTGATTGCACTTTAGATTTGATTTATGCAAAATTTTTCTCTCAAAAACCTTGGTTTTCGAACGTCTCGGTTTTCGACCAAAACCTTCGAGTTTTTTATGCCTCGGATGACCAACAAATTTGGTTCTCAAACAAACTGAGTGCACTTGAACGCACCATTTGACTCCTCTCGCCTTCCTTACACGAGGAAGTGACGCTTCCTCTTTGTTGCTTTCCATTGTGCGCAGACGTGTTCAGGAAATATTTTTATTTTAAAAAGAGCGTGGTTTCGGTTTTCCAACAATTTCGGTTTTTGAACAGCCTTATGGAACGGATTATGGACGAAAGCCACGGTTTGACTGTAAATTGTTAGAATCATTTGTTTCAGATGCAAATGCAAATTATTTTCTGTATAAAAATTAATTTGGTGTTCAAAAAGTCTTTTTTCAAACTTGAGTCTTGAAAAAGAGGGCGTCGTCTTATAATCAGGGCCGTCTTATATTCGGGCCAATACGGTAAATCGATTGGTTCGTAACTTAACAGCAGTCAGCGTTTTATGGGAAACTGAGAATGTTGGGCAAAACTCAGGACAATCCCACCGAAGGAACTAAAGGGGGGCGCGGGTGTCCCGGCAGGTGGACGTGGAAAAGCCGGAGGACGTCCGTCTGGTGGACGTGGACGAGAGCCACTGCGGCGAGCGCACCGTTTTCATCATGCCGCCCGAGCAGCCCACGGAAGACGACGGCTCCGAGTGCCCCGCCCGCTACAGGTGATGTGACGCTCATCCCATCGCCATTGCCGCGCCATCTCTCTCTCACACACTCGCGCTCTCGCACACTCTGTGGCACGGGTGCAGCTACGACACTTTCCCCGCCTTGAGGCCGGAGCTCTTTGACCAGCCGCTCGACCAACTGCGTGTCCCCGCCAAGGGCAGCGCGCCCAGTAGCCCCGCCCCCCGACGCACCAAACAGGTACGCAAAATAACGGAAAAATTTGTCTCCCACTCTTCCTGTCCGTCTGCTAAAAACTTGAGAGGGACTTGATTACTTTTGTCCCCGGCGTGTGACCGCCCTTTCGCCAGGAGCTGAAGGTCGCGCAGCGGCGCGCGCAGACGTGCTGCGGGTCGGCCGACATGTGGTGCAAGTGTCTGCTGGGTCACATGTACGGCCTGTGGTTCATCTACCTGCCCACCTACGTGCGTGCGCAGAACGCCAAGGTGCCCGCCCTCCACGCCGCTTACGACGTCCTCAAGCACATGGAGAGCAGGAAGGTCCTGCTGCCCGATGAGGTGATCGCACCGCTCGCGACGATCGTCATCATGATGATGATGATGACTCACGATCGGCAAATTACTCTTAAACGTGTGTTTATTTTTTGTGTGTGTGTTTGCATTTCATGTGTGTGTGTGTGTGTGTGTGTGTGTGTGTGTGTGATGCGCGTGTTTCTGTCTCAGGTGTGTTACAGGATCCTGATGCAGTTGTGCGGTCAGTACGGTCAGCCTGTGCTTGCCGTGCGTGTCCTCCTTGAGATGAAGAAGGCGGGCGTCACGCCCAACACAATCACATACGGATACTACAACAAGGTACGCACGCGTGCGCGCGTGTACACACACACACACGGCACAGACTTGCGATGACCTGGACATTTCTTGCGCTTTTGCGCTCAGGCGGTCCTGGAGAGCAAATGGCCGTCGACCAATCAGGGCGGGCGCTTGCTTTGGGCCAAGCTGAGGAACGTGGTGCTGGCCGTCGCCCTCTTCAGGCAGCCCATTAAAATGCGCCCCAACGGCCAAGGTCAGAACGCCGCCGCGTCAAAACGGGTCATCTTGGCAACTCACACCTCCGCCTTCTCTTCTTCTTCTTCTTCTTCTTCTTCTTCTTCTCGGACATGCAGCCGTCATGGAGGAGCGCAGGCCAAGCCGGCCCCGCCCCAGCTTGCCTCTGATTCGTCAGGCCAGCTGGAGCGGCCTGAGCGAAAGCTCCAGTCACGAATCTTTGACGGGATCCTTTGCCAAGAGCAGCAGCCTCAGCAGCATCAAGACGCCCGCACAGTGTAACACGCAACATGCCGCACACCAATCCATCCATCCACCGTGTCCCAAAGCCACCCTTAACTCATTCAGTACCAGCCAATTCTAGACCCAAGTCTGAAAAGACGTTTAAAAACG
This sequence comes from Hippocampus abdominalis, assembly GCA_018466805.1. NCBI lineage: Eukaryota > Metazoa > Chordata > Actinopteri > Syngnathiformes > Syngnathidae > Hippocampus > Hippocampus abdominalis. The sequence goes on from CM031699.1 coordinate 5,443,712, forward strand.
TCTTTGGGGAGTGAATGAGTTAAGTGGCCGCCAAAACTGAAACAAGTACCCGAGCGTCTTTTTTTTTCTTTCTTTTTTTGTGGTTTTGGTTTCAACAGTGGCGAACACATGCAACAGGAAGTCGGGCTTCCGTGACCAAGTGTCCAGCAAGCCTCCTCTGGCGCCCTCCGGTGGCGTTCTGGTGCGTCGCAGTGACATCTGCTTGTCCAGCTTCTACGCAGATGCCGCAGAGAATGACGAGAGCGGAGGCGACTGGGAGGCGGGTGCGAGGTCAGGAAGGTGGGACACACACACACACACACACACACACACACACACACACCGAAAGTGGAGTTAGTATGACGTGTATGACCGCTCAGCAAAACAAATGGCAACCAATCAATCAAGTTGGATGGTTGCACTGCAATCGGGAAACAGGAAGTGGAGCGACAGACAGGAAGCAGATACAAGTCGGCCTTCTTCCCCCACAGAGTGGCGAGCGCCTGCGAGGTGGCGTCGGTGGACGAGAACGACAACAAAGTGTCGCCGCCCAGCCGAGGCCTGGCGGGACGGCTGCAGCAGCTCCTGACGCCCACACGGCACAGGTCGGCGGTCCGACGCGCCGCCAGCGTGGATGAGCGGCGGCCCGGCGCCAGAGGGCGAGGACCCGCCGCAACTTCCAGCCGCCGGCTGTCCGAGCAGCGTAGGTCCAGGAAGTCACAGGTGGCGGAAACGTTGCTGAAGGCCAAAGAACGCCTCGCCAACGCCACTTCGGAGGTGACGCGCCGCCGCCGCCGCCTGCTCGCTTGCAAACGTTGCTTGGGAAGAAGCGGAATTGACAAAATGGGCTGACTCTTAGCGGTCAGGGAGCAGACGGCCAGACGCTAATCCGGCCTCACAATAGCCAAGTCTACACTCACTGGCTGACGCCCATGTCACTCGCCAGGCTAGGCTCCGCCCTTTCCACAGGCGCACTCAAAATCACAGCCATTACAGTGTGGAACGTGATGATGGCCACCCCATTTTCACATTTTGTTGAATACAACATCACGTTTTGGGTGATTAGCCGATCGGTTAGTCCGGGGGTCGGCAACACGCGGCTCCAGAGCCGCATGCGGCTCTTTAGCGACATCTAGTGGCTCCCTGGAGCTTTATAAAAAATGTTTGAAAATGGAAAAATATTGCGTCCGACTCCGTGCCTTCTCTCTTCTCTTACGACCCGAGAGGCGTTCAAAGACAGCCTCCAAAAAACGGAAATTCGTGATCACTTCACAGACACTAAGAAAAGCAAAAAATAATGCACCAAAACAAAAAAATCAAGTGAGGAAATCACCAAATAAATTTTATGGGGGCATTTTTGAACACACAACAAAGGAATGAATAACATCAACAATTCTGAGACGGTCCAGTCTCCTACATAAAAACAGCATTGTAAGTTTTATCGAAGGCTTTTATTTTTTTGCGGCTCCAGACATATTTGTTTTTTGGGGGGGTTTTTTGTCCTACATGGCTCTTTCAACATTTTGGGTTGCCGACCCTTGGGTTAGTCGGTGGAATCATCAAATATGAGAATATTTCATTGTTATTGTTATACAACCCATTGGAGTCATTTTTCTTGAACTAAAACTAAAGATTTCCAAAACTTGCAAGTCAAAGCAGTGGCATCGCAAGGCCCCACAAAACAATTTCCATTCAATGAGGCCCGTTTCCCTTCATTCTCATGGCAGGTTTGTGAATTAGAATTAGATAGTTGTATTTTTTTTTTTGCCAGCGCGGTGACGAGATCGCTTTATTTTATTTGTGGCCAGAGCTCGCTGTCGCTGGGCAGCGACGCCGACCCGGTGGACACGCCGCGACCGCTCCGCCACTCCTGGGATGCTAATCAAGACGCGGCGGGGATCGAGGTGAGCCCGTCCCACGTTTCATTTTGTCAGGACAAATTGTCCTTGTGAGTTTTTTTTTGGTTTTCATATGAATGTTTGGAACGCGTGTGAGGTTTTGATGTCGAGCTGCTCACGGTGCCGCGCGTGCGGTTGCCTGGTGTACGACGAGGAGATCATGGCGGGGTGGACGCCTGACAACTCCAACCTCAACTCCCGCTGCCCCTTTTGTGCCGCCTCCTTCGTCCCCTTTCTCAATGCCCACATCTGTGACCTGCGACCCCCCGGCAGGTACGAGTCGCCGCCGCCGCCGCCGCCGCCGTGTGACATTCCCGTTCCCAGCTGCGGGCTTCATCCACTTTTGGTCTTCTGGACATTTCCAGTGACGGCGAGGGTGAAACTGGCATCCAGCCTCCCGGCGGTCAGTCGGCGGGGCCGCCGTGTAACGGCTTGGGTGACGACCTCACCCCCGAGAGCGACGCAACCGTGGTAAGGCTAGAGCAGGGGTGTCAAACATATGGCCCGCGGGGCCGGAAACGGCCCCTAAGGAGGTTCGATCCGGCCCGCGGGCTAATTTAAAAGTAAAAAAAAAAAAATGCATTAAAGACACGGAATTAATATTTTAAATAAAATGCAATTCGTGGATTATCCGCTAGGGGGTGCACTGTTTTGATCACAGCAGAAGACAACATTGTTTTGATTGGGGAAGAAAACAGCAAGTCTCAGTTTGTCGCCAAGATAGACCCAACGTAGCAAATGATACGAAAGCGAACCGGTCGACCGTGCCGCACAGCGTGACGGGTATTGACGGTGCGCGGCCCACAGGTGGCGGTGGCGTACGTGAGTCCGCTGGTGCTACGGAAGGAGCTGGAAAGCCTCCTGGACCACGAGGGCGAGGCGGTGCTGGGCCAGCAGCAGTTCCTGGAGAGCCACTGCATCATCTTCTGGAACCTTCTGTGGTTCTTCCAGCGCCTCGGTTTGCCGAGCCACCTGCTGCGGCTCGTGCGACTCCTCGTCAAGCCCACGCAGGTAGAACAGAACCAGAAAACTGCATTTCTCTTCGATGTCAACTTTTTGGGATTCTTCAGTTTTCGTACCTGCTCTAACTGAAAAAGCAACCCCCCCCCCCCCCCCCCAAAAAAAAAGGCAGCTTAATTATGTGTACCTTTTAGACCTGTTCAGATCAAGTTTCAATCCATTTTACTTCTGCATCAGGTTTCAATTAATTTGTGAGATTCTCATCAGAATCAGATCTGGTTCGCATCCGATGCAGATCTGGATTAGGTTAAAATATGTTTCATATTAGTTTAGTATACAGTCAAACCTCGGTTTTCAAACGTCTCGGTTCTCGACCAATTCGGGTTTTGACCAAAAATTTCGAGTTTTTTATGCCTCGGATGACGAACAAATTTCGGTTCTCGAACAAACTGAGCGCACTTGAATGCACCATTTGACTCCTCTCGCCTTCCTTACACGAGGAAGTGACGCTTCAGTCAACATTTTTATTTTAAAAGGAGCGTGGTTTCGGTTTTTGAACAATTGGGTTTTCCAACAGCCTTCTGGAACGAATTATGGACGAAAACCGAGGTTTGACTGTACTTTCTTTGATTAGTTTCAGATCACTCTCAAGTAAGTCCGATTCAGATCACGTCAGGTTCAAAGACGGTCCGGATCGAGATGATCTGCAACTCAGTAAAATCCAATTCAGATCAGAATCAGTTTAGTATTAATTATGATTAATATTTCAAATCAAGGGTAGGTTCAAATACATTTCTGTTTCGGTTTGGATTCGCATCAAATACGTTTTGGGATTACGTGTAGTTAATGTCATATAGCAAGGAATCAAATTGTAGGTTTGATATTCGATGATCAATTTCAGCAGCGCGGTCGCACATCTGAAAAACAACACCTTTTCACATTGGCGTACGTGTGTGTGTGTGTGTGTGTGTGTGTGTGTGTGTGTGTGTGGCAGTCGGAAGGTGCGTGTCTTCGTGTGAGGCTCCTGTGGGACACCCTGACCCCCGACCCTGACTCGTGGCCACCCCTCTACGTACTGTGGCGTCTTCACAGTAAGTCAGCTTTTCGACGCGCGTGCCCACCTCAACCCCGCACCCACCCGACTAAACCCACCTGCCCTCCCCTGCCCCGGACCAGGCGGCGTTCCCGTGCGCGGCTCCCGCTGGCGTCGCCACAACCACCCTTTCACGCTGGCCTTCCTGGAGGAGCTACTGCGCTGGGTGGGCATGAACGAGGTCCACAAGGCCGTCACGCTCTTCCTCAACACTGTCGACGAGGCGCGACGCCACGCCCGCAGCGCCGCTCCGCCGCTCCGCAGGTCAGATGCGGAACTGCGCACTCGCGCCGCATTCAGCTTTTGCGCGCGACTGACTGAACGTTTCAGTGCGTAACTGTCAGCGGTGGGCGGGTCAGTCAATTTTGCCGGTTTGTCATTCGCCACTGATGTCTACGTACAGGAGCGTGTACCGAGAGTTGCTGTTCCTGACACTGGCGGCAATGGGCAAGGATCATGCGGGTAAGTCTGGGGAGGGGTCGTCGCGAGGCAAAGCAAATTGGGTCGATACCTTTGGGCCAACACGGCTGCGTCGTCGTCCTCACAGGTGCTTTCGACAAGAAGTACAAGTCGGCGTACGCGCGCCTCAGTGGCGTCATGTGCAAAGAAGAACTGCGCGAGAAGCGAGCGCAGCCTCCCAGCGCCAAAGCCCTGGACTGCAGACGCAGCCTCCAGCCGCCGCTCCAGTGCTGATCGGTCGTTTGATCAGTGGCAACCCCGCTTCCTCCTCTTCGCCGGCCCTCCGAAGCGGCGCGGCCACGCTGGCGCGCGCCCGGGCACCCGTACTTCATCGGCCGCTGCCACTCAACTCAACCGCAACCACAGGAATTCCCGTGTTGCGAGCGAGCAAAGATGGAGACGCATCCCCCCTTTGTGTTTTCCCGGCACAGCCGTAAAAGAGTTTGCGGCAGCCCGTGATGTCACGGTGATGTCATTGTGATTTCATCAGGCGGCGTTCTGCAGGAAAAGTTAGTTGACGAATCACTTTGTGATCATGCGACCTGAGCCACGTGTTCACTTGTGATGTCATTTTGCCCCCCCCTCCCCCGCAAAAAAAATACAAATAAAGTTTGGCTCAAGATTATTTCAATAAAAAAAACTGTTGTTTACTCTGTAATTTATTCTGTTGTAAATGTTGTTTTTTTTTGTAAAGAAAATAAAAGCAGGGATGAGAATTTTCTGATTGAATATTTTTTTGTACGTTTGGTCGTTGTCGAGCGGCGGTGCCTTTCGATATGATCACCTTTGTTCTTAAATGTGTTATTATGTTGGGTTTTTTTCGTACAATATTATAGCAATAGTATTTTTATTGTCAAATACACAACAAAAGCGAGTTCAATAGTTGACTTGTTCAACGTCACTTCATTTCCTGCTTTACTCGAACCTCCATATCGAAAGGGAGAATACGTTTCAATCGCAAGCGTGTTTTTTTCAATCCATCCATTCATTCATGATTTGAACGGCTCATTTTCACGCGGGTCGCAGGAGTGCCGAAACCTATCTCCGCTGTCTTCGGGCGGTAGGCGGGGTACAGCCTTTAATCCAGTGGTGTCAAACATAGGGCCCGCGGGCCGGAACCGGCATCCGATGAGTTTGATCAGGCCCGCAGGATAATTTAAATAATGGGGAAAAAATGCATCAAAAACACAAATTTTTGAATAAGAGGCAATTCTTGGATTATCCGCTAGGGGGCACACAGTTTTCTCCTTCGTTTGTAAAGTGCAGGCAGGGATTACATTTTGATTTGATATGATGTCCCCCGCCTACTGCCCGAAGACTGCTGGGATAGGCTCCAGCACCCCCCGCGACCCTAGTGAGGATGAAGCGGTTCGGAAAATGAATGAATGAATGAATGATGCACATGTGCAGATGGTTTTAAAAAAAATCCTTTCTTTATAAATCTCGTTTCATCTGAAAATGCATGACGATATTTGTCAATATCAACTACTTGTTGACGTTTTGTGCCTTTGTACAATCAGTGGGATCCGTTGCAATGCATACACGGGAAGGATCAAAGTCACTTGCACATTTGTCAAAGGAAATCCGAGGTTTTTCGTGAAATGTTTTCGAAAAGATATGTTCATGAAATGTCCACATTTTCCAAATGTGTTTGTGCTTCACAAAACCAAAACAAAGGAAAGACATGATAGTTTTTGGCAGAGTGTGGTACAATTTTAATGGTCCGGCCCACTTTGCCATCTGCCGAGGCCCTATGCGGTCCACAATGTCAAATTGTAAAGTGTCCTCTGGGTGTCTTGAAAGGCGCTTATAAATAAAATGTATTATTATTATTTATTAAATGAGTTTGACACCCCCTGCTTTAATCTGAAGTGACGTGATACATCGCAGTTTCTGCAGCAGAGCTGTTTGGACGGACGGCACATGCGCACGTTCCCCCAGCCTGGCTCGATGCAGGTACGGCCTTTAGTTCTCTTTTTGTCTTCTATAGGGAATGAAAACATTTAAACGCGGAACGTGACCGTTTTCATATTTTGTTCAGTCATTTCATGCCTTGACATCACCCTACACAACAACCGTTTTTGCAGTTTCGCGTCATCATCGACATCGAACTCCGTTGAAGAATATGGACATTTAAAAAATGCGAGAACCTTTTCCAAATTGTGTCACGTTGTTAACTGTGTTTCACGTCGGAGATGTTAAGAAACATTTCCATTAAAAACTGAAACAGCAGTTGGATTATTTGCTCCTATTCAGACGTCCCCCATAGTTGAGGGTGGGAAGGTGCGCTTGTTTTGTGACTGGATGAGCCGCAGGAGGGCGGAGTTGAGCGAGCGACGCTTTCCGCCCGCGCGGTGCTGAAAGAGTGGCAACCAATCAGACCGCGTGTTTGCATCTGAGTTTCTTCGCAAAACTGATGACGTATTTCCTGTTTAACGCAGTCGCAGGTACTTCCAATCGCATCCCCGCTTCACACCATGTTTTTTGTGAATATGGCGTCACGCTAACGTCATATGACCTCACGTCGCAGCTGTGGTGCTGTCAGCTGAAGCCTTCCTGGCATTGGAGCGGAGAGGCGAGGTAGCACCCTCTGGCGGGACGCCGCGGAACCTCGCGGACGTCGGAACCCCCCAGCGAGGAAATGGCAGCCAGCAACTCGGAACGTGGAACATACAGCGCGCCACGGGAAAAGGAAGAAGGGGAAGAATCTGTCAGCAACATGTAAGCTTTCATTTGGCTTTACATTTGAAGGTGATCACATCACGTGACTTGACCTCTCGTCTCCAGAACATGAGCAACCCGACCGCAGCGTTCACGTCGCAATGGAAAGCAAAGAGTCACTCCGCTGACAGAAAGTTACACGCTAACACCAGGTAGCTTCAGGAATCGAATCCCTGTCGAATCCCAACAATGCCAGTTTTTGTGGATCGTTTAGGGACTATCCAGATCCACGATGTAAAAATCCCGGAAGTAGGGATTTCATTTTTTTTTGGGGGGGGGGGGGGTATACCTATAACGTGACCCTTTTGTTATTCTGTATGTGTGTCCAGTGGAGCACCCGCATTTGACACGGATGGAAGAGTTGCCACACCGACAGGCCAATGCGCGCGGTGTGACCAGCAGGGGGCGACGACAACGTCCATGGAAGGTTCAATGCTACGTTCAGACCAACTTGTGGAACATGAAGGACATGTGAGAACATCATGTCCCCCCCCTCTCCCGCAGTAACAGACGCTCCCTTGGTGGTCCACGCCGGCGGGACGCACACGCTCGTCCTTCCCGACAATGCCGTCGTCCTCCGAGGATCTGTCAGTGGGCTCAGCAGCCAACGAGACCGCCAACGCGTACGATTCCGCTGGCAAAGGGACCAGCAGAGTCCGGCGGCCGGTGTCAGTTGACCTGTTCCGGGACCCTAAACGCATGCCAACCGACATGTTGACCAACGTGCAAACCAATACGCGAATTATGATAGTTAGCATGTTTTTTTGTAACGTTAAGGTTAGTATGGCGTGTATGTGTTTTTGTGTGTATGTAAAAAAAAATTTTGTGCATGTATGTTTTTTTTGTGTTTTGTTGTGCGTTAATTTGAGATTCTATCTTTTGTGTATGTCTTTATCCATTAGTTTTTTTTTTTGCGCATGTGCATGTTTTGTGTGTTGATGTTTGGGGGTTTTTGGAGTGCATGTTGTGTGTGTGTGTGTGTGTGTGTGTTTTCCATTCCGTTGTGTTGATCTGTGACCGGCGTGTGAGCAGGACGTCTTGCTCGGGTCCGCGGGTGCCGCCGAGCTGCTGCTGTGCAACCTAGTGGAGGGGACGTACGTGTTCCACTTGCGGGCGACGGACCACCGGGGACGCTCCGGCACCGCCGCGGCCACCGTGGAGGTCCGAGCAGGTGGGCGGCGCCCGGTCGTGCATGCGCGTGTGTGGAAACGTGACTAACGCACATGCTGATACCTAGAACCCGGCGCCGACCAGCAGGTGGAGCTGGAGCTGCTGGTGCCCGTGTCCCAGGTGAGCGTGTCCCAACTGGACACGCTGGTCCGGCAGCTGGCGGCGCTGCTTCACGCGGACAACGCTCACATCCTGCTGCGAGGCCTGCGTCCGCGCTCACCCGTCAGGTGGGTCACGCCCCGCGCGCGCAAATGTACCTGGCATGACAAGTCCATCGAATGTGTTTTTTCATACATGTGTTTGTTAGCTGCGTGCTGCGGGTGTGCGTGTTGGCGCCCGACGGCGGCGGTCTGCTTCCAGCGCGAGCAGTGCTGCGCGTCCTTCGGAAGGAGCTCATGGGCGACGACGAGGGCTTCCTGCTCTTTCCCGTCCTCAACGTCGACTCTGTGGGTAAGGACACGGGAGACAACACTTTTGCTTACTTTTTGGTGTGTTGACGTGTGTGTGTGTGTGTGTGTGTGTCCACTGTGCAGTGTGCGTACTGGAGTGTTCTGGCAGGGGCCAATGCGACCCCATCGGCAGAAAGTGTTTGTGCCGGCACTTGTGGACGGAAAACCTCGTCCGCCGTTACCTCGGCGATGGCGAGACCAACTGTGGTTAGCGCTAATGCTCTTGCTAATCAGTCAAGCTAAGCGTCGCCGCGCTAAGAGAGTGTGTTGACTTTTTTTTTTTTGTCAGAGTGGGACCTCCTGTCGGTGGCGCTGAGCGGCTTGGTAATCGTCCTCATCATCCTCGTCATCGCTCGAACCCTCGTCTGCTGCGGCAAGAGGTCAGCGTGCGTGCACGCGCACACACACACGCGGACTTCACTGTAAAATACGTGTATCTGCGTGTGCGTGTGCGCAGGAGGCGAGTCAAAGTGAGGAAGAGGAGCCGATACGCAATCCTGCCCAACGCGGCTGAGGATGACGAGGAGAGGATGGAGCTCCGGCCCAAATTTGGTAAGCACGTTAGCCCGTCCGCCGACAGGGGGTTGCTTTGTGTTGACCGACGGTCGCCCTTTGCATTGCGCAGGCGCGGCGCATCGCGCCACGAACGGCCGCTCGCCGCTCGCCGCATCCGAGTCGGAATGGGACTCCGTTTCGGGTGGGAACGCCCACCCGTGACGGCGACGCCTCGTGAGTGACGGCCGCCTTTTATTTTGACGGCGATTCCCACAAGTGTTTTATTTTGAAGGACGGACACAGAGGCAGTGACGTGCTGATTGTATGAAATGTTTTATTCATCTTATTAGAATATAGACAAAAGTTATTTTCCAAAGGACAACGACAAACTATTTCACATTTAGGATCAATAAACGGGAAAGGATGATATCACGTGCTCATCATCCTGCTGACATGTATGAGAACATTGTCAAACGGCACATACGTCCATATAAGCAAATCTACATGACATGTCAAACTCTCAATTTTCATCATTTTCAATGAATGACTACAAAGAGAAAATAGTATCTCCCGATTGGATGGCAGAAGCGTGACATCATCTGGTCACCGGGTTGGCAATATTGGATTAATAAATTAACGCGCGACACAAATTCACAAATTGACCCCCCCCAGGCGTAATTTGAGTAGATGCTACGCTAACTTTCATGCTACAGGACAAAATGGCAGGACGAACTAAGATCACGCGCTATAATTAGCTTTAGTCTCCCCCTCGCCCAATCACGGCAAATCATTTATGGCACATTTTTGGGGTTGTCGTTTGACAATCCCCGTTAGCCGGTTAGAGACAGACCGCCCATGCAGACGTACTTGACGTCCAGGTACTCATCCACGCCGTACTTAGAGCCTTCGCGACCCAGACCGGACTCCTTGACCCCCCCGAATGAGGCTTCCGGGGTGGATAGCAGACCCTCGTTGACCCCCACCAAACCGACCTCCAAAGCCTCAGCAACTCGCCAGATCTGAGACACATCCGACGAGTAGAAGTAACCTAAGGCGGCGAACCAACCAGAACACACAAAAATATTAAGTACTGACCCAAGTGGTGGAAGACACTCAACTAGAACAGGACAACAACAAACAAAATGAACACTAGAAATGAACGACAATCATACAAGAGCTTGTTTAGAACTGGACCAGCACTCCATGGGAATGCCTTGTCTTTGGGGATCCACTGAGGGGCGACCCAATTGAGCCGCCCAGGGGGTGCGGCGTGTTAATGAAGATGGGGAGTGTTTTTCGGATATATTCCTTGTCATTTGCATATACAGTCAATAAAAAAGGCCCAGAGGTCGCAGAGGTCAGGTGGCGGTGTGGAGCGCACACTGAGTGGCTCCATGGAGAACTGCACCTCCTGCCGGCAGCGAAAGACGATCTGTTCCCGTGTTCGAGCCTTTTGTCGACCGTCCGAGCGAACATCTCTGGCAGACTGGCATTTAAGTGATACTGAGTACCATATTTTCCACACTAAAAGGCGCACTGGATTATAAGGCGCACCTTCAATGCATGACCTATTTTGTTAATTTCTTTGTAAGACGCAATCTACAATGCATCCACTAGGTGGAGATACGCTCAAGGAAAAGCCAACAATGTCAGTAAAACTTATTTAAATCAGCGACACAGTTCATTTAACCAGCAGCAAGTTACAATATTGACTCATTAACGTTGAACTCGCTACTGCGTAACCGTTCGCCTTAAGTTTGAACTCTGCGTTTTCAGCATGTCTCGAGCGGGGAGCCATTTTGGGGTCGATATATTACCGTAATTACCATACATAAGGCGCATCGGATTTCAAGGCGCGCTGTGAGCTTTTAAGAAAATGAAAGGCTTACCGAAAATACGGTACTCAACTCGGGTTGAAGAACTGTACGAGACAAGAATACAATTGAACTGAAAAGAAGAGTAACGCGTCTCGACTCAAAATGGCCTGGCAGTGGATGAGATGTACGCCAATAGCAGTCTGGGGCAGGTTTGGGTGCTCACCTGCTAGACCCACTCGGGAGGCATTGGCGATGGCGAGCGCTTCCTGCTCCGTGTCAAACCTGCGCACGAAAACGATACAATTCCGGATTAGTCATTGTCATCATCATGATTCTGATTCAGTTCAGGAAATACGCTACTGTATCCGGTTCGGAGTCGGACAGTCTACCTTTGAGAGGCGTTTTGGGCCTGTCACGCTGGGGGGAGGAGGGATGAACACACGGAAGACACTACGGGCTAGCTAGTTAGCTAGCTAGCTAGCTCTCTCTTTCTCTCTCGCTATATATACAGTGAAACTCCTCTACAACGAAATCATGTTTGCGGCAAGACATTTTTCACAACAGGGGGTTTTTCACTGTAGCAAATTTGAAACGAAAGATGAAGATTTTTTTCACACTAGGGGGTATTTTCACCCATGTAGATTTTGTTGTAGAGGAGTTTCACTGCATTTATACACACACAGTCAAACCTCGGTTTTCGAACGTCTCGGTTTCAACCAAAAATTTCTAGTGTTTTATGCCTCGTATGACGAACAAATTTCGGTTCTCGAACAAACTGAGCGCACTTGAATGCACCATTTGACTCCTTTCGCCTTCCTCGTGTTGCTTTCCATTGTGAGCAGACGTGTTCAATAAACATTTTTATTTTAAAAAGAGCCTGGTTTCGGTTTTCGAACAATTTCGGTTTTCGAACAGCCTTCTGGAACGGATTATTGGACGAAAACAGAGGTTTGACTGTATATCTAAACTGGTGGATGTTGGTGGTGAGGTGTATTAGCTCACCTGACGACAGGCACGAGGGGCCCAAAGGTTTCCTCTTGCATGCACAACATGTCGGCGCTGACGTCCGCCAGCAGCGTAGGGGCCACAAAAGAGCCGTGAAGACGTTGACCGCCCCGCAAGAGCCGGGCCCCGCGAGAGAGGGCATCCTCCATCTGATGGACCACCTGACGGCCACGCGGAGGAAGTAAATGAATAAGACGAACAGCCGGGATCGGTGTCAACGCCAACGTCCCACCCTCAGTCCAAAGCAGGCCCTTTGCACGTAACAGCGTAACCTAACTCTGACCTTGTCCGCTGCCCTGTTGTTGATGAGCGGCCCCTGCGTGGTGTCCGGCTCGCTGCCGTGTCCTATCTTCAGCTCTCGGTCCATGGTGGCGCCCAGTTTGGCCATGAACCTGTCATAGATGGAGCTCTGCACCAGGAAACGGTTGGAGCACACGCACGTCTGAACACAAAACAACAGCAGCCATGTTTGGTGACTCCGAGTGCAAAAAAACCAAGTCTGCAGTTTTTAGAGAATGCTCTATTCAGGGTAGGGTCACCTGGAAAGACCTCGCCGCCATTTTTTTCTTGCGCTTAGTTAAATCCTGTCCGTTGGCCCTTGCCCTGCCTGGATTTCGGCCTATTTTACTGCCGCTTCTCCGCCCAACCCCTCCTCAGTGGCAATAACCTTGTCCGGGGCTCTTGCTGGATGGATTCTGCACCGACTGACTAGGACAAGATCTTAGGCGGACCACTTCGCCAAATAGCTAACCGGGTCAGGTCCTGAGGTTAGCTATTTTCCTTAAGGTGTCTACCTTCGGCGCATCATCTCATTAACCCCCATGCAGTAATCATCCCAAAATTGGACATTTCGGACACTTTGGACGATTTTGGGCTGTTGGACAAATGGACACCACAGACAAAACAGTGAAAAATAACTCCACGAAGCTGAAATTTTGCATAGGATGTATATCTATGTCTTGGCCAATTCCCACTGAACATTTTGAGGGGTTGAAAGTGAAAAACATTATTAAAGTGAAAAAAGTTGTTGCACATTGGAAGAGGGACATTTTTGGGACGTAATACCCTTCATGCAGCCGCTTAAAAATACTGCATGAGGGTTAAACTGACCATTCCGCGGTTTGAACTAACACAACGATCCAACACTAACAATAAAATGGACTTGACTAACAAATAATCACATCTACTGGCAGGTCACTTTATTTATTTTTTTTGTTCCTCTATTTTTCCCCACAGTCTGTGAAAATTGCGCTCACCTGTCCCGAGTTCCTGAACTTAGACGCCATGACTCCTTGCACTGCCTTGTCCAAATCCGCACTGTCAAAGACAATGAAGGGGGCGTGACCTCCCAGCTCCATCGAAGCCCTCTTGACTGTGTCGGCGGCCATTTTCAGCAAAACCTGACAACGCAGCGCTCGTTAGCATGAGCACAAGCAGAAAGAGACAGAGGCACGGCGCCTGGGTCTGTTCTGGTCTTGCCTTGCCGGTGGCGGTGGAGCCCGTGAAGGAGATCTTGGCCACCAGTGGGTCGGTGCACAAGACGCGCCCCACCGATGGCGTCTGGTCCCTGGAGCACGGGACCACGTTGAACACGCCCGCCGGGAGGCCCGCCTGGGATGACAGCTAACGAGACGCAACAATACGACAACAACGTGAGACCTAACACAAACCCGAAAAACCTGAAGAAGACGCAACGTACGCCAACGATTTGGGTTTTGTGGAGGCACATTTGGACAAGAACTAGTCTGAACCTGTACAAAAAGTAATTTGATCTCAAACTAGTTTCTAGACTGAACTAAGACTGGATTAGGACAAGTGTGTGTGTGTGTGTGTAACGAGGAGTGCGTCACGCGCTTGTGACCTCGGCCAGGGCGAGCGCAGAAAGGGGCGTGTCCTCGGCCGGCTTGACCACGACGGTACAACCCGTGGCCAGCGCGGCGCCGACCTTCCTGGTGATCATGGCGCTCGGGAAGTTCCACTAAGACACGACACAAAGTCAACGTCACAACTAGCCTAAAGTAGCCAAGCTATCCCGCTGGCCAATCACTCACCGGCGTGATGATGGAAACCACGCCCACCGGCTGCTTGAGTAGGAGGATCTTGCGATCCTTGAAGGGTGACGGCACCACGTCGCCGTACACCCGACGCGCTTCCTCCGAAAACCACTCCAGGAAGGATGCCGAGTAGGCGATTTCGCTCAGGGCCTCTTTCATGGGTTTGCCCTGAACAAGCAAACGCTCGCCCTTATCGTCACCCAAACGTCATGCCAACCACAAGCTAATGTCACACAAACATCACTAGCATGCTAATATTATGCTAACGTGATGCTAACACCATAATTATATCATGCTAACAACAGTCTTACATGATGATAACGTTATGCTTACATTATGCTATCGTCACACTGACAGTACGTTCGTTTCACTCCGACGTCATGCTTACAGCAAACTAACGTCATACGTATATCACGTTAAAAACATGCTAACACAGTTAATGTCACACTTTGCACTTTAGTCCCGCTAATGTCACTCTAATGTCATGCTTACATCACACTAATGACACGCTGATGTGACACTAACATGTCACGTTAGCATCATGCTATTGTCGTATCAAAATGGCGCTAATGCAGTGCTTTTCAATTATTTTCTTTTACCCCGAAAAAAACATTTTGCCACCTTAAACTCTGTTCCACGACTATTAGCGGTAACATTGGTCTAAAAATTGTGGTAAGTACACCACAGCATTGTATCCTTGTTAACATTAGAGAAAAAAACTATCGATCAAATTACAAGAAACGATAACTTCATTATTTTAGTCTGCGACGGAAAAGATTTGAAGTGCATCAATTTGCCTGAAATAAAAACTAAAAAAAATGAGTACCACTGCCACCTACTGTAGAGGATGTGCAATTACACCATGTCACACGCCTCCAAGTGGGGATCCGCACCACTACTTGAGAAGGACTGCAGTAATGCCACACATATTATCATGCTAATGCTCGTTGACGCTAAATCGGAAAGAGGACCGGGTGGGACTGACGCTTTCAAAGGTGATGATGGCGGCCAGGTGGTCTTTGTTCTCCGTCATCAGGTTGGCCCACTTCCTCAGCAGGGTGCTGCGCTCCTGCAGCCAACAAGCACAACTTAATGACAGTGACAGCAACAGTAGTTTTTTTAATATTGTGGAGCGAGATAGTTGTTCCCCTAAAACTTGAGTACCACTAGTCGTCCTTCTTGCACACTTTGAGAATCCCGATTTAATTTCTTCCCGCTTCCTTGCCATCTTCTCACCTTGGCCGTGACGTCTTTCCAGAGTCGGAAAGCTTCGTAGGCAGCGTCCACGGCACGCTTGGCCTCTTCCGGACCGCAGTCGGCTACTCGCACGATCTCGGTGCCGGTGGCCGGGTCCAAAACCGGGAAGTCCTGATGGGCGCCCACCCAGCGACCGTGCACGTAGCCCCGCGTACGCACCAGCGGTGAGCTAGCGTCCAGGCTGAAAGCGCGTTTGAGCGGCGCGGTCCCGACCGCCGCGAGGAGGCGCGTGCACCGCGTCGTTTTCATCATCGTCGTCGTCGGGGTGGTCGTCGTCGTCAGGCTGGTGGTCGAACCTGGGTAGGCAGTGGGCACAGGGGCCGCTCATTCACTGGGTAGCTTCCGGTCGCTTTCGACACTCGTTCTGCACCCTAGTCACGTGACCACGCTCGCTCACAAGGCTTTTCGTGTTTGACTGCGCATGCGTAGAGCATACGTGTACGCGGGCACGCGCATACAGGTGCTTCTTCGCGACATCAAATTGGATTGATCACTTCGCTGTACACACGCAATAAATTAAAAGAAAAAAAAATTAGAGCGAAGGAGCACGTGATGATAAATTGCCAATTGGGTGACGAAAAACAACTTAAACGGCACTTTTTTTTTTACATTGTCGTCATCTTCAAGACAATTCAACCTTTTTCAAACTTGCTAACATTCCCAAGAAATATGTTATCATCAAGCATTGACTATATTGAAATTAATTTATTCTGCTTGTGAAAATCACACTTGAGCCTTTGAGTGGACTAAATGGCGCAGATGCATGTCGTGAACTGTTCGACAGTGGTACCTTGGATATCCAAGACGAAATTTGAGCTGTGAGTGACATTCAAACGCGTGAAGTACGAAGAAAAATACAAATTAAAAATGGAGAGTGAGAGAGAGAGAGAGAGAGAGAGCGCAAAGGAGGTCCTGTAATGTCGTCACATGTGGCGAGCATACTTCTTAATTTTGCATGAATGACAAAATTACATTTACGTGGTAGCTTTCCCATTAAAATCGCTTCCATTGCCACCAACTTTCACAATGCAAATGATTTCAAAATTCCCCAGCTTACCTTGCAGTGGTATACAGTTTAAACAGACGATTCCCAGCGACCCTCCCACCCCCGACCGCCAATCACACACACGCACACTTGAGTTGACGATCAGACAAGGACACCGCGTTTGTAAAGTTAGGACACAGAGGGGAAAAAAACGGACCTTAATACCTGCTCTTCTGCTTCTTGGAGTCGGTTAGTCGCTCCTTTCCCTTTTTTTTTTTAATATCAAACGAGAGAGGACGGAGGTCAGATGACACGCCCACTCCTCCTGCGGCAGAACAAAGTTGAACACCATCTTTTATTTTTATTTTTTTTAGTTGAATACAAACTCAAAATCAAAATGCCCTGAGAAAAATCGGCTCAAAGTTGGGCGCTAACTTAAATCTTCGCACGATTAATTAGTGCGTAACCGTACTGAAACAGTACTTATCTGAAAATGCAATATTTACGAATAAAAATACAGCACCATATTGCCTAAAAAAAAGATTTGATCCACCCAAGGTACAAAATGGTGACATTTACTGTGTCATTCTCAGCACCCCTAAACCACTGACCCGAAAATCGCCCCTGTTGTGAACCACAACCAATAAAACATAGAAGTGGAGACAAAAGGTCACATGACCAGCAGTGCGGCTTTATGAGACACAAAGTTGCATTTTACTCGATCATTGTGACCTTCAGACCATCGCCATGGTGATGAGCACACAACGCTCACCGGGAGTCACGTAAGGTATCGCCTAAAGTGCCACACACACACACACACACACACACACACACGGACACTAATACACTCTCACGCGCTTGGTGTTTATGGATTATTGGATGAAGCATGTCAGTGGTAATTTCTGGGACGAAATGTGTGGAAATTTGGCAGTCGGGAATGATGAAGGATTCCGAATGCAATCACATCCGTTTTTCAACACTCCACGACATGGTTGAGTCTACAACCCTTCATCGAATAATTAAAATGAATACATCATCTTTTCCAAAAGACGACACGGTGCTTTGAAATACTAATCGATTCATTTTGCTGCCTTTCTGATGTGCTCACCTTGGCCACCGAGAGGCAGTATAATCCAGTAGTACAGACAAAGAACAGACAATTTAAAATAAACGGAGGAATTGTTTCTTGTTGTTTCATCTTGACCTCCAGCAAACTTTTGTCACAATTTCCTTAATTTATATAAATAAACGAATATCTTATTTTCATAGCATTTCATTCATTTCACCAAATAACATAATGGAAGAAGACAATGGCATATCTTCATGCGGTCAGTACAAATCATGTTAGTTTGTGTTATTTTGAATAACGACTATAGTACTTTTTTGTCTGTGTCTTTGTGGGGGTCTCAATCGAAGAATGATGTCACATGGAAGTCGGTCGGTGAGTTTTTTGACTTGGACCTCCGAGTTTAAGGGGGCACTTTTCCTTGTCGGAACCCGGAGAAGTCCGACTTCCCACCTTCCTGGGATGCAGCATAAGCCCCACCCCTTTCTATTCTTCTCTGATCAAAATATCTTAATCTATGGAGGAATTTAGGACCACAGACGACATTAAATGATTTTTCTGATCGATTGGGGGGAAGCATCTCTTCACGGCTTTAGATGTTGATTAATGTATGCACACCGTCCATAAAACAAAACCAAATACAATAAAACAAAAGCAACCAATCCAGTAGCGGAAGTTGTTGCTTTGTTTTGAAAGCGTATCCGGAAGAGGAGTGGATCTGCGTGATATGGTGGACGAGAAGTGTGTCTGTCGAGCTCAAAGGCTCCGCGCCGCGGTGCGATTTGACGGAAGATGGTAAAGAAACGGGAGCGACTGGTAAGTGAAACCTGCGTCTCCTGTTTCTCGGGCTGTTGACTTACTTGAGCTCGGTGGAGCATTTTAGTCGTCCACGAGGAGGCGGGTAGGCGTGCTGGTTGGCCGGCCGGTCGACGCTTGTATCCGGCCACGGCTCGAGGAAGGCGGAAGGACGGCTCCTTAGCTTCCCGCTGTTAGCATGCTACCGATGGCCTCCCATGAGGGGGCCGACGCTTGTGAACTTGTCAGCACGGGAACGAGATGAGTTGGGAGGTAGCCGAAGGCTCGTTCTGGGGGTTTCCGGACGCCGTCGAAGTGATTGCGGCCAGCCAGCTACCTAGTCATCCCATGCAGGCAGGCAGGCAGGTGCCGATGCGAGTTAGCCGGCTCACTTGGTGGGCTTCTTGGCATGTTTGTAGGTCACTACGTGTTCGCTTGATTTTGCCACCTACCCGGAGTGACCCTCCACAAGAGGTCTCGTTATTTTGTCCGTAAATCCGAGTCGCCCGGAGTGTGCATACCCGATTTATGACGCATGTCTATCGGGACTGACAAACTAACGGACTCTTGAAATTTGATCAGAGATTTTAATCTCTTTGACCTTATGGTCCACTGACTAAACTTTTCAAGATGCATTGTCTCGCAATGTTCCCCCACAATTGACAAAAACCCGTCAATATTCGACACCTCACAAAAAGGTTTCTAACTACCCTTTGGTAGGATCAGTTGGTGGGAAACGCTCTGCGTTTATCTCATTGTTGGTTCTCGAAAATAACAAGGAAATTAAAATAATACAGTCAAACCTCAGTTTTCGAACGTCTCGGTTCTCGACCAAAAAGTTTTTTAATGCCTCGGATGCCGAACAAATTTCGGTTCTCGAACAAACTGAGCGCACTTGAATGCACCATTTGACTCCTCTCGCCTTCCTTACACGAGGAAGTGACGCTTCCTCGTGTTGCTTTCCATTGTGAGCAGACATGTTCAGTAAACATTTTTATTTTAAAAAGAGCGTGGTTTCGGTTTTCGAACAGCCTTCTGGAACGGCTTATGGACGAAAACCGAGGTTTGACTGTAATTAGTTTCCAGCCCTGACACGAAGCTCCTTAAGTCATGTGAACATAGTTCCTTGGCAACGTGATGGAAGCGAAGCATGATTTTTGTGTAAATGGAGCTCCTCATCACATGTAAAAACGGTTCCTCGGTATCAAGATAGTAGCAAAGTTCTTTTGTCTACATTAAGCTTTTCAACTCACCTCAACGTAGTTCCTTGTGACCTAGATGCTACAAGATGGCTCCAAAGTAATAGATGAGCTTGGTTATGCTGAACTCTAAATATAGACTTGACATCTGCAGTCTTGATGGCCATGTCATCAACAGGACCCGCCAATAAATACATTTTTGGTGTGCTCAGCCCTGTACTTTTACTAATTTTTGACAAAATGTGAGCAATATAATATAGGTCAGTGGTCCCCAGCCACCGCTCTCTGGCCCATATTGTAGCAGGCTGCACAGAGAGACTGATTCTCCACAATCCCCACCTGGTCAATTATCTTCCAAAAAGCAATATTAGTATGCCTGCGTGATTATGATTTTACGTGACCAGCTGCGAGACGTGAGCATATCTACTCCGTCAGAGGCGACAGAAACCTGCGTCACCGCAGCCAATCGGAGTCCAGCTTGTCCATTTAACAATGTTTCGAAACGTGAAGTCACCAAAGCAATACAACGGCGAATCGTTTGAACAAAGTAGCAGTCAAGTGATGAAATGGAAGGCATGAAAATGCGAGCCGAGTTTGCACAGCCCGTCTGCGAAAACATGAGCGGCGACTAAGTTGCCGCCAGCCACCCGCCAAAGGAGCAATCAATCACGTCAGCGTTTGATGGTGCGCATTTTGCAAGTACCAACGATGTCAACGCTGTGTGAAGGATCATAACTTCAAAATTATGCTGTTTTCCTGAGGTTGTCCCACTTTTAGTGGATCCCTGTGTTATATTGTTTACATTTGTTGGACCGGCGAATACATGTTTTAAAATATGTTTAATATAGCCAGTCGGCTAATGGCTGAAAATCTTTGTGGATTATTCTCGAACAAGTGAACCGTCTCAACTTTTCCGGTAGTTACGCAACATTTAATCGTTAACATTGAGTAGAACTTTTCAGTCATTTTTGCATTCTCGCATATTGTTGCCGAAAGGCATCACTCTTCACTTCATATGTTTTGATATTATAAGCTAGCCGATATTCAAGTCATCATTTATTAAATCTTACCAGATCTACTTAACAGTGATTTCTGGTCACTTTGTGCCGATTCAACAGGCAGAAAAAAAAAAAAAACAAAGAAACTTCTTCCATAACTGATTGTTACAAACTCATTTTATTTGTGGGACAAATCTCTCTCCAATGAGACGCTCCGTTTCGGAAGCTAGGCTGCTTTGAACTTTTTTTTGCGTAACATTTGGGCGTGTGTGGTCGAGGTTTGGCCACCGCATGTATGCATCGTGTTCCTCACCGCGTCCCGAGGAGCCTTTCAGCAAAATTAGAGGCGAGGTTGCTTGTGAACGTTCCTTTCAGTGACAATGGCAAGAAAAGCCCTTTTGATTCTGCTATGTGAAGGATTACTCAGTCACAATGCAACAATTGATGAATGAACAATTGAGGCTGGAAACTAGTCAGTCAGTTCATTAGTTTGATGATTAATCACTGAATTGGATGGGGGCATTTAATTTTCCGTTGCCTTTACTGAAAAACTGGACGTGATTTCAAAAGTGGAAAACCAAACTAAACAAAACAAGCAGATGTTTGCAAATGTCGTCTTTTTAAAGAAAAATCAGTCTGGTTTCCTGGACGGCTGGACAAATCCGAGATTTACGATTGAGAGGCAGAAATTTGACCCCCAAAAAAATGACTGTTGACGTGAATCCAGGTTTAAAAAGCGGTGAATCGCTCATCAAATATTTTGGTCCATTCATTTGAGAATGAATTATGAATTGAAATGCTGAACTGTTGCAACTCTACATTTTCCTTTTCTTTTTTTTTTCCCTTTTGTTTTCTTTTCTTTTCTTCTTCTTATTGAACTTGTGGCTTACCTGCCGATGTCCAAACCCGCCCAGTGGGCAATAAAAACAACCGCCCCCATTGTGCGGCCCAAAAAAGTGACTTGCTGTCAAAACATGTGACTGGTTCCGCGGCATTGTTGGACATTCCATCCGGCGCATTTCACGGTGAACGCCCGTCATGCCGCGGGAACCGCCCTCGGGTGTGTATATTGGCGGCGCGTGGGGTCTCTGTCGTCACGGCGGGGTCTCTGTCGTCACGGGGGCGCCTCTGTTGTTACGGCAGCGCCGCCACACGCCATCTGGCACCCGAGCAGAAACTCGCACCTCCTGTCACATTCCAAAAAAATTCCATTCCGATAAAAATTGCGATTTACCGACGCAGTACTCTGCTTTTCCGACTTCTACTTGTTACTTCAAACGATAGCTCATCCAATCGCATTGAACAGAATCGAATCACACGGAACTGCGTTTTTTATGTTGCTATATCGAAGAGCCGTGTTGATTTTCCGAGTGCGTGTTACGTACGTCATTTCTGGAGGCGATGCTTGAGGTCAAACGTTTGAGAAAAGACAGTTTAAAAAAAAAAAAAAAATCCTTTGGAGTTTGGTATTCAAGTGCACTTCAGAGTCCGTACTTTAAAAACAAAAACAAAAAATCAAGTAGGGATGAACCCATTCTTGTCCGGCCTTGATAGTTGCCACTTTGACGCACATTGGTTCAGGCTTTATTCAAGATTTAATTATTTGATTATTTAATTAGTTAACTCATTCACTCCCAGAGACGTTTTTATACGTCTTTTCAGACCTGGTCCAGAATTGTCTGGTACTGAATGAGTTAATTGCTCCCGCGGCTTATTAGAGATAATTTAAAAACCGCAATTATTTTAGCTCTGTTGCAGCTGTGCAGCTTTCGCCAGCTAATTTGCAAATGTGAAAAGCAGGTTCACAAAACTGCTTAAAGGCATTGTAAAGAAGTTCAGCGTTGGCGTTTCTGTTGCTCAAAATTTTGATTCCAATATTTTTCCCTTTTGCTGCAAATAAGTATCAGCTTTCTCAACTGCTACTTGGAAAAAATGTCGTTCTATCTCTCCTAAAAAACATCCTGATAGACTCGGTGCGTGCGTGCGTGCGTGCGTGTGTTTGTTTCCGCGCACGCGCCGGGTGGAGCAGTCTCAGGTGAATACAACCGTGAAGGTAGGCGAGAAATAACAGAAGCTTTCCAGTCTCAAAGCTCTCGTGGTCCGCAAACGGCAGCGAGTGTGCGGAGCGAACGCAACCGGTTTGCCCGCGCCCCTCATGCGCAAATGAAAATGGCGACAAGGTCTTCCAGGTAAGACTCAACACCGAATTGATGTCTTCCACACAATCTAATTTATTGGCGGCGGCTATCAATTTATTTATTTTTAAACATCAGATTTATTTCTTTTGCTGGAACATCAGAATTGGAATGTGTTGTTGTTGTTGATAGGCCCTGAGTCTAGTTTTCTGCTCAAACGGTCACGCCACAGAGCCCGTCGCTGAGCAAAGAACCCTGCAAGGGTTCACAAGGGCAATCGCCTTTGTGAACCCTGCAAGGGCAAGGGCAATCGCCTTCATCTTACGTTGCCACCGGAGGCCATCTTACGTTGCCACGCGCTCAGTGAGCCTAACTCGAACGCAATGATTTCTCTGTGGCATTTACGACATGCTGTGTGTATGCGTCCGTACGTCTGGCATGCACTTTGTGTAATGTAAAAAGTACGGTATTTTTCCGCACGAAAAGACGCACTGGATTATGAGGCGCACCTTCAATGAATGGCTATTTTGTAAACTTTTTTCATACATTGGACGCTTCATATTATAAGGCGCAATCTTCAATGTCTCCACTAGATGATGTTACGCTCCTTCCATTCAACTCGAGAGGCGTCCGTTCAACTTGAGAGGCGTTCACGACCGCCTCTGACAAATTTAAATTACCGTAATTTCCGGACTATAAGCCGCGACTTTTGTCACGCGCTTTCAACTCTGCGGCTTATTTAATGAAGCGGCCTTTATAAAGACTTTTTTAACGGCCGCCTGTGTACAGTCTTTCTTTGCAAATATCTCATGTAACAATATCGGCACCTGCGGCTTATAGAGAGGTGCGGCTTATGTGTGTACAAAATGTTTTTTTCCTTTAAAAATGTAGTGGTGCGGCTTATAATCAGGTGCGGTCTATAGTCCAGAAATTACGGTGACTATTACTGTACTTAAATGAAACTACGAAAATTGAAAATAATGCATTAAAACAGAAAATCAAGTGAGGAAATCACAAAATAAATTCTATATCTACAGAAATTTTGTATTTCCTCAATTCTAATTATCGGAGGCCCATGAACGCCCGAGTGGAACGGAAGAAGGCACGGAGACGGACATGGCGTAATACCTGTATTTTGTGATTTCCTCGCTCATACAGGTGAATCTTTGTCTGTTTTCATGACCCCCTCCGAAAAACTCAGTGCATTTCCTTGATCATTTCAGATGTCAGTCGTAGAAGTAATGAAATTAATAGGGGTGGCTATAGAATTTATTTTTGTGATATCCTCGCTTGCTTTTCAGTTTTGGAGGCGGCCATGAACGCCTCTCGAGTCGAACGGAAGAAGGCACGTAGACAGACAAAGACGTACCTGTATTTGTTGAGACTGTTTTAAAAAAAAAAAAATGAACACCGCAGCGCTCCTTTTTTCGGAGCTGCAACAAAAACGTATTTAATAAAGCAGCGACACCGCTCACTGAACCAACAGCAAGTAATAACATTGGAAGCATGTCTCCAGGAAGGAGCCATCTTGGAGTCGATGTATTACTGTAATGACCATACAAAAGGCGCACCGGATTTTCAGGCGCTCGGTGAGCTTTTAAGAAAATTGAAGACTTTTTGGTGCGCCCTATAGTGCGGAAAATACGGTACAAAAATAACCAAAGTTGCAATCGCCCTCCATCGGCGTCACAACATTGTCCGTGCGTCGCCGTTTAAATCCAATCAAATGAGGGACTAACCCATTCATGCGAACGGATTATTCTGAATGCTTCCGACATTGACTGCCGCGTAAACGTACCGAATGACAGAAATCGTGGCGCTTTGCCCAAAACACGGACGTGAGTTTTTGGCAAACATTTGACTCACTGCTTCCTGCGTCACAACTATTTTGGCGGGGTAATCTCGCCTCACCGGTACAACCGGAGAGCTGATGAAGGCGTGGTCGCCGCCACGCTTCCATGCATGAGGTTTGATAGCTTGTTTTATGATGGTCCATTTTTCAATATATCGCACCAAAACATCTCTTGTTGCTCTTGGTTGATGCCAAAAATGCAGCGGGGAGGGGGGGAAAAAAAAACGATTTCAAAAAGTCTTCGATATCAGGAGAAACAAAGCAAATCCCAGAAGAGGGCGGGAAAAAAATGGTTATTGTTTGTTTACTTCTTTTTTGTTTAATGTATTAATCAATTGAATCGCTAATTGTATTTTTGTGGGAGGGGGGGTTCTTTGAAGGCCATCTGGCCCAACTCGATTTCCAGATTAGCATTTAGCAAACACTGGTTCTTGTAAAAAAAGCGCTGTAAAAAAAGCGCAGCTGCACAAGTCCTCAAATTTGATTTGTGATCATGATTTTCGGCAGCCGCGATGAAATAAACCTGATCGTCTGTGATGATTACATTTCAAACGTGGGCTCTGCTGTTCATTTCATCAAGCCGAAATCGAGGCCCATCACGCGATTTATTATTTTTTTCTCCAGCCGATTTGGTATCGGGTGATAAAGATGGCATATTTGAACGGACATAATTTCTTAAGTCAAGTAAAGGAGATTTTATTATAACTATGCGCGGGTGCGCCGTACTGATCTTTCTGAGCGTTCCCCATATGACTGTGACGACCGTGACATTTTTTTTTTTTTTTGTGCGCGCTCTTGTTGGGTTTTGCAGCTTTCCCACACAGATGCCGAGTGCAGCCAAGAGGACATGATGGTTCCCGTGCTGAGCTCTAAAAAAGCCAGCGAGCTGCCCGTCAACGAGGTGGCGTGCTCTCTGCAGGTATCAGCCGAAGAACTTTTGGATTTTTTAAAAATCTTTTTTTTTGGGGGGGCAAGATTACGAGTGAGTGAGTGTTGATGCTCGTGCAGGCGAACCTTCAGTACGGGTTGGGTGAGGACGAGGTGTCTCGACGCAGGATCTACCACGGCTGGAACGAATTTGACATCAGCGAGGACGAGCCACTATGGAGGAAGTACATTGCGCAGGTACCCGTGAAACCTCGTCGCCATACCCGTCTCGGCGCAAGGGAAGCAAATGTGCTTCTGTTCACGATCCCTATTCCTGGCAATCGGCAGTACTGGTTTGGGGTGGGTGCGCGCGTGTGCTTGTACAGTGAAACTCCTCTACAACGAAATCATGTTTGCAGCAAGAAATTTTTCACAACAGGGGGTTTTTCACTGTAGCAAATTTGAAACCGTAAAGTGGGAATGGTGTTAATGCGTGAAGATTTTTTCACACTAGGGGGTATTTTCACCCATGTAGATTTCATTGTAGAGGAGTTTCACTAGTCGCAAATGTTTAACTTTGAAAAAATGATGAGGACGCAGTTAAATGTTAAATTACCATTTTTATTCTTTGTTCTTTGTTGTTGTTGTTTTTTTACATTATGCACAACTCTCATTTCTTGTGCAATCTAATTGTAACATGTATTTGCTACATATTTTGATGCATTTTTATGCTTTCGGCAACATTTTCGGTCTGAATTTTGGGGATGCTTGGAACGAATTAGGGCATTTACATGGAAAACGCGTCTTTACTTACAAAATGTTCTAGTTAAGAAATTTCTTCCAGAACCAATTCAGTAGAGGTACCCCTGTATGTGATCTTTGACAAATTACTCAAAACAAGATCACAAAGCGAGATATGTGGTCAATGAATAGACGTGCATGAGCACACACAAATATATTTGATCCTTCAGTGTTGTTTTCCTTTAGGCTACTTGTCATCCTCGGTTTGAAAACAAAACAAACAAAAAAAGCCACTAATGGCTTTTGTCTCAAGCGATTTTGCTCCTTCCGGCCAAGTTGGCATAACATGTCCGCTTGGCCCGGCGCCCACTCTCCCATCCAAAGTCAACAAGTCGATTGGTGCCTTGTAAATGCTGTTGCCCTTTGACCTTCAGGCTTCATGTTTGTTTCCACTCGCCGAGTCTCCGCCCTTATAGGAGCCTCGAGCACTTTATTATTTTATTACTTTCTTTTTATTTTCACCATCACCTTTGGTTGACGCTTTTGCCAACAAGATGCAGACGAATTTTTCACCAGCCACGGAACAATGACAGCTGTGCAAAAAAAAAAAAGCATCATAAAGTGGCCTAGTAGTGCACTAAACTATTGCGCGTCCTCCCCCTCCAGTTCAAAGACCCGCTGATCTTGCTGCTGCTGGCGTCGGCCGTCATCAGCGTCCTCATGCGGCAGTTCGACGACGCCATCAGCATCACCGTGGTACGACATGCGGCACCCCACGCCCCTTTTGACTCTGTTAGCATTAGCTTTAGCGCTGACCGTTACGTCCGCGTCTCCCAACAGGCTATCATCATCGTCGTCACCGTCGCCTTCGTCCAGGTGAGTCTACAGATGCCAAGCCAAGCGCAAGGTGGGAAACCTCACTGCTGGTCTTTTTGCTTATTGGGCAGGAGTATCGCTCGGAGAAGTCTCTGGAAGAGCTGGGGAAACTGGTCCCGCCGCAGTGTCACTGGTATGCTCGCTCCGCATAATCCTCCACATCTTGAGCTTTCTTTGTGAACGTCACGTGACCAAACCCAGAAAACACGATCCGCGATGCTTGCAATTCTGGGCCGGGGGCATGTTGACGTCAATTTCAGTCGACGGTAGAGGGTCGGTACAGTACAAAATGGCGGCGCCCCGAGATCCCCTTTAACACGCGGAACGGCAACATAGCAAAATGGAGCATGCGACAGTAGTTGCTGGATGATAACGCACTTTGAGGACTTCTGCCACCTAATTTTCTTGTACTTAACTCATTCACTCCCAAAGACGTTTTTAAACGTCTTTTCAGACTTGGTCCAGAATTGGCTGGTACTGAATGAGTTACCGTAATTTCTGGACTATAGACGGCACCTGATTATAAGCCGCACCACTACATTTTTAAAGGAAAAAAAACCCATTTTGTACACACATAAGCCGCACCTGTCTATAAGCCGCAAGTGCCCATATTGTTACATGAGATATTTACTAAGAAAGACGGTACACAGGCGGCCGTTAAAAAAGTCTTTATATAGGCCGCTTCATTAAATAAGCCGCAGAGTTGAAAGCGTGTGACAAATGTCGCGACTTATAGTCCGGAAATTACGGTAATTACGCTGTGTGTTGTTTGGTAGACGCCGAAGGCCCCCAACTGTAAACTGTAAACTGGGACTTGCTGAAGCATTTAAAAAAAAAAAAAAATTATTCCGCTACCACAGAAGCCTTCCTAAGTCGGAAATGTTTTTAAGTAACATTCACACTCTGCGTAAAAGCAGGGTGTGAATGACGCACGTGGGCGAGCGCTGTACACTTGCCTTAACAGATTCCTTAGGTGTGCGCCTGTTCATGATGACGATGGTTTCAGCATTCCGCGATGGTCAGCTGCAGCACATGCTGGCCAGGGAACTGGTTCCGGGAGACACAGTGTGCCTGGCGGTGGGAGAGCGCGTGCCGGCGGACCTGCGCCTCTTTGAGGTGAGCGCACCCACGCGTTTATAATACCACACGTGGCTTCCGCCGCTGAACCCCCCACCCCCCCTCCTAAATGTGGCAGGCCAGCGACCTTTCGGTGGACGAGTCTAGTCTGACGGGGGAGACGGCGCCCTGCTCCAAGTCCACGGCGCCTCAGCCGGCCGCCAACAACGGCGACATGGCTTCCCGGGCCAACATCGCATTCATGGGCACGCTGGTGCGCTGCGGCAAAGCCAAGGTACAGAGTTAGACGGACGGATGGACAGGCAGATATTCCTTCAATTTAGCCGTTTTTAAAGGAATCAGGAAAGGGGAGCACTTGCCAAGAGCTGCTGGAGGCCATACCTGCGCTCACATGCGGGCCAGCTGCACTGAAGCGTGACTCGCTTGGCCACGCCCCTTAACTGGACTCATTCAGCCCTTAGACACCTGTGCCAACGTGCAGTAATTTATTTCACTTTGTGAAATCTATTTATTGCTTGACATTCTCTCTGAGTTTTTATACAAGACTGTGCTGTTTTTCTTTGTGTTCTTCCACAAACCATCTGCAAATTAAACCTATCCAGCTGTTATTTGAGGAAAAACCTTATTTGCGTTTTGCGCTTCGGAATTTACCTGGCAAAAAATTGAAATTCTCCAGATTTGCATCGTCCGTCTGTTAGGATGCATGTGGTCACATCTGCTGCTGTCCGACTCCTAACACGACTTTAAAAATTTTAAATTTTTTTTGTGGTTGCGCGGCAGGGGATTGTCATCGGAACCGGAGAAAACTCCGAGTTTGGTGAGGTCTTCAAGATGATGCAGGCGGAGGAGGTACGTCCCCGGTGGCGAGCGCAGCTCGGCGCTGAGACGACCACACCCGCTTACTTGATTGTTTTTTGTTTTTTTGTGTGTGTGTGTGTGTGTGGCGGTGCGGCAGGCTCCCAAGACGCCGCTGCAGAAGAGCATGGACCTGCTGGGCAAGCAGCTCTCGCTCTACTCCTTTGGCATCATCGGTCAGTCGCCCCGTCTCGCTCTGTTGTCGTTCTTGACGCTGATGAGCGCCGCGTGTGCTTCCTGCAGCGGTGATCATGCTGGTGGGCTGGCTGCAGGGCAAGAGGATCATGGACATGTTCACCATCGGCGTCAGGTAGCCCGTCATTGGCAACGAGAGCGCCGCTCATTTGCTGTGAAGGCCGTGAAGGCGAGAACGCCAGCCGGGGCACACGTGGTGTTGAAAATGACGGCTTAACGGCGTGCTGTTCCCCGCAGTCTGGCGGTGGCGGCCATTCCCGAGGGTCTCCCCATCGTGGTGACGGTGACGCTGGCACTGGGCGTCATGCGCATGGTCCAGAAGCGAGCCATCGTCAAGAAGCTTCCCATCGTCGAGACGCTGAGTACGCACACACACACACACACACGCACGCCCGCGCACGAAAACGCGCCCCGCCGCGCCGCCCCGTGCGACCTTGTGACTTGGCGCGTGTGCGTCGGCAGGCTGCTGTAACGTCATCTGCTCGGACAAGACGGGAACGCTGACCAAGAACGAGATGACCGTCACGCAGATGTTCACGTCGGACGGCGTCCACGCCGAGGTGGATGATGCTACCGTTTCGTCATGACGTCATACAGCGCTTGCTCCTCCTCTTCTCCAACTTGGTCTTCTTTCTTTTTGCTCCTCTCCCCGTTCCTCTGCTACTTGTGCTTCTCCGTGTGCACGAACTCGTACTTGCTCTTGTTCTTGTTCTTTTACTTGGTCCTCCTTTTGCTCTTCTTCTTCCTCTCCTATTTTTTCTTTTTTGCGGGATGGGGACTTTAGTTGTGTTGGCCTTATCCCTGTTTTTTTTTTTTTCTTCCTCATTTTCACCTACTCGAGCTTTTTCTCCTCCTACTGCTATGACTTGGAATTGCCTTCCGTAATACAGTCAAACCTCGGTTTTCGTCCATAATGCGTTCCAGAAGGCTGTTCGAAAACCGAAATTGTTCGAAAACCGAAACCACGCTCTTTTTAAAATAAAAATGTTGACTGAACACATCTGCTCACAATGGAAAGCAACACGAGGAAGTGTCACTTCCTCGTCGACCCGAGGAAGCGTCACTTCCTCGTGTAAGGAAGGCGAGAGGAGTCAAATGGTGCATTCACGTGCGCTCAGTTTGTTGGAGAACCGAAATTTGTTCGTCATCCGAGGCATAAAAAACTCGAAATTTTTGGTCAAGAACAGAGACGTTCGAAAACCGAGGTTTGACTGTCTGTAGGGGCCCTTGACCTTGATTAGCTTAAAGGTGATAAGGAACACCAAGCCGCATATTCAAAGGTTGTTCCAATCCTCCTCCTGTGAGCTTCTCGGTTTCTACTTTTTTAAGTGAAGGCCCAGCAATTGTCTTCGCTCAAGTGGCCTGTGTTTTATCTGGCAACCTTTGTTGTCACTCACCTCAGGAAGATGACAACTCTTGTCTGAGTTGGCCCCTTCCACTGATTCAATCAAACACAAACAAATTCCTCAAGCACGAACGTATGCAAGAGTCATTTGTATTTAAAAGTCTCCTGTGAGATTGACACTGAAGCACTGAACTGTATTCCTGATTTTCCTTTTGGTTTTTATTTATTTTTATTTTTTTTTGCTGACTGCAATGATTTATGTTGCGGTCCAGGTGACGGGTGTGGGCTACAACGGCAACGGAGAGGTTTTAGCCGACGGAGAAATTGTCCACGGCTTTTCTCACCCTTCGCTCAGCAAAATTGTGGAGGTCAATCCATGACTAAATCATCAGGAAAGAAGTAGCGATAGATGGATGACTGGCGCTTGTAACGTCCGCGTACGTGCCTTCAGGTGGGCTGCGTCTGCAACGACTCGGTCATCAGGAACGGGACGCTGCTGGGCCGCCCCACGGAGGGAGCGCTCATGGCCCTCGCCATGAAGGTAGGAGGACGCGTCATGTGGAACGCATTTGCCCCCCCCGACCCCCTCCCGATCATCACCGAGGCCTTTGCAGACAGCCGCCATAAGATAAGGGGTGCCGAACTCCTTTTTGTCCCCAAATAAACGGACAATGGCCTCTCATTCCATATTGCCGGCCTCCTGTTCCCGCCGGGGTCGCAGATGGGCCTGGAAGGCGCCCAGCAAGAGTACGTGCGTCTGGAAGAGGTTCCCTTCTCCTCCGACAAGAAGTGGATGGCGGTGCGCTGCGTTCACCGCACGCAGCAGGTGCGTCACGCGGCTAACGTCGACGGGGCACGACCGCGGGGCACGAGTTTCTGAAACCAGCTGCGTTTCTACATGAGCTGGTTTTCAAATGTCATCACAACTGGACGCAGCTAAGCTACGGCGATACTCACAGAAGGATTTTTTTTCAAATCTGAAGACATTTTCCATCATCTGTGATCATCACTTTCGGTGGTGGTGTGTGCGCCGACACTCTCAATCCTGAACGGCACTCACATGGCGCTTTATAATATGAGGACTCAAATGGACAATGAGTGGCTATTCGATTTGAAAGTAAGGCGCAAAAGCCTTTTTGCAAGTGGAAAATTTTTTTTGATACATGCGGAAAAAAGATTTTAGTCTCTGTAGCAGTTCATTGATTTCATAAACGCAACACACTTTATAGTTTCTTATACGTATCGGTAAACAATAACAACAACAATATGCAATGTTCTCCAGATTTCGTGACTCCCGGTGTTTGTTTTTTTATTTTCCCCCGTGGGAGACGGTCCCAACAGAGAAGATTGTCGACTCCCGACTTTGCGGTTCAGATCCTTTTTATCGCAACTTTTATTATGTTCGACCTTTTTTATTTATTTTATTTTTTTAAATCCAACTGAGAACAGCTTGAGCAGTATAACGGTATTTTCACGCGTTGCCCGCACGCCAGGACAAGACGGGCGTGCTGTTTGTGAAGGGCGCCTACGAGCAAGTGATCCGCTTCTGCAGCGCCTACAACAGCCGAGGGAGCGCCTTTCCTCTCACCCAGCAGCAGGTGGAGCTCTACCAGCAGCACATCAGCTACATGGGCACCGCCGGCCTCCGAGGTCCGCAGACCAACGCCCGACCTCACGACGTCGGCTGCCGTACCGGGCCACGCCGCCTCGCCTCACCCACTCTGTCTCTCTCCCACTTTAGTTCTGGCGTTCGCATCCGGGTACGAGATGGGAACTTTGACCTTCTTGGGCCTGGTGGGCATCATCGACCCGCCGAGGGCGGGCGTCAAAGAGGCGGTGGCCACGCTCATCAGCTCGGGCGTCGCCATCAAGATGATCACCGGAGACTCTCAGGAGACCGCCGCCTCCATAGGTCAGACAGGCACAAGAAGCGTGCAGCACCTTTCGCGACTCCCCGCAAACCTCCAAGTCTAGTGGACTATTGTTTATGGAGAATATTTCACCCCCATTTGTACTCCCTGCTCGTCACGCCGTTCCTCGAACACACAACCACAAAAAAAAAAAAAAAAAAAAGCACTGACCACAATAGGTTTAAAAAGGAATACAGTAATCCCTCGTTTATCGCGGTTAATGGGGACCAAAACCACCCGCGATAAACGAAAATCAGTGAAGTAGCGACCCCCCCCCCCTTCCATATATGTACATGTACATAATATTTTTAAGGCCAAATTTAATGACATACATGCATGTAGAAGTAAATTTTGAAGTAATTAACATGACTTAATGCTGTATACGAATAGATTTAAACATGTAAGTTAGGTTAGTTTATCAATAACAAAATACAGTCAAATCTCGGTTTTTGAACGTCTCGGTTCTCGTCCAATTCGGTTTTCGACCAAATATTTCCATTTTTTTATGCCTCGGATGACGAACAAATTTCGGTTCTCCAACAAACTGAGCGCACTTGAATGCACCATTTGACTCCTCTTGCCTTCCTTACACAAGGAAGTGACGCTTCCTCGGGCAGACGAGGAAGTGGTGCGTCCTCGTGTTGCTTTCCATTGTGAGCAGACGTGTTCAGTACACATTTCTATTTTAAAAAGGGCGTGGTTTCGGTTTTCAAAACAAACTTAATTTTCTTGGCTCAAATCAAGGCAGAGGTGGCGTTACTCTGATCATTCACATGCGTACGCCGCATTCCTACTGGTTAAAAAAAAAAAAAATCAAAATAAAACTGGCTCTTTGTTTTGGGGAACAGAAAACCGCAGTAACGTTGGCTTTCTCTCAACTGTGTGCAGCCAGTCGCCTGGGCCTGTGGTCCAAAGGAGGGGAGTGTTTGTCGGGAGAGGAGGTGGACCGTCTGGACCTGCAGCAGCTCTCGCAAATTGTCCCTCGCGTAAGACGCACTCGCGTGTAAGATCCGAGGCACACTCGAGTGAAGGTGGCGCCACTGAGCACATCTTCTCCCGTGTGTGTGCGCGCACAGATCTCCGTCTTCTACAGAGCCAGCCCCAGACACAAGCTCAAGATCGTCAAGGTGAACGCAAAACTACACCTGCCCAATCCAAATAGCCGCACACAAATTGACACACACACACACACACACACACACCAACACATGGTGTCCCATGACATGAAACTCCCAAGAGGAAGAAGCGTGAAGTGGTAACCTTCCGCGCGGCTCAGTCTCTGCAGAACATCGGCGCCGTGGTGGCCATGACGGGCGACGGCGTGAACGACGCGGTGGCGCTGAAGGCGGCCGACATCGGCGTGGCCATGGGCCGCACCGGAACCGACGTCTGCAAGGAAGCTGCCGACATGATCCTGGTGGACGACGACTTCAACACCATCATGTGAGCCCGACGGGGGGGGGCCTCCTCGCCGCCTTCCCGAATTCGTTGGGCGCTACGCTGGGGATGACCTAGATAGTTCCGCTGCTAAGAATCCACCGCGTGACGATTGCGGAGTCTGAAACGAGTGAGCGATGGCAGTGAGTTTCATCACGCCGTGTCTCGCTTTCCGGTGCTTGCAGGTCAGCCATCGAGGAGGGAAAAGGAATCTACAACAACATCAAGAACTTTGTGCGCTTCCAACTCAGCACGTGAGTTGTCTCGTCAAAACAAAAAGAAAAAAGAGAGACAGGGGAGGAGGGAGAGATTCATAGTCCTTGAGCTTGTTTTGAAAATACAGTCAAACCTCGGTTTTCGTCCATAATCCGTTCCAGAAGGCTGTTTGAAAACCGAAATTGTTCGAAAATCGAAACCATGCGCTTTTTAAAATAAAAATGTTTACTGAACACGTCTGCTCACAATGGAAAGCAACACGAGGAAGCGTCACTTCCTCGTTTAGCCGAGGAAGCGTCACTTCCTCGTGTAAGGAAGGCGAGAGGAGTCAAATGGTGCATTCAAGTGCGCTCAGTTTGTTCGAGAACCGAAGTTTGTTCGTCATCCGAGGCATAAAAAAAAAAATCTAAATTTTAGGTCGAAAACCGAATTGGGCGAGAACTGAGACGTTCGAAAACCGAGGTTTGACTGTAACTGTAAAGATTGATTTTTTTTTTGTGTTGAAATTTTAATTTCTATTTGCTCTGGTTAATTGTTTATTGTAATACAGATGTTCAATCTCTGTGCTCAAACCATCTGCGCGGGAGGCGCAATGAATATGAGTTTTGTCGGACTCCAATGCAAAAGCGAAACGCTTTTTCCATTACCTCCCTCCCTACTGCCCCCTGCAGGAGCATCGCGGCACTGACGCTGATTTCCTTGGCCACGCTGATGAATTTCCCCAACCCGCTGAACGCCATGCAGATCCTGTGGATCAACATCATCATGGACGGGCCCCCCGCGCAAAGGTAACCGCTGCCCAACCCTGCCTTCGACCCCTAACTGGAGTCCATACCTTAACACCCTAACCCAATCTTAATGCCTTACTCTGAAAGTCTTACCAGGCTTAAAAGCCTAATTTGACACCCTAACCAACCAACCAACCAAACGTCCCTTCAAATCCTATTTTGAAAACCTCATGTGAGACCCTAAATCTCATTTAATACCCTATCCTGAGCTTGAAACCCTACTTCGAACCCATAACCCCTGTCCAACCCGAGTTTGGAACCCTATTTTCAGCCCCTACCCGATCTTGAAATTATAACCCGGGGTTGAAAGCCGAAGCCTTGTCTTGAAACGCTCCCTGGCCATCCTTTTGCGTGTCTTCAGTCTGGGCGTGGAGCCGGTGGACCGGGCGGTAATCCTGAAGCCTCCTCGCAACGTCTCCGACAGCATCATCACACGCAGCCTCATTGTTAAAGTTCTGGTGTCATCCTTCATCATCGTCTGCGGGACGCTCTTCGTCTTCTGGAGAGAGGTCGCGACCCCCTTGACCTGATCCCGCCCGCCCTCCCTCCCTCCTGCCGGTCCTCATTTTTTTGTCGTCTCCATCTTGTGCTTTGCAGCTGCAGGACAACGAGATCACCCCCCGAGACACCACCATGACCTTCACCTGCTTTGTCTTCTTCGACATGTTCAATGCGCTCAGCTCGCGCTCGCAGGTGACCTTGTTTCTGGTTTTCCCCACGCCTGACCCCAAACGTTTGAAGTCATAATAAAAAATTTGAAATAAATCAACCCGATGTGCATCCCTCACCAGGGATGTTTTGATACGATTTAAGGATGGTACACGGTGTTCCCTCGCTACTGAGCCCTCGTTTCAAGCCGTGCACTACTCTGATAATTATGTTGAACAACAAATAATCAGTTTGTGTGTCTGTCTGTCGGACTCCGTGTGCGTCTGTGCGTGCTCAGACCCGTCTGGTTCACGAGATGGGCCTCTGCAGCAACCGCACGTTCTGCCTGGCGGTGCTGGCGTCCATCATGGGCCAACTGCTGGTCATCTACTTCCCTCCGCTGCAGCGCGTTTTCCAGACCGAGAGCCTCAGCCTGTTTGGTGAGCACACAAAAAGTTTTTCTCGAACCGGGTTTCCCCCCCCCGCACCCCCACCCCTTGCTTGAGGCACAAAGCTGACAAGATTTGCCAGTAATAATACCGCCAGAAAATGCTGCGTGGCCACTTATAGTTTATTGCGTGTTGTTTGTCAGACTTGCTGTTCCTGGTTGCGCTGACGTCGTCCGTGTGCATCGTGTCGGAGGCCATCAAGAAAGCCGAGCGGTGGCGAAGCTTTCCCAGAAGGGCGCCCGGCGACGGCTTCCATCAGGTATGACGCAAATGGGCGCCCAGCGGGCCGCCTGCGGAGCCTGGCGGCACCCGGAGACGGCGCTCAAATGGAAGGACAAAAACGGCGAAAGCACCTCCCTCGCCCCCCCATCAACCGCATTCCTGCTCTCTGCCGCCCCCGGCTGTCCGGCGCCCTCATTTTTTTCTTCCGCGCACAGAGGTGACCGCCGCCGCGCAGGAAGTGACCTCGCAGCGTCACAAGTACAGAACGCTCGGACCTCAGATCCACTCGTATCGTGCCGAGGTTGACTCTCTGAGCTCTCATCGTGGTGGAGGCGCAGCAGGTCTGTTTTAAGGACGTTCATCAACCAAATCTCAGTCGGGAGGCCACAGCAAGTGATCTCTGCCAAGTTTCCAGGCAGAGATTCGATTAATCGTTTCAGCCCTCCACATCCTTCCGTGATGGTTCGGGAGCAGGGAATGAGACAATGATTCCCAACACAGCCGGTTATTTAGTTGGCCACCGTTGGCTCGTAGCTGTTACTCGATTAATCGTTAGCGTCCCTGTACACTGAGTAGCGAACAAGTCACTGATTCCCAACACCGCAGGTTATTTAGTTTGTTGGCTATATTAGTCGTTATTCAATGAACTGTATCGAGCCCTTGTAGCAAACGACGTGTATGAAAACACTCTTCCGGTGGACCGCGTTCACAATCGTTGATTCTTTCCCCGCTAGTTAACACGCAGGCTGAAGCGATTAATCGAAAACTCCCTGCAAAGTCATTTTTAGCGGAGGAACTGCCTCGGTCTACCCTCAGAAGTGAAATACAACAGAAATGTTCTCTCAAATCCACAAACGTCCTGGGATCCACTTGGACAATGCTGCAGTTGACTGACTGCCTTGGCTGGCGGCCCAGCAGCCATGCTATACTGTTAGCCAGTTAGCATGTCGCAGCTCAAGACGCCAAGATGCCAAAAGCGCGGCCGGCGGGCGTCGTCAGGGTCCAAACTCCTGCGGGGTCGGCGGTGTGCCTTACAGGAGCGCTCGTCATCCACTTTTCTAAGGCTTTCTCTGCGGCGTGGGATGGAAAATCTTTTTTTTTTTTTTAGGGGATTTGAATGAACAATCCACTCGACCAATCAGTAGAGGAAGCAAAAATTCACTTTGGAGGGGACCACACGCATAAGATCAACTTGTTTTTAAAGGACTAATTTATTTTGTTGTTTTCAAATAAAGGTTCACAGTTGAGAAGATGAGAAAGGATAGAGTTGATCATATAAAAGGATACAAACACCCTGTTAAGCAAAGTTCCCATATTTTCTCTTTTGGGGTCCCCCACCCCCTGCCCCCATATTTTTATTTATTTATTTTTTTTGAAGCCTCATCAAGTGAAATGTCAACCATTTGGTGGAGGCTCCTGTTTTTAAAACTACTGATTTTGTTGTAAGTGCCCAAAGGAAATAAAAAGCAAACTTTTATTTTTTGTGTGTTTCTTGTTGAAAGATGCGTTAACTAGTTGACCGCAGAAAAAGGGTGAGCCTCTCAATGTCCCGAGGCGTAAGCATTGAGGGATGTTCTTCATGGCAATGCTGAACAAATTGATTAACGTACAAAGTACATTCCAAACCAAAATGAAAAAGATCAATGGAAAACGATTGAAACGTGTTTTCTTCAACAGTACAACAAATGCACAACAATTTCAAATAACGCAATGAAATCCTGTGCAGCTTTGAGGGTTGTAATGGTTGTGCAAGACCCAAATGAATGAAGATGCCTTCAAACATGTTAACATGAGCATTAAGATGCATTGTATTTTATTTTGAAATTTGGATTGTGCTACATAACACGGTGTGCACAACATGGTGCATGCAAATGGCCGGGTTCAAAAGACGGTTCTTGCTGCTCGTTCTTAGCGGCCCCGCTGCTCATGAGGGAACTCCCTCAGCTGCCCATTGTTGACTTCCTCCCATGACTTTCTGGTGACTCGTTCAACTTGCAAAGCACAGAATGAAAAGCTTGAGCCTGATTGGCTAATGTCACCTGACATTTCACGCTCCTGATTGTGCAAATGCGCTTCCAGCTGTTCAGCCTCGGGCCAGCTAGCAGACACACCAGATTCAGTTTCAACAGCAAGCATGCTAATTGGAATTTTGGGGGGAATGAGCATCACGGAAAATGTTCTTAAAAACCACCGGAGATGATTTCCTGCTCTGCAGGGGTCACCGACCTTTTTGCAATTGAGATCGACTTCTTGGGTACCGATTATTGCCAAGGTCTCAAAGAAGAAGAAACCTTTATTCGTCTCACTATGGAGGAATTCACAATTTACAGCAGCACAAATTATGAAAAGGTGAAAGTAGAAAAACAAAGCAAGTACGTATTTGCATGTACAAAAAAAAATGGACTACACGGTACAGAGTAAAATATACGTAAATATAAGCATATATGCATATGCAAAGTGGGTGTGCTATAGCATCTTGACGTCCATTTATCAACTTTCCGATCCGCTTATCCTCACAAAGGTCGCCTATCCCAGCCGTCTTTGGGCAGTAGGCGGGGGACCCCCTGAACCGGTTGCCTGCCAATCGCAGGGCACACACAGACAAACAACCATCCACGCTCACACCTCGTGACAATTTGCAGTGTTCAGTCATCCTGCTATGCATGCTTTTGGAATGTGGGGAGGAAACCGGAGTACCCGGAGAAAACCCGCGCAGGCCCGGGGATAACATGCAAACACCACACAGGGAGGCCGGAGCTGTGAGGTCGACGTGCTAACCATTGGCTCACAGGGCCAGCAGCATCTTGATGTACCCTACTGAAATAAGGCATTTTCTAAAATTACCTTTAATAATATTCATGTAAATATCACATTGATTAATAATTTAAAAAAAAAAACAAATAATAGGCAGAATTTTATTTCAAAAACCTGTGCCGGTGTTTT
This sequence comes from Hippocampus abdominalis, assembly GCA_018466805.1. Lineage (NCBI taxonomy): Eukaryota > Metazoa > Chordata > Actinopteri > Syngnathiformes > Syngnathidae > Hippocampus > Hippocampus abdominalis. The sequence goes on from CM031699.1 coordinate 5,482,668, forward strand.
ATGTGTTAATGCATTGCCCCTTCCAATATGGCCGCCACGTAGGCCCGGGTCGCAACAGGGCGCGAACGTTACGCGCCTTTTCTGAACTTCAATGTTCCCAATTGCAGTAGCAGATTTTGATCAAGTGGGGTCACTGTGGGGCTGCGGAACCTGAGTCATCTTTCACAGGAACCTCTGTAAGCAGAATGAAGGTGTGTGAGGCTCCATTTCTTGCGAGTGAGCGGCGTGGCTAAACGCGTTAAGAAGCCACGCTCACATGAGCTACCGCCAAGTTAGCTTGCGGCGGTTCCAGCACAAGGGGCGAACACATTCACTTGCCTCTTTTCCCGTCTCATCTTTCGTAAAAATCTAAACATAAGAACAGCTACATGACATCGTGATCTATCCAACCATAGGTTCGATGACGTCAGGGGATCAAAATACAAATTGACGAGATAACGAGGCACACCTGGGTAAGGTACAAGTGGCTGGAGGGAGTTTGACAAGGCATGAACGAATGTGAAACCAAACTAAATATGTTCAAGTCAAAGCAAAATTTCACAAACCTGACCAAAAGGATCAGTTGGCTGGTTGGAGAGTCGAGAGGAATTTGCAAGGCGTTACAAGACAGGCGGGACAGGATGGCTGGCACATGACACCACCGCGTATCTCCAGAATGGGTCAAAAGACCACAAGCCGATTGCCGCGGCAACGCTCAGAGATTTCTGGCCATTTGGTACGTTTGGCAAAAATTTCTAATCTTCCCGTGTTTCCAGGTAATTAATAGGGCAACATTTACAACAAGGAGGCCTTATGTTTATGTATTTATTGTACTAGGAAAAGAAAACAAACATGTGAGGGCCTGATGAAAGCTGGGTTGACATTTTTGTCGTCACCGCCGGAGTTCATCGCAGCCGATGGCCTCCAGAATGGCACGGCTGAAATTGAACTTTTTTTTTTGTATGCATGATTGTTGCGGTTATTGTATACAATGTGGAGGGAATTACGAAATATTCCAAATTTCTGTAGATGTCAGCACAACCGCTTCAACCTTCTGTTGGAAAGAAAAAAAAAATCAGCAAGAGCCTACTAGAACATCTGAGCTTGATTTGGACTCGGCGAATGCACTTGAAATGACGGCAGGTGAGTGCTGCTTCCTTTCGTGTTTGAATGTGTCATTCTGAACACTGTCACACTTCCTGTCAGGGTTCCCACGGGCCCTTAAAGTTCATAAAAATCCATAAAAATCGAAGTTGTAAAATGATGTTCTTAATTGTCCTTAATTTACAGGGAAAGCTTCTAAAATCAAGAAAAATCCTTAAATTTATTTTTATTTGAAAATAAATTGAAGTTTTATATTTTCTAAATGTACATTTTTCTTAGTGTACTTTATTTGAAAATGAATTCAAGTATTTTTCATTTTCCTATCCAGTATTTCAAATAAACGGTTAGCTGATTGCCCCTAAAAATATAAATGTGCCCTTCCTTTGGCAGCAATGATTTGAACACCAGCTCAGTGATATGTGGCTTTCTGTTCAGCACGCATATTGCTGAATCCCCTTGAGGAAAAAGTCCTTAAAAAAATGGCTAAATTAGCCCTCAAAAGTCATTAAAAGGTCCATAAATAAAGAGCAAGTGGAAGAGTGGGAACCCTGCCTGTGCTTGAGGGGGTGCACACTTGTGCAACCCAAGCCCTCTCACTCCTCCAATCATCTTAGATCGTCTTTCATATATCAAGACGTGCCGCGGTGCGCTCGGCTCCTTTTTCAATGTGGAGCTCAGCGGGGCGTTTGTTTTATGCCATGTGAATTTGACGATTGTCTTCATGCGTTGGGGAATTTGTTTTGGAGCTCTACTTTTTGGAGGGAGTGATTGCGAAAGTGAAGCGCATCACAATAAAGGCCCCATTCATGTCGCAAAGGGCTCGCAGCGCGTGGCGTCCCATCACGTCACACGTCTCCTCCTGAAAAGCGGGCGTCCCACGGCCCGCCGAGCTCACAATCGCTTGCTCGTCTTCATCCGCTCTTCGTCTTCAGCAGCTGTGCCTTGCTCATGGGGTGAGTGTGCCTTTTTTGCCCCTTTTTGGCTTTTCCGTAGTGCGGGGGGGGGGTTCCAATCCCAGCTTGAGTTTGGGTCTTCTCCTCGCCCGGCACCTTGCGTGAGTTTCTCCTGCTTGTACTTTCTGTGAGTACTCGTAGCAAAGCCCCGCAAGATTGTGACTGTCGGCCGCCCGCTCCGGCGTGTTCCTGGGCCCTCGCCCAAATCCAGATGGGATGAGTTCCAAGTCCCCCTAAAGCGCCCCTTTTCAACTAGTGGGAAAGCGTATATGACTTGGGGGTGCTTTTTATTTGATTTTTTTTAAGCATGAAAAAAATTTTAATTGCACGTCCACTCCAGTGGGTGGCAGTGGTACTCTCATTTTTGTTTACTTATTTATTTTTCAGGCAAATCAATGCACTTAAAATCATTTCGGTGACAAAATGTCAAAAATCCTGTTCAATTTATTCTTTGTTATAAATTGAGCTCTCTGTCTTTGTTTGAAATGTTCATAAGGAATCGCTGTTCAACAGAAGTCTACATGGAACAATTTTACAGACAAAAACCATTTATTGTTTATTATTCTTACTTTAGTTCCATGTTTATTTTATGTAATCGGGGGGGGGGGACTTACGTAAAATAAATGAGAAACACGGAACTAAAGTAACCTGTCAAGAGGATGGACAGATGAACAAACACAAGGCACAAAGTCAAGGCCCGAGGCCAGATTTGGGGCCCCCCCACATCATTTTATGTGGCCCGCGAAAGCAAATCAAGCATGTCAACGCCAATGATGCTTGCTAAAGTCTGAACCTAATTTTCCGATTGTCATATCCAATCCATAACAACAATGTTTAAACAAGCCCATTATTCTTGACTTTGGATTTCAAAACAAGTGATCCATCAATTTGATGTTCGCTGTGTATGTAATATGTTGAGGTGGTTAGACATTGACATGGTTTTACAAAATTCAGTCATAACGGACCTCCAAGGGGGAAACCGTAATGACAATGTGGACAAAAATGAGTTTGACACCCCTGCGCTGAGGTTTACCAGAAAGTCCTCTGGGGGTTTTCAGACGCTCGGATGCCATCAGGGTGTGGTCCTTCTTCGCCGACGACGTCTTTCCTCGTTTGTTGCAAAGCCATTCCAGAGAAATTGCGGGATGAAAAAAAAGTGGACTTTGAGAACCAAGAGATTCACGAAACTTCTGTAATGGCGAACGCGGGTGGTGGTATGCAGATTGCCAAGATAGTCTGTGGTGAAAGGATGAATGCCTGAAACTGAACGTTTTGCCCTCATGAGTGATCCAAGTTGTCAGAGCAAAGCGCACCATGAGACTGAACCACCTCCAACTTGTGTTTTTGGGGGAAAACCGATGACACCGCGTCCTTTTGGATGACGCCAAGAAGTAAATGTTCCAGTGGATTGGTCGCCTGTCAATCCGGTGGAGTGAATGGACTCCGTGGCTAAGCGTCAGTGGGAGATGTCATGAGAGGGGCGCCCACCAAAGTGCTTGAAAGGCTGGTTTGTGCGCATGTGAGCGTACGTGCGTTGGCCATAGAGGGCAATTTCCACGCTGGTTCGGCGGCGGAACATTGAAGAGTCGTGCGCACGAGCAGCTGACTGCCTCATGCCGCCGCCGCCGCCGAGGCCGCAGACTCTATCAAGCTCTTCACTCTCAAATGAAGGCCCGGATGCAAATCGGGACACATGCGAAGGTCTCGTCGCTGCCCTCCGTCGGGGGGGTCTTCTGTTCTAACCTTCCATACAAATCTCGTGTCTTTCTGGTCCATCAACGAAACTTCAAAGCCCAAATCTGACAAACTGAGATGTTGTGGTTAAGGTTACATTTTTTTTTTTTTTTGTTTAAATGTTGCAATGGAGCTCCGCTTAGTTTGATTCACAGATTTTGAACTTGGTTTTACTCATCTCAGATGAGAGTAAATTTTACATGAAGTTAAATGACCATGACCAGGTCTAGGTATCTGTAACTGGTATCGGCAGACGTCATGAGTACCCGATACCTTGAAATAAAGCGGGCATTGACCCAATACCGGTACCAGTACCTGCTGTGGGTGAGAAGTCTTAACATAATCAAACGCACTGACTTCCTTCCTCCATTTGTCTCCCTTCAGATTTGGGGAAAGAGACAACGACATGGCTCATCACAATCATGAGGTGAGACGGGAAAAGGGCGGGGTCGGGTAGTGGGTGGGGCTTGATCTCTTGGTCACGCCACCCAAACCTTGGTTGATTGTGTTTTCAGATGAGTGCGGTGCTGAGGGTCTCGCACCTTCCTCTGGTGCGCTCGGCGCTGGAGTTGGTGACCTCGATGTACTCGGAGGCCAAAGGTCGCTACCCTCTGCTGGGCTTGGTGGGAGGCGTGGCCGAGGTGGGCGTCCAAAATGCCTCCAAGGTGGCCCTGAGCGGAGCCACGCCCCTCGTGCAGACCCTCAGGCCTCAGAGTGCGTACTGTGCTGATGCTAATACGAAATCCTAGAGCGAATGCTAATAATACTGATCCTGTGCTACTTCCTATGTTCGCGTGACACACTTTCTGTGCTGTGTGCTCCCAGTCGAGGTGGCGAACAGTTTTGCTCTGGTGGGTCTGGACCAGCTGGAGAGGACCTTTCCCTTCCTTAACCAGTCCACCGACGAGGTTGCCATCTTGTTTCTTCTTCTTGTGCTCAGTTGTTGTGTGTGAGATGACTTTTTTTGGATGATTTGCGAAAAAAGTTGACTGGAAAGGCCTGTGTAGAAAAAATATTAACCATATACTCACTGGTCAGTGAAAGCAAACATGATAAATAAATGAGTACACTATTGAGTACAACTACAGTCAAACCTCTGTTTTCGTCCATAATTTGTTCCAGAAGGCTGTTCGAAAACCGAAATTGTTCGAAAACCGAAACCACCCTCTTAAAATAAAAATGTTTACTGAACACGTCTGCTCACAATTGAAAGCAACACGAGGAAGCATCACTTCCTCGTCTACCTGAGGAAGCGTCACTTCCTGGTGTAAGGAAGGCGAGAGGAGTCAAATGGTGCATTCAAGTGCGCTCAGTTTGTTCGAGAACCGAAATTTGTTCGTCATCCAAGGCATAAAACATGCGAAAGTTTTGGTCGAAAACCGAATTGGACGAGAACCGAGTTTGACTGTACAACGCAGGCAACATTTACACAGTTAACATTGCGCTTCTTGCATATCATACTCTTATTCTGAAAGACAAAGTGCACAATTTCTGGTAGCTAACTTTACCGTCAATACATGGTAACCTTCACTCGTGAACCGAAAAGTCAGCTATGGCCTTCTGGTGCAACCAATGAGAAGGCACTTGAAGTATGCTCGCGTGTATCTACTCATACAATGTCCTAGACAGAATATGACAGGCTCAAATAGAAACAGGATTATTAACATCTAAGAAAGAGCTAGCATAAAATCATCAACCTAGTTGATACAGTCAATCCCCGTTTATTACAAACTAACAAATTTCACTGATCTTCTGGCAATGTACATGAATAATGTGGCCCGAAGATGTACAACGTCCAATGAACCTACCGCCATTGCTTTCTGTAGGAAGAAAAAGCAGGATTGCAAAGAAATCTGCGACATAGTCGGTCAGGCGTGTGTCGCCACGCTAATGGCTCGTCCCCGTCCAGGTGGTGGGTCACCTGAAGGATGCCTTCTTCCTGACGCTGGATGACATGCAGCTGTGGATGGTGGATGGAATGGACGGTGCGTTGGACCAGATGGAGCGTCTGTCTCACGCCGCCTGGATGGCGGTGCAGCAGGTGCAGGAGTCGCAGGTGGGACGCGCCGCCTCGTCGGGTCTGGATGACTTGCTCAGCCGCCTGGAGGACGCCACCGCCTACTACATGCCGCTGCCTCCCACGCTGCGTAAGTTAGCAACATTTGTTTTGAACTTCGTGATTTGACCATCATTAGGGTCAATGAGGGTCAATTCGATGATGTCCATAATGGTCCACCCTGGTGGTCTGTAATGGTCTATTTTGGTTTGGAGACAGACTGAGCCAGTCCACATCTGGATTTTTAGGGGAGTCAGTGGTTATTTTGGGGAAATGAACTTTGTAGTTGTCCAAACTTTTAGGTTGTAACGGCAGTCCTTGACGTGTGCTGTGTGTCATGTGGCGTGTTGAGGTCGCGAGTGGGAGATGCGGGTTCAGGAGTATGAGGACGAAGATGACGACGAGGAGCCCAGCGTCTGGACCCGCGTCCGTAGCCTCCTCCTCTCCATCAGCCTGCAGCTTTACCACCGCATGGCTAAGGTCCAAGAACAGCTGGAGGACGCCACCGGAGCCCTGGGGGACGCCGTCCAAGCGGTTCGTGCAAAGCTAATCAAAAAACTCGGCTCACGCTGGTATCTTTGACTTTTTATTTTAATCTCTTCACTGAACGTAATCTTGGCTTTAATCTTATTTTTTGTTTGCCTTTTTCGTCGCACCTGAAGTGCCGTCGCAGGCCTGATTAAAAGGCTAAATCTGTTTCCCGGGCTGCTAGCTTGACACCAGTGCTGTACTGTATTACTTTGACTGAACCACAAAAACATGTCGTGATTGTCAAGGAAGAAGCATGTTCCCAAAAAGAGGGAGCCAGTGTGACGATTTTGGAATACGACCCCATACATTTACCGTCCCCTGCAGGTGGGACTGGGGACTGTGCTGGAAGTGCTGGGGGAGTTGCTGCAGTCCCTGCAGAGGCTGCTGGTGGCGCTGGTGTACCGCACAGAGAGCCTGAGGGAGCTGAGCCTGGGCCGCGTTCGGGAGCAGGCTGTCGTGTTAGCCGAGCTCCGTCCGGTGCGGCAGATCCGAGAGCTCCCGCTTCAGGTCCGCCACATCCTGGGGGATCTTCAGAAGCTCTCCAAGATTCTCCTACAGCTCGTCATCAACACCACGCCGCTGTACGACTTGGTAAGCACACTTTGTCCGACTGCTATGAGCTGACCTCCGCCACAATTGGGACACATTTGAAGCGGGTTTTCGGCATGTTCTGGACATCTTGGAATCATGTGTGTGAGGCATGGTTTCTGGTGAGTTTGACACCAATTTCAAGCCCATGTTTCCCATGCGTCAGCTCCAGCAGCCGTCCATCAAAGAGGTGGAGGATTTCCTGAGCCAGGAGGACTTCCGTGCGGACAGCTCGTCCCGCCGCAGCTCAGCCAACAGTCTGTTCCTGAAGGCCATGGACGGACGTCCTCGCCGGCGCAAGAGTCTCTTCTCCAGGGCCGCCCGCAGTCCAGGCCCGGACGCCGCCGCCGCCGCTGCCGTTGCCCCTGCGACCCCCTCCGGGCAGCGCTCCAGCCTGAAGCAGGACGCGGAGGCGGACGGCTCCCCCGTCCTTTCCGATAGCACCGCCCAACGCCGTCCCTCCGCCGCCGAGCTCATCCTTTCGCCGCTCAAGCAGTTTGTGTCGCAGAGCCAAAAGGCCTTCGAGTACCTCAACCCCAACTCGGTGGAAGAGCCCATCAACAGCGCCACCGACTGATGAGCGCCACCCCGTCCACGCCACAGCACGGTGCCGCCGCTCCTTTTATTTCCAGCTGCTTCCCTTGTGCTCAGCTAGCCTATTTCTTGGATTGGCTACATTCGATTCCACGTCCCAATCCGTAAAGTCAAATGACTCCAGTGTAGTCGGGTTTCCCAGCATACATGGAAGATTTTTTGGGGGGTCCTAAATATTGAACATGTGTAATATTTAAGATTCTCAATTGGGTCTTTTGAGGCCCGGCTAGCTTTTAAGACCTCCCAATTCCGACTGGTGTGTTGCAAAACATCAAATGTTAGCTTGCTAACAGCTAACAGGAAGCACTTCGCCTTCTAACACGTTCATTGTAGCCATAAGACAGCCGATCCTGATTGATTTTTTTTTCTTTTAATTGGGGATGGGGGGGGGGGGCGGGCCGGGGTGTGTCTGTGTCAGTGATGTCCTCCAATAAAGCTTACCAAACCTTCGTGTGACTGCTTGTCTTTTTGACTTGCTACTACATATCGAAGCATTTTTCAGCATGTTGAAGGTGTATTTGTACGTGTGAAAGGGAGAGGACGAATGGTTTATCGGCAGTGGATTGTGCTGGCGCCCATTTGTTGATGTGTCACACACGTACATGCACGCTTAATGCAAGGTCAGAGGTCATCAGGGCGGCGCGGAGCCACGGCCACCCAAGTCTTGAAAAAAGCCGATGGCGGAAGAGAAAAAGCTTTTGGACTCTGGCGGCTCCAGCGATGGCGGCTCGGGGCGCCCGGCGCTCACATCGGCCTGGCGGGCGTTCTGGGGGGCATCCTGGCGCTCGTCCTCACTCGAGTCACTGACGAGGTGCGTATGCAAATGCAGAAGCAAAAAGACCAACACATAAAACAAGGTCGTAAAATTTGGAATATTTGAAGCATTCACGTTGTCGTCTTTAGAGTTTTCTGAAGTTCTGTGTTTTCATCTTTGGAGTTGGTATTTGAGTTTTTCGGGCTTTTCTTGCTTTGATCTTTGTTTTTTCATCTTTTTCTCATTCCAGTTTATTTTCTCCTTTTTAGTATTTTATAATTTGTATTGTCTATTGTTTTGACATTTTTCCCAATGTTAGTTTTTTCTCATTTTTTGTTTCTATTTTTTTTTCCATTTTTCTCACGTTTTTATTTTTTTTAAAAAAAATTTTCCGAGACATTTCTTATACTTCTCTACTTAAGTGTTTTATTTTTAGTGTTTTCTCTTTTGTAAACTTTTAGCATTTTTTCTTGAACATTTTTTTTCTATCTTTTGTGGTTATTTAATTTTTTGTGTTTCTCTCATTGTTTTTTGTTTTTTTAATTTTTCAGAGGTTTTTTGTTGTTTTTTTTCATTTGGGTTCCTCATTTGACATTTTCCTAGTGTTGGTCATTCTTATTTTTTATATCTCTTATTTTAGATTTTTATTAAATCTCCATTTTTTGGTGTTTTCCTCAATTTAAGGGTTTTTCCTTTTACAGGATTTCTCGTGGCTGCGTCACTCACGGCTCCTCCTGGCTATCTTCTTGGAAGGTCGTCGGCCACGCGCACACGTGACACATCTTCCCACCTCTCTTGAAACACGGCTTACAAAACACTCCTGCAAACACGGCGAGGGGAAACCGAACACCCTGTGACAGCGGTTACCGCAGTTTAGCGGCCAACACCGCGTGCTCTCCCTGACATCACCTGACATCCCTGCGCCAAGATTTAGCCGTAGCATGTTGCTACCCTGCTTGTGCAGAGTTGTGATGGGCGGATGCCTGGTCGGCCTTAGCGACCATCCTACCTGGACACCGATTGACGTCGCAGACGAACGGCAGAAGCCCCGCCCTCCCACCGCAGGACACGCACATTTCTGACAGGTAGGCTCCTCCCCCTGGAAGCCTGATAAGACACGTGCAATGATTCCTGATTGACCGTTGTGGAAAAGAAACACACGTGACAGACGCGGGGGCTGAGAGAGTGACGCTCATCCAGTGTCCTAATATTGGGTCGTATGTATTCGGACCGGGCGGGGCGGGGCTTAACTGACCAACTGGGGAATGACATTGGAGAAAGAGCTAATGCTTAACTTTAGCTCAGTGATACAAGGTCATTATAAAGCGCTGTTATGTCCAGTATGTCTGCTACGAAAACTTTAGGCTCAAGGGTGAACAACATGAGATGACATGACGTTACAAAAAAAGTTCCGCCTGCCCCCATTTCAACTGTGAGCACCTGACCCTCCAAATGTCCCCACGCCCCCTTTTCAACAAAGACGCACCTTTGCAACAGGGCCCAGAGACGGCCGCAAGGCTTGGGTCCTTTCGCCCGCATCCTGGCAGCCGCCCTCAGTAGGGCTCTTCCCATCGCCCGCCTCTCGTCCAAGATTTGCTGGCGAAGGAACTGGATACGTGCCTGATGGAGCAGGAAGTCAGTGTGAGGTCAGTAGACGTCGTAAAACTGATTGAGCGGATGGCAAAGGTCATATAGTGTCAATGCGTCACTATATGACAACGTTTCTTGGTCTATTTGTGACGGTGTCTGTTTACCATCTCGGTGTCAGGGTGGAAGTAGGCGCAGATGAGGCGTCTTGACCGGCGGACGATTCCTCCAGCCAGCGTCACCAGCAGGGCCACGCCCAACAGGAAGCCTGAGAGAAGAGCGGGCGGGTCACCTCGCCCTCACACCTCCATATGTCACTTCCCACAGCGGCGGCCCACCTATGGCGAAGCAGGAAGCGTAGTCTGGTTCCGATGGCACAAAGAGACACTTGTGGCTGATGACCGTGACGTTTCCCGCCTGCAGCACGTTGAAGGACACCGCCATGTCACGCATGATGTCGGCCATGTAGCCCGAGCCATGAACCTGAACCGCCACTGTCACCGGAGCTGCGGGATCATACCCATTATTATTTAGGAAGGATTGAAGGACAAGAGAAGGAATTGGAAGATGAAAGTGAAGGGTTCATTCGGGAAACATGTCACTGGCATCACCTCGGGCCACCACGCCCCCCTGGACCTGCCGGTGCACCTGATCCAGAATCCAGAAGACCAGGAAGTCCAGAGCTATCAGAACGGCCGACATCAGCATGTGTCTTGTCACCCAGACCACGCCCTTCAGCACCGAACGACACTCTCTGCGTGTCAGCCACAGAGACACTGAAACCGGAATTGATGCCTTAAAGTCCCGACAGGAAGTGACGGGCGACTGCCGTGCGACGCGGCCTGAGTCGTCAATCATTGTTTCCGATTAACTCACGTGGCCGAATGTAGATCTGTGACTCCCGACGCGTGATTGGCAGGATGGAAGCCCCGCCTTCTGAGGCCAACTGACGGTCCAGTTTTACAAACTGAGCAGTGATGTAAACGTTTTCGAAATTCAAGCGCGTCAAGTACGTGCGCTGGTACTGCACCGCCCTGCACACACGCTTGTGTTAGCTAGCAGCTGCTAGTTTCATACACAAAATCATCAGCGGACGTGCGCAAGACACATTCACACAAACTGTGGGTGTGGCACACGCCCAGCGCAGAAGGGGCGGTCACCTGATCAGGGAGCAGGTGAGGATCAAAAGCCCCGCCCACACCAGCGGTCCTCTGAGAGTGGTGAAGACCTTGAGGTCCCTCGTCAGCTGGTCCAGGATTTCCTGAGCGGTCTGGTCTAGCGAGCGGCTCACGTTGGCGTCCACCTCCAAGGCGGCCGACACCGACAGGTTGAAGTCGAAATGGCTCCGCATTCGGCGGAAGGCGGAGATGACGGCTAAATATGCAAGGGGGAGGAGTCAGGGGTGGGGCCGGGAGGCAGGAGGCGGGTTCTCAAAGGCTGGCGGACTTACGCTCGGCCAAGTGCTTCTTGAGCTGGCTGGAGATATACTCCGGGATGCTGCAGAACAATTTGGGGGCTAAAAGACACCGAAGCGGACACACTTGTTGGATCATTTAACACTTTCGGGTTTGCTTCGGGGCGGCCCGGTAGTCCAGTGGTTAGCACGTCGGCTTCACAGTGCAGAGGTCGTGGGTTCGATCCCAGCTCCGGCCTCCCTGTGTGGAGTTTGCATGTTCTCCCCGGGCTTGCGTGGGTTTTCTCCGGGTGCTCCGGTTTCCTCCCACATTCCAAAAACATGCATGGCAGGCTCGTTGGGCACTCTAAATTGTCCCTAGGTATGAGTGAGGGCGTGGATGGTTGTTCGTCTCTGTGTGCCCTGCGATTGGCTGGCAACCAATTCAGGGTGTCCCCCGCCTACTGCCCGAAGACTGCTGGGATAGGCTCCAGCACCCCCCGCGACCCTAGTGAGGATGAAGCGGTTCGGAAAATGGATGGATGGATGGATGGGTTTGCTTCGCTGTGCTTTTCTGTCTCACGAGCTTGTTGTGCTGTGCTGCTGTTATCCCTCGCTGTATGTTTCACAGTTTTTTTGGGGACTTTGAAATTCCATTGCAATGCTATGCTATGCGATGCTATGCGATGGTATGCGATGGTATGCGATGCGATGCGATGCGATGCGATGCTATGCTATGCTATGCTATGCTATGGTATGGTATGGTATGCTAAGCTAAACTAAGCTAAGCTAAGCTAAGCTAAGATATGCTATGCTATGCTATGCTATGCTAAGGCTTCGCTCCATCCCACTTCACCGAGGCACATACAAAGCTCAGTCGGGCACTCGGCGGGTCAACGCACCTTTCGCTAGCTCACACAGGTACATGAAACCATCGACGATGCCACACAGGAAGCCAAAGTCGCCTAGTTGAGCAACGCAGTCGCCTTTGGCCCGGACAAAGACGGCGCGACACTTCCTGTACGGCTCGCCCAGTTTGGCGTTGCACACGTTGCCAATGTCCGACAGGAAATGAAAAACGTTCCTCATGGTGCGAGCTGGAGGGCGAGGAGGACAAAGACTCAACTTGAAGACACGCGTGCACTCACACACACACACACATTGTGATTTTCTCACCAACATGCCGGATGCCATCACTCAGCGAGCCAATCAGCTTGTTGACTCTAGCCGCCATGGCAGCGGCGTTCCTTCCAATCTGGCGGATGTGGTCCAGCGCGGCTGCATGGCCAAACGCACACATGCACACGTTTTTCTTTGAGGTATTGCTCAGCTGGGCTGCGATCCGGGAAGCCAGTGGGCGTGTCTTACCCAGGAGAGGCGTGGCCGCGTTCCTCATCAGCTGTCGTGTCTGATTGGCGGCCAACTCGGCGCCACAGAGCAGGCTGGTGGCGGCTAGCTCCGAATTCTCCAATGTGTTTGCCACCGGGCCCGACACCAGCACCGCCGTGCTTGCCAGCAACAGGAAGTTACGTCCGTGAGCTACACACACACACACACACACATCATCGGATATACACACACACACACACACAAGCGTGAAGCACTGACCCGAGCAGATCGACGGCAGCATAAGGCTGATGGCGGCGCGCACGCGCACGAACATCCCCATCCCAAAGGCGGTGACGATGGCCACCGCCAGCGTTCCGTATATGCACGTCCACAGCGGCGCCCCGTGCAGAAAGAGCGCAGTGGCACCGTAGCAGGAGGCCAGCACCAGCCCCGCCCCGAAGGCCAGAAGGCTCCGCCCCGCCGCTAGCAAGTCACCTCCCAAGTTGCTGCGCCGCGATTTCGGCGAGGATGACGACGAAGAGGATGGCAGCCTTTGGTGTGAAAAAAAAAAAATGGTGAGGTGTTTTTGCGTCATGGTCTTGAGATTTTCTGGCTCCATTTTAACATTCTTGGTCATACGTAATTGCTTTTAGTAGAGCTCCCAAAAAGTCTTCCAATGGATTTGCCTGGATTATATTGTCTGTCTACATGTGATGCTGCAACGTTTGTGTTGATGTGTATGTTGCCCTCCGCTCCAACTATTCATGCTATTTGTTATTCCGTCTATGGCATTTCCCATGATATTGTAGCATTAAGGTAGTGAGAGCATTTCTTTGCACAATCAGCCAAATGATGGCTAGTGGCAACAAAACAACAAAAATCGAGTCAGGTTGGATCAGTCGTATCTCAGAGCACCACAATGCGCTCAGACGTAGCAACTTCTTTGTCTTTCTTTTGTTTGGATCACATTTGCATTTTCAAAATAAAATAAAAAGTCCAGCATCTTGTCCGCTCTCCCATCTTTGACAATAGAGCGCAACAAATTAGCTGTGTAGCAATTACGTGATCGCTACATTTTTCATTTGGGACATTTTACCTGCTTGGGCGTCGCCATGGTAACCAGTTGACTGCACTTCCGTCCATCACGCGACGGGAGAGTGTCAAACAAGTTTTTCATTACATGGTTCAGATCGTCTCAGTTCTTTTTTTCCCCCCCAAAAAAGTTTGTAACTCAAAGTTGAACGTGCGCGTCAGGAACGTGTAAGGGAATTCACTTTGATGGCGTCACGTGACATAACGCGCCGTCTGACTGTGACGTCACACTGGTTTGCGGGGAAAAGGCATGGATTAGGATTTTGGATGATTAGGATATGATTATGATTATGATCTTTACGGTCATTGTGAACAACAAACACCAACGGTACAAGCCGCTCATGACGTTATCATGACTCGTGACGAGCAACCTCGCAGTAGTGAGTGTTTTCTTTTATTTCTTTGTTGTATCCGTCCTTGTGGTATTTCTGCCATGTGACGCCCCCTGGTGGCGATGACGTGTTTCGCAGCTGTAGAGCACCTGATCAGGCGCTTCCTCCCACGTGGCTGCCATCGCTGCCTTATCAACCAATCGGAAGAGCTGAGGCTCGCTGACGTCATCCTACGCGCCCTGTTCGGCGCTCTGAGCGGTGCAGGTAAGAAGAAAATAAAAATAAAAATTAAAAAAACACCAAAGTGGACGGACCTTGACTCATTAGGTGCTGTTTTTTTGTTGTCGCTGGGTGTCCGGTCCAAATGGGAACTAGTAGTGAAGTGAAACGATTGAAGTTTCACGAGCGAGTTGTCTCGATGCCTTTTTTTTTTTTTGCTTCCCAAAAGGGACGTCATCTCGGGCTCTCAAGTATTGGAGTTGGTGACCCCTGTTTTTTTGAGGGAAAATGTGTTTTTTTTGGGGGGGGGGGGCTCACACAGACTGTCTCCATTTGAGCTAGTTACGACCTGCGCCACAGAACAAACTCACCTGCTAAGTCAAGCTAGCGCCGTCCAATCACTAGCAGATGATGTCAAGTGATGTGTTTGTCATGAGACCAGCCATGTTCGCCGCCATTGCACCGGGCCTGCCCCTGACCTTTGACCTCAAGCTGGCCACAGGATGCCTCTTTACGGGTGAGGAAGATGATGATGCAGCGGCCACCTACAGGATGCCTGTGTGACTGTGCTTGTGGGCGTGTCCAGGGGCGTGTGTGGTGGGCGGGGCCACATCATCGGCCTTCAGGTGCGCCGTCCTGCTGATGTTTCCCAGCATGCTCGGCTCCCGCGGACGCGCCTTCCTCTTGCTGCTCGTTGTCTCTGCGCTCTATTCAGGTTGGTGATTGACAGTCGGACAGCGAATGCAGCGCAGCTCAATAAATGCTGACGAACAGGTAGTTGGTGGATGACTGACAGGTCCGTGGCGCTTGATTGACAGGTCCGGTGTCCAACATCCAGCACAACGTCGAGACGGCCGCGGAGTCTCTGAGTTGCAATCTGGACCTTCAAGTGCGCAACGCCAAGTTGTTGTGGAGAGACGCCGTCAAGCCCTTCCTCAAGGTGGCGAAAGAAGTCGTGGTAAGACCCGCCCCTCCACAAGTCATGTGACCACCCTGCTGATGAGCAAAAATGATTGCTTCTTGGCAAATGGCCTGCAGGTGACGTGTGACACTTTGGATTTGCCCTCTTTCGTGCGTCCAGCAGGGAGAAACGGAATTCCAGTCAGAAGCTCGCGGCGCCCACGGCGCCTTCGCGGACGTCCGGCAGGAAGTGCTCGGTCGTGACGCGGACGGCCAGCTGCTGGATGAGCGTTCCCAAAACGCCGACCGTGGGAACAGCACGCAGGAACGTTTCTCCCTCAGCACTTTAACGCAGTGCGACGGTGAGCCTCTTCCTCCTCCACCTTATCCTCTTCATCACTGTCATCGTCACGTTTGTCTCCTGTCGCCCGTAGGCATGGTCAAGGCGGGCATTGAGGCGTGCACCAAATGGTTCTCCGACAAGTGGGCGGAGTGTGCCAAGGCCATCCAGGTGCCCGTCATCAAGCACATCTTGTGCGTGCCCATGAAGCTCCACTTCCTGTGTAACATCATGAGAGGTCAGCAGAGGTCACTCGTATCACATCTTCGACACATGCGTGATGATGATGATGATGAAGATGATGATGACGACGCCTGTGTGGCTTTGTTCCTCAGTGATGACGGGCTGGTGCAAGGAGCACATCCCCGTGGAGAAGAACTTTGGTCAGCTGTTCGATCATCTCAACACTTCCATTGATCTTCTCAATCGGGAGTTCACCAGCAAGCTCGTCGTCAAGGTCGCGACCACGTCACATGTGGACATACAGTCAAACTTCGGTTTTCGGACGTCTCGGTTCTCGTCCAATTCGGTTTTCGAAAAAAAATTCAGAGTTTTTTTATGCCTCGGATGACGAACAAATTTCGGTTCTCGAACAAACGGAGCGCACTTGAATGCACCATTTGACTCCTCTCGCCTTCCTTACACGAGGAAGTGACGCTTCCTCGTGTTGCTTCCCATTGTGAGCAGACGTGTTCAGCAAACATTTTTATTTTAAAAAAGAGCGCGGTTTCGGTTTTCGAACAATTTCGGTTTTCAAACAGCCTTCTGGAACGGATCATGGACGAAAACCGAGGTTTGACTGTATTTACGTTCCACATGCTCTTGTGCCGCCCTGTTGACGTATTCCCATTCCCGTGTTGAACGGCGTGACAGGAGGAGCAGCAGCAGGCGGCGCTGGATGGACAGCTGCTGGACGGTGACTTCACGCGCGGCATCCAGACTTCTTTCCGACAGGTGGCCGCTCGCATGCGCAAACTGCTGGACATCCTGCACCTCGTCATGTCCTTCGCTTTCTTGTCCGTGTTCACGCAGTAAGCCGCCGGCCTTCCCCCCCCCGCCCCCCCCCGCCGCCGTTGCATGTGCGCCGGCGTCCTCAGTGTGTTTGTGTGTGTTCAAGGTCTCTTGGTTACGTGCGACAATTCCGAGGAGACGTTTACTTCGATAACATGTACATCACCAAGTACTTCGGCATCATCGACCAACGCAGGAAGTCGCTGGTAACGCCTTCATCATTCACGTCATCATCATCATCATCAGCAGCCTCATTATCACCATTGTGTGTGTGTGTGTGTGTGTGTGTGTGTGCGCATTCAGGGGAAACGGCATTTATTACCTCTCACGAAATCTGAGAGACGAAAGTTTGTGGACCCCTGGAGCCCCAAAATTCACCCTGAAGAAATCAAACAAGTGGTGGGCTCACCTCGCACGCACGCACGCGCGCGCACACGCACGCACGCATGCCTGAATGTATCATTGTGCGCGTGTGCAGCTGTTAAGTGTCATTCAGGTTTTGTCCGTGCTCCTTCTGGCGTTGATCCTGCTGACGGTGGACGTGTCAGTCTTTCGTGTTCTGGACGTGGTGAGCAAGCACACGCACACCACCTTCAACGTCACGAGTAAGACATCCGCGCGTGCGCACGCACGCCTCCTTCAACTTGACCCGTAAAACGCAAACTCCCATCCCGCATGTTGCGTAATGGTGCACGTGGTGGGCGTGGCCTTTTTTCAGGCAGCCAGCAGGTGAACATAAAAGTAGGCGGAACCTCAATGATGGCTCGCCTCTTGCGGAGGACGTTTTCCGCCTTCAACACGTCGTCGACGGTTCGCATCGTATCCGACAACCAGCGTGAGTCAGTTGGGGGTCGAGGGTCACACGGAGTGCAATGATCAACTTGCTCCGCCCCCTCTCATTCTCTCGCCTCCACAGACTGCGTGACTACGCCCTCCTCCCTGGCCGCCTCTGCGTACGTCAGCGTTACCTGCTGCCTCCTGCTGGCGGCGCTCTTCAGCTGCCTTCAGGTTTACGCTAACCGGCTGCGGAGGGTCATCGCCGCCTTCTACCACCCGCGGGTAACGCCCCCTTTTCTAGTTATCATCCTACTACATCCATCCATCCATTATCTGATCCGCTTCTCCTCACTGGAGCGTGCTTGGAGCCTATCCCAGCTGTCTTCGGGCAGTAGGCAAGGGACACCCTGAACACCCTGAATTGCGGCGCGCACATAAACAAGCGGCCATTTGCGCTCACAATCAAACCTAGGGATGATTTAGGGCTCACATATCAAACCTATGTCTGGGGCAAAAAAATAAAAGCCTTCTATAAAACTTATGGGCATGTATGTAGGAGATTGGAGTTTCAGGTTTATGTCTTTTTTTGTGGCAAACGCCCCCAAATAATTTATTTTGTAAAAATGCTTTTCTTAGTGTCAGTGAAGAGATAATTAATTTCCGTTTTTTTTAGGCTGTCTTTGAACGCCTCTCGAGTCGAAGGCAGGAGTCGGACGCAGACGTGTCTGTGTTTGTCGAGACTGTTAAAAGCATAAATAAAGTGTACGTTTTTTTTAAAAAAACAACACCACAGCTCTCCTTTTTCGGAGCTGCAACATGTATCGATATTTATTCGAGCTATATTAGCCTACTATCAAAATCTTTTTTCCATTTTCAAAATTTTTTATAAAGCTCCAGGGAGCCACTAGATGTCGCTAAAGAGCCGCATGCGGCTCTGGAGCCGAGTGTTGCCGACCCCCCGATTTAGGGGGTTCAATCAACCTACTGTGCATGTTTTTTGGAATGTGGGAGGAAACCGAAGTACCCGGAGAAAACCCATGTAGGCGTTGGGAGACCATGCAAACCCCACGCAGGAAGGCCACAGCCCGCAATTGAATCCACGACCTCTGCACTGTGAGGCCGACGCGCTAACCAATCGACCATCGTGCCGCCACTACCGAAGTATTTGTTGTCTTCCTGAGGTTAGGCTTACGTCTTGTTTGTGTTCCACGTGAAAGTGGACAGAACGTCTGCGTCAGCTCCTCGGGGTCCTTTTTGCAATAATCGCAAGCACTCTTTGTTTGCGCCAGCTGCCGATGTCACTTCCTCTCGCATAGTGATGAGCTAGCAAAGTGTAAGACTTCCAACACGTGCACACGCGGCCCAGCTAAGCCGATCAGGTCAATGAAGTGCACTTGGCCCCCGTGGCAACCCCGTGTCATTCATCTCAACTTAGCTTTATTTGGACTCGGAGTGCTTTCTCTCACCTCATCTTGATTCAAAACAACGACTGCGGCTGTGACAAAAGTTCTGCGCCTCATCAAGATCAGACACTGACTAAAAACAATTCTTAGGATGATGATAAAGAAATCAAATATGCTTTTTGAAGTACAATAGACTGATTTTAAAAGACTGCTGCAGTGTCTCCTCTGTATTTGACCCCAAAAATTAATTATTTATTCTTAGTATTATTATTGTATGTCACAGTCCTTAAAATCGGGCACCTGCTGTTCCGCCAGCGGCCTGCAGGTGGTGTCAAGGTGTATGCTGTTGTGGTCAGACATGAACTATGATGCCAATTTAATGAATGCTCTTTGTTTGGTGAGGGGAAGGCCTCATTTTTGTATTTTTGAAAACACAGCATGGAAACAGTGACAATGAAGAAAAGCAAAGTGCTTTGCCATCTGCTGTTCGTCACTGAACCCTTCGCTCTCAAGTAGTACTGTAATTATTTTTGCCAGGTCAAAATATGCCCCAAACCACATGAAAAGCTTACACAGTAACCCAAATAGCCTTCTGTCATAATATTGAACCAATTAAGTCCTTCATAGTAACACCAGTCTTCCCCCACTATTATGATATAGTGATCATATTTTTAAAATATTTTTGTCAGGGTTGACCTTCACTGTGAACAGCAACAAAAAAAACAAAAAAAATCCCAAAGGTTTAGTTTTGCCCCAAAAAATGACGCCAATGTATTACTGAAGGTTGTGGCTTGATGAAATGAAGCCCCGCCCACTCACATCAATTAATTTCTTGGTGACATTTTGGGGGTCACTGTCGCCACTGTCCACTGTCTGAGTGACCTTGGGCAGGATGCCGCCCCCCGGTGGGCCTGCGTGAGTGCGTGCATGAGTCAAAATGAAGCCCAGCGTCGCCGCTGCACATTGCACATTTTGTCTTTTTGTCTTCCAGAGGGAGAAAACACGAATCTTGTTCTTGTACAACCTCAGCCTGCACAGAAGAATTTTGCACAGGCCTACGTGCAACCAACAGGCCCGCACAAACGTAAGCAAACGCACTCAAAATTCTGCACGGCGCCACCGGCTTCTCACGAACGCGTGTTCTTTTGTGTGTGTGTGTGTGTGTGTGTGTCCACAGGTGATGGAGTGTTTATCTCGGCTGTGTCGGAGACGGCGGGAAGCGTCGAGGTCTGAGGTTCAAAGTGTGTAGAATGTATGAAAATGACAAAAGTGGCATTAAACTCGTTTCAAAGGTCAAAGGTCAAATGTCATGTTGGCACATACAAAACACCAAAAAAGTGCGTGTGGGCTTAATGCACACTGATGATGTCACTGAGATTTGAGTTTGCTGGCAGCACACGTGTGACATAAACGGTCGAGAGAGGTCAAAGTTGAACGAACTAACATGGCTCGTTATGCTCTGACATCACTGAAAGAAGAAAAAAAAACATCCAATCATGTGGCGAGCTGAGTGGGCATGTGCTACCGAACGACTTACAGCGTTGAGACGCTATTGAATTGAATACAACTTTATTGTCAAACGTGCTGTATGTATGTGTACATTTCTTCCCTCTCGACATAAATGTCTATTAAACATTAACTCATTAACAAACGTTAAACATAAACAACTTTGTTGTTCTTTCCCCACAGGCTTGTGTTACTCAACAAAGATCACACCCTGGATTGGTCACTAGTCCGTGTCATGGCCCATACAAAGAAACAATGGACTGGTCACCAAACAATGTCGTGGCATATTGAGACAGTCAGGACATAGCGACTGGTCATTTTTCAATTGACTAAGATTCAACCTCAAAATTGCGAGGCAAATGTGCTTACCACGAGTCTGCAGTGCATCAGACGAAAATGGCTTCGTCAAATAATATTTTGTGCTCATCAGTCCTCCCCCACAGTGACTTAAAAGGCGAAACTCCAGCAGTTGAAAGAATCCGTGCGCTTTTATTTTGTAGCCGTATTGTGTGGCTTCCTGGAAAGTAGAATAACTTGACTCGGTGGGTGACGTCACCACTCGGGTCCGTTATAAACACGAGCGAGTTGTCGGCTCGCGACGCGACTTTACAGGGACGTGGCGAACTCGAGATTTGTGTTTTGACGGATGCGCGCCACACGCGCCAACCTTAAACTTCCGCTCGGGACGCGGCTGGACGACGCGTGACGGAAGACGGGACGAAACTCGTTCCGTCCAACGGATGTGGCACTCCACAAACAATGGTGGCTCGTCCACACGCTGACCGGAAGTCAGCCATGGTGGCGAAATGAAACAACTTTTGCCGCCACTTTTGATCCTGCTGATCGGCGCCGGCGGGGCGTTCACGGACGCCCGGACCCTGAACGCAACGCCTCCGCCCGGACACCATCTCACAGGTACCGCCCACGCACCCGGCGTCACAATGAGGAGCGGAACTAAGACTAGATCAGGTCAAGACTAGACACGTCACGTGCTATTACTATCAGTCAGGTAGGCGAGGTCAAGTGTGTGTGTGTGTGTGTGTGTGTGTGTGTGTGTGTGTGTGTGTGTGTGCCATAAGAGGTTTACGTGTGCTACAACAAAACGTGTGTGTGTGTGTGTGTTAATTAAGCGGTTTAAGTGTGTTAAAACAAATTGCGTCAAGAGGTTTAACTGTGTTAGAACAACAAAACAGGTTTTTGTGTGTGTGTGTGTGTGTATGTGTATGTGTATACAGTTGATATTAAAAGTCTACACACTATTGTATGTGTCTTAATGAATGGATCATGAGACTGCTGAAAAATGATTGATTAATTGAAATAATGTCCCTTTTATGCTAAGTGTGGAGACTCTCTAAGGTTGTGGCTGTGTTCCCAATTAACTAATCACATTCAAACTCATGTTAAATGCCGCTAATGACATTAAAATAAGATCCAGATGTTCTAGTAGGCTTTTGGGTTGGGTGGATGGGGTTCTAAAGGCTTAGCAGACTTCTGTTAGCCACTCTACTATCGTGTCCTCAGTGTGCCAAGTGTGTGTGGGCGTTGGTATTGCTTTCAGGTAATGTGGAATGGCGGCGCCCCCTGCTGGGGAGGACTCAACCTTTTGTTCTGGTCGGCGGGCAGAGGCGGAGCCTGAAGGAGGCACTGCAGGTCAGTTTATTAAAGGGTATTCACATTGATTTTATTTGATGTGTGTGTGTGTGTGTGTGTGTAAGAGAGAGAGGGGGGGGGGGGGGGGGATTCTTGAGTGTTAAGGTCAGCTACTCCCTGATCTTGCTCATTTTCATCTTGGTCTTCAGAATAAAATAGGTATGAAGATGATGTCATACATTGTGAGTCACATGACCTTCTCCCGGAATGTTCCAGACTGAGGGCGTGAGGACGAACACATCTGAGATCACATCCTGGAGAAATCCGCCCACACACCACACACCCACCACACACACACACACACACACACACAAAGGATGATGGGAGGCGGCACGGTTAGCACGCCGCGGCGTTTGTTGTCGCAAGTTGACTTCTGGTGTGATGTCATGACATTGAAAATAATCCAATTTGAAGAAACAAACCTACTTCCTGTCATGCGCCTGTGACAGGAAGTAGTTTCACTTGAAAGAAGAGGAAAAGCCACTGATTGCATAGCCACTGGATGAACATCTGTTCGGTTTGGTTGTGGTCTGAGTGAATTTTGATGCTGGTTGGTTGGGGGGGGGGGTCGTGATCGATTGTGATCCCGGCTGATTCTGGTTCTGGTTGTTTGTGGGCGTCGTTATTTGTCACTTTGGTTAATTTATTTATTTATTTATTTTTAATGGTCCTGATTGGTTGTGGGCCTGGTTGATTCAAAGTCCTGGTTGGTTTTGGTCTTTATTTATTTATTTTATTTTATTTTATTTTATAAATGATTGGACTTGACTTGGTCCTGGTCTCGGTTGTGGTCCTTGTTGACTGCGGTTGTTAAAGGTGCAATTATTTTTTCCAGGACGGTCACCCAGAGCATCTGCAGTGTGGCCTGAAGTTCCGAGGTGAAGTCCTTGTCCTGGACCTGCAGAAAAACCGGTGAGTGAGCGCAGAACGGATCAACGTCACTCGGAAACAACTTTGCACTGATGGCTGCGCTTCGACCTCAGCGACCTCCTGCCCAAAGCGCCAAACGTCTTCTTCTACCTGCCCAACGGCACTGGAATTTCCATGACGGACGACCCTGTGGTGAGTCCCCTTGAACGCAGCAGCTGACCGTCTGACCTCCTGACCTTTCCGAAGATGGGACTGCCCGAGCTGAGCCGTTTGGTTTTGTCTCCGCAGATGCATTGTTATTACCATGGCAACGTAAGAGGATTCCCAAGCTCCAGAGTGGCAATCAGCACCTGCTCCGGTCTGCGGTGAGTTTTTTCCCCCAAGTGGCGACCTCTGAGCCCTGAAGGATTAACAGATTTGCCCCAAGCATCGGCGCTTACACAATTCTTCATTGTTCTTCGACACGTGCGTTCGACGTTTTCACGGAACAATCAATAATATGGAGATTGTACACTTCCTTTCGGTGCTTGTCACGGTGTTGAGGCCTGCAGAGAAAGCCTTGCTGGCCCTAACTGATCACCATCCACCATCTTCTCTCTCTTTAGCGGCGTGATCGCCGTCAACTCCTCGTTGAGTTTTGAGGTTCAGCCTCAGGAGCTCCGCCCACTGCGCCACAGCATTGCGGCAAGTGGCGGAGGGGGCGGGGCCAGCGGAGGAGGAGTTGAAGAAGAAGAAGAAGAAGAGGCGGGAGAAGATGGAGACCACCTGATCTTCTCCGCCGCCCACGCGGCCGACGAAGCTGCCCGCAGCTGCGGCGTTTTGCACGGCCACGCCGACGCACGCCGCGATATTGTCACGCCCCCGCAACGCAGGGTAAGGGACACGCACGACGTGACGCGAAAACGAGCGCGATGAAACCAATCGGACCAACCCGAACTCCTGAACATGTTTTGTGCGCAGATAAAAAGGGACATCCTGTCTGAGACCAAATACATCGAGCTGGTGTTGGTGGCGGACCACCAGGAGGTGATTGGACGCTTGATTGACCGCCGCCCTTCGCTGATTGCGATGACCAATCTCCTTCTTGCTGTTTAGTTCTTGAATTACCAGAAGAACAACAAGACCATCATCTACCGCTTGCTGGATGTGGCCAATCAGGTGGACTGGGTGAGACCTTTGACCCTCCCATCACCATGACGACAACCTCCAGAGCCCCCCCCGCCCCCTAAAAAACACTCTGCATGTGTGTTCCAGTATTACCGGCCTCTGAAGGTGCGCGTGGCGCTGACGGGGTTGGAAGTGTGGAGCGACCGGGACAAGATCCGCGTGGAGAAGAACCCCGGCGCCACGCTCAACAACTTCCTGCTGTGGCGGACCAGGGAGCTCCTGCCACGCCTTCGCCACGACAACGCTCAGCTCGTCATGTACGCCCGCCGAAAGTCATGGTTGACCTTGCCGCCGACTGCTTTCTCGTTTGACCTTGTGCCGGCCCCCGGGTGTGACGCAGGGGAAGCGCCTTGGACGGCACGACGGTGGGCATGGCGGCGCAGGCGTCCATGTGCTCCAGAGACCGTTCGGGAGGCGTCAACGTGGTGAGTGGATCATCTTCATCATCATCATCATCATCATCATCATCATCGTCGTCATGGGCTATCGACGGCTGTAGCAACCCGCCGCCGTTGTGAGCAGGACCACCTGGTGAGCGTCCTGGGCGTGGCGTCCACCGTGGCTCACGAGCTGGGACACAATCTGGGGATGAGCCACGACAGCCCCGAACGGCGATGCCGCTGCGACAACCAACCCCGCATGGGCGGCTGCATCATGGAACCTTCCACCGGGTCGGCACCCGCGCGGCTCGCCGCTCTCATTGGCGCGACCCTTGACCTAAACCCGCAGACTGACGTCCTGCTAATGTCCATTCGACTTGCTCTTGACGTGCTACTGACTTCCTGCTGACTTGCTGGACTTCCCGTCTATTGACATCTTGGTGCCAATTTGCCGTGGACTTAAAGCCCCTCCCCCCTTTGCCCCATTAACCCCCGCCCACCACCACAGGTTCCTGCCGGGTCAGCAGTTCAGCAGCTGCAGCGCGTCCGACCTGTCGGTCAGTCTTCTGCGAGGGGGCGGCATGTGCCTGTTCAACGTGCCGCCGCCCGAGCGCCTCCTGGGGGGGCCACGCTGCGGCAACCTCTACGTGGAGCCCGGCGAGGAGTGCGACTGCGGCCTGCTGGAGGTACGCTCGCCCTGGCAGCTCACACGCCGCAGGCGAAGCTCGTACGTAAACGATGGCCTGTCGTGTGCTCTGATTGGTCAGGAGTGCCGGGACCCCTGCTGTGACGCGGCCACGTGTCGGTTGCGCCCCGGCGCCCGCTGCTCGTCCGACGGCGTCTGCTGCCAGGACTGCCAGGTAGGCCCCGCCCCCCCCTGCCCGAGCCCTTCAAACATTTAGTCTGAATATTTAACATGTCTTGACGTCCTCAGCTGCGGGCGGCAGGCTCCGTATGCCGGGAGCCCATCGGAGAGTGCGACCTATCCGAGTTCTGCACGGGCTCCTCCCCCTTCTGCCCGCCAAACGTCTACGTTCAGAATGGCGAGCCCTGCGAGGACGGCGCCGCCTACTGTTACGCCGGCAGTTGCGCCAGCATGCATGCGCAGTGCCAGACACTTTGGGGACCCAGTAAGTCACGCTAAGCTAACCGCCCGCTAATGTGACGTGAGAATTCTAACGGCGCCCTCTGCTGGTCAGATGCCACCGCTGCACCGGCCATCTGCTTCTCGTCGGTCAACAAGCAAGGAAACAAATACGGAAACTGTGGCCAGCTCGCCAACGGGTCCTACGTTGCCTGCGCACCCAAGTCAGTGTTTTGTGTGTGTGTGTGTGTGTGTGTGTGTGTGTGTGTGTGTGTGTGTGTGTGTGTGTGTGTGTGTGTGTGTAACATGCATGCCGCCCCCCCTGTTGGTGGTGGCTCACTTCCCGCGTTTGTGGTTGCAGTGACGTGCAGTGTGGCAGGATCCAGTGCCAGGGCGGCCTGGAGCGCCCCCTGCTGGGCACCAACACCGAGATCCTGACCACCACCGTACGCTTCGACCTCCGCGACCTGGTGTGCCGCGGGACCGTCTTCCATCTGGGGGACGATGTGTCCGACCCCGCCTCGGTGGCCCAGGGCACCGCCTGCGGACC
Source organism: Hippocampus abdominalis (assembly GCA_018466805.1). Classification (NCBI taxonomy): domain Eukaryota; kingdom Metazoa; phylum Chordata; class Actinopteri; order Syngnathiformes; family Syngnathidae; genus Hippocampus; species Hippocampus abdominalis. The sequence goes on from CM031699.1 coordinate 5,508,551, forward strand.
CGGCAAGGTCAGGCTCGAGCTCACCCCCGACCTTTGACCTGTTAACTGTGATCAAAATCACATCAAGGCGTCACAAGGCGATTGGGCCAAAAGCGCAACGTTTGCGCAACTGGCTCAAATTCGAACAAATGTGCCGATAAAGGATTTTGTCTTTCGGTCACTATAAGGGGATTTGTCGGAACTACAGTCAAGCCTCGGTTTTCGAGCGTCTCGGTTCTCGTCCAATTGCGTTTTCGACCAAAAATTTCACGTTTTTTATGCCTCAGATGATGAACAAATTTCGGTTCTCGAACAAACGGAGCGCACTTGAATGCACCATTTGACTCCTCTCGCCTTCTTTACACGAGGAAGTGACGCTTCCTCGTGTCGCTTTCCATTGTGAGCAGACGTGTTCAGTGAACATTTTTATTTTAAAAAGAGCCCCGGTTTCGGTTTTCGAACAATTTCGGTTTTCGAACAACCTTCTGGAACGGATTATGGACGAAAACCGAGGTTTGACTGTATCTTGCCATTGTGTTTCCAGGCCTGCTTGGACCACAAGTGTCAGGATGTTTCCGTCTTCGGCGTAGACGAATGCCACAGGAAGTGCAACGGTCACGGCGTGAGTGGCCACGCCGCTCACTCGCCCCCCCCCCCCGCCCGTCGTCGCGGCGACAGCTCAGCTCTTCCTGTCTTTCAGATCTGCAACAGCAACGACAATTGTCACTGCCGACCGGGATGGGCGCCGCCCGACTGCGCCTACGCCGGACGCGGGGGTAGCGTGGACAGCGGGCCGGCGAGCGCTGCCACGGGTACACACGCGCACACTCACAAAAAAGTACATGCAAATAAAACACAAATTACACTTGAGGTGTAATTTTGTGTGTGTGTGTGTGTGTGTGTGCATAGGGTCTAATCCAGTCCTGGTGGCCCTGCTGGTGCTCTTCCTCGTCATCCTGCCGGCACTGCTCCTCTTCCTCGCTCTTCGCTTCCCTCGCCTCCGTCGCGCGTGTTTCTCTTTGGGAGGCGGCAAACTCTTACCCAAATCCTCGCACAACCGGTAAACCCGCAGTTTGTGCGCGTACGTATATGCTTTTGTATCTTATGCGTGTGCGCCAACACGTGAACAACACGCGCGACCGTTGTCCAGGACTCCGGCGACAGAGCGCTCTTCGGACCGCAACGTGGATCAAATTCGTCCGCTGAGGTTTGAGACCAACGTGTCATTGTCACCACTGTCGGACATCGCCGGAACGCCGCCGCTCAAGGAGGTAAGTGACACCGAAACCCCCCCCCCCCCCCCCAAAAAAAACAAAACATGACAACTTTGACGTGAGACCACGTGGACGGCGCATGTCTGTCACTCTGCTACTTCCTGTTTTCTCTCCAATCAGCTTGCCAACAGGCCCGCTCCTCCCACTAAGCCACTCCCCCCCGCACCCCCACTAAATCCCCCGCCGCAGGTAAACAGGCATGACCACTTCCTGTCTGTGTCACGCCGTCTTCTCGCTAGACTGTTGCGTGTTTGTCATGGCTTCGCGACTGCTCTAGAGTGTGTTGGTCTGCCTGATTGTTGTTGAGTGTTCTCATGCCTTTTCTGGGGAACCGGAGAATGCTCCAGAATGTTGTGTAGCGTGCTCGAATGTTCCTCCGTGTGCATTCGAGGCCATTGTGGAGTGTTGAAATGTCTTTTAGGGTGAGGGACATTGTGTCAAATGTGTAGAACTTTTCACCCAATGTTGTACTTTGGGGGAGAATACCGTATTGGCCCAAATATAAGACGGCCCTGATTATAAGACGACCCCCTCCTTTTCAAGATTCAAGTTTGAAAAAAAGACTTTTTGAACACCAAATTAATTTTTATGCAGAAAATAATTACAGTACATCTGAAACAAATGATTGTAACAATATATTTGAGAGAAAGAGCATGTTATTTTGCCTCATTCAAATCTGAATATCTGAACATTTAAATATGTAAACTAAAGTGCAATCACATTCGTAAATAAATGTCTTCTGGTTTTTGAAATGTAAATTACATCATAACTTCTCCTCAGCTGCCGATCTTCGACCCACTTTTCTCCAGATTGTCGCTACGTTTCTCCATTTTCTGTTATATCTTCTATTATTTTCTCCTCTTTTATTTCTTAGCGCTATTTTTTTATTTTTCTTCTTCGTGCTACCGCTATTTTTATTTTTCATCTTCGTGGCAGGGGTTCACTTTGGCCTGGGAAGTCAAGGTCAGCATTCGCTTCAATGATATCTGGCGCCATCTAGCGTCGTGAATGGGTATAATGTGTAGACCCTGAATATAAGACGACCCCCACTTTTTCAGTCTTATTTCGATGCAAAAAACACAGTCTTATATTTGGGCCAATACGGTAAATTGTCAAACGTTAGAGCGCCCTTAAATACTGCACAGGATGTTGCAGTGTTCCAAAAGGCCAAATAAAAGCTTCTAGAATTTAGTCACAATCAAGTCTGTTTTAAAATGCTGTGGAATGTGGTGTCTTTATACATAACGTTGTTTTTTGGGGGTTTTTTTGGTGTTTTTTTTGGTAGTGCTTGAATGTTCCAGCGTCCATGTACAAATGCTCTAGAATGTTGTAGAACTCTAGTGCAGTGTGTTGCAAGTTGTTTTGTGCCTTGTTCCAGTCGCGAGTTGCAAATTGTAGTCGCGTGCACGTTGTGCGGCCCGGCCGCCCTAAAATTTCAGCTCATTTGTTGTTGTGACTTCAGCGATCTGAATGTCGTCCGGCTCCGCCCACCAAGCCTCTTCCACCCGCCCCTCCTGCCAGAGGTGTTCAGGTAGGAACCGTTGTCTGGACAGGAGGCACGCTGGCCATTGATTGGCTGCAGAGGGAAAATGCTGATTGGCGGTCCACAAACAATGAGTGGCTTTCATCGTGATTTGCTGTAATCTGAGGCTTGGCCAGGCAACCTAACTGTGATTCAAATCTCGAATCGATGCAAACTGAGTGACTTTAATATTGTTATTATAATATATCGGTTCGGCCGTGTCAGTTGGCATGGGGCAGCCTTTATTTATTTATATTTGTTCTTTTTTTCCCTTCAAGCTATGCTTAAAGCCACTAGGGGGAGCCTCATGAAAACCTGGACTCACCTCCACTCACCCATTTTTAATATGCTTCAATGTATATTTAATATTTATATTGATATACTTTTTGTCTTCTACTACTTTCTCCCTTTTATAATTTTGCTGCTGTAAATTGGGAATTTCTCCATTGTGAGACAAATAAAGGTTTTCTTATCTTATCTCATGATGTTGATGCAAAAACCAGAGACCTATGTGGCAGCCATATTGAATTCAAATAACAGCAGACGATTCTGTATTTTTTTTTAAATGGTGGAATCAGGAAAAAAATGTATTGGTGACTTCATCTCTATGAATGGAATTATTCTGAAAAGGAGCCCTAATCTTCGCTACTAACACGCATGTCAGCATGAGCACGTTTCCTGACTTTCCACTCTTTGTCCTTACCTTCGCTAATGTTCAGCTGCTAGCGAGCCGACCGGCTCCACCCACTAAGCCCCTCCCCCCTGACCCAGTCTCACCCGATCAGGTACACGCACGCCTCTTGGTATTTTGCGGCCATGTGGTACATCCTGCGTGCGTGATCGTGTCCCACAAATTCTCTTGTCAGGGTTCACGTCCGCCCAAACCAGCGCTACCCAAAAAGCCGTCAGTTCTTCCGCCTCGCCCCCATCTGACCGTTGCGTCTACAGCCTCGCCTAACAGGTTGGAACCGCCGCAATTCCGTTTTTTTTTTTTTGCCCAATCAGAAGACATCCGAGGTTTTTCCGCCTGTCTGATGATGATTCCAAACAGGAAGTCGGAAGCATGACTTGCGTTATTATTTTTCAGCCGTGGCGGTCGTCATCCTCCATCGCGTCCCACAATTCCGCCCAGACCAGAGCCACGGTGACAGAACAGTGCCCTCCGCTGGTGGTGGTTATGCATTGCAGTGCCTTCTTGCCAAAGCAGCAACCGCTTCTCATTGGCTGTCTGCAGGAAGCCACGCCCCCTTACAGCCATGCCTTAGCAGGAGGTCACTTGACTGACAAATCGAAGACAATATGTTGTTTTTTTGTAGGAAAAAAAATATCAAATGGGGAAAAAAATAATGGTGGGAGTGATGTCACTGACTCTTCTATCACTTTCTGTTGCTGCTTGACCAAATAAAAGTAATCAAACTCCAAATCTGTCATGTTTACCGTCTCGGGGGACAGGAAGTGATGTCATGTGAGTGTTTGACTAGCAAAATACAATGAACAAGCATCGTTTTGTGGTATAAGTTCAAGAATAAACATTTTGTCCGCATTTGCTGCCTTGATCTGATTATGTGTACGGTAGCAAGAAAAAGTATGTGAAGCTGCTTTTTGGCACGCGTCGGCCATGAAATGAGATTTCATCAAACAGACGAGAGATTTTTCTTGCTCTCCGGGCCCTGTTCTTGCAGATCCGTATTTCTGCATGCGTATGGAGACGTGATGTGGTTAAAAAGAAAGCAGAAGATCACCTGACTTTGAACTTCTTGCAAGAGACATTGGCAACGGTGTCGTGAAGAGGCGGCGCAGAAGTGAAACAAGAAGTTTGAAGGCATCACGCCATCGGCTGCCTCGCCCCCGTTCTGAAGACCAAGCGACAGGAAGCGGTTAGAATGCCTTCCTGTTACTTATCACTCACTGCCTTCGTGATGGCCGTCGCGCTCGTCTTGCTGCTCGTCGCCATCGGGATGGATGCCGTCGGGACGGACGCCGTTTTGCCGCTCCGCGCGCGCGCTTCCTTCCTCTTCAGTGAGTCCTTCTTGTCCATCTTGTTCCACTTCCCGTGCATCTGATTGGACCTTGGTCACATGATACGTGCTCTATGATTTGTAACCATGGCAACACTGACCGACACGATGACGACGATTGAGGCGGTCACTCGGTGTTGTCGTGGATGACCGCTGACAAACGACGCTCGCAGTCTTGTCCATCAAGCCGTCAATCAAACTGTCAACGTGTCATCTGACCGCGGCTTCGGACCACTTCCTGTCTGAAGCATCATGTCTGAGCTCAGACAGGAAGTGGTCTGTCTCCATGGAAACCGTTTTTGTGCTCAGACTCTCCCGACAGGCCACTCGTGCGCTTCTCTCTGGCCGACACCCACAACTTCAGCACGCTGCTGCTGAGCGACGACCACGACACGCTGTACGTGGGCGCGCGGGATGCTGTGCTCTCGTTGGACGTGAGCGCCGGTGACCTCCTGACCCTGAAGAGGAAGGTGAGCAGATGGCGCCCGCCACTTTGTCCGAACGGTGCCTGATTGCGACGCGTCGACCGACCCCTTCCGCAGGTGTCCTGGCGTCCGACGGACTCCGATGTGAACGTCTGTCGGAGCAAAGGCAAGAACGCCACGGTAACCTTTGACCTCTGTGAGACTCTTCTTGTGTTTCCGTGGTGGGTGGAAAGATCAAAGACGATGTGTGTGCGTGCAGACGGACTGCGGAAACTTTGTGGGGGTGTTGCAGCACCTGAACGCCTCGCACGTGTATGCCTGCGGCAGCTTCGCCTTCAACCCGCGTGACGCCTTCCTGGTGAGTGCGGCCGTCATTCTTGTACTGTCACCCTTCCTGTTTGAAGACTCCTCCTCCCTCCTTGCAGGATGCCGACACCCTGGACATGACCCCCCTGGGAGCTGCCCGGGGTCGCTGCCCCTTCAGCCCGTGGCAAAGGAGCAACGCCCTCCTCGCGGGTCGGCAATGACGCCGCATTCAGGTGACGTCAAGTGCATAAGCCCCGCCTCCTGACTGACTGTTTGCGCGGGGCGCAGACGGCGAATTGTTCACCGCCGTCATGGCCGACTTCAAGGGAGTCACGCCACTCATCGCGCGACACTTCAGCAAAGGCGGGCGTCCAGACGTCAGCCAGGAGTCGTCGCCCATCCTACTGGAAGGTGAGGCTCCGCGTGCACGCGCTCCCCTTAGAATGGCCGTCAACCTCACTTCCTGTGTGCAGAGGCGGACTTTGTGGGCTCCGCGCTGGACGCCGCCGAAAGGAAGGTCGTCTTCTTCTTTAACGAAGTGGCCAAGGAGTTCAACGTCCGGGACGAGCAGCACGTGGCGCGCGTGGCCAGCGTCTGCCAGGTGCTCAGGGACACTCGCATTAGCATGTAGCATGTAGCTAAGCACGCAGCAAAACATGAACCCTTGGGCATACCAAAAGAGGCAACAGGCCCACGCTAACTAAACGGCCCCGCGTTGCGGCCGGCAGGATGACGTGGGCGGCGTCCAGATCCTGCAGAAGAAGTGGACGTCGCTGGTGAAGACCACGCTCCGCTGCCTGCCGCCTTTCGCCGTCCTGCGCGACGTCTTCGCCCTCCCCCCCCCGCCGCCGCCGGAGGATGGAGAAACCGCCCACGCGCTCTTCTACGCCATCTTCAGCTCGCAGTGGTGCGCAACAAACCTTAGCTTGTCCTCCGGCTCCTTGCACTGCCTTAATCCTGAGAACAAAGAGTATCAAGGATGCCACTCGCTCCACTTCCTGTTGCTGTCGCAGGTCCCTCCGTCCCGAGTCGGCGGTGTGTGCCTTCCGGCTGGCGTCCCTCAGGGAGGCGTTCGCCGGCCCCTACAGGCAGTTCGATGCTCACACTCACCTGTGGAGCCCCCTGCCGGCCAAGAGCTCCTATTTCGGGCAGGTTAGTCTGTCACCCATAAGCGAAATGACCGCACTTTTCGTCATCATGCCTCGGTGACTCAGCAATTTAGTCGACTAAATCAAAATTTGCAGAGATTAGGGAATGGCATCTCAATCAATGACTCCCAACACAAAGAATTACAGTCAAACCTCGGTTTTCGAACGTCTCGGTTCTCGACCAATTCGGTTTTCGACCCAAAATTTCGAGTTTTTTATGACGAACAAATTTCGGTTCTCGAACAAACTGAGCGCACTTGAATGCACCATTTGACTCCTCTCGCCCTCCTTACACGAGGAAGTGACGCTTCCTCGGGTAGACGAGGAAGTGACGCTTCCTCGTGTTGCTTTCCATTGTGAGCAGACGTGTTCAGTCAACATTTTTATTTTGAAAAGAGCATGGTTTCGGTTTTCGAACAATTTCGGTTTTCAAACAATTTCGGTTTTCGAACAGCCTTCTGGAACAGATTATGGACGAAAACCGATGTTTGACTGTACTTAGTCGGACTCCATTGGCAATATGAGCCATGATTCGGTTCATTGTTTCAATGAACCCTCCACAATACAAAAATCCCGATGTACTAATCAGCGAGTAGTGAACGTGTGAATGCTTCTCAACACCGCCGCTTGTTTATTTAGACTGCGTTGGCTAATGCGAATTTACCTAAATGTTTACTTCGTGACAGGGAATGACTAAATGATTCTGAACGCTATCATTCACTGATTGCCGAGTCCCCGATCGTTACAAAAGGATTTTGACACCGCTATCTCGGTCCCCAATGTCAAAATCCCTCTGGTAAGTGGCGAATGATTGTGTGTATTGTGCAACCAGTGTGGCCTGGAGGGGGCGACGCACAGCAAACTGCAGGAGGTGAAGCGCACCTTCTTGACAGATGGCCACGTGGCTCCGGAGCAAAGCGGCCCCCTGCTGGTCTCCGCCCACCACCGCTACAGTCGTGTGGCGGTCATGAGCGTGCGCGCGGCTGACGGCCGGCATTACCAGCTCCTCTTCCTCCTCACCGGTGAGCCTCAAAGACACGTGCTTGCAATTCATTTACATCGCCCATCAAAGTGTTTGTTTTTTTTACTCCCTTGGTTTTTCGTGCCGACGCAAACCTCAAAGACACCTGGTCACGGCCGATGTGTTTCTGCAAACTTGAAACATGAAAGAGATGCGATGTCAGTTGAGTTGTGTTTGCGTTTCTAGAAACTGGAATCCTGCACAAAGTGTTTTTGTCTTCGCGGGGTCCGCGGGTCATTGAGGAGATTGCGGTGCTGGAGCCCGGCGACCACGTTACGGCCTTGGCGCTGTCGGCCTCCAAGGTAAAGTGAAGGTTTGACGTCATCCGGCCCGTCAGACGTCTTTGCTGAATGCGTGTGTGGCATTATCAGGGCGTAGCATTCGTCGGCTCGTGGGGCGGCGTCACCGCCGTGCCAGTGGCTCAATGCTCCGCCCTCCGCTCGTGCGGACGCTGCCTATTGGCCAGAGACCCTCTTTGCGGCTGGAGCCGAAGCAGGAAGCTCTGCGCCCGTTTGGACCAGGAACGAGAATGTGAAAAAGCCAAAGACCAGGAACCAGGACAGGAGGAATGCATGTACGGACCGCCGGCATCATTATTGCTCATGTATTGATCACATAATCATCAAGTACTGGGTGGGCTAGCAGGGAAGAGGCACTAGGCCAGGTTCACACGGCGGAATTTTTCAAATCTTAAGACTGTTTATCTTCAGTGTGACAGAGACCTTCCGCACAGAGAACATCTCCATCAAGACTGGTTGGGGATTAGGGGGTTAGGATTAGGGTTACGAGGGTTAGGTGTAGAGTTGGGGTTTGGGTTAGGGCATTAGGGTTGGGGGGTAGGCTTTGGGTTGGGGTTAGGGTTAGTGTAAAGGTTAGGTTAGGATTTGGGTTTGGGTAAGGGTTAGGGGATTAGGGTTCGGGATAGGGGTTGGCGGTTAGGAATAGGGGTGAGGGTTAGGTTTAAGGGTTAATGTTAAGGGTTAGGCATTCAGGTTAGGGGGTAGTGTTAGGGGTTGGATTTAGGGTGAAGGTTAGGGGGTTAGTGTTAGGATGAAGGGTTACGGGGGTTAGGGTTAGAGGTAAGAGTTAGGGGTTGGGGTTAGGGTTAGGGGGTTAGGTTAAGGTTTGGGGTTAAGTTTAGTGGTTGGGGTTAGGGTTTCGGCTTTGGGTTAGGTTAGTGTTAGAGTTAGGGGTTAGGGTTTGGGGTTAGGGTTAAAGTTAGGGGGTAGAGGTTAGGGTTAGAGGTTGGGGTTAGGGTTGGTGAGGTTAGGGGATTAGGGGTTACGGGTTAGGTTTAGGGTTAGGGTTAGGGTTAGGGTTAGGGTTAGGGGTTAGCGAGAGGGTTACCTCCCGACGGAATCTGTTCACTGGCATATATTGATGACATTCGACCACATATTGATGCTGTACAGCGCGTCTTGAAATGAGCTCACGTTGTTCACATACTGTTGATGTACGGAGAGCATTTTGAACATGTGTGCTGATCAGGGTTCAACTCCTGGATGGTGGTGACGTGGCGAAGGCATGTCATGGAGAAGGCGGCACCCCCCCTGTCAAAAGTGAGACATCGAGTTGTGAACTCTGATGGCGTGTGCCGTTTGACATGTGGCATCTGGTGTGTGGTGTGTGATGTCTGCCTTGTGACGTGTCACATGAAATGTGGCATGAGATGATCCATGTCTGACTGTGTTGTGTGACATATGATGTCTGACGTGCCACCTGTAACTTGACGTATGATATCTGACGTGACGTCTGGTATGTGTTGTGTGGCGCATGCAGATGTGGTGGCGGGCGTCAATGAAATCGTCAGGCTCTGGTGCTACAAACCTTGGGAGTCGTGCACACTAAAGTGGACGTCCTCGCGATTCCGAGACCTCCCGCCGCCACTCTTCATCCAATCGGGTGACGGCAGCCTAACCTTCTTAGCCAACGCAGACACGCTGGACGAATACCACTGTCAAGCGGAAGAGGACGGCTACACGGAAACGGTCGCCAGCTACAAAGTCATTGCGTCCGCTCGACCGCGCTCCATGCGCCCTGGTGCCGGTGTGGAGGACGACTGGACCATCGGGGTGGGGTCCTCATCTTCGCCGCCACAGGTGCTCTGTGAAAGGCGGAGCTACGAGGGAAGGCTGGCTGGGGTGGCCCTGGTGCTGGCCATCTGCATCTGTTTCCTGATGTCAGCCGCAATCCTGGCATGTGTCCGCAGGAAATCTGCCAATTGTCGTGAGGGTACATCAGACACCCAGGATGACAAAAAACATGACAAAGTTTCAGAGCCGAGGTTGGAGCTACGACAACTCCCTGACAAGCAACACTTAAACGACGCGCCAGCATAGCTTGGTTTATTTGAGCTCATTTTAGCTTATCAACATTAGCATCGTGAAGCCGAACTTGAAATTCATTTGAAATTTCGCGTTCATTAAAACAGCTGTGAAACACATCGTCTGCTTCATTATACAGTAACCAAAGCAAAAGAGCAAATGACAAAAAGAAAAAATTGGTGTATTTTTATGTGTAACAATTTACCATGCCATTGTGTTTTGTACATTTGGGGGAAAAATACAATTAAAAAAAAAAGGAACGTGAATGACGGGAAATGTTTGTGGTGCCTTCAGCGTCTGTAGGAACTATTGCTATCCATCTTCAAGGTTTACTTCGTGTTTTGGCTTGAACGTTTTGACATCCATTGAACACGTTTTAGGAACAAAAGGACTGATTATTCATGTATTGTTACTTAGTATATTGTGACACTTGACACGGTTATTTGTAGTGGTGTGATACATGTCGTTTCTTTGATACATGTCGTTTCTTTGTACAGTTTTTACAGGTGTCTACAAACGCATCATCTCAATCTCCGTGGGTTGGTCTCACGATCAAATCGACTTGACTAGGCATTTTACTAACATCCAATTCTTTAACTTATTTAGAATATTAGGCAGTGGAGTGTCTCAAGAGTGCCGTTGAACGTCCACTGAGCAGCGGGTGAGTTTATTTTTGTTGGGTTTTAGTAGACGTCGCGTCACTTTTCTTACTTCCTGCTTTCCTCTCGCCAAACGTGACGCATTCACTGAAACTCGTTTCAAACTTGTCCACTTTGATACGTTTTGCTGTTTTGTGGGACAACGACAAAAAAGTCTAATGGGGCGACAGATGACCACTGAAACAGGACACATTTGTGCGCAATTCGGATTATTTCACGCCATGTGAAATCTACGCGTTGGCGAGCGGACGACTTGTCAACAAGCCTTTGCGTGTGAAAAATGCGCTCCTAAATGTTTACATCTACTACTCACAAAAAGTTTGGGATATTTTGGTGTTCTGGTGACATTTATGAATTTATGTAAAAAGTTCACGCTACAGTGATGTCATATTATGAAAGTAGGACATTTAAGTAGAAGGCTGCACTGGTGATTTCCTCACCTCGAACAAATCAGTGAAACAAAAGTGAAAGGTCAATAGTGAAGTAAGTTTACAAAGTCCCAAATGAAACATTTTTATGTCTCAAGTAGTTAAGCAAAATACATTCCAGCATGAAAAAAAATGTCTTGAATTCGACAAACTAATCGTTTTCCCGAAGTGAAATCCTGACGAGCGACAAACCCTGAAGTGTGACGTCACTCTAAGACAACAACAACAGGGCTCACGATGGAAAATGTACACATCCGGTCAGAAATCGATTCGGAAAGCGACATTTTACACATATGTGAGGGAATCCAGATGTTTGAAGAGTTGGAGGAAGATGAGGTTGTTGGCAAGATGTATATTGAACCAAACATGTACGCGCCGGATGCTCAGGAGGTCAGTCTGAGTGTTGGGAAGCGGACGCAAACCATTTCCACAGAGCGGCGGGCATCAAATGGCACCACAGACGACATCGCACATATTTAACGGCCAGGTAAATGCGTTCCTCTGTGGCAGCATGGCAGCAACATCGTCCGTCACGAGCGTCGGCGGCATGCTGATCGTCACGCAGGTCATCCCGCAAGATGTCGGAGACACAAAATCCATGCCGCCGTGCCCCGCAGCTGCGGCTCCGCCCACCGATGAGCAGCCCACGTCCCCTGCGCATCCCGCCAAGAAGGACGCCGGCTTTGCTGATTACCAGCGCGGGGAGATCCCCGGCCTTGCGGTGAGGTCGTGCGTCCCCCACAATGCCTCCGGATGCTGCGCCACGCAAGAGCTTGATGTTTGAGTGTGTTTGCAGGTCGTCCAGCTGGTCATCGGGTCGCTGTGCGTTCTCTTCAGCCTGACGGCCATCTCGCGGTTCCTGCTTACGCACGTGGCATTTTGCCTCTGCGCCTGGGTGAGTTGACGACATGTGACGACATTATTCATATGATGCGTGTGATGGGTGCCCTGACATATACAGTGTGTCAGGTTTTGTGACATGTGATGGGACCCGCCGGGATTTATTATTTGCAACACTTTCATTGTTTTTAATTGAGGCGCAAAACGCAAAGTTTGACCCAGAAATCGTGACGCATCATTTGCCTTGCGACGTGATATTTGTCATGCGACGTACAGTGTGACGTCATTTCAAGTGTTTGATTAGCGCCCTCTGCTGTCTCTCCAGTTTCTGGTGTCTGGCTGGCTGTCGGTGGCGGCTCACAGGAAGACCTCCATCCGGCTGGTGAGTCTCCTTTTGATGACATCACGCCGATCCTGCTATTCCGCTCTTATTGGTCAGCCCTTTTGTTGTGTCGTGCAGATGTGGGTGTGTCTGTGGTCCAACGTCATCAGCGTCCTCCTGAGCCTGGGAGGCATTGCTTACCTGAGCTGGCTGCTGGCAACCAGTTGGTCCTCTGAGGACGTCTGCGGCGAGCAGCTCTTCGACGATCCCTCTGCATGGGGACACTGTGTCAGAAATCTGAGATTATTGAACGTACGTTTGTCAGTGGCTCACTGAGTGGCCTCTCATCGTTTTGTCCCATTCGCTTGTGTTTAAAAAAAGATTCTGTTGCGCACGAGTGTATATGTGGCCGTGGCTGTTGTCATCGCGACTCCTGTGTTTTTTTTTTCCAGCCCGTGCTTCAGGGTCTGCGCGGCCTCGTCCTGGTTCTGCTGTTCCTGGAGTCCGGCGTGTGTGTGATGCTTTGCGTCCGCATCACCAAAGAAATCAGGACCCGCTTCCACTACGCGCCCATCATGGTAAGACGGCACCCGGTCGTCGTCTTCCAATCACCGATCGCCATGTCTCACGTTTGACTCTTACCAGGTGGGGAGCGGAGGCGGCTGCTCCGGCGGGAAGGAAGAGCCCTAGCTCGATTCACCGTGACAATCAACGCGACCTTGTGACAGCATCATAGAAGCGTGACCATTTGATTTACAACACAATGAGAGGAGTAACAGAACAGCATCATAACATTTTTGTTTTCACGATATAATAGGGTAATAGTGACATTATAGCATTTGTGTGTATGGGGGCGGGGCGTAGTACTGTGATTTTTATATTGTGGCTTATTATTGAATTGAATTGAATTGAATACACTTTATTGTCATATGTGCTGTACGTGTGTGTAACATACAGCACAGATGAAATTTCTTCCCCCTCAACATAAAACAAGAGGAGCCGCTGCGGGTGTCCGCGCCGCCATCAAAAGAAAAGTTGCCCAAAAATATGACAAAATAATACAAGACAACACATGAAACACAGACAATTATTAGCGAGCTAAATTAAGAATGTGTCTTCCTTATATCCCCCATGAGCCTTTGCGTGAAATAGGTGCGCACTTCTGAGTTGTATCAGTGCCTACACAATAAGAAAGTTGGTTGTTTTTTCTTAAAAAGAGGTTGGACAAAATATTTAGCGTCAAGCAGACATACGAGCTAGCCAAATCTAACACTACCGACATGTTCACCAAATGAGTTAGGACGCTTCATGCAAACAAGCTTCACGTCACTCACCGGAAGTCGTGCGACTCTGCACGGATAATTCGTTTCTTCACTTCACATCTTGCTTGCGTTTGGTCAGTTAGCGCGTAGCATTAGCCGCAGGGGGGGGGGGGGGGGGGGGAATTGCACCTTGCTGCATTTGAAATCAACCAAAATTAATAAAGTGTCAACAAATGTCCTGGTCTGTTTGCGTCTTTAATGCCAAGTGGAGTTCATGTGACCGGCAAACTTCTGAAAGTCCCACATGCAAAAATGTCGAATATATTGATGGACATATACAACACATGCACAATCAGTAAAAGGTTTAGACACAGTTCCTCATCTTAATGTGGCCAACTTTTTGACTGGTAATGAAATACACACATATACATAACATATACTTGTACAATGATTCCTCGCTATTTCGCGGTTCGTTTATCGCGGCTTCAGTGCATTGCAGATTTTTTCCATCATTTATAAAGTATATATATATTTTTTTTTTAAAACATTTTTTTCATATACATGGAGTACAGCACTGTATATGTTGTCTGTGACTCGCTGTTGTTTTGCTGACTTTTGCAGCTTCTCGTGGACCGTTTGCGGACTTAAAAAAAAATTATATATGTTAATTGGTCGCTACTTTTTGGTTTATCGCGGGTGGTTTTGGTCCCCATTAACCGCGATAAACGAGGGATTACTGTAGTCCTATTTTTGCCAAGACGGATGTGCAAAATGCCTGAAGTGCTTCGCCTCAGTCGAACACTTGAAGACAGGCTCTTCACCTTAAAAGCTTTGTTGGGCCTAAACAAGTGTGGATCAATATGCCCGCTACGGGTGACCTCAAAAACTTTTTTGCTGAACTTTTCCTCTTTCGCGGCCTATCAAGCTGCCTCTCGATGCAAGAGAGCCTGGCTGTGCAGACGTCATCGCTCAGCCACTCCGAACGGCTCGCTTTTATTGTGAAATTTGTCACCAGATGTAGGAGAAGTGTTTGTCACTGCTGTGTCGTCGGTGAGCAAACTTTTCTTCCCTCTTGCGCTTACTGGGGTAGTTTTCTAAATGTTGACTTTACCGTGAAATCCAATTTACAGGAAGCGAAACGTGCGCCGAAAGAATGCGCTAGCTGCTAGATTTCGTCTGTTTAGCATTAGCGAGCTAGCTTGTGATTAGCCCCCACCCCTTAAGGACACATTGGACAAGTTGCAATCAGGATTGGTTGGTCGCTACTGCTACGTGTAAACTGCATTACAAGGACGCGATTGGGGGCGCTTGTTTGTGTCCGACAGAGGAGCAAGTGATCACGTGGTGTGTGGCGATGGAGGTGTTGCGGAGGGTTATAGTATGGACGTGCATGGATGGGGCGGCGCCGCAGATGGTTCCCTTCCTCCAGGTGCGTGTCACCTTTCCGCTGCGGGCTTGGCGCCCATCTTGACCCGGGCACGCTCTGCGCCCTCAGAGCGTGACGAGCAGATTGGGGTCTGGCGACCAGGCGAGCATCCGTTGGCGGCTGGACCAGAACCGCCTGGTGCTTTCCCGAGACCCAACCGGCATCCTTCTCCAGGTAGCGACCGCTTGCACTTACCTGATTGCCAATTAAGTTGATTTGTTATTATTTATTCGCGTCTGGGTCCGGGGAGAATTCCTGGACCTGATTGACAGTTTACCAGTCACTCTGACGACCGTGACCGCTTTTTTGCTTGTCAGAGGCCGGCCTATTGTCCCATCAAACACCTGTCCGTCAAAGAGGCGTCCGCTGTCCCATTGGACGTTCAGCAGAGGGGTGTGGATGTGGGAGTGGCCATCATCCTTCAGTCTGCCGATCAAAGAGTGTTGCTGACCCGACGAGCAAAACACCTGCGAATATTTCCCAATATTTGGGTGTTACCAGGTCAGGTCTCTGCCGCCATCTTGTCCATGGCCACACCTTTTTGTTTTCACCTTATAGGCCACGCCCACTTTCTGCTTTTCTCCTACAGGCGGCCATCTTGAACCGGATGAGACGGTACGTTTTCCCGGACTTGTCAGCTGCCTGGCAACATCCGATTGTGTGCATGTGTGTCAATGTTAGGATAGTTACCGATAAGTAACAACATAATGAAAACAACAAATGTAGCTTCTGGAGGCGGGTCTGCGGGAGCTGAAGGAGGAAACGGGATTGGCTGTGGAAGCGGAACAATTCCCAAGTGCGAAGTTTCTGGGTGTGTGGGAGGTGAGAGCTGGATAGTGTGTGCGCGTTTGTCGATCAAATCCAAGGAATCAGACAATCACTGGTGCGTGTCAGTCAGTGTACCCCCTCATGCTGAGCAGAGGACCTCCCCAACGGCACCACCTAGTGGTCTACGTGCTGCTCCACTCGGCCCACACGCACTTGCAGCTCCAGGTAATCTTAATTTGGGCTGCAACTATTATTTGATTCAGACAATCTATCAATTGTTGCTTTTTAATTAAAAGATGAATTTTTGGAGAAAAAAAACTACAGAAAATGCAGATTTAGTTTACTTTTATGGTTTGGAGCAAGTTAATGTCTCAAATTGATTATCGTAATAGTTGTCGGTTCATTTGTCAATTCATGTTTGTGTTAGTTGCAGCCCTGACATGAACCTTAGCTAGCATGCTAACCTAGTAATTGATGATGCGTGTCAATGATGTCATCAGGAGTGTCTGCGCCCCTCCCCCGCTGAGGTGAGCGCTTGTCTGTGGGCTGACGCCCGGCTGGCCGGCGCCTCGGTGGCCGCCGTGGACGGGCAGGACTGTTCAGCAGCTGAAACGGATGAGCCAGAAGGCCTTCCCGCCTCCGTCAGGTATGGTGCTCGCGACCCCTGATGGGCTGACAAGCACGTGACCCTTGACCTGCGTCCCCTCACAGGGTGTCCGAGGTGTCCCCTGATGGCGGACTTAAGAACAGCACTCTGCCCCTCTGTGTCCTCTTGCGCCGCGCGCCGCCCAAGGGGCCCGATGTGGAGCGAGTCAGCGCAGGGACCAAGTTTGCCCTCAACCTTTGGCTCCAGACGCTCCGACCCAGCCCAACACTATTTCAGTCATGATGTCATTAGACATGTCTGACTCCCAAGAAACCCCCACTTGCCATTCTGTAAATGTATATGTGTATTGTGCATCAAAAGTGGACTTTCTTCATTTGTCACAATGTTCCCAAATACAAGTTGTAATTGAGTTGTCAAAATAGCTATTAAAAAATACACGACTTTGTGCTTCTTGACTTTCAATGTATTTGATTAAAATGTATGTCTGCAATGTTTCAATCACACACAGACAAACGAGCACAACACAAACGGGCGCGCACACACACTGACCAATCCCTGGGTGAACGGGTAGGTACAAGTTGACAAACAGAGGGACACAAAACGCCAATTGACTTTCTCCTTGCTCTACGTCGGCAGCTTGTTTAGTCACTTTTACTTTGTTGGACAAAAGAAGGAAGCAGTTACTCACTTCCGGTAGCGGCAAAGATGGCGGCGCCCGATGAGCTGTTCGTGTGGGAAGGAGATTGGGGGCTGCCGTCCGTCAACAGCGACTGCTTGGTGCTTCTGGTCGGTTCCTTTTTGATTTTGGGGTCGATTCGTGGTTGACGTTAGTTGCGTTTTGCGGCGGCGTTCACGATGCCATGTTTGCATGCTAACGAGAAGAGGGAGGATATACTCGGCGGTGCGACGGAACAAACAAGTGCATGACGTCAAGACCGCGCGTCAGAGGGCGACGTGAATTTATAAGTAACTTCCTCCAACTATTATTGTTTTATTTTAATTGAGCCTTTTTAACTAGGTAAGCCCATTAACAAATTCTCGTTTACATTGGTGATCTGGCTGCAGACAGCAGAGTAAAACAAAATAAAAATGAATGTTAATGCATACGTCTTACTATACAATGTGTGGAAATTACACATTTACACATTACATCACAGAATATCATCCCGCTAACGACACGCCCAACTGCCTCACTCACTTTTTTTTTAACCAAAGTCACCCTGATCTGGTTGCCAGCCATTCACACGGCACACGGAGACAAACAACCATTCGCGCTCACAATCACACCAAGCGACAATTTCGTCGTGTTTTTAGAAGATGGCGTGTGTTTGTAAATGTTTATGCCGTGTGTTCCGAACAGGCGTACGCTCAATTTTCCGGCGCTCCCCTTAAAGTTCACAAGGTGTGCAACCCGTGGAGATGTCCTGGAGGTGAGAGAGACTCCTTTTAACTCCGACGCCTACCGACAGAGGGCGCCACCTCACCTCACCTCTCCTTTCCCTTTAGGTGCCATTCCCGCGCTGAGGACCGCCCACAAGGAGGCGCTGTGGCGACCCTCTGACATCATCATCCACCTACGAAAACAGGCACGTAACAAAACACGGTACTGATGGAACTGCGGCGATTTAGACGTTATTCAGGTCAGCAGCAAGTCATGCTTGAAATGTTGTCATATGATTGCTGTTCTGAAGGAGTCGGAATATTAGGAACGGTCACATGACACGCTCCAGTTTTAGATGCACTATGATAAGAATATATTGGTTCCATTATTATATATTTGTCATTTAAAAGCCAACATCGGTATCTTCACATACAGTGCTATGAAAAAGTAATTTTCCCCCTTCTATTTTTTTTTTGGTATAGTTTCCCTTCCATGAATGTGTAAAATGTAAAGTCCCAACTGTAAATGTGGCCTTTCTTTCCATCAGACAGATGTTGAGGGCTTTTCAAGATGTTTTTTTTTTTTGTTTTCAAGAATGTCAGTCAGACATCTTGGAAGAGGTTCTGGTGACATTTTCCTGCCGCGTCTCCTTCTTCATAGTGGTTCTGACCCACATTTTCCTCATCAGACCCCCTCCAAAACCACCCCCACCCACCCCAACGCACCGATACTTCTCCTGGCAGCTGGAAGTCATTAACCAGCATGCTCGTAACATAAGTCGGGATGTGGGTGGGTGTGATTTTGTTGATCACATGCACTTTTGAGGTGAATCCATCCCATTATGAAAGCAGCCATGTGTGCCGAGCGTAGCGAGGTGACTCAGAGGGAGGAAAAGCACATGTTGGTTGTTGATGGTGTTGTCATGACAACCTCGATTCTTCTTCTTTTTTTTTTTTTGTCGTCCCTTTTTCAGAAGTACAACGCAGACTTTGACCTCTCGGCCAAGGAGGCCGCTGACAGCCTCGCCTTCATTGCACTCATCCAACAGAAGCTCACACCGGCCGTGGTGTGTGTGTGTGTGTGTGTGTGTGTGTGTGTGCATGCGTGTGCCTGTCTGTGTGTGTATACATGCGTGTGACAATATTTCGACTCGTGCGTTGTAGTTATACGCACTGTGGGTGGAGCCCAAAAACTTTGTGGAGGTGACGCGGCGCTGGTACGCCGAGCACATGTCCTTCCCGCTCAGCTTGTTCCTGCCGGGCCGCATGCAGCGCCACCATCTGGATACACTGCGGCTGCTGCGAGGGGATGCCGGCCTGGAGCCCAGCGAGGAGCTGGAGAAGGAGGTGAGCGACGTCCACGCAGGGCGTCTTGCCGCAGCACTTTCCAGCCTCTTTGGAAAAACTTATGCAGTGGAACATCATCATCAGCAGCAGCAGCAGACGTTTGTCTTTTTCTCGCTTGGCCCCCACGTGGCTGTCAGCGCGCTCCTTTTAACTCATTCACTCCCAAAGACGTTTTTAAACGTCTTTTCAGACTTGGTCCAGAATTGGCTGGTACTGAATGAGAAAAAAAAGGCAGTGCTAGCCAAGATGAAGCAGCACTGCCTGTTAGCATGTAGCACAGGACCAGGGTTACCACGGGTCCTTAAATTTCATAAAAATCCATAAAAAAAGAAGTTGTAAAATTATGTTCTTAATTGTCCTTAATTTTCAGGGAAAGCTTCTAAAATCAATAACGATCCTTAAAAATGTATTTTTATTTGAAAATAAATTGAAATTTTATATTTTCTAAATGTATATTTTTCTTAGTGTACTTAATTTGAGAATAAATTCAGGTTTTTTTTCATTTTCCTACCTGTAATACAGCGAGGAAAAATTCAAATTCGACATGCAGTATGTCAAATAAAGGGTTAGCTGATTGCCCCTAAAAATAAAGATGTGCCCTTCCTTTGGCAGCAATGGTTTGAACACCAGCTCAGTGGTATGTGGCTTTCTGTTCAGCCCGCATATTGCTGAGCGGGCATTAAATCCACTGTGAACCCCCCGCTGAATGGAGAAAAAGTCCTTAAAAATGGCTAAATTGGTCCTCAAAAGTCCTTAAAAGGGCCATGAATAAAAAGCAAGTGAAAGAGTGGGAACCCTGAGGACGCATTTTGGAAGTCAAGTCAACTTTCTTGGCGAGTCTGGAAGGCCTTCAGACAAATCGAGCGCATGACCCGCCCACCACAACTTCGACTTATGTGGTTTTCTCGCTAAACTATTTGTTGATTAACTTGATCATCTATAAATTTTCTAGCAGTTTGGAAAACTTGTCCAAGTGCACAGACGGGTGTTTTTCAAAGAAAGTGTGCAAAACCTGAAAAATAGAAGGGAAGCAAAAGAATCACTTTAACAACCCTGGAGAACCCACGGGGTCAAATTTGGCCCCTATAAATTCTGCTACTCAAATGCCACCCTGAAATCCCAAAGGGTCAAATTTGGCCCTAATCCTAAATTAGGATTAAAGCATTGAATTTTTTGGAAAAACATATATTTTGGTGTTCAGTGAACATAGAGCAGTCATTTAATATATAATTCATAATTTTCCAAAGAAGAAAAGGGTTCTTGGGTTCTCCAGGGTTAAGTGGACAATATGGCCGCTTGTATTGAAAGAGCACATGGCCGAGATGATGATGATGATGATGAAGCTGATCGTATTTTGCCTTCCAGTTGTACGCCGACGCCACCGACTGCATGGACCTGCTGGCGCAACGACTCGGAACGCAAAAGTTCTTCTTCGGAGACTCGTGAGTCCATCACTGCTACGATCAACATCGTTGACTGTGATGACATTCATGATGGCCACTAATACCCGCGCATGTTTCCCCAGGCCTTCGTCTCTAGACGCATTCGTGTTCGGCTGGCTGGCTCCGATCCTCAAGTGCAAACTTCCCAACGGGAAACTGCAGCAGCATCTCAAGTCTCTGGACAACCTGCATGCCTTTTGCGCCAACATCTTGCTCATCTACTTCCCAAGTCAGGACACGCCCCCACCTCCGTACGTTTCATGACCGCTCGCGTCGGCAACGCCGCTGACCCTCTGCACCTGTTTTTTTTCTTTTTTTTTTTACCCACCCACAGATAACAGCGCTCCCCGGGCTGGCCGCTCGGACGAGTGCCGGGACCCCGAGCACGTGCCCAACCGACGCACCAAGCAGTTCCTGTCCGCGCTGGCGGCGCTGGGCGCCATGTTGTCCTACGCCTTGCTCACCGGCATGGTGTCCGTCCAGCATGGCCACAAGGGGGCGGTGGAGCACAGCGGACTTTCGCACCCCCACCAAGACGATGACGAGGACGAGGACGACTGAATTCAGCGACCTCGCGTTTCCTTCACATTTGGCATTTGGCAGCTGTGTTTTGTCTGCCTTTGTTCCATATTTCACTTCATCCACCATTCTCTTTCTCTGTTGTTTCATCCATGCTTTCCTCCGACCTTCCTTCCTGCTTCCATCATGTTGACATGGGAATGGCCGTGAATTAAAAAAAAAAAGAAAGTAATTTTTTTTTTTCTTTTTGAAATATTGACAATAAAGCCCATGAGAGCTCCGCCCATCAGTCTGGACTCCAGCTGCTCGCATGACACCAAAGCTGAGGAATGTGTGTGTGTGTGTGTGTGTGTGTGTGTGTGTGTGTGTGTGTGTGTGTGTGTGTGTTTAAACTAGATAATCTGGAAGTAGTTTGCTGTTGAGCTTTATGTTAGGTGATGAAATAAAGGCCTCAGCCCATGCTGAGAACACTGTTGTTATGGCAACAATGGTTTACAACAAACACGCGTTTTCACAATACACACACACACACACACGCTTCTTGGGGAGCCCTGGAGTTGAAGTCGAGTTGACCTCTCCACTCTGTGGTCGAAAGCGTAGTCACGTGATGAAGACGCACTACATACCCACCACAGTGTGGAACGTCATCGGACTATATTTTTCCTCTTGTTGCCTGCATACATAAACACAAAAAAGACTTACTCGCCGTGACGTCATATTTTCCAGCCTGGAGCACTGCGGGCCGCTACTAGGTCTTTTTCCATTTTTTTTTGTTTTTCTGCGTCCACAGCGTGTGTGGGCCCGCCCTCTTCTTTCCCGTCCGTCCCGGACTTCCGGCCGGCCACGCGCTCCCGCCACTGTGGGTACGCGCGCCTGCGGCTGGTCGGCGTCAGAGCGCGCCTGCCTGTGAACTGGAGAGGATGAGGATGAAGATGATGACGATAAAGATGGAGATGATGACGTTTGTGCTGTCAGTGATTTTGCTGAGCACCGCGGCACAACTTGCAGAGCAGCAAGGTAACACACCTTTCACTTTTCGATCTTCGTCTTCATCACTTCAAGTTCTTCCTCTCCCACGTCACTAATTTGATTGACAGGAGGGATTTAGAGGGGCGGGGGTTGGGAAACTAACGATGTTAAGCATGCATGCACTTCATCAGTAGCATCTCCAAAAATTGTCGCTCTCCACCAATGACAAACATTTACAATACAGTATGGTAGTAGGCTGAAGTGTTCCAACTAAAAAAAAAAAGAGGGTTTGTCATAAAAAGCAGATCTATTACCGTAAGCTACTGCAATTAAAAAAATAAAATAAAATAAAAAACCTACCAAAAATTATTGAATGAAGAATGTTTTTTTCTGGAAGCATTTGCTGCCACAACAGGAAAAAAAAAAGTTCAACATCACATTGGGATATAAATGAAATGTTTTAATGTGAAAAGTTTGGTTGGGACCCCTGGCGAGTTCCTTGCTACGTCACTATGCTGCTCTTTGATGATATTATCCATCAATATATCAACAAATAAGTCTTACAAAAGACAACATGCATGTACCTCTCCGACAGTCATCTGAAGCGGATTGCATTGCTTTGTTTTTGTTTTTGCCCAATGCTGAAGTCAAACTTAACATGTTTTAATGTGATAACCGATCACGTTATAGTGTCAAATTTATCACGCCATAGAATGGGGCATTCAACATTTTTCCTGTTGAGCAGGAATGTGCTTCCGTAGTGTAGCACATAAATGTGAAATAAAAAAAAAAAAAGATTGTTTTTTTAAACAAGCAGCTCAAGATCAAATGCAAATGTCTTGTTCTTATAAGTGGACTAAAAAAAACAGAATTCTCCTTTCAAAATGTAATGGACTTGAGAGAAAAAAAAACTGACTGTGCATTTCTAAAAAGCTTCGATTTGTAAACATTTAAATGTCAAATATTTTATTTGATTGCAATTCATGTTTGAAATGAAAACGTGGACTTTTTTTTTCGGGGAGCAGAGTGGGTTTCGTACCGCTAGAGGGAGCCCACGTACCTGCACCACTCTGACAATCACTGCACACTACATCAAAACAAAACTGTTCACCGAACATCACTCGTATGGTATACAAAACTTTGAACCGATGATTTTGAAAGCAAACGCGACAAGCTGGGACGAATGAAATGTTTGTAAAAGTTGTTCTGACCGAGACCGCTAATAAATCGATTTGAAGAAGCCACGCTCGCGACGATGACGTTGCCGAGCGGCGGCATCGCCAAGGTAACCGTCCCGTCTCCTGTCAGTGATGGACGTGCTGAGTGCTCACGACTCCAAGCGGGCGGGCGAGTTTTGGGGCAGTCTGAGCTCACCGGCCGATCTCTACGTCGCGGCGGCCGTTCGCCTCCCGCCCAAGGCGGGCGGCGTCCTCCTCGGCGTGTACGGCAAGCACGACAACAGGAAGTACCTGGAAGTCGCCGTCGTGGCCAAGATCAACAAAGGTGCCCAACCACTTGCTCCTTTTTTTCGTCACCGCTTCTTGTTTTTCTTGACGGCACTTCCTGTTTATTTTAACCACTTCTTTCTCTTCAGACCACTCCCTGTTTAATCGTAAACAATTCGAATCTGACTTCCTGTTTGTCCTAAGCACTTTCTGTTTGTCTTGATGACTTCCTGGTTGTTTTGCGACAACTTTGTATTTGTCCTGATCACTTCCTGTGTGCACGCAGTGTCGCTCCGCTTCTGGCGGGCATCCGACGGTAAGGTTCACACGGTGAACCTGGCGAACGCCAACGTGTCGGACGGACGCCGCCATTCACTGGTGTTGCGGCTGGGTGACCTCCAGCGCGCCAGCATGAGAGCCGAGCTCTACGTGGACTGCCGATTGGCCGACGCGATGGAGGGCGTGCCCCGCCTGGCGCCCCTCCCCTGGGAGGCGGACGCCGTGGAGATCCGACACGGACAGAAGGCGTACGCGCGCGCTCAGGTACGCCTGGCCACGCCTCTTAGCGGCTCAGCATGAATATTCATGAGACCATGTGACCAAAGCTTCCTGTCCGTGATATGAAGCTGTCCCTCATCATATCGTGGTTCATTTTTTGTGGTCTCGCTTTTTCATGGATTTTTAAATCGCACAAATCTTAATTTATACTGCGGATAAGCGCTCAGCTAATAGATGAATGGATGGATTTTTTTTTTTTTTTTCACTCTGTTAACAGATTTTGCGCTGATCATTTTTTCCACACGGACTAATGTCACTGGAACTCACGGCCCCCCGAACACGCATACTAGCTAACCTGCGTGAACAACATTAACATTCCTTTGCCTGCCTCCCACATCACTCACCAGGCCAGGCCACGCCTCTTAAAGCCACATGCCCCTTTTGACACAGAGTTGAGCCACTTTACTGCTTTTTATTTTATTTTTTCAAATAGCCTAATTTAAAAATGAGGATACCGAGTCATTTTTGTGAACTAAAATTTTTGGTTTGGCATTGGTACAGAAACTTGGTGCATTACTAATGAAGACCTTAGTGGCCACAGTTTGGTGAATTATTTTATTAGTAACAGACGTAAGTCGTACAATGCCACGTCGCTACTCTACAGTGCTTAGCTAGCCTTTGCTAATTTCACCGGGATTAGGTTTGCCTAGTCCGTAACAAATAGCAGGAGCACTGTATTGTGACTGAAGAGCGGGGAATGAGTCGTGATTGGGGAATGACGAATGACGTCGTCCGCCTGTTTCCGGTTTAGGGTGCCGTGGAGTCCCTGCGAGTGGAGCTAGGGGGCAGTGTGGCCCAAGCAGGCGCCCTGGTTGACTGTCCCTTCCAACGTGACTCCGCCCATAACTTAGGTGAGTGACACGCCCCCGGTAGGTCACATGACTCCCGGCTGCCCTTCTCGAACCGTAACGTTTTATGTCTGCAGCGAGTGGCGAACTGCACGCCATCCTGGGTGAGTGCGTCCAATCCGTAAACGATCGCTTTGAACGCTGATGATGTCATCTGGTGACTGAGCTTTACTTCCTGTCAGCTGACCACGCCAAGGCGCTGATTGGTCAGATGGTCCTCTTCAATCAGATGCTGGGCGAACTACGACAGGATTTCAAGGAGCAGGTGATGTGCACACAAATACATACAGTTACACATATGTACACGCACGCATACACATGTTCACACATACACACGCATAACAAACACACACTTTTTTTCATTACTCACATGAACAAATCCACACGCATCTAGGTGAAGGAGATGTCTTTGCTGAGAAACACCATCCTGGAGTGTCAAGTTTGCGGTGAGTGTGATGTTGTGAGTGTGCTCCATCTGACCCGACTGAAGCTGTGTGTGTGTGTGTGTGTGTGTGTGTGTGTGTGTGTGTGTGTGTGTGTGTGTGTGTGCGTGCATCCTTAGGCTATCACGAGGCGGCGCGCTCTCGCTGCTCGCCCAACCCGTGCCACCCGGGAGTGGCCTGCATGGAAAGCCCTCACTTCCCGGGCTTCACGTGTGGACCGTGCCCGCCCGGCACCGTCGGAAACGGGACGCACTGTCATGACGTGGATGAGGTTAGTGTTCACGCACGCACATGGACACGGAGGACAATGCCAGCAAGTGACGATGCCATCCCTACGTGGGCCAGTGCGAGGCGCAGCCGTGCTTCCGGCCGTCGGCGTGTGTCAACACGGATGGCGGCTTCCGATGCGGCCCGTGTCCTCCCGGCCTGCGGGGGCCGCCGCTCGCCGGGACTGGACTGCGCTACGCCAAGACACACAAGCAGGTCACGCATACACATGCATAAACAAACACGCACACCTACAGTGGTTGTGTGCATGTGTTCGAGTCATTGTGATAGTATGTGTGTGCGCATGTGTGTGCGCATGTGTGTGTTTGTTGTGTGTGTGTGTGTGTGTGTGTGTGTGTGTGTGCGTGTGTGTTTCGGTCACTGTGTGAATGTTGTTACGTGTTTGTGTGATAGTATGTGTGTGTGTGTGTGTGTTTGTGTGTGTGTGTGTGTGTTTGGTCACTGTGTGAATGTGGTGTGTGTGTGTGTGTGTGTGTGTGTGTGTGTGTGTGTGTGCGTGTGTGTGTGTTTGTGTGAGTGTGTGTGTTTTGGTCACTGTGTGAATGTTGTTACGTGTTTGTGTGATAGTATGTTTGTGTGTGTGTGTGTGTGTGTGTGTGTGTCTGTGTGTATGCGTGTGCGTGTGTCTGTGCACATTGGCTTTTGTTTGAGTGTGTTTTGTGTGCATTGGGTCGACTATTGTTATTTTGTATTTCTGTTAGCGTTTACACATGTACTTGTGGGTACCTATGTTTGGGGACATTTGTGTGTGCATTTGTGTATCTATGTGTGTGAGTGTGATGTATGCGGAAGTGCATGTGTCTGTTTTGGTATTTTTGAAAGTGTTTTGTCTGAATTTTATTGTGTGTTTGTGTATTTTATGTTAGTGTGTTTATGTTTGCGTATTATTGTGTTTACACATGTACGCATGGATGTGTACACGTTTGTGTGTGCATGTGTGTGTGTGCACGTGTGTTTTTTGTGTGCCTGTCTTTTTGTGTCTCTCTTTTTTAGTGTTGGTGCGTGTCGTTTGTCTGTGCGAACGTATTTACTATGTGCCAGCGTGTTTCTGTGCGTGCTATGATATGTTTGTAAATGCGTACATGTATTTGTGCATATCTGTGCGTGCATGTGTGTGTTGTTTTTTTCAGGAATGCGTGGACATGGACGAATGTGTGGAGCTTCCCAACGCCTGCGTGCAAAACTCGGTTTGCACCAACACAGAGGTGAGTTGCTGCTGACAAGCCCCGCCCCCTCCCAACGTATCTATGAAAAGTGATGTCCTGCCTGAACGGGCAAGGCTTTTGTCAGCGCTGCACGCGTCCTGGCCGTTGTCCAACATCGTCAGTGTTGTGGTGTCTCGTTTGGCTCGGGTTAGGGATCGTTCCTGTGTGGCGCTTGTAAAGCGGGTTACATTGGCAACCAAACTGTAGGCTGCTTCCCCAGCAATTCGTGCGCCACCTTGACCTACAACCCCTGTGATACCCACGCTCACTGCAACATGGAGAGGAACGGCATCCCATCCTGCACGGTGACACACGCATGCACGCCCACACAAGATCCGTGTATGTCCTGTTTCTCACTTTGTGCTGGCGTGTGTGTGTGTGTGTGTGTGTGTGTGTGTGTGTAGTGTAATGTGGGTTGGGCGGGTAATGGTAACACATGCAGTGTGGACACAGACCTGGATGGTTACCCTGACCGCTCGCTACCCTGCTTGGACAACAATAAGCACTGCAGACAGGTCCTCATCTTCCTCCTCCTCATCTCCATGTCATCAATCCTGTCACCAGTGGCGACCAATCACATGACGAGCCTCGTGTCCATCAGGACAATTGTGTGTTGACCCCTAACTCAGGTCAGGAGGACGCTGACAACGACGGTATCGGGGATCAATGTGATGACGACGCGGATGGAGATGGGATCAAAAATGTGGAGTGTGTGTGTGTGTGTGTGTGTGTGTGTGTGCGCACATACATTACAACCCAGATGCAACACATCGCACTGAAACAAGGGAAGGAGTTGGGGGAAGAAGTAGCTGACGATACGCATTGATAATAAGGTTTCAATGTGTGTAGTGGGGCTGTGTGTGCGTAAAAATGTGTCCTCGGTCCCGGCGCCAGCTCGCCAGGTCAGATGGCCTCGTTTCTGTGGAGATGACCTCAATGTGTCCTGAACAGTGGCACGGAGGCACAGGAGGAAGGAGGGGGCAGGGGGTGGGTCCAGGGAGATACAGTACCATATTGGCCCGAATATAAGACGCTGTTTTTTTGCATTGAAATAAGACTGAAAAAGTGGGGGTCGTCTTATATTCGGGGTTTAGACGTTATACCCATTCACGACGCTAGATGGCGCCAGATATCATTGAAGCGAATGCTGAACTTGACTCCCCAGGCCAAAGTGAAACCCTGTCACGAAGAATAAAAATAAAAATAGTGGTAGCACGAAGAAGAAAAATACAAAATCGCGGTAAGAAAGAAAAGAGAAGAAAATAATAGAAGAGATAACAGAAAATGGAGAAACGTAGCGACAATCTGGAGAAAAGTGGGTCGGTTCAGATATTAAGATTTGAATGAGGCACAATAAAATGCTTTTTCTCTCAAATATATTGTTCTAATCATTTGTTTCAGATGTACTGTAATTATTTTCTGTATAAAAATTAATTTGGTGTTCAAAAAGTATTTTTTTTCAAACTTGAGTCTTGAAAAAGAGGGGGTCGTCTTATAATCAGGGCCGTCTTATATTTGGGCCAATATGGTAATGCGGCTTGAAATTTCAGTTGGTGTAAACATCCAGGAAGGAATCATTTGAATCAGGTGTGTTGGCGCAGGGAGACATGGAAAACATTCACGATATCGGCCTTCGAGGAACGGAATTATCCATCTCGGCAGTAAACCGTCGTAGACCCAGCTGCAAACATTTCACCCGGACGTGCCGTCTACCCCTTTTCTGATCTTCTCGTTGCGAATATTTGCTCAATTGCATCAACGGAGCAGCTGATCAATTCCAAAATTTGGATTTTTGGAGGAAAAATATAGAAGGAGATGCTTGTGTGAGTTTTGAGACAAAAAGACGAGTACACTGTCACCTAAACATGACATGGATGAATGTACCAGGTCCATTCCTGTGACAAGCCTTTTGCGTTGCGTGTGCGACAGGACAACTGTCGTTTGGTTGCCAACAAGGACCAGCAGAATTCCGACAGCGACTCGTACGGCGATGCGTGCGACAACTGTCCCAACGTGTCCAACAGCGAGCAGACGGACACGGACGGAAACACCAGAGGAGACGCTTGCGACCTGGACATCGACGGAGATGGTACGCGTGTCCGCTAACGGCAGCCCGGTGGTGGACTCAAAATTCTACTAGACTCCTCACGCGTGTGTGTGTGTGTGTGTGTGTGTGTGTGTGTGTGTGTGTGTACAGGCATTCCAAACGTGCTGGATAATTGTCCCAAGGTTCCTAACCCCATGCAGACGGACAGAGATTACGATGGAATCGGGGACGCCTGCGACAGTTGTCCCGAACTCAGCAACCCGACACAAGTACACGCCCACACTTTTTCGATTGTGTTGTTTTGGTTCTTTGCTGACACTCCGTTTTTTGTTTTTCAGACCGACATCGACGACGACTTAGTGGGAGACATTTGTGACAACAACCACGACACGTACGTCACACCCGCATTTCTTGTTTTTTTTCAATTTCAACTGAAATCTAGCAGACGAGTCAAGTATCGGATAGAAGAAAGTAAGAATGCGAAAAAAAATTGTTGATTGAGGATTTAAGGGATGCACGCAAGTCAACGGCTCCGAGTCACCCGTGGAAGAGGACATGACAACACGCTGCGTTGTGTTCAGGGATGGCGACGGACACCAGGACAACCGGGACAACTGTCCCGACATTCCCAACAGTTCTCAGCTGGACTCGGATAACGACGGCCTGGGAGACGACTGCGACCAGGACGACGACAACGACGGCGTCCCGGACCACAGGGACAACTGCAGGCTCATCGGAAACCCTCACCAACAAGACTGGGACCGTAAAAACAACCGAGCGCCGTCTGCGAATGCGCGCGTCTTCGCTTGTGTTGATGTGCGTTCATTGTGAATGTGTCAAGTGAACGGCATCGGCGACGTGTGCGAGTTTGACTTTGACAACGACGCGGTCCGGGACGCGCTGGACGCATGTCCCGAGAGTGCCGAGGTGACGCTGACCGATTTCCGGGCTTATCAGACGGTTGTTTTGGATCCCGAGGGCGACGCCCAGATTGACCCTAACTGGGTGGTCCTCAATCAGGTCAGTCGACACCGATTCCTGCTGGTCAACTTCATCTTCTTCGGGTTCTAAACTGACTTCCTATCCTCTCTAGGGGATGGAGATCGTCCAGACGATGAACAGCGACCCGGGTCTGGCAATCGGTAGGTTCGTCGCAGAAGCCCGTAAATCTGCCGCCGTAATCGTCATCGTGATTATTGTCAATTTTGCAACGCGACAACCTCTGCGTGCGTGTGATCAGGCTACACGTCATTCAACGGCGTGGATTTTGAGGGAACTTTCCACGTGAACACGGTGACGGATGACGACTATGCCGGCATCGTGTTCTCATATCAAGACTCGTCAAGTTTCTACACCGTCATGTGGAAGCAGACGCAACAAATCTACTGGCAGACGCGACCGTTCAGCGCCATTGCAAGCCCCGCCCTGCACCTCAAGGTATTACTCTAGTCTAAACTATACTCTACTTGGACTCTACTCTGTTATTTTGACACCATTCTTTTTACGCAGACTTCACACAGACTCCTCTGTTCTGCCTGTACACTCTATTCTGACTCTACTCTTCTCTGATTATGCTAACCTTGACTTAACTCTTTTGTCAGTCGACTATGACTCGATTTTGGCTCCTCCATTCGGACTCAGTTGAGTTTCAAACAAATTCTACTCTGACTACATTACTCTATAATGTCTATTTGACCCAACTAGTGTGTGTGTAGTTCCGAAAGCAGTGTCCTCTAGTGTTGTACTGTTAGCATGTTAGCATAAACCTAATGTGCGTGTCCTGGTCAGGCGGTGAAGTCGAGCACGGGTCCGGGCGAGTATTTGAGGAACGCGCTGTGGCACACGGGCGACACGAGTGGCGAAGCGACACTCCTGTGGAAAGATCCCAGGAACGTGGGCTGGAAGGATAAGACGTCATATCGGTGGCAGGTCAGCCACCGCCCGCAGGTCGGATACATCAGGTCAGTGTGGAACGCGGCACACCAACCAAAACGTCTCGTCATTCACAAATGCTAAGCTCGTACACTCATCAGGGCTCATGTGACAAACTGATGCTAAGCTCGGACTTGAATCAAATAGTATCAACATGATAAATGGCAGCCATCTTTGTGGAATTTTCTAAAGTGACTCTCATGAGTACTGGCTGTTGTCAAAGTAAAAGCTCACCTGGTAAACTAGTTTTATTTTTATTAAATATAAGTATCAATGTTAAGCAAGGTTTTTTGGGGTGGATGTGCTAATGTACTACGAGCACTTCATCTGTCAGTCATTTCTAGTGGTGGTGGTGTTTAAACTGGCTAGAAAGTTAAGGTTGGAAAAAAAGAAGCTAAGCCCCTTTTAAACATTCACTCTCTCCTTCTGCTAGCACAGACTAATGGAGGCTACTATTCTGTAAGCAAAAACTATAAGATGTGTAAATGTGGCCAACTGAGGCTAATAGAAGCTTTTCACTGCTAGCATAGGCTCATGGAAGCTAAAAGGTTGCAATCAGATGCTAATGGAAGCTAAAACACAGAGCACAAGCTAATGGTAGCCAGAACTATAGCAGTCTCTCAAAATCAAAAACACAGAGTAGGTAGGGTCTTGTGAGCTTGGCAAGTTCCTAAGAACGTATTTCTGAAGAATGCTAGTGTCTTTGCATTTGGAAATGCTGTGTCCTTGTGACAGTACTTGTGTACATCGCTCTTCACCCCAGGGTTCGTCTGTTCGAGGGCTCCGACATGGTGGCCGACTCAGGGTGGTGATTGACACCACCTTGAGGGGAGGAAGACTGGGGGTCCTCTGCTTCTCCCAGGAAAACATCATCTGGTCTAACCTACGCTACCGCTGCAACGGTTAACAACACACACACACGCACGCACTCTGACCCTGACCGTAGTTTAGAACCCGACTTTGAAACCCTAACCTTAGTTTAAAACCCTACTTTGACACTCTAACCTAGTTTTAAACTATGCTTTAAAACCCTTACCCAAGTTTAAACCCTACTTTTGGTAGTTTTCAACTAGCGAAAACCCTCACCCTCGTTTGAAACCCTAAGACTAGTTTAAACCCTAGTTTGAAACCCTAACCACAGTTTGTTTGAAACCCTACCTACAGTTTGAAACCCTGACCAGAGTCTCTTGTGCTTCCAGACACTCTTCCTGAAGACTTCCACTCTATGAGCCAGCAGGTGGTGATGCACGTGCAAGTGTGACCATATGTGGGGGCGGAGCCTCGAGCCAGAGGCGGGGCCACACTGGAGCCATGGGCTGTCAATCAAAGGACAGACTTGAAGACAAGTGAAGTGAATGGTGTCAAGGATCAAGTTGAAAGAATAAAGCCACAGATTAAGTTTGTCATTCTTCGCATATACATGTGATGACATCACCCATGACGATCAGATGGCACAAACAATTGGATGGCACACATTTTTCTTGACATTTTGATGAGCTCATGAGACCCCTTTGGGTGTTCACATGAAAACTTTGATGACATCTGGTCCAGCTGTGATGATTGACATGCAAAATGGGCCAATGAGAACAGCCACTCACAGAGTCAGAGTGGAATCAAGTCACAAGGTGCAGAAAATGGAGGCTTGGAATATTGGCTTGTGATGTCACACCTGGCCGGACAGGTGTAAGCTCCGCCCCTTACTTCTTGTTTGATAATGTGACGTTCAAAAGGAACGTGGCCTACTGGATGATCTGGTAGGCGGAGTCAGCGTCGTTGCTGCTGCCCTGGACCGAATCGGCATCATCCATTTGACGCGTAACGTCAAATGGACCTAACGGTTTCCCTGCGGCAAAAAGACCTCCAGAGTTGCAGGGCCAGCGCCAGCTGCAGGACCTGGCGAGAAGCGCAAGATGACGGCAGGCGCAAGATGACGGCAGGCGCTCGCGGCGCGTCGGCGTCCGGCCGCCTTACCTGCGCCACCATCAAGCTGATGTCCATTCCCACCACCGTCACCACGTTCTCGTGCAGCCAATCACTGAGCAGCTCGCGGCAGCCCTGGGCGCAAACTAGCGTTAGCCTTCTTAGCGTTTGCTCGTACACAAAAACACCCCTGCTGAGCCAGCGTGTGCGTGCACCTGCGTGTGCGTGGCGTTAGCGAGCGCAATGGCGTCGGCGTGCGTGACGTTGGGGTCTTGCGAGCACCAAACCGTCTCCAAGTTGCGTTGAGGCGAGCCAAAGCACGAACAAGGAAGCGTGCTCGTGGCGCTCGTGTTGAGCGTCTGCACGAAGGAATTCTGCAGCCAATCGGACGGGCCCGTCAGGCCGCAGCACTCCTCCTGCAGGCAGAGGGCGCCGTTAAGACGTGAAGGGCCACTGAAAGGTGCAAACAATGGCCTGCGGCCCAATTGAGGCCCGCTCCTTCATTATTCCGGCCCACAGTGTGAACGAGGAAGTGACTGACGTGTTGCTGCAGGTCGTCCAGGAGGCCATCTTGCCGCCCGTCGCCCCGGTACTGGCGTATCATGTGCGCCACCGCCGCATCTGCCTTCTCCTCGATCTGCCGGCAAAGCTCAACGTTTGATGAGTGTCATGTGATGTCCACGTGCGCGTGTGAGGAGGAGGCTCACCTGGGCTCTGCTGAGCAGCAGCAGCAGGAGAAGGCCCGTGCAGCACAGGATCAGGAACAGCAGCCCGCACATGCACTGACATCACGCAAGCATCGCATGACATCTCGCGATCACCGCGTGACATGATATGACCATCATGTGACTTTTTGTCCGCAGCAGGACATAAGAATGGGCTGCCTTGAAATACGAGCTGAAGGCCGTCAATGAGCATGGTTGTTAGTCAAAGCGCCGCTCTCTTAAAGCATCTTTGTAGCCGCCCCAACCCCCCCCCCAAAAAAAAAAACAAAAAAAAAACAGTTGTCACGTTGCCAAAACAAACATATGTGATGTGATCTAAATGATGTAATTCCAAAATGTTTTGCCCCATTTTTGGGCTTCAATTGAGTGGGCTTTGTGCTGCTCCTTCTGCTGCGCATGCCCCCCGGCCACCTGGGGGCAGCATAAAATGCACATGATGCAGAGGCATTCTCCAGAGAGGATAAAGAAGATACGTCTGTGAGTGCTGAGATATTTTCTATTTCCATGTGTTCGTGCGCCATTTGTGTCCATATTTCCGTTGCTTAACATTTTGTGACGTTCGACCTTGCTGATGGAACGCTTTGTGCTTGAAGTCGAGTAAATTTCAGCCGGGAGAAGCAACAAATGGCTTGAAGGCCCATTAGGAACCAACCGGTACTACTTGTCGAAATCAATTCCAAACAATAAAATAAAATAAAATAAATAAATTACCCCAACAACCATTCGTATCTCAAGGCACCGCTGGATAACAACCAATAAGAACAACAACACCTTCATGCAAGTGTGCTGTGCCATGTTATCATATGACATCACTTGATCATCTTGTGACATCACGTGATGTCACGTGAGGGTTGATGTTACTGCGTGACATGACTCTGACCGTTACTCACAATCAGCATGAGAATTGGCTTTTCCCAGCGTGCTCCTAAACACGCCACCAAGCTGGACGCCATCACCAGGGTGCCAATCAACATTAGCCCCGCCCCCACAGCCTGCAGCTCATCTGGGGACACACACACATCCACATCCACACACACACACACACACAGCGTGAGCATGCAAAGCGGCGAGAAGAATCCGAGAACGCGAGGTCGGCTGGTTACGGGAAGAAACGACGCCGATGAGGCTGGTGTTGTCGAAGCAGATCCAAACGCCGCAACAGGCCACGCCCAATCCCAGAGCCTGCACACGGGTCAGAGGTCAGGGAACGGAGCGGCGGCAGAAGGACAAACCTCGGACTCACCAGAAGTACAAAGCTCAGAAGAAGCGAGAAGAACTTGAGCACATCGGCTTTCACGTCCGACTTCATCGCCGTCACCTACACACACACACACACACTTCCTGATACATCCACACTTCCTGATTGCCGGTGAACCTTCATCTCCGCTCAACGTGCTGACCTTTGGACGCACACACACGCGCATACGTCACACATGGTCATTTGTAGACATATCTATAATAAAGATATGTCCATAAAAAATGTTCATAGGAATGTGGGCAAGAGTGTGCGAGTGTGTGTGTGTGTGTGTGTACACCGTGAGAATGTGCTCATGTATGCGCGAGTATTATGTATGTTGATGCGTGTGTGTGCTTTTCAGTGCATTTACTTATGTTTCATCAAAAGGAAGTACAGTGTGTACATGTTGGGATTTGTTGTTTGACGTTCAAGATTCTGCATGATTCTGAATCAAGCATGCGCACACACACACACACACACACACACACACACACACACACACACTCTCGCTTTGGCAGCATGCGTGCGAGCGCATTGGTACATGTCGGGATTTGTTGCCGTGACGTTGTTGAGGAGTGTCGTCTTCATCATTTTCAGTGTGTGTGTGTGCGTGCGTGTTTGTGCCTGCGTGCGATGACTGCGCTGCGCGTGTTGCTGTGCCTGCTGGCGACATGGCCCCACTTGGGTAAGCGCACCGAGCTCAAACGTCAATCTATTCTCCCTTCATCATGTTGTCGATCTTCACCCCCAGCTGGAGGTCAAGACGAGAGCGAGTGGGAGGACGACCTTGTGACCCCGACGCCAGACTACTACGACTACGGGGTCACCTTTGACTACGACTACTGTAAGGACATGCACGCACACTCCGAAGTATGTGACTTGCGAGTGTATTTTGTAGTCTTTGTGTGTTGAAAGATACTTTTTTTTTTGGGGGGGGGACAAAAGTATCACCTCAAGTAAATTCAATTTGAAATTGGTGATATGAAAAGATGATTTGATAAGAGTAATGAAGTAGGAACCTTGTATTCGACGGTGCTCATGAAACAACTTGTTTTTGCGAAAAGACATTTTGAGGGAGTGTCAAAAAAAAAAAAGCAAAAGGCCAAAAAGGCTGCTGGTGACATCACTGAAAATGTCCAGCAAGCTTCTTAAAGGGCCAACGACGCGCTACTGACAATCTTCAATTTGACGACGAGAACGGAACAAGCCGCTGCCTGAACGACATGCGAGGCGTTGCAAAACCAAAACCAGACAAAATAAAATTGAAACCGCGAGCGAGCTTCCGAAACCGCCTCTAGATGGTACCAACGCCCTTCACAACAGCTGGCCACCATTATCTCGCATTGGTTTCATCACAATTAGGGGGGACGAATGCGCCATTTTTTTGCGCCAACTGACAAAAAAACCCAAAAACGTAGACAATCATGTTTTGTGCTCCTAATTCCAGGTTTTACGAAGAGCAAATGTTAGAACTGTGATTTTTTTTTTTTTACACTAATACTTTGAATGCAATTTTCCATGTTACAATAAACCATTGTTGGTTATTTTGGGGATCTGCAACCGATTAATCCCATTTGCATTCATTTCAATGTGCAATGCCCAATTTGAGATGCAAACCGTGCGAGTTACAAGGGCAGTTACAGAACGAAGCAACTTTCTATTTTAAACTGCCATGAGTACTTTTTTTTGTGCTTTTCATGTGAAAAGGGAGCACATCACCTTCAGCTGTAACTAAAGAGGATTAACGACTTGTGTTTTTGCTTTAAAAAAAACTCCCCTCCAAAAAAGCTTGGTCATGCAACAAAAAAAAAAAAAACCCTCGCTGACTATTGTGTATTTTTTATTTAGTCTCCTTTTGATTTTGTGTGTAGTTACAGCAACTTCTTCGCCACAGCTCAAGAACAAGGTGAGCAAAGGTCATATAAGGTCATAACTGTCACAACAGGAAGGGTGTGAACTTTGACCTCTTCAGGCTTCAGCGGCAGGACCGAGTCTGGCGCTCGCGCTGGCGACCGTTCATCTGAGCATGTGAAGAAAAGCCTCCCGGCGGACACGAGCGGTCACCTTCACTTTCGAGCGCAAAATAAAACGTGTGCACCCGTTGCTCCTTTTTGCCTCTTTTAATTCGAACGATGTCGCCATTCTTGGACATTCCAATTATTTTCTTTTTCATTTAAGTAACAAACATTAAAAAAAAAAAAAAAAAAAGCACTCAAGGGCAACCTAGCTATGCTAACAGGCCTGCAAGCCAACCAAGTAAATGCTAACGCTTGACACAAAGGAAAAAGCTTGGAAGCGTTTCAACTGGGTGGGGCAAAGCGTGGGGAGGTTCATTCACACCAGGACAGCGGCTGTCCGGCCTGCGCCATGTACTCATCCAGCTCGGCGTCCAGTCGCTTCTTGGACTTGGACATGTAGTCGTCCAGCTGCGCGTCCAGTCGCTTCTTGGACTTGGACATGTAGTTGTCCAGCTGCGCATCGAGCTGTTTTTTGGTGGGCACTTTGAAGTTGAAGCTCCCCCGCCTACGGTAAATATCGGACGCTGGTGTTCGACCCCGAGCGACCTTTCGGAAACTTCCCGATGTGATGAGGTGGCGCACAGCCGGCATTCCGGTTCCTCCTGTGGAGGGAAACCAAGATTTCACTTTGACGAGCTCACTGCCAACACCCAGGCAGGAAGGGGCGGGACTTCAAAGCGTGTTTGGAGAAGTCGTCACTCATGTACATTACAGAAAAAAAAAAAAAAAGACAGAACAAAAATTGTGCAGATTAGTTGTAGTCTGCCAAATACGATTGTTTATTCATGGACTCCGTTCATTATTTTATTTTCCCCAAGTAGAGGGCCACTTTGAGGAGTTCTCGCTCCAATTGCGAGGTCGCACATGACACGCACGTATGCCGTCAAAAATGTTCCTACAACAGTTCGGAAGCTTATTTCTGTCGAAGATTTTTTTTTTTCCAGAAAAGATGCTTTTCAGCACAAAAAGTGTCAAGTGTTGCCGAGGCGACGCGTGGCCCCCATCACTCACTTGCTCTCGCGAGGGTGGGACGGCACCTGGCTCTCCATCCATACTTGTTCCGGAAGGACCAGAAGCCGACCCGCCGCCAGCCCAGGCGGGTCCACACGCTTCTTCGTCTGGGAGCCATGGGCACCAACGAGAAGCAGGCGGGCCCCGTCTGGAAGACGCCACACAGACATTGTTGCTAGCATAATGTGTTAGCTAGGTGTTCACTGCTTTGTCAGCATTGCTAAATTTGCCAATTCTTTACTTTCTAAATAGTAAAGAGTTACAACACTTGGAAACCAAGTTCAAAACTTTTTGGTTCATACTTCAGGTGTGGGCGCAAAGGCTCCAACACAAAACATTCAAAAGTCACTTGGACCTAAAAACGTCACCTTGAGGAAGAAAATGGAGCCTCCTGATTGGCTGAGAGCTAACCTTTGGGTTGATTGAAGATGAGGATGCCATCAACAGGAGCACAGACTCAGGAACGGTCGCCATTTGGGGCCACATCGGTTGCCCAGGCGGTACCTGAGAGAAGCTAAATCCAAAAGTGACAAATTAAAAAGAGAAAAAAAAACTCAGTCATTCAAAAATTTACAGTACTTCATAATAGGGTTATCCCGATCGATCGACTTGAAATTGGGGCCGATCACCTGATTTTCAGACGATTGGTTTTGCCTATTAAAAAAAAAAGACTAGATTTTAAAATTTGTCGTTTGCGTTTTAAATATCGACAGATACTTATAAATCAAGTGACCTGCACTCAGATTCAGATGCCAAAAAATGTAATTGGGTGATCCCTACTGAAAATAAAAAACAAGACCACTTAAAATGACAATTTTTAAATGCATATCATTCCCACTGATATCTTTCTTTTTATTATTTTCTATGATGTAGGGCAATTAAATGTGCCCTTGGTTTCGTTTCAGATCGGTTTGTTTTGTTGGCTACAAGTCTTCCAACCCACCAGAGTTCCTCGTGAAATTAGTTAACGCATTTCCCGAGTGGCTTGAGAAGCTATTGCCAATTGGTGC
The DNA here is from genome assembly GCA_018466805.1 of Hippocampus abdominalis. NCBI lineage: Eukaryota > Metazoa > Chordata > Actinopteri > Syngnathiformes > Syngnathidae > Hippocampus > Hippocampus abdominalis. The sequence goes on from CM031699.1 coordinate 5,547,224, forward strand.
CCTCTATACCCAATTTTACACAAAACTCCATGCTATACACGTTTATCATATTTATTTCGTGAGAATTTCAGTTCAGAAATCAATTACACGTATTTACAAATAGGGAGTTACTTTGCAATCACCCTACAAATCAATACTTTAAAAAGGCAATTCTTCAAAAATAGTTTAAGACAGTTTCATGATTCACAGTCAAAACCATAAAAAAAAACATTTTAATTCTATTTTTTTATTTATTTTTAGAAAAGTCAATTCTTCATTAAGTAATTTATCCCCCCCCCCCCCCCCAAAAAAAGTCAAAAGTTCCAGGCTTCACATAAAGCACTTGAAAGTAATTCAACCAAGCTTATTGAATAATTCGAAAACGTGCCCACACACACAAAGCCAAATATTTGTGCGCACATTTCATGAGAAAACAAAATCTTGATAAATTCGAACAACGGGTACATTATTTGTTGTCGGAAAATGAAATCAGTAAGTTCAATTCTCACCGCTTATGAAGAGAAACGTTGGAAGACCTTTTCAGGCGAACACCGCAAGGTGGCTTTCGTCTCATCGTCTTCTTGAAAAAGAATAGGACACAAATATGCAATTTTGGAAGGATTGACCGCACCCCTGACAGTTAGGCCTACCCGTCTTTGTCCGCCCGAAGCAAGGGAGCTGCAACTCCTCACGGCGTGGAAGCGTCCAACCATCGAGTCCAATCGTTGTTAGCCAAATGGACCGAAAGAAGCTCAAAGCGAATGGCGGCTAAAGGCGCCATTTTAACATTCACGGCGCACGTTCCGTTAACAGCGAGCGTTCGCGCGCACCCGATTCCATTTCGCATCAAACATGGTCATATCAGCGAAGTGAACCTTAATTTCGACTCTTCTAATACAGCACACTTGACGTAAAAGAACCAAGTTTGACTGTAAATTCGAATAATACGACCCAACTTGTACAAACATTCAAGGGTTAACTAGCTAGCGTTAGCCGCAACGCTTACCCTATTAGAACACCTGAGTTTAACTTGACGTCATCTCACACGATAAACAAACGCAACTAGTTTTAAGTGTTTGGGGAATCTTTGTCAGCTTCTGAGAAATAATCAGCTCACCTGTGCACTTGCAGGGGGTCCTTCACAGCTTTTTCTTTTCTTTTTTTTCAGCCCCCAGCTCAAGAGGACAATTAAGATGCTGAAACGTTTGACTTAATGCTCAATTTCTTGGTTCGCAAGCAGAAACAGTTTCAAGTTAAACTTTTCGTCACACTTTTATTTGGGTGCGTCCAAAAAGCATTGAACAGTACATTTGTTTCAAAAGGCCATCAAATCATCACTTCCTTTCACATTTCCAAGCTAATGCCTGTAAAAAAAAAAAAGTGGGCGGGGCCATGTTAGGAGTGGTGATGATTGACAGCTCACTGTGGTTAACGAGGACTGGGAACACCCAACAAAAGGAACTAAAACGAGCAAAAACGTGGGGAATGTTACACAAACCTTTCTCCGCGGAACACTGACCGACACGCCAGTGACAAAAAACACAAAAACACCTGAGAATGCAATTGTCATTGTCTCCTTTGTCACGGGCCGGTGGTGGTTCCCGATTGTGGCGGCGCTCACATGATGCCGTTGGTGAAATACTGGAAGCCGTCATAGAGTTTGGTGGTGAGCGAGCGCATGGAGCCCACCACCATCTGCTCCACTAGCAGTTGCAGCTGCTCCTCGGTCAGGCTCATGTGGAAGCGCTCCTTCAGGCCTCGCATGGTACTCGAGCCGTGGAAGCAGGGCAGCTGTGAGCCTGTCGCGCGCGCACACACACACACGCACCTGCCGTCAGCTCATGGGCTTGTGCCACGTTAGTTAGTGTGTTCTTGGCGTGTGCTGCCGACCTTGTTGCATGATCTCGACAATCTGCAGCACGCTCTCCATGTGCTTGCGGGCGGCGATCAGGCCCTGGAGCATCAACATCTTGTAGTAGTTGAACATGTCGCCGTCGGGACCGCCCATCACCTGACACACACACACAACACGATGAAGACGCAGCTACGGCGAGCGTGGAGGCCGACGGGATGACACGAGACCTCGACAAACTCGGCGGTGAGTTTGAAGGCTGACGTCTCGAAGCCAAGGTTCTTGGGAGAGCTGGACAGGATGAAGCCAAAGTCTATGTGGATGATGTGGCCACACGCGTCCAGCAGGATGTTGCCATTGTGCCTGAGGGGAAGCCACAAAGTCCCAAGTTTTAGACCGAGCCCAAATTGTACTCAGTAGCAACGCCAGGCACGATCCCCTCAGAGGCTCTGCTCTGAGGGGGCTCGTGGCACGTCCGGTAGCGTTGGTCCGTAGACCTGAGGCCCCAGGCAAGTGCAGGGGGCAGACCATTTAAAGATTTGAAAATAAATACAGTCAAACCTCGGTTTTTGTCCATAATCCGTTCCAGGAGGCTGTTGGAAAACCGAAATTGTTCGAAAACCGAAACCACGCTCTTTTTAAAATAAAAATGTTGACTGAACACGTCTGCTCACAATGGAAAGCAACACGAGGAAGCATCACTTCCTCGTGTAAGGAAGGCAAGAGGAGTCAAATGGTGCATTCAAGTGCGCTCAGTTTGTTCGAGAACCGAAATTTGTTGGTCATCCGAAGCATTAAAAAACTAAAAATTTTTGGTCGAAAACCGAATTGGTCGAGAACAGAGACGTTCGAAAACCGGGGTTTGACTGTACAAGAAAAGATCTCCAAAAACGTACAGACAGCCTTCGCGTTTCTAAACGCTGTTGTAAAAATCGTTCACTTAGCTATCTGCCTAAGTTAACGAAAAAAAAGATGAATTTAACAACAGCATCAATTTGTCGGTCCAATTTAACATCACTGTTCAGTTTCAGACCCAAGGCGCCAGAGGCCCAAGTCAGCAGGATGGGATGTACGAGGCCCACTGGGACCAAACATCCAATCCTCCGTTTTCTTTCCAGTGCAATTGAAGATTTCCTCCGGACAGGACAAAAGAGGCTTCAAGGAGAAAGAGCTCAACGGGACTTTGAGTAAGCGTCCCGTACAATAAAAAGATGCCCAAATGTACTGCAGGGGGAACGATGATGTATGGAGGCGAGGTTGCTTTGCACTGACCTGTCCTTGACTTGCAGCAAATAGCAAATGAGGCTGTAGCCAGCACAGCTCTGCACAAAGTTCCTCTGCGCCGACAGGAAGGCTTCGGTGGTGGGCGCCCCGTGTTCCTGCAGGAAGTAGTCCAGCAGAGACAGCTGGCTGTGCTTCTTCACCTGATGCAGCGACACGGCGTTCACCACCGGCTCGATCATGCCGCTGTCCGATGACAGAACCAGGATCTTGTAGGGCTTGATCCAAAGCGGCACGCGTTCCGCTTCCCAGATGGACTGGGGGGGGGGAGTGAGGTTTAGACGGCTATCGGACAGCGTCGGCGCATTTCCGGATGACGACTTACCTTCAACTGCCACAGCACTTGGAAGGCCAGCAGCTCCTGACGAAGGTCGTCGCCGCACTTGACGATGACAGACAGCAGGCGCCACGTGGGCATGTGCCCGTAAGGCGAACCCTCGCGGATCCGCCTGTACAAGATGGCCGAGGTTAGGAGCCGCGCGTGGCGACGGAATCCAAAGTCCAAGGACGCCTACCGAACTTTCTCCTCCCACGGCTCCTTGAGGGCCACGGCCGACGGGTCCTCGGGGTCCCGCTTGAAAGTGGTCGGCGTCTGCGCCAGCTGCTCCGACAGACGCCGCCTGCAGACAAGCGTTCCAAGTGTGACATGTTGACACAGTAACGCGCCGACGGACACGTCAACAAATTGACGGATACGGCAACGGGAATGACGCCGTCCTGTCAGACACAGCAACACGTCGGTGGAAAACGTCAAAGCGTGTTGGCGGACCCGTCATCACGCCCGTTCGTTAACTCTTTCATTCCACAAGACGTACTTGCACGTCTTTTTAAAATTAGGCCCCGCCTACCATGGACGTACATGTACGTCTTAAGTCTTTTTTTTTTGCGTCATAGAGAGGAGATGCAATCTGTGAATGAGAATAAGCCATTTGCATTGTAAATCATGTAAAAAAGCGACCAGTAGGTGGCAGTAGTGCCTCACGTGCTTGAAATGCACACTTTTACAAAAAGCTCTTTTTCTCTGTTTTTTTTGCCCAGGAATCGCCATTTCCATGAAACTTAGCCATTTTGTAATGCCGATTGCTGAAGAATGGAACAAGATAGAAACATTTTTTTTTCTGCTGAAAGAAGAGAGTCCAAACTTTATTTTGGTAGGCTCCGTGTTATACGTTCTCGCCGAAATTTCGAAATCTCCAAGATATGGCGAGGCCATGAGAATGCGAGGCGAGGGAGTTACTGTTGTGGCGACGCCACTCGAGCAAAGCGCGCCTTAGCTGTCGATAGTCCGCTGCTTTCTGCTGTGCGTGCGTGAAAGCAAAACAACGAACTCCAACGCGTGTTCGTTCAATGTTGTCAACTTATATCCGGATTAATTTTAGGCAATTTGTCCTCAATTTTCCAGAGAAATTTTCATGAAAATGTGAAAATCCGGAATTCCGGGAAAATCCGGAGGACATTCATCACTGATGAGTTAAACGTCAAAGGGCTGGAAGCGGAGGACCAACCTGATGTCACCGGCGGCGATGAAGACGGGTTCTCTGCTCTCCAGACTGCTGACACTATCCACGGAGAACTGACTGATATTGTCGCAGCTGGCGTGAACCTCCGGAAGCTGCCGGAAAAGGACAACATTCCTGTCACACGGCCGCGACAGAGGCGGAAATTTTTGGTCTGAGACTCGCACCTCCACCTGCAGCTCGCCGATGTCGTCCACCGACCAGGCCTCGTCGTCGTTGTCGTAGTTGGGGACAGTGGAGAAGCTTCCGGCGCGCTGCTCGGCGGTCATGCCGCAGTCGGGTAAGTGCTCCACCGAGCGTGTGCTCCTGATGCGGTTCTCGGGTATTCGAGTCGGCACGTTGGAGGTCTCAAAGTCGTCCACCTCCAGAACCTCCACATAAATGAGGTAGGGTGCCTGCGGGGTCAGAGTTGGCAGTTGGCTGAATGAGTACGGTATTGGCCCGAATATAAGACGGTGTTTTCTTGCATTGAAATAAGACTGAAAAAGTGGGGGGTTGTCTTATATTCATTCACGACGCTAGATGGCGCCAGATATCATTGAAGCGAATGCTGAACTTGACTCCCCAGGTCAAAGCGAACCTCTGTCACGAAGAATAAAAATAAAAATAGCGGTAGCACAAAGAAGAAAAATAAAAAAATAGTGGTAAGAAAGAAAAGAGAAGAAAATAACAGAAGAGATGACAGAAAATGGAGAAACGTAGCGACAATCTAGAGAAAAGTTGGTCGAAGATCGGCCAGGTTAACCGGCAGCTGAGGAGAAGTTATGATGTCATTTACATTTGAAGAAACCAGAAGCCTAATGCGATTGCACTTTAGTTTACATCTTTAAATGTTAAGATATTAAGATTTGAATGAGTCAAAATAACGTGCTTTTTCTCTCAAATATATTGTTATAATCATTTGTTTCAGATGTACTGTAATTATTTTCTGGTTAAAAATTAATTTGGTGTTCAAAAAGTCTTTTTTCAAACCTGAGTCTTGAAAAAGAGGGGGTCGTCTTATAATCAGGGCCGTCTTATATTCGGGCCAATGCGGTATTTCCCCAAAAAAAAAAAAAAAATTCACTCACTCACTCGAGGCTCCCCTGTGAAGGTGGCGGGCGGGAGGCTCTCACCTTGTCCTTGGAGTTGAGCACGACGGCCTGCGTGTGCGGCACGCGCACCACGTGGTGCTCGAAGGCGGCGGTGGGCAGCCAGACGCGAGCGGGCAGTTTGTGGTTGAGCAGCGACAGCTCCGAGATGAGCCGCTGCGTCTTCTGCTCCTTGGTGGGCAGCGTGGCCAGACGCCTGCCGATGCCCATCAGAGACTTGATGAAGTCGCGCTGCGGCGCCAGGCGCACGGGCTGCGGGCGGACGGGGGATCGCCAAAAGAACACAAGTCGGCAAGGGTTAGTTTTTGCAGCAGAAAAATTGCAAAAAGGGGCTCGATTGCCACTTTTCATATACAGTCAAACCTCGGTTTTCGTCCATAATCCGTTCCAGAAGGCTGTTCGAAAACCGAAATTTTTCAAAAACCGAAATCACGCTCTTTTTAAAAGAAAAATGTTTACTGAACACATCTGCTCACAATGGAAAGCAACATGAGGAAGCGCCACTTTTTCGTGTAAGGAAGGCGAGAGCAGTCAAATGGTGCATTCAAGTGCGCTCGGTTTGTTCGAGAACCGAAATTTGTTCGTCCTCTGGCATAAAAAAACTCAAAATTTCTGGTCGAAAACGGAATTGGACGAGGAACGAGAAGTTCGAAAACTGAGGTTTGACTGTACTCCCAAGGTTATGAACAAGAACTAACGGAATAAACAGAAATCAACATTTTTGGTTGACAAATTAAAAACAAAACTGCTTTTTTTTTTTTTATTCTAACCGAAAGCACATTTTATCTCCAGAACACTGAAATGAACTAAAATGACAGCAAAAATGTCTTTTGTTTTCATCTTTGTCAATTCATTACGAACAAAGGCATTTATTTCGCCAGCAATGGAGAGAACAAAAAAGTTCTTCGAGAATCAGAGTTTACTTTTTGTTTTTTTCTGCACTTGACAAATCAGGCCCAGATGAGGCCTCCTAAACCCTCAAAGCTTTCCATCCAGCGGGTTCCTTTCAGCAAGCTTCTGTGATGTCTCATTTGAAAAAAGGTCACAATATCAAGATGAAGACCAAAAGCGAGGATCTGGTCTTGTGTGAGTGGAGGTCGGCGGGTCAAGCAGCGCCATGGTGCGGCCTGATCGGAGCACGGCATGTTCCTTCATTGACACTCCCTCATCAAGACCCCATGATTGTCACACCCACAAGCAACAACACGCCCACATCCAGGAAGAGGAAGAAGGAGAAAAAACTAAACAAAAACAAAAAAAAGGAAGCGGCGGCAGAGAACCAGAAACGAAACGTCAGCCTGATCGCTGGCAGCGCCCTTTTCCCCACAATGCAACACGTACGGGGCTCAAGCTGCAAAACTTACGGCAGTGCTAACAACGTTGGCCAAGTCCACGCTGGAAGTTTCCTGAGGGTCATAGGTCAGAGGTCAAGGAGGTCGTCGACTGAGCCTCCTGCCTCACAATTTCCTGATTTCTAATCGGTCAACACAGAGTCTTTGGGAGCAAAGGTGGCAACGCAACAATCCGTCGGCCACCAGATGCAACGCGGTTATGTCGCCTGCACGTACGTGGGGGTTGAAAGTGGCTTTTAAGCGACGCAGAATTGAACCAACACATGAAGCGGCAGTCCAAGCGGTTCTCCAAAAAAAAAAAAAAAAAAAAACACTCTAGTTGGTTTTTTTCTATATCCAAGAAGGATTTCCTGAGGTGAAGGTTGCACAAAAGAGCAGCATTTCAGACTCAGGGAACTAAACCCAAACCATTTTTTGCAAGTAGACATCGCATGTGCCATCACTAGATAGTATCATGTTACCATTGTGAAATAACAATTTAAACCGAAGAATTCATCCAGGTAAGCGTGCCGCTCTGCTCGGCAAAATCATCATCAGCTAAAGATGGCGTTGGAAGCGGCTGTTATGCTAACGCGAAGCGACAGATTTCGAAGGCGAGGAGTCAAATGGTGCATTCAAGTGCGCTCCGTTTGTTCGAGAACCGAAATTTGTTCGTCATCCGAGGCATAAAAAAAAAAAAAAAAAAAATTTTTGGTCAAAAACCAAATTGGTCGAGAACCGAGACGTTCGAAAACCGACGTTTGACTGTAGTTTTTATTCAATTTTGACTTAAAAAAAAAAATTCTCCGTTAATTTTAATCGCTCTTTCGGGCAAGTTTGTTTGCTTTATTTTTTTTTTTAAATGCTTCTTTTTGGTTACATTTATTAGTTTTAGTATTAGTTTTAGTTTTTTACATATGAGTATTTGTCAAGTGCGAGATTTAAAAAAAAAAAAAAGGTCAATGAGTGAACCGAAATTTGTTCGTCATCTGAGGCATAAAAAACTCGAAATTTTTGGTCGAAAACCGAATTGGTCGAAAACAGAGACGTTCGAAAACCGAGGTTTGACTGTAGTTTTTATTCAATTTTGACTTTAAAAAAAAATTCCGTTAACTTTAATCGCTCTTTTGGGCAAGTTTGTTCGATTTTTTTTTTTTTTTTTTAAAAATGCTTCTTTTTGGTTACATTTTTATTAGTTTTAGTATTAGTTTTAGTTTTTTACATGTGAGTATTTGTCAAGTGCAAGATTTTAAAAAAAAAGGTCAATAAGTGAGCCGAAATTTGTTCGTCATCCGAGGCATAAAAAACTCGAAATTTTTGGTCGAAAATCGAATTGGTCAAGAACCGAGATGTTCGAAAACCGAGGTTTGACTGTATAAGAAAATGTGTCCACACAAAAACGCAGTTGTGCTATTTTAGCCAATCGGGAAACCTGAAAAAAAAAAAAACGCAACGGTCTGTCCTCAATCCAACCAGGGAGATGAGATCAATCCAACGGTCAACTGCGCTCACGATAATCTCGATAACACAACGCGGTCACCTCACCTCGTCGTAGCTGCTCTCCACTTTGGGATTGCTGGCCGTCCTCTTGAGGTTGCTGCTCAGGCTGACGGCCACGGCGGCGTCGGACTTGGAGCGTTGGTGCGTGCGTTTGGATGGCGACAGGCCGTGCTCGGCGGCGGCGGGCGCGGCGGCGCAGAAGGGCGTGAGCATCAGGGGGTCCCGGCGGGCGCGGGCGGCGGCCGGCTTGAGCTGGTCGGACAGGATGAGCTTGCGCAGCTTGGCGCCTCGCGAGTGGCGCTGCGTGGAGATGTGCATGTCGGACGAGTACGCCGCCAGCAGCCACACGCATTGCAGGCTGAAGGAGATGCTCTGCCTGCAGCGATGCACCTGAGGGACACGCGCCAGAGAAACACGCACATTGGCCTTTTTTTTTTCTTATTGCCCTACTTGAAATCAAAAGTGGGCGTGTCCGTTTCGTTTCTGGAAACGGACTCTCATGTCATGCTAGCTAACCTTGTTTCACAGCACATTATGTGTTCAATGTTGCCCACTAGGCAAAAGCAACCACCACACTGGTTTACACAGAGTTTCCTGAACGCAACATACTCATAGCTGCTCTTGCCATTGGCTTACCGGGCATCATCCTGGCCTCCCATTGGCTAAGAGGTACCTCACCGTCTATGTGTGTAGATACTGTAGCTCGATCCGTGGAAAATAGAGTGGAATGCATCCGATTGGCTGCTCAGAGTAAATTGCTTATGGCTCGACGGACATTCAAATAAACGAACGTTTCCTGGAATGCTTTACTTGTTGTCATGCTAAAAACCTTACGCTAACCGGAGCGCTAATTAGAGAGAAGGCGAGTTCCATCGCGCTAACTATGGCCATCGAGGACTACGAAGCGTCCCGTGGCTGGCTTTAAAAGTTCACTGCATGACATCAGCTGAGCAGCGCTGTCTTGGGTGGCGATCGAGGGGAGGTCGAGTTAGAGACAGTGAGATAGTGGAAAGAAAAGCCACCGGGATACCAGGAAGTATCTGTTATTGTTCCATTCAGACGCAGCATGAACGTTGCATTGCTAAAACGGCTACAAAACGGACCTTTGGATGTCAAGCGGCGAAGACAAGAAGCGCTCTGACGCTGGAAGAGAGGCTGAAAGTGATCAAAATGAAAGACGGAGGAAGCAAAATAAAAGACATTTTCCAAGAAATTGATGGAAGTGAAAGTGAATGCTGATCGTAAATTTCGCAATTTCTTTCCCTTTTTTTCTTTCTACGCTGACTATATGAAGTGTCAAATATGTGTGTGCTCATACTTATACACTATTGAAATAAAAATAAAGAGTACACATACAATTGTGTGTGCATGTACACATAAGTTTGTGTGTGTGTGTGTGTGTGTGTGTGTTTACATCCGAGATCAAATTTGCGACAGTGAAAAACCCCCTGTTGTGAAAACTTTCTTGCTGCAAACATGATTTCGTTGTAGAGGAGTTTCACTGTACCTGTATATACTGTGTGTGTTTGAATACCTGTGCGCTTATCGTGCATGCATGTGTGCGTGCGTGCACCCACCACGTAAGGTTTGATGGCATCGCCGACGTGCTCGTCCATGTGCACGTACATGTTGAGGAGCTGCGGCAGGAAGAAGTCGGCCTCGTCGTGCGGGAAACTGAAGAGTCGGTTGCCAATGTAGGCCTGCACGCCAGGCTCCTTGGAGTTGTGCAGATAGGAGATGGCCATGGACACATCAAAGAGTTTGGACTCAAACAGGCGCAGGAGCCATGACTGTTTGGATGGGTTGGGCCGTCGCCGCCGCCGGCCGCCCTCCGCCGAGCCCTCTTCGTCCTGGTCCCGGGGGTCTTGGTCGGCGACGGCCGGCCCGTCGCCGTCGCGGGCGGGGTCGGTATGTCTCAATTTGAGCTTGTGCAGGACTTCCCGACACGCCCTCTCAGCCGCCGCCGCGTCGATCAGCGACCCCACGCCCTCGCCCGCCGCTGCCTCGCCAGCCCCCTCGCTGATGACGCCCAGTGGAGGCGTGCCGGCGGGGGCGGGGGCGGGGGCGGGGCCCGGGCGCAGCGAGGGGCTGTCGTGTTCCGAGGGGTCAGGGGAGAGCTCCGCCTTCTTTTCCTCCATTGAGAGCGACGGGAGGGAGGCTCCGCCCACCTCCACTACAGTGGGCACACATATGAACACGGGTGGTTACGTTGTCAACGCGTACTCCTCGGCCTAATTTGGGGCCAGAAAACCTCGGCTATCATTCAAACTTGTCCGACTGGTTGGAGAGTTGATTTTTTTTTTTTTTCGGGCTGAAGTTGCAAATGACGCCAAGAGGATGGTGCTACATTACAAACAGTTGTGAGCGGCTAGCAAAGATTTTCTTGACTACTACCAAAGTCACAAACGATTTGGGGGTTGTTATTTTTTTCCATAAATCATTTTTATTGGATTTTGATGTGGTTCCCTTTTGCCCATTCTCATCCATTCTTCTAAGAGACCATTGATTCATTCTACGGAGATGAAAGAATGGTCTTGACAGCTTTTTAGAAGATGAACTCTAAAAACAACAAAGGAAGGAACGAAGAAGAATGGGATACAGCTCCGTTCCTGATTTCAATGTTGAATCCGAAAAGAGGGACAGATGGTGGTCGGGCTATGACGCATGTCCTTTCATCACAAGGACATTTTTGTAGCTTATCGGATTCCTCTGATCTCTGAAACACCGAAAGCCAGACGGTTAGGGTTTAAATCAAGGGTAATTGCGGCAATTTCAGGGCTAACTTTGAATTTGGCCTGTTTGCAAGTCGACGTGTGTCAAGTGTTGATATGTTGCTTATGTGTTACTGCACGTCAAATGCAAAAGCAGCGGAAAAGCATCCGAACCTATTTCCTTGATGTGGCTCAGTCCATTTGGCAAAGGGACAGTCTAATTACTACACAAAATTTAAATGGGTTGTTGCTTAGGCAACGGTAACCATGAGTCCATGTAATTGGGTCATATTGGTTCCAAATACAAATTGAACCGACCACATAAGCTGCAACCCTACAATCAACTCTCCATCACATTGGCCTATTTTTTTTATTGTGGAATAAAACTCGTGCTTGAGCTATCTGGCATTAACTGGCAAAAAAAATGAAAATCAACTTCAGTGAAAACTGCTCCTCGAGGAAAAAGTTATTTGCAGCCTTGCACGTTGCGAATTCTCGTGATGCGAACGCGGTGATTTCATCACTGGATTTTGAACGGACATCTTAGGAAACTCGACTCGATTGGACAATGATTTTGCCCTCTTTCCCCCCCCCATCTTTTTTCTAATATCTCCAAAACCGGCCATTTAAACAGAGGGTGTGTGGACTTTTCTCGGCACTCAAGACAAACAACGGACTGGTCGCCTGTCAGTCATCAGCACGGCTCCGTGGACTGGACGCGCCACCGAACAGAACATAAACACGAGATTCATATCAGTCAATTGTGCTCTCGGAACTCCACACCAATACGCCTTTGTGGGCTAGCAGATGACATGAACACATTCTGGACGAGCATCGAGTATTCATCGGATTAGCACAAGTGGGGGCTAGTGGCTAGCAATCGGCTACCAGTCGATTAGCCCAAGCGTCTGCGGCTGCGGGCGGCTGTAAGGCTGCCCAAGCTCGCTCGGGGAGGCTATTTAGCCTCACCAGCGTTAGCCAACTGTTGCTATGTATGTCGAGTAAACGCTTGAGCTAGATGGGAAGCTAAAAGCTAAGCTAACGTTGATTGAGCTGTGTGACGTGTTTACGGGCGGCTTGCTCGTACCTTGTTGAACTCTGGCGGCAGTCAATCGTGTAGTCAAGTCAACTTTGTCGCCCCATTGATGTTGCCGACCGGCCGCAGCCGCAGAGGATAATGCCATTGGCCGCTAGGGGGAGACACGCATTTTTATTTTCCTCGCCGCTCATCTCTTTTACACGCCTACCTCGCCGCCATATTGGTCCGGTAAACATTCCGGAAACGTGCTTGCGTCAAAATAAAAAGAAATAAATAAATGTTCTTTACCGCATCCAATAATGCTTCTCAAACCAAAAAAAACCATTTACCTCTCCAAGTAGCACCATGACGACTAACTTCAAAATACAGGCGCATTGTAAGGCTAAGTGTTTGTGTAAAAAAGTACAGAAACAATCAAAAGTTCAATTCAATAACATTAAAAAGTGTTTCACAGCTTTTGACTTGTGTGCAATGGTCCAAAACCTCCGGGCCGCAGACCAGTACCGAGTCACTTTGGACCGAGTCGCGCAGATGAAAGAATGGAACATGTACAGTACTGTACTTTCGGTTTAGTTAATACAAAATATTTTATGTTGTAAGTAACTCTCTCGCCACATCCGACTATGACGAACTTTTGCCTGCTGGTGTTTTATATTTTCATGCACTTTCTATTTGTTCTGCGGTTTCTATTGCATGTTTAAGAATAAAATTGTACCTACACAAAAGTAAAAAAACATTGTGTGCTTATTACAAAGTTCAAAACAAATTGAGTGAATGCAGCACCCTACTACTCACCTCTGCTGAAAGAGGAGGAGTCTTGACGGTTGAAGGCTCTGGACGTTACCTTTGTCTGTAGCCAGCGCGAGGATGGCAAAATGGCAGTGATGTCACTCAGCCTGAGCCTTGCGGTGGCTATCTGGTCTCAAGAGATGCTCGCGTGATTTTTTTTTTTTTTTTTTAGAGAGAATTGCTACAGTCAAGACGTGCGGCCATCACACAAACCTCAACTTAGAAATACAGTATTGTCCACTTCACATGTGAAGAGTAAACCCAGAAGAATGGCCTGATCCAATTTGACCACATTGCTTTATTGAAAGTGACACCAAACAGGTGGCAATAATCAATCAGTCTGGCCGCAGTCTGCTTTTTTTTGGGGTCAAACACTCCCCTCAGCAGGCCTTTGGGGGGAAGATACATTGATTGTATAAGTACAGTCGTGGACCCTAGTGGTGCTGCTGTGTTTGTCAGCTCACAATCATCATACAAGTGATTTGAATATGCATTTCAATCGCTGATGTGTTCCTAACATTTAAACAAAACCTGATGAGCTTAAAGTGAGAAGTACAGATCAAGTCTAACTGACAGGCACCCTAAGAAGAAGCAGGGAATGTTTGGGGGGGGGGGGTCACAGCCAGATGTCGGACGTGCAGTCTCCTCCGGGGTATCTCAGCTCGTGAGCCAGTGCCGGACCACCAGGCTCATTACCAAAATCCACAAGGAACTTCTCGTTGGGGGTCAGACCCCCCTTCGAGGTGTCCACGTCGATCTGCATCATTACTGACCCCTCCCTAAAAATGGCATTAGCAATGTTAGCATCATCCTTGCCCAAAGCCATACAAACTCCTAACTATGTGTGTGAGAAGGCATGAGAAATACACTAACCGGACCATTTCAGGGTAGAACTGTTTGTCCCAGCCACTGTAGAGTGACGTAGTTACATACAGCCTTTGACCATCCAAACTTAACTGTAACATCTGAGGACCACCGTAGACTCGCTTCCCCTAGACACAAATGCGCACAAAGACAAGTAGGTGGACCACAGATTGCTAGCGAGCTAGAGAGACCAATAAGCAGACAGCTAGTGTAGATAAGACGGGTAGGTTGAGAGACAGACAGATAGTGTAGATGGAGTAAATAGGAAGTAAGACAGACAACGGATAACTTGACAGAGAAACGGATCGATACAGTAGGCAGATAGACAGAGATGACTGACCGCTAGCTAGATAAATAGTCAGGCAGGCAGGCAGACGTCAGATAGGCATAGATGAAAAATAGTGGGGCAGTTGTTCTGTCTGAGAAACCTGAATATAACGGGGTTGGGGCTGTGGCTGGTTTTCTGGGTCCTCCAGAACTCGGACTGGTCCATCGTTGGTGATGCTGCCTCCCAAAAACACCTGCAGCCAAAGAGATGGAAAGTAAGTGTGTATCTCTCACAAAAGGGCTCCGCCTCCTGACATCCTGTCACGTGATAGGCGACCTGTCCAACCAGTCGAGGGTTCCTGGTGTCACTGATGTCATACTGTCTGATGTCACCGTGGAGCCAGTTGCTGAAGTAAAGGAAGCGGTCATCCAAGGAGATCAAGATGTCAGTGATCAGGGCTACATACATATGGACAGGTGTTGGACAAGGGGGACAAAGAGACAGACCGACAGCTTTGGCGGGCGTTGATGCAGACCTGGCATGTCAGGCAGCATCCATCCTTCGACTTTCTTACTGGGAATGCCGATGACCTTTTCTGCAGCCCACTTCCCTGTCTGAAGGACAACATGGAACGTGGAACATAGAACTGAGCGAAAAAGGACAAACAATAAAGTGACCGTGGAGGAGGGCGGCAGCGTCAAAACCAGATCGAGGCCTGGTCCTGGTCCCGTCACGTGGAACGCTTATATGGGGCCTCGCGGGTCTAGAGGTAAAGGGATTGCGCTAGGGATTGCTCACTGGTGCTCTGTAGAACCGGAACACGCTCCCCTTGAGAGCGCAGCCCACAAAACCTTCAGTGGCGTTTGGGTCGTGGAGAAAGCGGATTTCAAGAGGAATAGCGCCCTCTTCTCCCAGATCCAGCGTCTGCACCCTCTTGTGGGTGGTCCAGTCCCACACGTGGAGGGAGGTACCGTAATGGCCTGGAACAACAAGGAACTCGCATTGGTCCTTAAGGTCAAGATTCAGATACTGACGACGTGCCTACTAGAACTTTAACCAGTCAAGTCCTAATTTGTGATTTCTAGTACTTGAAGATCAGCTGTGTGTTTAATGCACAGCATGTTTGCATGCATATTGCACGGAGGAGTGAGAGAAAGAAATTTCATCTATGCTGCATGTCACATGTACGCATATTTGACAATAAAGATGACCTTGATTCCTTGATTCCTTGAATCTGTGAAGTGCTGACTTTGGACTTCTGGAAATTTGTGAAATCCTGATTTGGGACAACTATAACCTGATACTCAGTCTATGACAACCCGGTAGTACACTTGTGTTAGCGGAGAGCCACCAACTAAAAAGAACAACGGGTGCTTTTTAAAGGTCTTGAGAGTCTGGGGCATGTTTGTGAATGAAAGACATCAGACAAGGTCCTTCTTGTCTTTGTTCTCACCTTCTGCGACATGAGCAGGATTGAATCCATTAGCGAGGGATTTGGGAGCCCCCCACTCGCTGCTGATCATCACGTTGTGGCGAGGCTGGTACCAAAAGTCGTAGCCGAAGGGGGCCGCCTCACCGGGCTGCTCCCAGTTGCCGATCACGTCAAATGTCTCGCCATCCAGTAGCACAAAGCCACCTGAGAGCGCAACAGAGAAGGGGAGTCCCAAAACTTGTAGCGGTCAGGTGGTGCTCTCTGGAACCGCTCTAACCTTTGCCGCCCCCGGACGGATCGCCCATGCAACTGATCAGGATCTGACCGTTGCCCAGGCAGTGGGTCGTGTGGGGGTTGGCCAGGTCGCACTTCCAGTACAGGTCCACCGGCTCCACGGTCTGGGAACAAAAAGAGGACTGTGGTACTCTGAAAACCTTCTAAGAACCGCCTAACTCAGTGGCCAAGAGCCCAGAGGCCAGGACTCGCGGATAGAAAAATGAAAGTGTGACGCCAAACGGACAGCCGTACCACAACATCCATCCATCCATCTATTGTCCGAACCGATTTATCCTCACTAGGGTCACGGGGGGTGCTGGAGCCTATCCCAGCTGTCTTCGGGCAGTAGGCGGGGGAGACTCTGAACCGGTTGCCAGCCAATCGCAGGGCACCATAACATCCAACTTTATTATTATTATTACTACTATCTATATTTTTAGACATGCATCTAGTTTAGAGAAATAGTGGTCTTCCCACTTTATGAAGACCAGAAACCACATACAAGATGACATTAGCTGGAGGACTGGACTCGCCCCAAAACAAAAGCATTTAGGGACTCACTTGAGACTTGAAGGTTAGGACTTACTTGAGAGTTACACACACACATGTGACTTGATCCGACCTCTGATACTCGTGATCAAAACTAGAGACCAAGGACCACAGTAGTCAATATCAAGACCTTAGAGACCAAATCGGTAGTTCTTGGCGACTGCAACCATATTACTTTGATGCCATCCTGTGACATCTGTAAGCATGGCTTTCCAGTTTTGGGTGGTTTTTGGCTAATGGCAGTCGGGTTTGGTCCCTACTTAACTGTATATTTGAACCATCTGGTTGGTTGAAGACTTGGTTTTGAATCAATCGATTTCAAATGGCCATTGCACATTTTATGACCTAGTGTATGCGACTAACAAAGTCCATCAGGTCCCCACATGAGGACTCCACAATCTTCCTCAAAGAAAAGCTTGGAGACCAACATTTTTTCTCCTTTGGGGGGGAAAAACTTCATCCCCAAAGAAGACCGTGGCAAAGCCTAACATATCGATTAGCACGGAGCTTAACTGACAGGAGTGAGTTTATTTGAAGCAGGCCCGCACGGCGAGTGGAAATCAGTTGCCGTTTGTGCGGCAGACCTTGTGGAGTCTGGGTTTTCTGGGCTCGGTGCCGACGTCGACCACGTAGATCCGAGAGGAGATGAGGGCGGGGAGGATGAGGCGGTTCCGCTTCTTGGACGCATCGCCGAAGCAGCTGCTGCAGGCGTTCCAGCCACTGTGGTGGAGCTCGTCGTTGATGTTGGGCATAGGAAGGCGGTGGACGACCTGCAAAACAAGCAATCGTCTGGACCGGCTAGATTGCAGTAGACTTGCAACATTTTGGGGAATGTTTCAACTTGCTAACTTTCTGTGTATGTGGACCGATAAGGAATACACCAGCCATTTGTAAAATGAAACAAAGGAGCATCAGAATGATGAAATTTACAACAGTAACGTCACCTGGCCGTAGGATGAAGATTCCGGGTCCACGTCCACGGTGGCCAAGTAGTCAGCCTGGCGGGTGGACGTGTTTCGGTAGATGCACGGGAGATACACGATCTTCTCGCGATCGCCTTTAAAACACACGCACGCACGCGGACATTGTGAGAAACACACATGCTGGCTGACGTACCCACGCAGACACTCACCCTTCATGGCGTCGAGCGGGCTCCGGTACCCTGGTCCACATCCTGAGCAGCCAGCTGCGCACAAGCAAGGGCTAAAGGTCACAAAACGAGAAAGCCGTGGCCCAGTGTGACCCCTGACCCCGTCCTCCTTGGGATGGGCGCGCCCCCGATCTGATGGCTGGAATGGACTTGAGAACTCCAGAAAAACTAGTCGGCGTCCAGTAAATAAAAGGGACGCGCATCGGGGCTCTCGTCGCCGTTGTGAGAGTAAGCGCACTCATACGTTGTTTTGCACTGCTAACATGCTACATGCTAATTGGTCTGGAAAGTGCTTTGTTACGGTTGCAACTGTTGTGCCTATATAATTGTATAAAGTCTGGAATATTTGGGACTGAAGAGGGACAAACTAGTCCTGTTGTCCAAGCCGAAAGGGAAAATGTTGGACTTTTGAAGAGATGTTGGCTGACGAGACACAAATCAAGTATTCACAGCACATTTTGTTAGGTTGTTGCAACTGTTGTGAAAGCCAACAACGACAGATGGACTGGACTAGCCTGAAATTATGATGCAATGATGACAGACGGCCAGAACCAGAATCATCCAGGTCATTTCATTCTTTGGCTTCTCTTGCAAATAGGAGCCACAACAACCAGATCAATCCAGTTGCCCTCCAATCAACGCTCTGAGAATCAACAAGTGTTATGCAAGTTCGGGCTAAATATTAGCCGGGTGTCGATGTCGCAACCAAAGTCAAGTCCTTGGCACCGCAGGAGGCACTTTGTTGTGCTTTATGAGCAAAGAGAGACTGAAGACTGCAACGTCAGCGGCAACACAGCTGTCAGATGCCTTCAACTGGACAAAAACAAAAGACGACAGCGTTCCCACCCTCACCTTCCACAAGCACTTACGCAGGTCAAAACTAATTTCAAGACAATTATGTGCCCTTCAAAAAGACGCTTTGTCTTTCCATTACACGGAGCTGGCAAATAGAGGTCCATTAAGTAAAATGCCTGCCACAGTTTAGCTTTAGCCACAGGTGCCTCTACTCAACCGGTAAAAGAAGTTATTTGTTTTTTGGCAAACAAAATTGTGTTAATAGATGCTTGGAATATTAAATTGATTCATCTTGTTGAACATCAACTTAGTACAGTCAAACCTCGGTTTTCGTCCATAATCCGTTCCAGAACCGAAATTCCGAAATCCTGTTCGAAAACCGAAATTGTTCGAAAACCGAAACCACGCTCTTTTTAAAATAAAAATGTTTCCTGAACACGTCTGCTCACAATGGAAAGCAACACGAGGAAGCTTCACTTCCTCGTGTAAGGAAGGCGAGAGGAGTCAAATGGTGCATTCAAGTGCGTTCAGTTTGTTCGAAAACCGAAATTTGTCCATCATCCGAGGCATAAAAAAACTCAAAATTTTTGGTCGAAAACCTAATTGGTCGAGAAACGAGACGTTCGAAAACAGAGGTTTGACTGTATGTACAAAATCTAAGTTCGGGCCAATCATGTGTGAACAAAATATTAAACACGCCAGATTGGACCGCGATGAAACACCAGTTTGCCAAAATATTTTGTAGATGCTGAAATTGAAACGTCAGCGTATAAAATAGAAGTGCATTCACATTTATTCGTGTATCGCTTTCTTTCTTTTTCATTTTCATAGTGACTAAAGGCCCACATTAGCACGTGGGGAAGAAGTAACTTGCGTTTCTCCGGATTGCTATGTTGAATGTCTCGCTGAGCAAGTTATGGACCCGAATGATCCCAATTTTCCAACTGTAAGGGTGTCATCTCAGGACTCGAGTCGAAAGTGCGGGTGTGTTGAAATCTGTTCCCAGGACAATCAGCAGCAGAAGCAGCAATAATAATAATAATAACCTCTAATGAACACACCAGACACAGCCGAAGAGCAGAACACACACACAAAAAAAAAAAAATACATTGACGTCATTAAAACAAAGGGGCAAAGGTTATCACTATTCAGCATTTTGGACCCACACTACTGACACTCTCCAAACATTTCGTTTTCCATTTCATTCTCATCACTGGACAAAACCAATACTGAGCATTGAAGTTAGCCATTGGTTGGTTGCTCTGGATCACCAGTTCTACGGCTTGTTCGTGTGTGTTCAAAGGTCATCTGCATTCTGCATGAACAACAAAAAGGTCACCAGCCTTGTTGAAAAAAAAACAACAGGCAGTGACCAGACCACCCCAGTAAAAGGTTCCACACAGTGCTGTGTAGTGATCGTCACACTTATGCAAGACCCCCCCCCCCCCAATTCGGGCGAACATACGCACACAGAAAAGACTATGGTCTAAGTGTGCACTTAGCAAATAAAAGCACTTCACAATGACCCCGTGATAAAAAAAAAAAATGTGTTAAGTTTGTAGTGTGAGTGTCAAGTCGCCTTGTGGCGTTTCATTTGCAGAAGGTCCACTCACCCATGTCGATACTTGCTGGGGTTCACCGTGCACACACACACACACACAAGCTGGGGGCCAAGCAGCCTCAAACACAGAGATTTGTGGCCATGCTCCACCAATGAGACACCAGGGGCGGGCCTACACAGTCTTGTTCAATAGGAGGGAGGCGGAGCTGCGAGCAAGAAGACAAACTCTGCTTCGGAGGTCACTTTTGGACCTAGAGTTGGATGATATATTGTACGTGTTGGTCAAACGTGGAATGAAACAACCAAATCGTTTTTATTGTGTGACCATTTGTCAACAAGTGCCTGTGAGCAAGACCTTTTCAATTTTGCAAAATCCCTGCCTATAATGTGTCAGGTACACTTGCTGAAGATTCAGAGCCACTTCTAAAGACGGCGTCCAATACGATGAGGCAAGCAGGACGCAACAAGCACAAAAGCCAACAGGTAAGCAGAGCTGCACCGACTGGGATGAGATGAGCAGATTAGCATTAGCTTCTGAAGTGCGTCACGGGCGCGATTGTTCGGTGAAGCAGCCGACCGAGTAGTGTTTGAAGTGCTGCATCGTCGAGTGAAAATGCTTTTACTGCCTTCGTTGCCGCTCATTTTGCTATCTTCACCCCAGTTGCCGCGGCAATGAAAATCAGGCTAGCCGTAAGGTTGGCCCGCCGTGATGTCTAGGGTGAGGTGAGCAGTGGCTCACTTCGCATCAAAACAGGCTCATTTAAGCCAAACAAGCAAATCGTGCTATCGTTGTGGCTTCTTCGGGTCTTCTGATCTCTAAGGGGTCTCAGCAAAAACATTTTTTTCCCAATCTGAAGTCATCTTTTGTTGATCGACAGAGAACATGAAAACATGATTGACAGTTGACAATTTGTCTCATTGTGTAGAAATCCTTCACAAAAGCCTGAGCGATTGTTGATCATAAAAAGACTTTATAGTGGAAAAACAGGAAATGGCATCAGCATCATTCAAGTGTCGCATTGGCCCCGCCCACCATAACCATGTGACCCGCGATGACAATGTCAGGTGATTGGCAGGAAGCCAACAGACAGGTAGTGACACCATCCAAATAGGAGAAAGGATGACGTCATGTTTGACCTTTGAGGAGCTCGTCGCTCATCTTGCTGCAATTGGTGTTAGCATGTAGCAACAAGTCCATGCTAACAAAGTCGCGTTAACATTTACATGGAGCATTGATTGGCCAGCTGTTCTTGAATGGGTTGGCCTTTAGCAAAACTACCCTAATTTGGAAGCTAGATGCTAAGAGTTAGCCTGGAAGCTTTGCTCGTGTGCTTCAACACGTCATAGTCATGATGACTTCACAAATTTCTCACAAGTTTAGAACATCAGTTGAGAACATTGCATCAATGTCCCACGCTTGGAGACTTTCCATTCGTGCATCCTGGCAGTCCCATCGGTCAACTGGATTTTGGCTCCTGGAAAGTTCCGGAACAACCTTCAGCTCTGGTCCATTTGTTGGGGCTCGTCTTGGTTTGTCTGGGCAGCCTCGGTCCTTGTCTCCGTCCTGGTCTTCATGGTTATCTTCCACTCGTCGCCGACTTCCTCTCCAATCATGATTCTGGTCTCCCTGCGCTCCTTAGTGGCCTCATTCCTGTCCTCGTTCTCCTTCTCTTCTTCTTCTTCACTCTCCGCCTCCATTGTCAGAAGCTGGTCTCCTTGGTCTATTTTGGTGTTCACCCCTAATTCTTCTGCCTCCAGGCTGTCTGTCTCTTGTTCTCTTCCCAGGTTATATTGGTGTCTCCCTGTGGTTCTTCTTCCTCCTGAACCTCCGTCTCTACGTTGCCTTCCCTTTCTCTTGCCGTTTTATTTTGGTGTCCGACCCTGGTTCCTCTTGGGTGACCTCCTCTTTACTCCCTTCGGATTTCCCTGCAGATGTTCGGTCATCTTCAGAGTCCTCCTCATCCTCTTTATCTTCCACTTCCAGGAGGTCCAAACAATCTTCAGAAGGCAGCAGTATCTTTTCAAGTTTCTCCAAGAGCTTCTGCTGATTGTCCTCTCGGTCGGGACCTTCCTCGCGGGGGTCTGTCAACGGCAGGATACCCGTAATCTCGAAGGAGGTCCTCCACGGCTGACGGAGGTCTTTAAGGAGCGTCAAGGCTTCGGTCGTCCAGCGGACCAGCATTTGAACGGCAGTGTCGTGCAGTTTTCCCGGCGCAGGCAGTTCGGGCTCCTTCTGATGGTCAGTGCAGAACTTGGTCCAACGGGCCCGCAGGAAACGCTCTAGAGCCGGTTTTACGCAGAGGTCCAGAGGCTGCAGGAGGAAGGAACATCCTTCGGGGATCACGGCCGGAAGAGTGCCCAAAGTGCTCAGGTGGTTCAGGGAAATGTCTCCGACGTGATTGTGGTGCTGGTCCAACACCAACATGGACTTCCTGTGCCGAACTGGCCCAGAAAGATATTGAAGCCAAATTTTTTGAGTCCAGACCTTGAAAGCCTCCGCAGCGTATGGGTTCTGCGAAGTGACTTCAAGCACAACAAAGTCCGGCAGCATCTCACCCGTCAGCTGTCGGTTGGTTAGCACCAAGGCGGGAAGCATAGTTCCGTCAGCCAGCGCCGACAGACACACGGTGACCAGGGGTACTGTGCCTGTGAATTGCAAAGCCTCGGCGCACAGCCGCCGGTCCTGAAAGCTCCTGTGATCCACAAAGAAGCACAACTCATCCATCACGGCGACTGCATTTTCGGGAAGGCGGTGAACCCGGATCACTCTATGAGTAAACTCCTTGAAGGACTGAACGTTAGCTTGCAGAGCCAGCGGCAGGTGGCGAGTCGGCGCTCGCTTGCTGCCGGTGGGCAGTGTCGTGCCAAGCCGGTATCGAAGCATGAAGAGCACGGCCCAGTCGTACGACATTTGGAATGTGTCGCCCAAGGCGCCGTTCTTGTTGAGGGCGGCCGCTTTGTGAAAAAAGACGCTTTCACTGACGGGAAGCTGCTGCTCACGCTGGCTCAGTACCCAGGCCACCAGGCGGGCCTCGCCATCCCCCTGGACCTGCACCTCAACTTCTTCCCGGTTCTTTTGTTTCAGATGGTTCCTGGCTTCTTTCAGCCAGAACCGGATGAGCTGAGGCTCGGTGGCAAAGACCGTGGAAGCCTGGCGCACTCCGCTGCACAAAGCCAGCAGCGCTACCCTCAGCTGGTGGGCTGATAGGAAGTCTACTCGTTCTTTGGGGGCGGGGACGGGGGCGGAGGCGGCTGATTGGCTGCTGACATCTGCCGGATGAGGCGAGGTAGGCGGCGAAGGCGGCTCCTCTTTTATACGTTGGCTTTCCTCAGGCTTGTCTGCGCCCTCGTCTTCAGAGAAGTCCAAGTCCTCAAGTGGGGCCAGGTGGTCTTGGACTTTGTCAGACTCCGCCTCCTCACTGTGACACACAATT
The DNA here is from genome assembly GCA_018466805.1 of Hippocampus abdominalis. Classification (NCBI taxonomy): domain Eukaryota; kingdom Metazoa; phylum Chordata; class Actinopteri; order Syngnathiformes; family Syngnathidae; genus Hippocampus; species Hippocampus abdominalis. The sequence goes on from CM031699.1 coordinate 5,570,643, forward strand.
GACAGACAAGTCAGACACCAAGAAGGCTACACAATGTAATTTACTGATCATAATCCTTCAAGGGGAAATTAAATTCCTCAATCTTGGACAGGGCTATTTTCCGATTTGATCAATTAATTTTTGTTTGTCAGGGCGTTAGGGCGACATCCTATTAATCCCCCTGGCTCAACAATGGGATGCCGTTTAAATTGCTGTGCGAGTCAATCCAGGTGAGAAAATAGGTTTTCAAGCCAGAAATAATTGCGCCAAGGGGTCCCTTCGCCTCACCCGTACACGAGAGAAAAGCCGCGAGAGAGCCGAAAGATGTGGACTAGCCGATTGATGTTCAATTGTAGGAGTAATCAATTCATTTAGGGTGACGTTCACATTCATGTTGGGACAAAAAGTGATGTTTTACATGAGAACACAATTATTTTCAGATGATCTGGAAATATACAGTCAAACCTCGGTTTTCGTCCATAATCCGTTCCAGAAGGCTGTTGGAAAACCGAAATTGTTCGAAAACCGAAACCATGCTCTTTTTAAAATAAAAATGTTTACTGAACACGTCTGCTCACCATGGAAAGCAACACGAGGAAGCGTCACTTCCTTCATCTACCCGAGGAAGCGTCACGTCCTCGTGTAAGGAAGGCGAGAGGAGTCAAATGGTGCATTCAAGTGCGCTCAGTTTGTTCGAGAACCGAAATTTGTTCGTCATCCGAGGCATAAAAAACTCAAAATTTTGGGTCGAAAACCGAATTGGTCGAGAACCGAGACGTTCGAAAACAGAGGTTTGACTGTATTTCTATTACTTTTGTTGAAAGTTGAAAATAAAGCAAATCCCAAAAGAAATACTTGTTGAGGAAGGGGCTGCGATTACCTTCGGACGCTGTCGAGAAATCCAAATTCTGTCGGGCCTGCGGAGAACAACGGACAACTTTAAGAATCAATTGGCATCCCCGCCGAGACCTTCAGATGACCTTCAAAGAGGACGGACACACCTTTGTTGAGAGGCGACAGTCCGTGAAACTCCCAGAAGCATCGTGGGTCTTTGCATAGTCCCACCCCGCACGCCACGCAGCCCCAGGCAACGTCTTTGTTCCCGTTGCAGTGTTGGCACCGCTTCGACGAGCCCCCAATTTTGCCCATGCGGTGCCGGCGTTGGACGCTTGGGTCGTCCCCCTCCACCTTGGGCTGCCTGAGGCCGGCGCTCCTATCCGAGGGCTTGTGGGCACACTCAGCCAGCTGGACGCCCAGACGCCTGCGGAAGTTGACTTGCGTGAAGAGGCCGTCTCGCACCCAGGCCGGCGGGTTGCCCTTGCGGCTCTCGCGGAGGACGATGAAGGCATTGACCACGCTCAGGTTGACCAGGAACCAGAAGAGCGTGCGCCAGTGGCGGTCCTGCAGGATTCCACCCAGCGGATTGCAGGCCAGCAGCTGCTTGCAGATGTCCACCCCTCGCATGTTCTCTTGCAGAAGTCGGAAGGCCATGGGTCGCTTCATGGGATCCAAGCTCCCCACCTTGGTCTGGGAGCGCCTCCACACCGTGTCCGCTTCCCCCGCCTGGGCGTTTGTGGACAGGCAGCCCATCTCTTTGGTGTCCCTCCAGCGCGTAGCCAGCACGGGACCCAATTGCCTTTGCAGGAAGTCCCCAGGTTTGTCCAGCCGGCCGTCCTCCCAAACTCCCGCCGGCAGGATGGGACTGGGAGGTGGGAAGGAGCTGGAGGTGTAGATGCCCCGCTCCAGAAGCTTCTGCACCAGAGGGACGGACGTGAGCGAGTTGGCCAAGTAGATCTGGTGGTGTTTGTTCTCCAGACCCTTGACCAGCTCTTGCACAACATCCGAGCCCGCCTCCCGGCTCGCCTTATCGCCGGTCTCGATGAAGAGGCGATGGCAGTAGCCGGACTTGGAGTCGCACAGCAGCCATACCTGCGGCTGGCCCTTGGAGCTCCCCGATCCCAGGTCCCCCTCCAGACCTGGAAGCAACGCTTTGTCCGCGCTCAGGCAGCAGTTGGGCCAGTAGGCGTCCCACATGGCAGCGCTCAGGATGTCCAGCATGCGCCTAAAAACGCGCAGCGGGTCGTCGGCTTTGCGACCGTGCATTAATTCGTCGGCGCTGAAGCTTCCCATGCGGATGTTGGAGGCCAGTTGCTTGAAACGTTCCAGGCTCATGGCGCGCTGGAAGGCGGGGCCATTGTCGTGCTCGTTCCACGACCAGTACTGAGACGGCTCCTGGAAAGTTCTGAACGCCCATCAGGATGCACAGACCCAGGAAACCTTTGATTTCTTGGGGGTTGACTGGAACCCAGTCCCGGCAGCCCGTGCCCAGGTAGCGGCACGTCTTGGCGTGGGCATTGGTCTCTGTGGTGATCAATTCCACTAGCGCCGCGGGGAACAGCAGGTCGAAGAAATCCACAGCGTCGCCGTTCTTCAGCAGCGGCTGGCGAGGCCCACAGGGCTGAGTGAAGGGTGCAATGTGGGTCTTGGCGTCCCGGGTCCTCCTCGGGGCGTGTCCAACTGTCGGCCAACCTCCAATCACGGTTGCAAACGGTTTCGTCCCCCTCAAGCGTGCGTGGCGTCTCTTCGTCAGAACACAGCTGGATGTCCGGCTCGATGTACACTGCAAGCAACAAGAATCTTAAAGAAGCTTGAAGAAACTTGAACCCCGGTTGCACTCATTATGTTTGTGTTACATTGAAGATTTTGACATTTGTGAGCTTTTACTCATACGTGTCTTTCGACTACACATGACTGTTACATTTTCATACAGCAATATTCTTTCTCTTTCGTTCAGAAATCTTTTTAAAAAATTTGCGCATGCTCACAACTCCCAAAAAATTAACATCACTATTAGCAGGGGTGAACATCGGTGGTGCGAGAGTGCGCGTTCGTTCTGAAACTAGTCGTGTGAGAGCGAGATTCGATCAGTGAGCATTTGCGTTTCAAGCATATTGCAGCCACATGTCTGGGGTGCAGCTCAGTGCCCACAATCGAAAAGTCCAAGTTAAGTTAACAACTACAGCGATTGCTTCCTAGCGCTAACTTCAGAATAAAAGACAACGAACGCATCGACGTGCAGTTATTTTTTCACACAAGTCTCAGTACTGTTACTGGAGTACTGAACATCGGTACATAAGACATCTTTGCTTGATATACACATGAATTGGGAAGTACAGTAATCCCTCGTTTATCGCGGTTAATGGGGACCAAAATCACCTGCGATAAACGAAAATCGCGAAGTAGCGACCAATTAACGTATACCGTAATTTCCGGACTATAAGCCGCGACTTTTGTCACACGCTTTCAACTCTGCGGCTTATTTAATGAAGCGGCCTATATAAAGTCTTTCTTAACGGCCGCCTGTGGACCGTCTTTCTTTGTAAATATCTCATGTAACAATATGGGCACCTGCGGCTTATAGACAGGTGCGGCTTATGTGTGTACAAAATGTTGTCTTCCTTTAAAAATGTAGTGGTGCGGCTTATAATCAGGTGCAGTCTATAGTCCAGAAATTACGGTATATTTTTTTATGAATATGTTTGAAAAAATCCGCGATGCACCGAAGCCGCGATAAACGAACCGCAAAATAAGCGAGGGATCACTGTATGCTTTGAAGACGAGCCACCACTCTACACGATCGGAGGCACGCATTCAACTCTTGAAGGGCCGCAGCGCTCACCTCTGGACCGACACATGGCACTCCCGTGCTCCGGGTTGGCCAGCAGGTGTTCAGCCATCTCGTCCCCAGACACTGACGCAAAGTCACAGCGGGAACAGACCAAGAAGAAGTGACTGAAACACAGTAAGGCCTTTGTCAGCAGCTACTTCACGGCTGTCTGAGGCCGGAAGAGGCGACGGCGTCGTCTCACCAGGGGGGCGCCCGCCGATGCACGGGGAGAAGCTGGTCTTTGGAGCGCGGCACATGGTGGCTGGAATCAGATGGCGACATTCAATCACGAGCGCCGTCCACGTGGCCCCACCCCGTTCCCCGCCCCACGGTGGGTGCGGACTTACTGGATCATGTGGGTGGCATACGCACGAGAGCAGCAGCTGCCGAAAGCGCACAGCAGGCAGCGTACATGCGTTGGGTAGTGGGCCGCCATGTCTTGCACGTCACTGCCGCACTCTAAACACCACAACCTGACACGTAAAAAAAAAAAAAAACGGACATACTTCTTGCTGTTTGCTTCGGACATATCAAATCCACAACAGTCAGTCTGCATAGAGCAGGGGTGTCAAACTCATTTCATATTGTGGGCCGCATCCGGCCTCGGTCGATGTCAAGTGGGCCAGACCATTAAAATTATACCATTCTCTGCTGTAAATAACCAAAATATCATGTCTTTCCTTTGTTTTGAGATAGCGATAAATGTAACCCCAGCCGACACTTTACAAACTAAAGAGAAAACAGTGTGCCCCCTAACGGATAATACATGAATTGCATCTTATTAAAAATATTCATTCTGTGTCTTTTTATGCATTTTTTCATTTTCAAATTATCCCGCGGGCCTGATCGAACCCCCTCGGGGGCCGGTTCCGGCCCGCGGGCCGTATGTTTGACACCCATGGCATAGAGGAACACATAGTCAACATACACTGCTACCTCCACTTAGCAGTTTGTTCCCCATTGAAATGATCTGAAATGACAAAAATCCATACCGGCCACCAAAAAAAAGGATCAATTTTTCGAAGAACATTTCACTGCATTGTATACAAACAGAATGAAACAAAGTTAGGGAGGAATGTGAAGAAATAAATCGGGTTTTTTTTTAAACCGGACTTGCTGTACTGTCAAATCTGTGTGTTGTATGTGTGTCTAAGCGCAACAGTGACGTTGTCTCTCCTTGCCTATATGTCAGGGCATTACACTACATTGATTGCTCAGGATTCTGCATTAGCAGTGGCCCAGCGGCAACACAAAGATTTTATACATGGGGGGGAAAATCAATATCATGCCCCGCCCCTTCAAAAAAAAAAAAAAAAAAAAAAGAGAAACTAACCACAAATTATATTTTCTTACAGGTTTAATCCTGGAGAACCCACGGGGTTGGCCCCTATAAATTCTGCGACTCCTAAAAATACTACCCTTAAATCCCAAACGGATTTAAGGATTTGGCCCTAATCCTAAATTAGGATTAAAGCATTGAATATTTGAAAAAACATATATTTTGGTGTTCAGTGAACATATAGCAGTCATTTAATGTATAATTCGTCATTTTCCAAAGAAGAAAAAGGGTTCTTGGGTCCTCCAGGTTTAAATAATACAGGAAAGATGCTAATTTCATTCTGTCATGAAGATACAGCAGGGTCACCACCCATAGAATTATGGCGACTTTCTGCTCTTGGTGGCAGGGCCGCATTTCTAACCCCCCACCAATTGTGGGGGTTTATTGTTGCAGGGGTAAAAACCATTTTGGTTGAAGGAAAAGTCAACAGAAGAATAAATGCGTGGTCCTAAGCACGAGCGTGTGCGGAACGGTCACTCACTCACCTGCCGCTCTCCGGCCGGGCCGGCCCTGCGGGGGGAGATTGTGGGGGGTTGGTCGGCGGGGGGCTCCCGATGCCAGAAGCGCTCTGTCGCTCCGTCTTGATCTTGATTGGCTGGATGAGGCAAGAAGGGTCCTGCAGGAGCCGGGCCCCGCCCCCGACCGACACCACGGGAATTTTTCTCTTGCCGTACATGCGAATGGTCACCTACGTGCACAATAACATCAATATGAACAACAATTCCTCATGAAGGACCTCTCAGCAGGACAGGAAGCTGACCTTTGAACCCAGCGGTAGCCCCTCCAGTTTGGCGGGTCTGCGAACGCTGCGGTGGCGCTCCAGCTTGTGGCGCTTTTTGTCGGCGAGGAAGGCGAACTGCAGGCGACACCTGCTGCAGTGGAAAGCCTGGCCTGCCTGATACAAGTACAAACGCACAGGGGTCAGGTTGCTTGCAAATTATGTCTATTTTCAAAATAAAATCTTATTTAAAAAAAAAAAAAGAAGCAAATGACAACAAATGAACTTTAAAAAAAATCTCTGACAAACAACGGCAAACTCATGAATAAATGGCGCAGCCCTAGTGCAAATGCGCGCACGTGTGTGTGTGTGTGTGTGTGTGTGTGTGTGTGTGTGTGTGTGTATACCTGGTGATGCAGGACGTGCTTCTGATAGCTGGCCACGTTCCTGCTGACTTTGAGGCAGAAAACACACAGCAGGTAGCGCGATTCTTTGTGGATACTGGCAAAGTGCTGCAGGACGTCCGAGTAAAAGGACGAGCGGTAGAAGCACACCTGAGGACAACCCAAATCATTAGGATGTTGCTGAAAACCACGAGAATTCAAACAGCCTATCGGTAGTGGCCAATCCTTTTATTATAAAATAAAATATGATTTATTACCACGAACAACAGTACCAACAATTGGCATAGTTGAAAATCAGTATTGAGAATTTCAACCAAATCGGTTCATATTTGTTGAGGGCCAGCCAATAGTTGCTTTCCCACCTCCCAAGTGTTCGATAGTTGTAATTTACGCAATACAGTCAAACCTCGGTTTTCGAACGTCTCGGTTCTCGACCAATTCAGTTTTCGAGCAAAAATTTCGAGTTTTTTTAATGCCTCGGATGACGAACACATTTGGTTCTCAAAGAAACTGAGCGCACTTGAACGCTCCTATCACCTTCCTTACACGAGGAAGTGACGCTTCCTCGGGTAGACGAGGAAGTGACGCTTCCTCGTGTTGCTTTCCATTGTGAGCAGACGTGTTAAATCAACATTTTTATTTTAAAAAGAGCGTGGTTTCGGTTTTCGAACAATTTCGGTTTTCAAACAGCCTTCTGGAACGGATTATGGACGAAAACCGAGGTTTGACTGTGTAGCTCACAGATTTGATTTTTTCTTTTGAAATTGAACTCTCCATATTTACTCAATCAACAACGTGCAGGAGGCCACCCCCACCTGGCAGACGTAGGGCATCTCTCCCGGCTTGTGATTGGTCTTCATGTGGTTGAGGAAGGTCGGCTCATTGTCAAAGGCCCACTCGCAGATACGGCACGTGCCTGCGGACACCCCGCGGTATAAAGTCAGCTGTCGTCGTCAGTGCGTGATATAACCTACAGGATGATTTACAGGAGGAGGGGGAGGGGCCGTGAACCCCCTCGCGATGGCCGTGAAGTTGAGCGCCGCTCGAAAACTGGCGGAAGCAAAAGGCACACATCTTCTGGTCGTCACCTCCTCTTATCAGCGGCGAGTGCTGAAGCGTGTGCTGGACCAACCTGCACAAACATTTTCCTGACGTCAACGCTGCGTGACTCCTTAAAGGTGGTGAAAAAGTGCCGCAATGAAGCAGGCGAGGCACACCTGAGGTTGTCGCTAATTGCGCGCTCACAAATGCTGCAGTTGAAGGCGCCAGCCTCGGTCACCTGCGGGTACTTCCTCCTCAGAGGCTGATCGTCCCCGGCCGTCCCGTAGTAGAACTCGTCCACGCTTAGGACCACCTTGGTTGGCGCCACGCTCGAGTCGGACGCCGAGCCAGGAGCTGCCGGGTCATGTGACACAATCAAATGGAGTACGCGCAATGTCACACAACAAACCAAAATAAATTAATTAATTGATGGCCGTGTACAAATTCATTGGCTGCATCCTCGAAAGGCTTCATTTTCAGCTACATGATTCAGCCGCATGGCATCACTTCTAGAGTAACTCAACTGTACGTCATTTCCAAACTCCAGAAAGAGTTTGCAGGCTGGGTCCTACGACGGCTCCAAAAGCAACGTCACATGGATCCTCCGTCGACGGCATAAACCATGGCGAATTCGGACGACAAGTTCAATGTGAATTTGGACATCACATGTGGTCGAGCCACGCCAAAAGTGACATTACGCGGCCGAAAAGGCGGCCCTCGGAGTACCCAGTTTGTGTAATGTGGCCACCGATTATGAGTAGAGTGAGCAGTAGGCACCACCCACTGACCTTGGTGCCCCTTGCTGGCATGGAGGTTCAGCTGGACGGGAGCTCCTGAGAGGATGAGGCCACGAGGGAAGGCAGAGGACACTCCCAGGGCGGGCCGGATCACAGGTGCTGTGCAGAACAAGAAACGGTGCAAAAAGTCTACACAGGTTTTTTTGTTGTTGTTTTTTTTTTTTTTGGGGGGGGGGGGTTGATGAGAGGGGCGCAACCTACAGGGCATCTGCGGCAGGTTGACAATAAGCGAGGGTCCAGGTGAGGGCAGCGGCAATGCCTGAAGCCGGAACCACACACACACACACACACACACACACACACCAGAATATAATGAGAAAAAAGATAAAACTGCTTAAGGAATCACGAGAGTTCAAAGCATTTGACTAAATGTCGAAATTAATTTTAAAAGAATAAAATACAGTAAAATATCCTAAATAAAATGGAATGCAGTAAAAGATCCAGTCCGGACTGTCATGCTTGTGGCACGTGTGTGGTTTTGAGAACCTGAGTGGTGAGGAGCAGGTGTGCCCCCCCGCTGGTCTGTGTCAGGATGAAGGGCGGGGCGTGAGACAACACCGGAGTGGCAGAGGAGGCAGGAGGTGGCGGCGCAGCTGTCGGCTTCAGTGATGACGACGACGACAAAGAAGCTGAGGAAGACAAACGCATGTCAAATCAAGACAAACGTCTTCATTTTTGGTAATTAGGGGCATTATCCTGCATGTTTTAGATGTTACCCAAAAGCAGTTTGCTCGATTTGGAAGCATTCATTCATTCCAGCCTCCCCAATCACTGCAGAGGCATTTTCAAAGGTACTCTGCTGCTTGAGCGAATGAATGATCCTCACCAAACCGTTTGCAACGTACTACCTGGCTCACAAGCGACCACGTCGTCGTCATTATCGTCTTCGTCCACGCCATCGTCCACCTGCTGCCACGGTTCCAGCTCCTCTTCTTCACACTCCATAAACAACTCCGTGTCCATGTTGCTATGGAAACCACATCAAGCCATCATGCCATTAGCACACGCTAACACGTGGGGCGGAGTCAACAATATTGGACTGGAAACAACTCCAGTAAGTATTTGCCAATTGTTGGGCCACATGCAGAAGAACAACAGACTGGTCACTTTGTGGGCAATACCGAGCCACGCCCAAATTATACATATTTGAGAGCCAAGATCCGAAACGAGAACCTCCAAAGTCTAACTTCTAACGTGCTAACCACCAGTACTCCGTGCAGACCAACAACAGATTTGTGATTCAAATCAACACACACAAGAGTGAAAATACTGAAGAATGAAAGTGTCTAATGCGTGTCTACTTAGTTAGTTCTTAATCTAGGCTAAAAAAAAAATAAACTAAGCTGAGAGCCGTGTCAGCGTTTCCGCTCCGCTGACCTGCAATGTGTGGCGGCGGCTGCAGGGGTCACTGCCGCGCCCCTCCTCGTCTATACTGATGTCTTATTGTCTTTCTTCTTCGGTCTTCGGTCGCGATGGCTTAAAACGCGCCCGCCAAGTGACCGGAAAGAGGACATAAACTCCAAGTTTGCCCAACGCAGGGGGACATAAAGGGTGCTTTGTTCTATTGGGTTCTGTTTGCTTCGGTTCGGCTGAGCGGCGTTCGGTTGGTCAAGCACCGCCCCTCCGATGCACTGAGCGTTCCCTCCGTGCTCCCGCCCAGCGGCGTGACGAGATTTTGCGGGACATGAGGACCTTAACGGGGCGAGTGGAAGTGAAGTGAGCAGAACCGCTCTTACCTGCCGCGGTAACGCAAAGCCCCAATAAAACAACGGCGCGACCAGCCAACGAGCGCGGCCGGACCGACGCAGGGACGGACGGCAACAGACGAAATCGCGCTGGGTGGGACTTCCGCTCGATTTTTGCTTTGGTGCCGCAGATTGGTTGGTGTGTACTACGTCACTTCCTGGAAGGCGGCATGCTCACTTCTTGTTGGACTAAAACACGAAAACACAAACAAAACCATACACGAAAAGGAATAAGAGTTTGAGAGCAAAGCATCTGTTAAATTGCAATGTCCAGCTTCTGAGCATGGCTGCATCGTGACGCATCACACACACACACACACACACCCACACACGCACACTCACACGCACGCACGCACACGTACGCAAAAAAAAAAAAAAATGAATTGACAGGAAATTATTTGTATGAAGTTTGGCGTTTAACTGACCTTGATTTGAATTGATTATAAATTAATTCAAGTAAAAATTAAATTCATTGCTAGTGTCTCCAAGGAGACAAAAAAGAGTAAGATCAGTTGGAATACTAATATGAACTAATTTATGTACAGCAGGTACACACATGGTGTCCTCTGACCGGAAATCATGTTCATTTCGCCTGTGTGTTTTTTAATCCGATCTAATCAGATTTAATCTGGCTCCGCCCTCTCCATGTTTTGTCCTGGCTCACTGGCCTGCACACCAGAATGCAGCAATCTGAAAGGCAGAACCCTCTATGCACCGGAACACTCTATACACTTGAACAGAGTGTTGAGCAGAACACTCTGTTGACCAGAGCACTTTCTGGCCCAGAACACTATTTAGACCAAAAGACGTTGTGGACCAGAATACCCTGTGGACCGGGAAAACTTTGTGTATCAGAAACTGTGAAGACTAGACCATTCTGTATACCGGAGCACTCTGTGGACCAAAACACCCTGTTGACCAGAACTTTTTTTTTTTTTCAACCAGAATACTTTGAAGACTAGAACACACTGTGGACCAGAGAACTCTGTGGACTGGAAGACTCTTTGGAGCAGAGCAGTGCGTCTACGCACACAATGCCAGATGAGTCTGGTTTTCTGGTCCTGCCGTGGCCTGGTGTTGGATCAGAGCCTGAGGCTGAGGTCGAGGTTTCGGAGGGACAGGGAGTTATGCTGCTGCGGGGAGGCGCCCTGCTCGGAGCAGTCCTGGTTATCTGTGAGAACAGCATCAGCTGCATGTTACCAATAAACTCGGCTCATTTGATCAAAAATCTGTATGTGTGTGTGTGTGTGTGTGTGTGCGCGCGCAGGTGTGGCAGCGTTGCGCAGGTGGATTGGCGGCGGCGTTTGCCGCAGTGGTGCGCACCAGGATGGGAAGACGGTGCTGGTGACGGGCGCCAATACGGGCATCGGCAAGGAGACATGCAGAGAGTTGGCGAGGCGAGGTGAGCGGGTGGGGAGGACAGCCATCTTGGGAAGGATCTCGCAGGAAGTTGGCACTTTGAGATGACATCATCACTGTGATGTCAAGTGGATCTACCCACGCGCGTTGCGCTTGGAGCGTCATGACATCACAGGTCAGAGTTTGTGGCGAGGCCCAACAAAGCTGTGTAAGGCGATTAAGCAGACGATTACTTCCTCTTGCTGCGTTTAATACTCCGGTGTACTTGCCGTTAAACGGATTATTACTTCCTGTTGTACAGATGAATACTTGAGGTTCTAGCAACGTACTGTATACAGCGGTACCTTGATTTACGCGTTGTTTGAGTTACCAGCCATCACTTGGGCGAGTTTTGGCTTTGTCTTGTTCGAGTTAAGTGAAAAAAAACATGGAGTCATGAAAGTAGTGTGATGCCTGCTGACTGAGACTGAAGCTCCTCATGTCAGTCACTAGGCCACACCCCTTCACTCATACTTGATTCTCATCAACCGGTCACATTTATGGTCCCTGTTGCGGATCATTCCAACGGTAGATATGGAAGAGGAAAAATCCAAGCTTCCGCTTATAACTGCAATGACGATCAAAGGCCAGTAGATGGCGTAGGCGAATAGCAGAGCTTTTGAGGAGAAGATAAAGATTAGGCAGCTTTTATTGTCCAATATGCTCTATGTGTAACATACAGCACAGATGAAATTACTTTCCTCTCTCAATCACAGTGTAAACATTGAACACACACAGCTAAAATTGACATAAAGCGAATGAAGGTGGCATTCAAATGCTTGCAATGTTAGTGCTTTGCAATGGTGATATGTGTCCCCTTAGGCGCCCGCGTGGTGATGGCATGCAGAGATCTGTCTCGGGCCGAGCAGGCGGCAGAGGACATCCGCAAGTCCACGGGCAATGGCAACGTGGTGGTCCGACACTTGGACCTGGCCTCCCTTTACTCGGTCCGACAGTTTGCTAAAGATTTCCTGGACAGCGAGGACAGACTGGACATCCTAGTCAACAACGCCGGTACGGCCGTCTGTCTCACCATTCCTGTCTTGTTGTCAGTCCACCAAGATTTCCGCGCCACTGTGTACCTGTTTTGTCTGTCCGGATGTCTCACCTGTGTGTGTGTGTGTTCAGGTGTGATGATGTGTCCCAAATGGCTGACGGAGGACGGCTTTGAGACTCAGTTTGCCGTCAATCACCTGTCTCACTTTCTTCTGACCAATCTGCTGCTCCCGAAGCTGAAGAGCTCCGCCCCCAGCCGCGTGGTGACCGTGTCATCCATCGCCCACAGGGGAGGTGGGACTTTTGACCGCTTCGTTTCCCGTGACTCTGAGCTGACGTTTGAGCATTTGTTTGTTCCAAATGTTTGTGTTCAGGTCACATCGACTTTTCCGATTTGTTCTTCAGCTCCCGTCCGTACAGTGCGCTTCAGAGCTACCGGCAGAGCAAGCTTGCTAATGTGCTATTTAGCAGAGAGCTAGCACGCCGCCTCCGAGGTCACACACACACACATAAACACCCACATGCCCACTCACGTCCAGTTTCTTTTTGCTTTCCACACCTCCCAAATATTTATGTATGACAACTCAAAGAGTTGAACATATCAGCTATTCACAACTAGCGAAAGCTAACAGATACCAACAGACATTTTCATAAGCTAACAACCAGCGACTGTCATAAACTCAAGCTAGTGCATATTTGCCAGTACAGCAAGTCACCCGCAAGATTTGTTTAGGACAGTTCCTATGCTGGATGCCTTTCCCGACACAACCTTTCCATTCCACGAACCCATTGCCGAGTTAAGTTTGGAGCTGCGAATGGCAAGTCACAAACTAAGACCTGCTAAATGAAACCAAGAGCCACTGACTATCAGGCTAAGTTCAAGACCCTTTCAAGTAATTTCTGTGATTTGTTTCTAAATACATGAAAACAACTTAATGGTGAGGTGTTGAGCTAAAACATTCAAGTGTTCTTCATCATCGGTCTGGATTATTTGAGAGTGGCTAAAACCAAGGTGTACCCACACCCACCAGACATCTTAGTGCCACATTAGCTAGCGCGGCGCGGCGTGTACTCTCCTGTGATGATGCTGTGCATTTGTCGCTCAGGTTCGGGAGTGAGCTCATTCAGCGTGCACCCCGGCGTCATCCGGACCGAGCTGGGCCGCCACGTGGAGGGTTGGTTCCCTCTGTTGGGGGTGTTGCTGAGGCTCCCAGCCATGCTGCTCATGAAAACGCCACGCCAGGGCAGCCAAACCAGTTTGTACTGCGCCATCACGCCGGGACTTGAGGAACAATCGGGAAGCTACTTCAGGTACGGTTGGAGGAGCATGTGCCTGTCCGTTATCAGCAATGTCAAAATGCTTCAGCTGTTGTTCGGAATCAGTACCGACTCACACAGCGATCTTGAGATTTTGGCCCTGGATTGTTTCTCCACCCAAAATTCCTTTGTGGCGATTCAACGATTCTCACTCATTTGACTTTTCCGATTTGTTCTTCAGCTTTCAATAGTGATTTGAGAGTAATTTGCCATATCTACATTTTTCCATATCGGACAATAAGTAAACACTCAGGCTGAAATGATTGATCGAAGATCCGAGTCCAACGAAACAACCAGCAGTGTCTGTCATTTTTGACTCATTCATAATGCCCCTCGAGATAAGAGTTGAATTTGTTCTCTCAATTTGAAATCATCCTTCCCTACTGAAATGAATGGAAATGCCATCAATCCGGTCCAGCCTTCCCCAAAAACAACCGTCCCCAAAAATTGCAGGGTTTTTTTTCATGAGAAAATAGGACATGCTACGAAAACGTCCAACTCACTTGACAACAACTCAATAACTGTTCCAAAAAAGTAACGGTAAACTTTCAGTTGTGAATGGACTTTTTGAACAGTTATTGCCGCCTAATGTTAGTTGTCACTCGTATCTCAAGTATGAAGTCCAGTCATCAGTCAATTGAAAGTTGCCTGCTCCCGATCTTCAAGAAACAGTGAAAACGCAATTTTCTTTTGGTTTGCTTTGTGTTCAGCGACTGCGCCATGAAGGAGGCGGCACCAGAGGGGCGGGACGATGAGGTGGCTGACAGGCTGTGGAGGGAGAGCGCACTACTGGTCGGAATCAAAGATACTTGCTGAGCTGACCCTCTTTTGGAATGGTGTGACCTCGCTCCCTGGGATATAGCCACCCAGCTAGCTAGCTAGCCTGGCCAGCCATGTTGCTAATGCAGCGATGCGGTATCACGAATTGCATTCAAATACGATATACGAAGATTAGAACTCAAGTTAAGGTTGTAAATTAAGATCATAAGATAAAATCCTAAATTGAGATAAAAATGTGGCATGAAAAACATCTGAAGCTAATAAAAAAGATTTGAAGAACAACTGTCATGTGAAATTTGTTTCCGACACAAGACAAAGCAGTCAAACTCAATCGACTCACATCTGAAGCTACTAAAAAAAGATTTGAAGAACAACTGTCATGTGAAATTTGTTCCGACACAAGACAAAGCAGTCAAACTCAATCGACTCATGAAAATGTTTTCAATTTTGCCCAAATGTGATGGCGCACCACATTTACAAAAGCTTGCCCCCCACACTGGGTCCTTCTCCCCGTGACTTTGCAGTCTGTCTGGGTGAAGATCCATAGCCATTTTCAAGTCTTGGCCATATGACATTGTGTGAATCACCATCTTCCCAAAATCAAAAGGTAAGAGTTGCTGTTAGCATTCGCTAACAGCTTCTGATAAGCCGTGAAGTTGTCGACTGGTCTGCACACTAATTGACGAGCGCATGTGCCTCCACCTGGGAAAACTGAATCTATATTGGACAACCAACAAGTGGTGATTTTTTATTTATTTTTTTTAACTGGGCGGTAGTCATATACTGTAAGCGGTTGAACTTTGCTTGGTAGCTGGCATTCACACAGACTGGCCAGTAGAGGGCACTGCAAGGCTGCCGAGGAGCCGCTGAGCTAGCCAGAAGGGGGTGAAAGCCGGGGGTGGGGCAATAAGGATGAGTGAGGGGGAGGTCTGGGATGTGATCAGGAGCAACCGGACACCGAGCGCTCCAGCGGCTTCTGTCCGCTCACATGACACCAAAGGCCGGCGGAGGATCGGCAAAGTGTGCGGCGTTGCAGGTCGCAAGAGGAGGCGCCTTTATCCGTCTTGGACCGCCACGATGCTCGCCGGACTGCCCGACGCCAACAGCGACACAACAAAGTCAACAACAACAACAATAAAGAAGAACAAACACTCCGACACTCACGCGGTGAGTATATACACTCGCGCATGCACGCAGCTAATATAATAGAAAAGTTCAAAAGGAAGGACAAAGGACAGAAAGAACGACAAAAGATGAACGAAGAAAGGATTACCTCGTAGCCTTTATTTTGAAATCAAGGAATTTACTGGCTGCTGGCCTGAAACCAGCTTCCGCTTTTCAAAATGTCAAAATAAAATAATGTCCGTTGCACAAGCGAATAACTTTTTAGAAGCAGAAAAGTGACTACAGTAAACACGACAACAAAAGCATTTATTTTGTCGCATAAAATATGTATTCAAGCCTTTATGGAATATACTACATGGATGTGCATTGAAGGAAAACAATCACGGAAAAAAAACACAAAAAAGGAAAAAAAAATATTTAATGAGCAAATCCGCGAATATGAATCAACGGATGCCGAATGGGCGGCACAGCGGTCGACTGGTTAGCACGTCGGCCTCACAATGCAGGGTTCGATTCCGGCTACGGCCTCCCAGTGTGGAGTTTGCATGTTCTCCCCATGCCCGCGTGGGTTTTCTCTGGGTACTGCGGTTTCCTCCCACTTTCCAAAAACATGCATGGCAGATTAATGGAACACTCTAAATTGTCCCTAGGTTTGAGCGTGAGTGCAGATGGTTGTTCGACTATGTGTGCCCCGCGATTGGCTGGCGACCGGGTTCAGGGTGTCTCCCGCCTACTCCCCGAAGGCGGCTGGAATAGGCTCCAGCACCCGCCGCGACCCTTGTGAGGATAAAGCAGATCGGAAAATACAAGGATGGATGTATCTATTTACCTTTTGCTCCAAAGTCTTTCCAATGTGCAAATATGTCCATTGCTCTCCAGCAGATGGCGTCCATTTTGTCTTGTCAAGCGGACAAGGTGGACAAAGCGGGCTGGCTGCGAAGGTTCTGCGGCAAAGTACTGTTCCGGGAGATCTGGAAGAACCGCTTCGTCATCCTCAAAGACCAACAGCTGATGGTCTGTGAGAAAGAGGTGTGTGGATCGGCATTTGGTCTGGGGGGGGGGCTGATCATGACCGACACTTGTCACCTCAGGACATCACATGTTGGTTGTGGGACGACAGGACAGATAAGACACTTGTCAGGTCGAAACTGTCAACCACTTTCTATAAGAGTCACATTTCACTGAACACACACTCACACACACAGTGCATGTGTGAGGGGGGAGGGGGTTAATAATGGATGTTGTTTCCATGACGATAATCCTGTGAAACACTGACCGCGTGCGTGCGTATGCTTGACTATAACATGCATGCTAACGATGCTAACTTGTTGGAAAGTGAAAGAAACATAAATACATTTGATGCCGCAACACAATTTGTGAGAATAAATGATTGACATTTGAGTGGTTGGAACGTTAATTTGGAATGCGTGAGCTCGAGTTTGGCTGTGTGAGCCGCAGGGTCGCGCAGGCGCTGACGAGGTTTTGGACTTGAGCCACTTCGGCAGCTGCGACGACGTCAAGAACCACAAAAAGAAAAGTCGAAGCAAAAAGAATCACAGCAAGTTTACGCTTCAACGATGCTGCTCAGCAAACAACACGGTATGCGCGCACGCCGACACACGCGCATGCTGGGGGTTTTTTTGGATGCCATTTTGTTGTGTGTTAAGTGTGTTGGTGTTTTAGGTGGTGAGCGTTCTGTTCCTGGCGGTGAGTCCCGAGGACAAAGAGTCATGGATCAATGTGCTCAACGTCGCCATCACGAGGGCCAAGAACAAAATCCTGGATCAGGTAGTGGGCGGTTGTCGTGACCCAAAGGAACGGCCACCAAACAAGCGCTCGACCTTTAGTGCATCCACAGACAGGCTTTCGTGTAATCAAATGCACACATGAACCGATCTTGCCCAACATTATCGTTCACAATAAAAGCAGGAACGAAGCCCAGCAAAAACTTGATATGTTCGGAATTTTATATATATTATTATTATTATATATTATATACCGTATTGGCCCGAATATAAGACGGCCCTGATTATAAGACGACCCCCTCTTTTTCAAGACTCAAGTTTGAAAAAAAGACTTTTTGAACACCAAATTAATTTTTATACAGAAAATAATTACCGTACATCTGAAACAAATGATTCTAACAATATATTTGAGAGAAAGAGCATGTTATTTTGCCTCATTCAAATCTGAATATCTGAACATTTAAATATGTAAACTAAAGTGCAATCATATTCGTAAATGAATGGCTTCTGGTTTTTGAAATGTAAATGACAAACTTCTCCTCAGCTGCCGGTTAACCTGGCCGATCTTTGACCCACTTTTCTCCAGATTGTCACTATGTTGCTCCATTTTCTGTTATCTCTTCTATTATTTTCTTTTCCTTCTTACCGCTATTTTTTATTTTTCTTCTTCGTGCTACCGCTAATTTTATTTTTAATTCTTCGTGGCAGGGGTTCGCTTTGGCCTGGGGAGTCAAGTTCAGCATTCGCTTCAATGATATCTGGCGCCATCTAGCGTCATGAATGGGTATAATGTCTAGACCCCGAATATAAGACCACCCCCACTTTTTCAGTCTTATTTCAATGCAAAAAAACACTGTCTTATATTCGGGCCAATACGGTATACAGTACATATAACATTCACTATAAGATGCTATGCTACATGACGTTGCACTGTCTGTATATTTATACAGACAGTATACACTAGACTTCTACGCCGCTGCAGCAGCAGAATGTGTTTCGTGTTGAGATAAAGCAGGCTCAAGGGAAACAAATTACAATCAAACTTTGTTTCTCAAATTGTGTTCACTGAACGCAATGATGATTACCCCCAAATGTGTTCTTTGCCACGCAGGTGACCACAGACGAGACTCAGTTGTGTCACCTGACCCGAGACCGAGCCAGGATCGGTCATGGTCGCCGCCTGCCGAGCCGAGGGCATCTACTAGCTGTGGTCAGCCACAAATTCTAACACTTTCTGTTTATTACTTCCAGTTCTGTACGCCATGTGGGTCTGCCCCAAGTTGTCCTGGGCTCCTTTTTTCCAGGCGTCTTTGTCAGACGGGAGCATGACTTTGGATCTGATTCACGAGGAAGACGTTCCAACACCACGCAAATCCGAGAGCTGCGACTCAGAATCCCCGCCCACCTCGGACCATGACGGGTCCATACCGCGTGGCGCGCTCTTCGTTGGGACTACTCAAGCTTCTGGGAAGTCGCAGAGTCTTCCTCGTGAGGCACTGGCAAACCAGCAGACAGGTCCCAGCTGCACTTTCGGACCAGGAAATGAATCCAGGACATCCCAGAAGAACCGCTGCGCCTCAATGGATGAGATTTCCAGCCACTCGGACAAGAACCGGGCTTCGCCACTGCGCTCGGACGCCTCTGCGTCCGTAAGTCGCCTGCACCGCCTCATTAGCCTCAAGGTGGCACAGACGGAGCAGCTGCTGGCGGCCACACGGGATGCGCCCGAGTTTGACCGACCCAAAGGCAAAGATGGAAAACGGATAGAGTCAGTGGAGGAAATGAGAATGGAAGCCTCCAACCTCCTGAAGGAGGCACTGGCAGCCCTGGAGCAGGCCCGCCAGGTCCTGCAGGAGGTGAAGGAGCTCAGGGAACTCCACGGCCAACTGGACCAGTTCCAAGAAAAGAACCGGCACCAGCACAATTCCCCAACCTGAAGCCACTAAATGGAGAAGCAAACAGTGGGATCAAGTAAAAAGAAAACATCAACATCTTCTGTGTTATGCTAACTCTAATCTAAACTGAGAGTAAGCTAACAACGCAACATGCTAACTCATTCACCGGGGAATGACATTTTTCGACGTGGATTGGATGCGAGAGCCCCTTACTCTGGTTCACTGTCAATTTCATGCTGGGAAACATTACTGACAGCCACCAGTAGATGGCAGCGTTGCACCATTTCAGATCAGCAGCTCAGTTCGTGACAGTTTTGTGTTGTGGTAGTGAGCGGAAGTATGCGTGTGTGTATGTGTGTGTTGTTGTGTGCGCGTGACAAAATACAACAGAGATCTTGAAAGTATGACGAGTATGACAGTCGCTATATAAAGAGCCACTCAATCTGGTGAGTTTACAGCTGCTCACGGCAAGTTTGTCCTGGTAGATGTACTCTTATTTTGTAATCAGAAGCCATTCCTACAGCCGGTGTTGCTTTCCAGAATAAAAGCACCTTGAGATCAAGTGTTTGAGGTGTCACAATAGCCTAAAAAATATTGTATCCAAGTCACTGTTGTGCTTGATGTAGCCATGGACCAAAGTAAAAGACAGGAAATCCGTCAATCTGTTTGTTTCTTCTTCATTGGACATGCCCGATACATTTGTTTGGGGGGGAATACAATCATGACAAGAAAAATAACTGAAGAGTTGGTCCCGCGGATCCACTTTGGCATGCATGTTTCCTTGAGTTTTCCGAACCAGAATCACTTCAGTTCTTCTGGCAGCTTTTAGGCAAGTCGTGTTTTGATTTCTGGGCGTTGGTGACAGCGAGCATTCCGATAAACAAGAAATTGAAGAAACCAGGAGTCTGTCTGCTCAGTTTTTCCATGACTGACCCAAACCCACAAAGTAAATTTTTGCTGTTTCTTTTTTTTTTTTCCTTTGAGGCGGTAGCGGGTCATTTTCGTTTAACTGCTGATTACCAAATCCCATATCCCACTGAGCGTCGGAGGTTTGCAAGTATGCGCGCACGCAACCATTTTCTTTACTTGTCAACCTTCGTACAATATTGCAAACAGATGTAAAGACGTCTGCCAGACATTCCCACAGTTGTAAAGATTGCGAACAGTTTTTCTTGTGAGAGTCTATTCTTTCTTCGGGGCAGATTTGGCGCATATATGAAGCCAATATTCTGTGGGTCTTTAAAAATCCGCCCAAATCCTCTGAAAACAGCTGGCTATCATTGAGACCCCAAAGAAAGAGTGTGACAAGTCACGTTGCTTGTGGCAGTTTTATTGAAAAACAATGGCGTCATGTGACCATATGACGATGCTAGAAAACAACAAAAACACCATAAAAAAAAAAAATCAACTGGCGGGACTTTCAAAGTTAAAAGAGTTCACTTGTATTTACACACCAGGACCAAGACCGGACCAGGACCAGCTGATCACCAACTGCGTTTCCTGTGCCACTGAGGGGGCGAGGCTCGAAGTCAGCAAAAAAAGTGGGCGGGGCCTGGCGGCACTCAACTATTGGTCATCTTCATCCCCGTCTTCGTCATCGTCGTCGTCTCTCTTCCTCTTGTCGCCTCGGAGAGCCTCATCGTCTGAAAAGCCAAAGGCGGTGTCAGCCTTTTGGTTTTCCTCGCCAATTTGTTTTTTTCTTGCAAACTAACCTCCATCTTCATCGTCCTCCTCCCCGTCCCCGTCCTCGTCCTCCTCCTCCACGTAGTCACCGTCGTCATCCTCGTCCTGAAGACAAGTGGCAGTCAGTCAAAAGAGTCCACACATTCATCCATTGGACACTTTAAAGCTCTGGATGATTTATTTTTTTTTTTTAGATGGCTTCTGTTGTCGAAAGTGCAACTCAGCTGATGTGCATTGCTTAAGGGCTCTTTATACTCGCACATAACGTCCGTAATGCATCACATGACCGAAGTCCGTAAGTGCATCAGGTGGGTGCGTTTATACACCGGGATGATGAGCTTTCCCCGGCTAGTAGCCTCTTTTAATGGTGTACCACGGAGGAGAGGATCCGCGTCATGCAGCTTGTTGCTGCTGTTGAGAAGCAAGCTAGCTTGGCGGCAGTGTATGCGGTATGCACATGTGTCAAGAAACCTACACACGTACATACCATCAAAAATAAATAAATAGAAATAATAATAATAATAAAATAAAGAATCCCTTTTGAGTCTTTTTTTTGTGAGCTCTCGAATCCACTATATGAAGTCACCCACCTGGATGCCCTCCTTCATCAGGTATGACAGTCCGACTTCCTCCTCTTCCTCCTCCTCCGAGACATCTTCATCACCATCGTCATCATCATCATCATCATCGTCATTCCCACCGTGTGGACCGACGCCGTCATCTTCGTCTGCAACACAACAGTCTACTAAACCTGTCAAAAATCGCCCAGGAGGCACACTTCCGAGTCCCTATGAAACTCTTTCAGTGCAAACAACGTCAAGGCATTTTGTAACGTGAAGTCTTTTGTGCGCAGTGTTTTTGTTTGTTTGCCGTGTTTGCGTTTGAGTCCAGGGATATCAAAGGCATTTGAGGAGAGGGCAACTTTGATCCTTCACGACTGCATCTGCATCAATATCGAGCAAGCTCTAAAGTCACAGCCAATTTCACAGTCATTAAAGCGCCCTCCAGTGGACAAAAGCATGTAACAACAGCTACCTTTTGACCCAAATTGCAGTGACTATCATCCCTTTGTCCGGGCACACGCACATTTGACGAGCAAGCAATGGGAGTGTTACCATTGTCCGAATCCGGTGCCTTGATGTCGTGGCGATCATATCCGTCCAGATAGCTGACGTTCGGCAGGAGGCGGAAGACGGCGTCACGGTAGTCGTCCTGCGTGCTCACCTCGCAACCCGACACGTCCAAAGTCTTCAGCTTCTTTAGGGGTTCCTGTGGGCGGCCGCGGCGACGTCAGGGGAATGCTGACTGCGCAGCGATGACTTCCGGTGGACACTCACCAAAGCCTCCAGGGCGGCCATGTTGGCGATCTTGTTGCCGCTGATGTCGAGGTGCGTCAGGTTGGGACACTTCTCGGCCAGTGCCTCCAAACCGCCACAGATGGCGTTTCCGCTCAACTCCAGCTGACAAACAAAGAATGAATGAATGAATTAAATGAGCACCAGTAAAGCTTCTATCGTTGCACCCCACACTACAGGAAATGAGTGCTGGACTGGCCCACCTTGTGTAGTTTGGGTAACAAAGGCAGTTTAGAGAGGGACTTGAGGCCCACGTTGGCCATGCGCAGAACCTCCAGACTCGAAAACTCCTCTGTCACGCCGTCCACCTCACCATCGCCCGAGCGACATGTGTCCAAGGCCAACACGCACACCTGCACAACAACAACAACACTACAGTTCACATTTGAAAGGCTTGTGTGCTTGTGGGCATGGGCATGTGTGTGTATCTTGCTCAGTGGTTGTCATGACAACATCCGACTTTCGAAAGGGAGTTCGTGATGGACGAGTCCCGGGAGACGGTCACCAGGGTAACCGAGCCGTAAACGGAGGCGGTTTCCCAACCGGAAGTGAGGGAGCGAGCACGACAAACAACGTTTTGGCGCCAAAGACAAGCCAAAGTGTGGTTTTTCAAGTCACGTGACGAGAAGTGGAAGGCGCGAACGCGAAGCTGAAACAATGGCGGCGATGCGACGGAGGGAAAGAATACAAACGTCGACGTCCGAGTCCACAACCACGACTCGGACTCCATGTTGCCACATTCCTAATGAGGCATTGCGAGCAAAAAAAGGAGACGATAAAAGGAGACGTTTGATGGGCCGTCGCAGTTCACGCACCTCGGCGGGACTTCTGTCCTTCAGCTCCAAGTGGACCCTCTTCTTCATGTCTATGTCCATCGTCAATGCCTCAAAGTTGCCGGGAGCAAAAGAAAAGAAGTAAAATGGAACGTAAATGTGACGCTAGCTGTACGAAGAAGGCCAAAGGCGCTCAGTTAGACCGCCATGTTGGACGCTCGCCGTCAAACCACGCCCCTCCCCGCCAACACCAATAGAATCGCCTGGAACTCTCCTCCCATTGGTTAATCCAGTCACGAATCCTGCCCTCCCAAAAATAGATTTTCTATGGATAAAATCGTGTAATGCAGTTTTGCATTAAACCCATCTTGTTGAATTTTTTTCGAGAGGAAATATTGTATTTTTGCTGGAGACAAACGAGTGAAATTGTGTGGAATATTGTTACATAAATATTCTATACAAGTGTAACATTACACAAATAGTCTACACAGTTTGACGTCAAGGTGAAGTGAAAGATGGCTTTAAATAATTGGTCTTGATGAAAGCCATGTCAATGTGAGGTCCGACTCCATAGATCTCTCCACCACGAAAAACATTCCAGATCGGATGAAGACTGGCTGTTTTGTTTGCCGACAGCAGAGGGCAGGCGCATGTGTTTTCCTCAGATTTCCTTGAAGGAGAAGGAGGGGGAGGCGTGGCCATACCTGCCCACACCTGCATGGATTTGGCTTCCCTTGACGCTTCGTCTGTCTCCAAAGTAGCAACGGTGTGCACAGCAGCAAGGTGGACTCATGTGGACTCAAGTGATCTGATCTGGATTGATTTGTGGGTCAACTTCAACTTTTCAGGAAGTGACAGTAGCAGACATGGTGAGGCCAACGTCTTGGTGACACGCCCTTCTCCTGGTTCTGGTCCTTGTACTGATCATGGTTGTGGTCCTTTTAATGGTGTTTCTTCTGATCCAGATCCCGGATTTGATCCTCTCTTGATTGTACTTGTGCTACTTGTGGCTTCTGTTCTGGAACTTTTTCCTTGACTTGTTTGTTTTTCCTGGTTTCTGGTTTGTATATCTAATCAGAAGAGTAAAATGAACCAAAAGTCAATGAACCAAATATATATATTACACACCAGCTCTTGGGATCAATTCTCTCTCTCTCTCTCTCTCTCTCTCATATACACACATACACTTACACACATTCATAAACAACCATTCCACACACACACACACACAGACTGTGTGTGTGAATAGTGTAGTTTGCGTCCACAAACATGAGCCAACAGGACTTTGGAATGCTGGAAATTCAGGAAGGAGACACGCCTGTGGCTCACATTATCAGGATATTCACTGACATTCGGATTCCGTACCATGAACTGAGTCAAAATACAAAACTATGCTTTTTAGCTTTGACCTTAAATCTATCTTCAAATGTCTCCATGTGTGAAAATGAAACTGAATGTCTTCACGAAAGGTTCTCACCCTTGCCTTGGAGTGTGTGTGTGTGTGTGTGTGTGTGTGTGTGTGTGTGTGTGTGTGTGTGTGTGTTTTAGTGTTAAAAATTGAAGTTTGGTTGTGCCACCCTTACAGGGCAGCAAGGAGCGCTATCATTGGCTGGCTCAGGATGTGAAGGTGAGCGGTGTGGATGACATGGTGCTCCTGTCCAAAATCAACGAGGATGCCATCACAGAGAACCTCAAGAAGAGATACATGGACGACTACATCTTTGTATCCTCAACACGCGCTGAAACACACTCACGCTCAGCCACACCATATTCAGTACTCCCACTTCCCACTTCTACTGCAACCCTTGACATGTTTTTGTCAGACCTACATCGGACCGGTTCTGATCTCCGTCAATCCATTTAAACAACTTCCATATTTCACAGACAGAGAAGTGGACCTCTACCAGGGAGCGGTACCAGATGCATACACACGCACGCACGCACGCACGCACGCACGCACACGCTTACGCATTCCTAGTCATAAAAAAATACAATATCAGGTTCAAGTTACTTTGTGTCTTTTCAATATGTTCATGTAGTAGTCTGGCGCAGTGAATCTCAACTCTTGACTTCCATTTTCCTGACTGTTGTTAAGAAACTCAGGACGAACATACCACTGCAAAAAATCGAATAGACTCAAACTAAAATATCATTAAAAAAAAAGCACAAACTGCAGTTGGAAAATTTCAATTCTATCTCAGCGCTGATATCTTCTTTTTAGGAAAGCCCCTCAGCCTAATACTCTGTTGTGTGTGGGGAACAAAGGCGAACCGATGAGCAGAACATGTATTTTTACATTCTAAGTACAGTAGTAATGTTTCTGATTCAAGTCTGTCAAAATAAAATGTTGTTCTACAAATAACAGGCAACGTGGCGACGCAATTTGGAGCATGCCGCGTAGATTGTCACCAAGCTAGGCTAATGCAGTAGGCGTCAGAATGACAGTAAATATTTGGTATGATCTTATATAATCAAACAATCATTGCGTTTGTCTACTTTCTAACACAATCCAATGACAAACTAGAGATACGATGCCAAGTGAGCAAGCCTTCTTGTGGTGCGTGACGCTTTTTTTTTAGTCATTTTTTTTTACTAGCTGTCGCTACGCACACCCAAAGTCTCACCACCCACCACGACCACCTGTTGAGAACCCTGCGGTGTAGCATCCATGTTGATGATGTCGCCTGTCCCAGGCTCAATACGAGAACCCGCCTCACATCTACGCGCTGGCCGATGACGTTTACCGCAACATGATGATTGACAGCGAGAACCAGTGTGTCATCATCAGGTGGGCGGGACTTTGTTTCATCAAGGAAAAAAAAAAGTCTCCCTCTCTGACTCGTCTGACTTCTTTGATGGTCCTCAGTGGCGAGAGTGGCGCCGGGAAGACGGTGGCAGCCAAATACATCATGAGTTACGTTTCCAAGGTGTCGGGGGGTGGCGACAAGGTGCAGGTGAGTGGAGGAGTGTAGGGGGGGGGGGCGCTTGAGGTGAGGCAGGGTCTGGGAGCTCTTGCACTAATAAATGTCTGTGTGTTTGTGTGCAGCATGTGAAGGACATCATCCTGCAGTCCAACCCCCTGCTGGAGGCCTTCGGGAACGCCAAGACAGTCCGGAATAATAATTCCAGCCGCTTCGTTAGTACTCGCCCACTCATACACACACACACACACACACACACACAAACACAGACAGGTGCACAGAAACACACACGCATGAAACGTGCAATCCCCTGACAGGGAAAGTACTTTGAGATCCAGTTCAGCCGCGGTGGCGCTCCCGACGGAGGAAAGATCTCCAACTTCCTGTTGGAGAAGAGCCGCGTGGTTTCACAAAATCCAGGAGAGAGGAACTTCCACATCTACTACCAGGTACGATCAGGTCCTACCAGACATGAGCAGATATTAATGAGCGGTGCCAGATAGCATCAGGTACCACCTGGCACTACTGGACGTTGCTAGGTACCACCAGATCAGACCAGCCGTTGCTACGCCAGCTCTTTCCCCTCAACTCCAACTAATAGTTCCAACTTAAACAAACTTAAAAGCTATAAATCCTAACCCGGGGGTCGGCAACACGCGGCTCCAGAGCCGCATGCGGCTCTTTAGCGACATCTAGTGGATCCCTGGAGCTTTATAAAAAAATGTTTGAAAATGGAAAAAGATTTTGATAGTAGGCTAATATCGCTCAAAAAGATAGAGATACATGTTGCAGCTCCGAAAAAGGAGAGCTGTGGTGTTTTTTTTTTTAAAACGTACACTTTATTTATGCTTTTAACAGTCTCGACAAATACAGACACGCCTGCGTCCGACTCCTGCCTTCGACTCGAGAGGCGTTCAAAGACAGCCTCAGAAAAACGGAAATTCATGATGACTTCACTGACACTAAGAAAAGCGAAAATAATGCACCAAAACAAAAACAAAATCAAGCGAGGAAATTACAAAATAAATTCTATGGGGGCGTTTGTGAACACACAACAAAGGAATGAATAAGATAAACAATTCTGAGACAGTCCAGTCTCCTACATATGGCTCTTTCAACATTTTGGGTTGCCGACCCCTGTCCTTCACTCACATTTGAGTTCTGACTCTCAGCTGCTGGAGGGAGCGAGTGGGGAGCAGAGGGAAAACCTTGGGGTCACAACCCCCGACTACTACAACTACCTCAACCAGTCGGGAACGTTCACGGTGGAAGACGTCAACGACAAGAAGGAATTCTCTGACACCTTGGTCTGTCTTATCGCTCTCTATCTGTCTGTCTGTACACCAGTCTACCTGTCTGTGGGTTTTGTCGGTGTCTCCACACCCGTTTACATCTATTTTACTGTCTATGTGTTTGTTGACGTGTCAGGGTGCCATGTCGGTGGTAGGCCTGTCCATGGAGGACCAGGATTCTGTCATTCAGTTGGTCGCGGGCATCCTCCACCTGGGCAACATCAACTTCCGCGAGAGAACAACTTTGCGGTGGTGGAGAGTTCCGACTGTAAGTCCCGAAAAATTGGGCGCAGCGTCATGTTGCTGGTCACCGGCTCGTGTAACGCCGTGTGCGTGCTTCAGTTCTGGCCTTCCCGTCCTTCCTGCTCGGGATCCCTCAGGACGCTCTATGCAGCAAACTGACCAGTAGGATTATGGACAGCAAGTGGGGGGGGAAGACCGAGTCCATCTCGGTCACCCTGAACACGGAGCAGGCCTGCTTTACCCGCGATGCCCTCGCCAAAGCCCTGTACAGTCGCCTCTTTGACTTCCTGGTCGATGTCAGTTCGCATTCACACGGTCCTGGTCCATCGGGTGCTACCTCGCCATTGACTGTGTGTCTGTGTGTGTGTGTGTGTGTGTGTGTGTGTGTGTGTGTTTGTGTCAGTGTGTTAATAGAGCCATTCAAAAGGATCAGGAGGAGTTCAACATCGGAGTTCTGGACATCTACGGCTTTGAGATCTTCCAGGTAAAACACACAGACACACACACACACACACACTCTCACACTCACTACTCTGGCGTTTGTTTTGTGGCTTTAGAAAAACGGTTTTGAACAGTTCTGCATCAACTTTGTCAACGAGAAGCTGCAGCAGATTTTCATCCAACTCACGTTGAAGGCAGAACAGGTGTTGTGACTTCATCATCATCTCAGACAACTTCTTCTCACAATCCAAGAACCTCCTTCACAGATATATGAATAAATTTGTTTGTGTATGTGTGTGTGTGTGTGTGTGTGTGTAGGAGGAGTATGTTCAGGAGGGAATCAAATGGACCCCCATCGAGTATTTCAACAATAAAGTTGTGTGTGACCTCATTGAGTCCAAACTGGTGAGTGGTCCAATGACACACCATTAAAACTCATTCAGTACCAGCCAATTCTGGACCAAGTCTGAAAAGACGTTTAAAAACGTCTTTGGGAGTGAATGAGTTAAGAGAAAGCCTTTCAACATCACGTCATCTTCAAAATCGACGCATCTACACCAATCTCGATGCAGATTCTCAGTCATTCATCCATCCATCCATTTTCTACCGCTTATCCGAGGTCGGGTCGCGGGGGCAGCAGCTTTAGCATGGGAAGCCCAGACTTCCCTCTCCCCAGCCACTTCTAGCTCTTCCCGGGGGATCCCGAGGCGTTCCCAGGCCAGCTGGGTGACATAGTCCTGGGTCGTCCTCGGGGGTCTCCTCCCGGTGGGACATGCCCGGAACACCTCACCAGGGAGGCGTTCAGGAGGCATCCTAATCAGATGCCCGAGCCACCTCATCTGGCTCCAAAAGGGAGGCGTTCAGGAGGCATCCTAATCAGATGCCCGAGCCACCTCATCTGGCTCCACCAGGGAGGCGTTCAGGAGGCATCCTAATCAGATGCCCGAGCCACCTCATCTGGCTCCACCAGGGAGGCGTTCAGGAGGCATCCTAATCAGATGCCCGAGCCACCTCATCTGGCTCCACCAGGGAGGCGTTCAGGAGGCATCCTAATCAGATGCCCGAGCCACCTCATCTGGCTCCTCTCATCATAATCCACAAAATAAGAATAATGGATTAGAAGGGCAATTTTGGTAACTGGACTCTTTGGCTGCTGAAGACCTGTCACCTTGTAATCCAAATGTGGCATTCCCCAATTTATGTCACTTTTGGATGTGTCCTTTTAGGTGTCCACTTGTTTTGTCCTTTTTGTTGCTGGCAGGTAGGTCTGATAAATGTCAGTTTTGCATAAAATGGAGTGAGACAATCTTTGGATGAGAGATGTCGGAATGTTATTGAAAGATGACCTCTCAAACTGACCACCCCAAGGGCATGCTGCACAACAACCGCAACGACATCACTGACGCTTGAAGGGGAACCGCATACCTAAGATGTAGTAGTGAAGAAGACTTTCGGAATTACATATCTTCAGCAATCAAGAGACCAGCTGCCCCCGAGACCCTGTTGAATCCGCATAAATTACCTTCCATGATCTTCCATGTGATCCTTCCCAGAATCCTCCTGGCATCATGAGCGTGTTGGATGATGTGTGCGCGACCATGCACGCCAAAGGGGATGGCGCAGACCAGACGCTCCTGCAGAAACTCCAAGGTCAAGTTGGCTCGCATGAACACTTCAGCAGCTGGAACAAAGGGTTCATCGTACACCACTACGCTGGAAAGGTGCACCCACCTCCACACCACCGAGCCATGACTCCGCTTCGTCTGTCGGTCTATCTGATGATGCCTCGTGCGTCGTTCAGGTGTCGTACGACGTCAACGGCTTCTGCGAGAGGAACCGGACGTACTGTTCAACGACATCATCGAGCTGATGCAAGGCAGCGAGTTGTAAGTGCCGCGCGGCGTCGATATGTGATGACTTCATCCTGTCGTGACCTGACGGCTGCGTGCGATGCTTTGATGTCAGTCCGTTCATTCAAGCGCTTTTTCCTGAGAACCTCAACGCCGAGAAGAGAGGACGTCCAACCACGGCCAGCAGCAAGATCAAGGTGAGCAAGTGACCGTTTGTCAAGTACAGTCAAACCTCGGTTTTCGTCCGTAATCCGTTCCGGAAGGCTGTTCGAAAACCGAAATTGTTGGAAAACCGAAACCACGCTCTTTTTTTAAAATAAAAATGTTTACTGAACACGTCTGCTCACGATGGAAAGCAACACGAGGAAGCGTCACTTCCTCGTGTAAGGAAGGCGAGAGGAGTCAAATGGTGCATTCAACTGCGCTCAGTTTGTTCGAGAACCGAAATTTGTTCGTCATCCGAGGCATAAAAAACTCAAAATTTTTGGTCGAAAACCAAATTGGTCGAGAACCGAGACGTCCGAAAACCGAGGTTTGACTGTATCTTGGTCTGACCTTATGACCTCATTATGATCCTCCTGTCTGGTTAGAAACAAGCCAACACTCTGGTCCAGACACTCATGAAGTGTACCCCACATTACATTCGCTGCATCAAACCCAACGAGACCAAACGCCCTCGGGACTGGGAGGAGAACAGAGTACGACACCAGGTGGAGTACCTGGGCCTCCGCGAGAACATCCGGGTCCGTCGAGCCGGATATGCGTTCCGTCGCGTTTTCAACAAGTTCCTGCAGAGGTCAGAGAACCAGGAGTGCCGAGCGCCAATAGCGGGTCACCATGCCCGCTGTCGCTAACCTTTTAGCCACGCAGGTACGCCATCCTGACCAAAGAGACGTGGCCCACTTGGCAAGGGGACGAGCGTCAGGGCGTCCTGCACCTCTTAAACTCTGTCAACATGGACGAGGACCAATTCCAGCTGGGGAAGACAAAAGTCTTTGTTAAAGCTCCGGAGTCGGTACGAAAAACATGTCGAGGTAGTGAGTGGAGTTCTGGATCTTGATCCACCGCGTGGTTGCGTCTCCCGCAGCTCTTCCTGTTGGAGGAGATGAGAGAGCGGAAGTACAACGGTTACGCTCGGGTCATCCAAAAGGCGTGGCGTAAACACATTGCCGTACGCAAGTATGTGAGGATGAGGGAGGAAGGTGAGACCTCATCTCTCACGCACTTTCTGTAAGCAGATTCGTCCGCTTCTATTTCTTTTTTTCTTCTTCCAGCATCTGACATCCTGCTGAACAAGAAGGAACGTCGTAAGAACAGCTTGAACCGGAACTTTGTGGGCGACTACATCGGCACCGACGTCCACCCGGAGATCCGGCAGTTTGTCGGTCGCAGGGAGAGGATTGACTTTGCGGATGTGGTCGTCAAATTTGACCGCAGGTTCAGGGTAAGAGGGATACCAAACTCAAGGAACCGTTTGGTTTCACAACCACCAGAGTAGTTTTTCATCTTTTTTTTTTCTTTCTTTTGACTAGACGGTAAAGCGTGACCTCATACTCACCCCCAAGTTCTTGTACATGATTGGTCGGGAGAAGGTGAAACAGGGGCCGGATAAAGGTCAAATCCAGGAGGTTCTCAAAAGGAAGATGGAACTCGACAATATCCAGTCTGTTTCCCTGAGGTACAAATCCAAACTCGGGACTGCATCATTGCAACCAAAACCTGGACTTGAGCTGGATTTCGGAAAAGAACCGCAAAAACATTGATCAAACAAGAAGCCCAAAAACAGGTTGACAGCAATGGCTAAAACTAGTCGAGAAATTTTGAACAAAATAAAAATACCGCATTGGCCTGAATATAAGACGGTGTTTTTTGCGTTGAAATAAGACTGAAAAAGTGGGGGTCGTCTTATATTCGGGGTCTAGACATTATCCCCATTCACGACACTAGATGGCGCCAGATATCATTGAAGCGAATGCTGAACTTGACTCCCCAGGCCAAAGCAAACCCCTGTCACGAAGAATAAAAATAAAAATAGCGGTAGCACGAAGAAGAAAAATTAAAAATAGCGGTAAGAAGGAAAAGAGAAGAAAATAACACAAGAGATAACAGAAAATGGAGAAACGTAGCGACAATCTAGAGAAAAGTGGGTCGAAGATTGGCCAGGTTAACCGGCAGCTGAGGAGAAGTTAGGATGTAATTTACATTTCAAAAACCAGAAGCCATTTATTTACAAATGTGATTGCACTTTAGTTTACATATTTATATGTTCAGATATTCAGATTTGAATGAGGCAAAACAACATGTTTTTTCTCTCAAATATATTGTTTCAGATGTGCTGTCATTATTTTCTGTATAAAAATGAATTTGGTGTTCAAAAAGTCTTTTTTTCAAACTTGAGTCTTGAAAAAGAGGCGGTTGTCTTATAATCAGGGCCGTCTTATATTCGGGCCAATACGGTACTGTAGATAGTAATGATATGAGTGTGAATGGTTGTTTGTCTCTATATGTGCCCTGCAACTGACTGGCGACCAGTTCAGGGTGCAGTCCGCCTTCCACCTGAAATCAGCTCGGATAGTCTCCACCACCTTCCCATAACCCTGTTCAGGATGAGCGGTGTTGAAAATGGATGAATGCAAATTTGTTGTTCTGAATGAATCTAAGGATTGCGAACTAAAAGATGTATCAGGTAGAGAAGCGGAACTGGAAGAAACCAGAAATATGTGCGACTTGAATGGAGCAATCTTTCTTTGTGTGCATCTTTAGCACCCTGCAGGATGACATCTTTATTATCCACCAACAAGAGTATGACAGTGTCCTCCAGAGTGTCTTCAAAACCGAATTCCTTAGCCTACTCATCAAACGTCATCACGAGAAAACTCAGAGTAATCTTCCGCTCAAGTTCAACAACCTGTGAGTACCCAAATACATTCTGCGTCTTCTTAGCAGTCAAACCACCTGTGTCTGGTTCCCGATTTAGATCTTTGTCTTCCTTTGTGCGTTCAGTCTGGAGTTCAAAGTGAAGAAAGGAGGATGGGGTCCGTTTAGCTCATCGGGTTCCAGGCAGATCCAGTTCCAGGTGGGTCAGGGGGACGAGGCAGTCCTAAAACCCAGTGGGAAGGTTCTGCATGTCTCCATTGGACCGGGTCTGCCCAAAAACTCACGTAAGCGGCAACCGGTCTCGTGAGTGCAACCAGGGTTTCCCCGAGTGTCTCCTCTGACTTCGCGTCTGTTCTCAGGACCCACAAGGAGGGATAACCGGAAGAGTTTCTACCGAGACAATCATGCCACACCCAGCACCCAGAACACCCCAGGTACCAGTTGAACATACCCTGTTTTAAAGATGTCAACTGCGGGACTCATCTGCACTGTTGACTTCCTCAGGTCCTCACAATGGGGGCGTCAAGACCCGCCAAGGAAGCTCGTCCAGAGGCACGTTACAGAGGCAGCAGTCCAGCATGGAGCAGCCCAGTCTGCCCCGACTCCAGAACCAGAACCAGCATCAGCGTGACA
The DNA here is from genome assembly GCA_018466805.1 of Hippocampus abdominalis. Classification (NCBI taxonomy): domain Eukaryota; kingdom Metazoa; phylum Chordata; class Actinopteri; order Syngnathiformes; family Syngnathidae; genus Hippocampus; species Hippocampus abdominalis. The sequence goes on from CM031699.1 coordinate 5,603,657, forward strand.
GCGGGCGTGCTAAGCATGTAGACATGGGCTTCATGAACGTCCCGGATCAGGGTGCCGCTGGGTGAGAACACTCGGATCACAACTCAAACTGATGCTACCACCTTTTGAGCCGAGTCCCGGTGGGTAGTACAAGGTACTCAAAGCGGTTGACACTGACTCCTCATTCACCCGCTGATGACGCAGCATCAGGAGCAACTGGGGAGTCAGTATCTTGCTCAAGGACACTTCGATACAGTCACAGGGAAAAGGGGAGACTACCAACACTGATCCATCCCGGCCCCCAAACACAAGACAAGCCTGTAAAAGTCCACGGGATCCATACACGCACTCTGATCCACGGAAGCTACGGTGACAGGGGGGGGGGCTCCATCTTCACTCGAGACGGCCATGATAGTCCACGGGACATGAATGCCTGTGAATCAGAGGCCACTTGCCATTGTACAGTGAAACTCCTCTACAACGAAATCATGTTTGCAGCAAGACATTTTTCACAACAGGGGGTTTTTCACTGTAGCAAATTTGAAACAGGAAAGTGGGAATGGTGTTAATGCATGAAGATTTTTTTCACACTAGGGGGTATTTTCACCCATGTAGATTTCGTTGTAGAGGAGTTTCACTGTAGTGCCATTTTTGACTAAGTCTGGGACCTGCTGAGATCCTGTCAGTTGGAACCTGGGAAAATAATGATAGAGTAGAGTGAGCCCATCGGGTCACGCATCAGGGGACCATCACAACCCGTACGGCTCCGCACACTTGACTCCCGGTTGTCGTGTCTGTCTTTAGGCTGCAGCGTCGGCGTTCCAAGGAGATGAAGCCGGTCCCTGGAGCGGGTCGACCGAAACCGGCACCTAAACCAAAGCCTCGTTCCCCGCAGTGTCGCGCCCTCTACGCTTACGATGCCCAGGACACAGATGAGCTCAGCTTCAACACAGATGACGTCATTGAGATTCTCACTGAAGGTATCAGTGGAGTCGCCGTCCTCTCCTCCTCCTTCTTCTTCTTCAATATTATCCTCTTTCCTTCTACTCCTCACTCACAGCACTACAACTGTTTAGCAGTGCAAAAGGGAAGCGCACCGAAATGAGTTAGCAACTGCACACCTTCAAAGCCTCCTTCTCCTCTTACGTCTACAGTCAAACCTCGGTTTTCGTCCATGATCTGTTCCAGAAGGCTGTTCGAAAACCGAAATTGTTCGAAAACCGAAACCACGCTCTTTTTAAAATAAAAATGTTTACTGAACACGTCTGCTCACAATGGAAAGCAACACGAGGAAGCGTCACTTCCTCGTGTAAGGAAGGCGAGAGGAGTCAAATGGTGCGTTCAAGTGCGCTCAGTTTGTTCGAGAACCGAAATTTGTTCGTCATCCGAGGCATAAAAAAACTCAAAATATTTGGTCGAGAACCGAGACGTTCGAAAACCGAGGTTTGACTGTACTAGTTATTCTCCTCCCTCTTCTGGTGCCCATTTTACTTAATCTTTGTCACCCACTTCTTCTCTTTCTCCTTCTTCTAATGATGAGACGTTTGTGATTTAGATCCATCGGGCTGGTGGTACGGACGCCTTCGCGGCCGAGAGGGAATGTTCCCCGGAAACTACGTGGAGAAGATGTAGCTGTTGAGGTCAGAGCACACTGACCATTGTTTTACTGTTTAAGAAAAAAATATCTTTTTACAGACTGACAGCTGTCAGTCATCACCCTAGGGGTCACAGGTCAACGTGCTGCCAGCAGGCCATGAAGCGGGCGGCGGTTACATGTTGCCGTGGTAACCAGTGAGGAAGTTGATGCGGCGGCTGGGATTCATGAGGACTCATGTTCATTAACATTAATTTGAAGTCAATTGTGTTAATGAGTGTTCTGTTCATCTTCTTTGAACGGGATGTGATGCCTGAAAGTCCCCGTGCAAACAAAAATCAACTCGTGTCATTAAATGAACAAGTTGGGATACACCTTGTGTTCTTTTTAAGCCTCCCGCATTGAGCATTTATGGTGTGACGTGTCAAGTTCTCATTTGAAAAGGCAAGTCAGCTTCATTTCTAGAGCTTAAGTCGTACACAAGGTAATTCAATGTTATTTGCATGATTGAAAGTTCAACTTCCATCCATCCATTATCTGATCCACTTATCCTCACAAGAATCGCGGGCATGCTGGAGCCTATCCCAGGTGTCTTCGGGTAGTAGGCGGGGTACACCCTGAACAGGTTGCCAGCCAATCACAGAAGTTCAACTTTGAAATGTATAAGTTAAAAAAAAAAGTCAAGATATTTAAAAACAAGTACATAAGTTAAAAGACTGCTTCCAAAAATGACTAAAAGAACGTACAGTTTAAAAAATTGCTCAAATGTAAGCTAGAGAAAAAGAACAGTTTTTAAAAAGGACTTCACAGTATTTCCCGGAGTTCCATTCTACAGTTCAGTCATGTTGCCTTCAGGTCCTGGTGGAAAAATGGAAAATATTCTCCCGTCATATGTTAATGAGTTACAAACTTCACTTAACACAGTTGTGTTGTACAAATCTTTTGCCTACACAGGAAGTTTTCGTACAGGACACCAAAATGTCCTGATGTGAGAATATTTGCGTAATAATCGCGTCAATGTTTGGCATACTGTATCTGGATATGCGGTCCTAAGATCTCCCGGGATCGAAGGAAGCTGATTCGAGGGCGAGTTTGGCATACATAAAAGGAACAAGCATTATCAATATAAAAAGATGAGATGGAAAAAATGTAATTGACAAACAACATCAATTTAAAAAAAAACAAATAAACGGGAACAAATATTGCACAGAAAACTGGGCATGTGATACACGACAAGGTGTGTGTTTATGTGTACAGTATTGCATTTTGCGTTTAGTTGAGGCACTTTCAAAATCCCTCTTCAAATACTCAAAAACATACTGCGGAGTCTTTTGGAGGTAACCGACAGTCTTTTTTACAAGTCCAATTAAAGTACCACACCGCCGTCGCTTCGTGATGACGTGGCTTTGCGCCACACGACGAAGAGGCTTCCTTGCAACGAAGGCTTCCAAGCATAAGAACAAAACTCAAGAGCTTGGATGCATGTCAAATATGGAGCTTCGATGACTCAAGAGTAGACAAAGCGAAAGATTCCCATTGGCAGAGGACCGTGAAGGCAGCGTGACCTTTCACACGCCACACACCCTCGTCACTTTTTGGTCATTGAGCGACTACGCCACACACAAAGACGCCTGATCACTGGACCGGAGCCGTGTTGTGAACCATGAACGACTTTCTCTCCACTTGCCACGCAGCCGTGAAGGTAACACGCGTACACATGCACAGACGCGCACACAATGACGCGCACGCGTACGCGAGGATGACAGTCATTGAAGGAGGGGACGTTTTACACAATTTGTCCTCTAGGTGTCACTCGCACGTGAGCAATGCGAACTTGTCCAAGTACCGCGAGACAATATGGAAGTTTGGAGATAGGCGAATCAAGTCTCGAAAGAGCCCAAATCACTCTTTGGCTCTGGCAGTGAGTCACGTGTGGCAGCTGTCAATCAATCCTCACCCCCATCAGAAATTTGTATAGTCCCAGCCAAATCCCTCCAGCGTCTAATTTAAAAAATATATTCATAAAGGACTCTCTCAACCCATTTATAAAGTACTCTGGGATGTTGTGTTGAATCAGATGCTATGCATTTGTTGTCACAAGTTTAATGTGCGATGTTGATTGGATGCCAGCTGTGAAATGTTTTAGGTCATGCGTTGGATGTCAGATTTTATTTGTCTTTCTCTCAGGCAAGTGATGGGCAACCGTCAGGCCATCCGTTCCACGTCGTTCTAGGAAATGAGGCATGCGACCTGGACTCCATGGTGTCCTCGTTGGTGTATGCCTACTACCTGTCCAAGGTGAGCCCGAATTGCGTTGTGTCACATCAGAGCTGTAACAATCAGCCAAAGGACTGATTTCCTCCTCTCGGCAGACGCGCGGCGACGAAGAGGTGCTCACCGTGCCGCTGCTCAACATCCGGCAGGGGGAGCTGGCGCTCCGTTCCGACAACGTGTTCCTGCTGCGCCAGGCCGGCCTCTCTCCAGACTTCCTGCTCTTCCGGGACCAGCTGGACTTGGCGGCGCTGCGGCGGGCGGGTCGCCTACGCCTCACTCTCGTAGACCAAAACGTCCTTCCCAGGTAAAAAAATTTGGACGGTGCCATGGCTGTACTGCAAGTAGACACCCAAAGCTTGAAGACGCAAAACAAATAAGGAAATAAATAAAATAAGGGAAGGGTAGAATGGGCATCAGTCAGGATCCACATGTAATGCTGCCAGCCACCACCAGGGGGGCTTAGGTGGAGTGCAGTGACATCTCAGGTGTCTGTCCTTGCAGTTCAGATGCCGACCTTGAGGGGGCGGTGGTGGAGGTGATTGACCATCACGCGCTGGAGCGAGATCCCAGTCCATCCTGCCCCATTACCGTGGAGACGGTGGGCTCCTGCGCCACCCTGGTAACCGAACGCCTCATCCATAAGGCGCCGCACGTTCTGGACCAGCAGCTGGCGCAGCTTCTCTACGGTAAGCGACCCCAAACACACTCCTGCTCGACCGCCCGCTCATCACTGATAAGCATCTACCGCATTGCTTAGCGACCATCTTGACCGACTGCGTCAACATGGCGCCCGAGGCGGGCAAGGTGACCGCCAAAGACAGCCAGTACGTCGCCGCTCTGGAGGCGCGTTTCCCTTCCCTGCCACCGCGTGCCGCTCTCTTCCAGGCCCTGCACAACGCCAAGTTTGACGTGTCAGGTAAGCAGGCCCCCCCCCCCCCCCTCCCGCCTTTGCTTGGAGCGTCTTATGTCACAACTGATGATGTCATCGTCTTCAGGGCTCAACACGGAACAGATGTTGATGAAGGACATGAAGATGCTCAAAGGAAGTTTGTCCATGGCTGTCTCCGTACTCTTCCTGCCCATAGAGGTTGCTTCTCTCACACATACACACACATTCAGTGCTAACTCTGAACGGGTGTGTGTGTGTTAGTGTGCGTGGGTCAATGACTGTCCTGTGTGTGTTTTTCAATGTGAGTGTGTATGCATGTGTAAGTTTGTGTTATCGTGTCGCCAATACGTTTGTTAACCTGCATGCGTGTGTGTGTGTGTGTCAGGCGTTCCTGCAGAGGGTGGAGCTGGAGGCGGAGCTTTGCAGCTTCTGCCACAAGCTGGGTTTGGATCTGTTGGTGTTGATGAGCATCTCCTTCACGGAGGCCAAGCAGCCTGTCAGAGAGCTGGCACTCTTTAGCCACAGCGCTCCCTGCAGGGAGCAGGTACACACTGCGGCTCATACTACAGTCAAACCTCGGTTTTCGAACATCTCGGTTCACGTTCAATTCGGTTTTCAACCAAGAATTTCGAGTTTTTTATGCCTCGGATGACGAACAAATTTCGGTTCTCGAACGAACTGAGCGCACTTGAATGCACCATTTGACTCCTCTCGCCTTCCTTACATGAGGAAGTGACGCTTCCTCGTGTTGCTTTCCATTGTGCGCAGACGTGTTCAGTAAACATTTTGATTTTAAAATGAGCGTGGTTTCGGTTTTTGAAAAATTTCGGTTTTCGAACAGCCTTCTGGAACGGATTATGGACGAAAACCGAGGTTTGACTGTACTTTCATTGTCTTGCTCCAGTAGAAAGGATCCGTTGACGGATTGACGGGAGAGCGCCCCTTCTCATTAGTTTGCTTGCCTAAACAGCAGCAGCACCCAAAAAGGAAAACACTTCACACACACACACACACACACACACACACACACACACACACACACACACACACACACACACACACACTTTTAAAGGTAATGAGCACTTGGCAGCCTTGGTAGAAACGTAGTTGAGTCCAAATAATAGATCCTCCCAAAATGTACTATTCAAGTCAAGGACATATAATCAACATTATCAATCTGTCATTGTGTGCTGGAAGCTGATATGAAAGTCTTGAATGTATGTTTCCAATTGAGTCACGGTGCTTAGGCGCCACAGATAGCACTGTGCCAAGCCTTCCGCTCTCATGACCCCTCCCCCACCCGCCCATGACAGGTGAGCCACTTCCTGGAGCGGGCCGGCGACCCCGCCCTTGACCTGCGTCCAATCAGCAGCCCACATGCTCACGTGGCGGCATACCACCAAGGTAAGAAGTGCGTGCTTGACGTGGCTTCTCGAAGTTTGGTCTAAAATTAGAACGATGACCCAGCTCTACTGTTTATACTCAACCGTAGTTTTGTTCCTCCTATTTGTTGTACAGTCAAACCTCGATTTTTTAACGTCTCGGTTCTCGACCAATTCGGTTTTCGGCCAAAAATTTCGAGTTTTTTATGCCTCGGGTGACGAACAAATTTCGGTTCTCGAACAAACCGAGCGCACTTGAATGCACCATTTGACTCCTCTCGCCTTCCTTACGCGAGGAAGTGACGCTTCCTCGGGTAGACGAGGAAGTGACGCTTCCTCGTGTTGCTTTCCATTGTAAGCAGACGTGTTCAGTGAACATTTTTAAAAAGAGCGTGGTTTCGGTTTTCGAACAATTTCGGTTTTTGAACAGCCTTCTGGAACGGATTATGGACGAAAACCGAGGTATGACTGTATTAAATACTCTAAGACAAGTTGAGTGTAAGCACTCCCCTGGAGGCCTCACCTAAGAATTCCCAACATAAAGCCACGTGGAAGGTTCACTGCCACTGTGGTTGACTTTGGTCCGTCCGCCCTTCAGGAAACGCGCTGGCGTCGCGAAAGAAGCTTCTGCCGCTGCTCAAAGATTTTCTGAGGGCGCGTGACGGAGAGGACAAGGACGACGAGGCCGAAGACGAGCATGGCCGGGTGCCGCCAACGCCGGCCAACAGCCTGGTGGAGGGCTGCCCCCTGGATGCCGGACCACCCACCCTCAGTGCGTACGCACTGCACGAAAAGTTCAGCAAGATGAAGCCTCATTGACCACGCAAGCCCCCCCCCTCCCCTCCCCCTCTCCTTATTTGCTATTCTCAAGTGGTATCATCCTTTACTACTCTATGCAAAATTAAAGGTGACAACTTCACCTTAATTGCTTTTCCCTGAACATAAACTCACACAAAACTAACACGAGCCAAGTTGATATGAAACACGACAAGCGACGTGGTGGCGTCTATATCAAATCAAGTCAAGCTTTATTGTCAAATATGCTCTGTGCAACGTACAGCACAGATGAAATGACGAGGAATGGACTCAGAATGCCGCTTATTTGCTGTAGTGAGAAGTGAAGCCACCGGCGGCCATCTTGCGTGGCCACTCGCCTAACTTGAATACATTGATATCCCTGTTTTGTTATAGTGACAAAGATGAACCAAGTAAACCCCAAATGCAGTTTTGAAATGATTTGATTCATCCACTCTTTCATTTTTTTTTCACCTCGCTCAGGTGGAGGCGTAGCCAAAGTGGGCCAATTAACAGCTCGGAGTCGAAACTCTCAAGTTGGAGCACTCCAAAGTCAAGCTAACGGTATTTTGTGCACAAAGTAAAAAAATCATTTAGTACATGACACTTTTGTATTTAAGCCATTAAGAGTAAAAAGTGAACATTTAACATGTAAAGGAATACAAAAAAAAATGAATACAAACTTTAAAATGGGAGTTGTCACATCTGCGTCACCATGGCAACAGCCCAAAGGTTTCAGTAAACGGCTTCGTCCATGTTGTCGTCGCTTTCAGCGCCAAACTCTTCGCCGTTGTCAAAGTAGGACATGATGTAATCGGTCTCCTGTCATCAAACACACGGTCACCTTTCAAAATAAAAGCCATTGTTATTTGAAACATGCGCGCGGGGCGCGCACTCACTTCTTCCAGCTCTTCCTCGTTGTACTCCTCGTCCACCTCCTGATCGCCCTCCTTCTTCTTCTCTTCCTCGTCCTCGTCCTCGGAGCTACGCTGCTCCTCGTTGGCCAGCGTCTGCGTTAACAACCACGTTGCAGCGGATGTTTCGTTGAAGGTGCAAGTGACTTGTGTTATAGGTGGAATTGAGGGTAGCGACTCACCTCCAGTTTGAGGAGCACTTCTTTTTTGTCTTCCACGCTTTCCTTCTGCTCATCAGGCTGACCTCTCTTTGACCCCAACACCGCTTTGGACGCACCTGACATGAACGTTTTAGGTTTGAACAAGTCCACCCATTTCCATACACTTATATGAAAGCAAGAGTGTTATTTGTACGCACCGACCTTTTTTTAGGGATCTTCTGACACATAGTCTTATTTCTTTTGGGAATCTCTTCCAGTCTGGACAAGGAAAAAAACAACATTACAAACCCTGAGTGTTCAGACAAATCTGACTTTAGTTGTTGAAACCTGTGTCTCAAGTTGAACTCCTTAAATGGTGGGTGGGTGCACTGTACCTGTGATCCAGTCAGTCAGCGCATCCATCTGCTCGTTGGAGTTGTGATATTTGTCCGAATATCTTTCCACATCTGAAGATTAAATCAAAATCAAAAAACGGATCTGGATATATGACATAAAAGTGCAAGGTCGCTGACCTGCGTGTGACCTTTGACCCGCGTGCGGCTGGATGAAACCCGGTCGCGTCTGCATGGCGCCTCTGAACTCCTGCTTGAGTGCCAAAAGGTACTCGGCCTCTTCGCCACCCGTCAGGGGGAGGGGCTTGTGCTCCATCACCTGTGCCGCACAGAAGAAAGGTCAACCTGTGAAAAGGAACGTTGGGTAATTTCCGGTGACGATCGCTCACCGGAAACAGGGGGCTGGGCTGCTGGACGGACGACAAGAGCGGTTCGCCTCTGTTGCCGACCGTGCCCTCCGGTCCGCGCCGGCCACGGCCGCGGCCCGACATCTCACCTACGATCTGTCTGTGCATCAACAACAGAAAACGGGTGACTTTGTTTGCAAGGAGGCAGTTACCGTGGCAACGGAAAAAAGTCAAAGCTTTTGTTTTCATGTGCCTTGTCATTGCAGTAGCCCTTTATTAATAATAATAATAATACATTTTATTTATAAGCGCCTTTCAAGACACCCAAGGACACTTTACATTCAGGAACAAAAACAATAAAACAAAATGGCAAAAGGTGGCAAAATATGAAAAAGTTCCAGGGGTGGGAAACCTTTGTGCTGATTTCTTTTTAAAAGAAATAAATAGGTTGTATCATTTGTAGATGAGGCATAGGAGAAAAGTTCCAATGAAATAATTTTTTTGCGTTTTTGCATATATATAATTTAATAAAATAAACATTTGATCAATTAGAAAAGATCTACGCATTATTTATAAAATTAACCACTATTATATTTTGTTTAAAATACGTAGACGTCAACAAAAAAGTCCACTAAAAAGAGACTTTAATTCCCCATTTTTAGGAGTGAAAACGGCCAAGTGGGTGCAACAAATGTTCCCGGAAATATTGAAATCGGCATTACATACATAAGTTAGTTGTTCTGGAAATGAAGCAAGCAAGATGTAGTAGATAATAAAACCGATACGTTGTTTTGTAAATAGAGACAATCGGCAAAATTCTGTATTATTATTATTATTATGTTACGTGGTCTCGAAATCGCTTTGTTACAGTTACAGCTGTTGTGAACGTACTATATAAATAAATATACTGTATATTGTATTGTATAAGTTTCAGTTCTCTTCCAAAGCGGACACGGGGGGCGTATAAAGCCTTGGAGGAAGCGCCCCTTTTTGTAATTATATGGTAATAACGTCACCCAGCCGGCCAGCGTGCTTAACACCAGTCGTCGTCATGGTCAAAGCTGAACTCTTCCTCGCAAAGCTTTCTGCTTTTCAACCAAAAGTCTTACTTGGGCTTGCAGTGGTCAGTCGGCTGAGCAGTGCAATCATTTCGTAGTTATCCTCTTTACGCGCCGGCCACCATTTTCTCTTTGTGGCGCTTCCGCTTGTGTTGGGCGTTCAGCCAATCAGACGTCAGTTTGACGCCGCCTGGCGGCCTGTGGAAGTACTTGCTGCAATGGCGTCACTAAACAAATTTCAACTTCCATCAATCCATCCATGGTTAATAATAATAATAATAATAATACATTTTATTTGTGGGCGCCTTAAGTAGCAGCAACAGCTAAACTGTGGCAGGGTTTTTACTTTCTGGACCTGGATTTTCCCCCTTTGTAAATTCTGGTAACGGATTTTGTCATCATATTTTCCAAACGTTGTAGTTAGTATGTGGGATTTTATTGCGCAAGTTACCTGCAACCTGAAAGTTGCCCCGACAATGACCTTCCTGTTTTGTCCTCAAAAATGGAAACCAAAACTTTTTTTGACTTTGTCGATTGACCAAATGAAACATTTTAACCCAAACTTCTGACTCTTTAAGCAACACCAATGGTGCAGCAGCAATGCAGACACACAATGTAACAACACTACCAGACATATATTCTTTATCATCTGCAAAAAAAAACAACTATTGTAGTTACTGAGTCACTTTTAGTAGTTGCAAAAGTCTCCCTCGTTTGTGTTTGCATGACAGTATTGCAGCGCCCCTGGTGGACAAATCACAACAGAAGGAGCTGCAATTGATTAATCATGATGCACAAACTGTTGTTTTTATCAGTGGTACATTATTGATTGCCATTTTCCACATGAAAAAAACAACATTACGGATGGTTTATCATGGCGGCAGCTAGAGGACACTAGCAGGAAGGAAAACACCAGCCCTCTTCCTGTTGTCCATCTTGTTATCTTAAGGCTTCTTATTGTACATGGTCACGCTTGGCGTTCTCCACAAGTTGTCGGTGGAGCGCCAGGACGGGTTCCGTCCTCGCCCTTGCGGATATGAGAACTCGGCAGCCTTCTTCGTCCTTCCACTTCATTCTGGGCGCGGGGGTCGGGGAGCGCTAAGTCGGCGGCAGCCGGTTCCCGCCTGTCAAGGCGGCAGCAGGCGGCCAGGTCAGCCCTGAAGGAGGGTGTGTAGAAGCCGTAGATAAGCGGGTCACAGCACGTGTTGAGGTTCCCGAAGAGGAAGAGACTGTGGTGGACGTACTCGGGCGTGAAGTCGACCACTTCGGGTTGGAACCAGTACCACACCCCTAGCAGGTAGTATGGCGTCCAGCACACCACGAAGGACAGCACGATGACCACGGTCATCTTCAGCGTGTTCATCCTGGCCTTGGAGATCCCGTCGCTGCTGCTGCGACGCAGTTCACCTGAGGACACACAGAAATGCGAGACATTTGAAAACTGTCATTCCTGGTGCTTGAACGACAACTTTCTACCATGTCACTTGTTCTGCCGTTCACTATATCGGGGGTCGGCAACACGCGGCTCCAGAGCCGCATGCGGCTCTTTGGCGACATCTAGTGGCTCCCTGGAGCTTTATAAAAAATGTTTGAAAATGGAAAAAGATTTTGATAGTAGGCTAATATAGCTCAAATAAATATACTTTATTTCTGCTTTTAACAGTCTCGACAAAGACAGACACGTCTGCGTTCAACTCCGTGCCTTCTCTCTTCTCGTTCGACTCGAGAGGCGTTCAAAGACAGCCTCAGAAAAACGGAAATTCATGATCACTTCACTGACGCTAAGAAAATCGAAAATAATGCACCAAAACAAAAAAATCAAGCGAGGAAATTACAAAATAAATTCGATGGGGCCGTTTGTCAACTTTCTGGAAGCAGCAAAGTGAAACTGGACGTCAAGCGTGATCCAACGAGTGGCAAGCATGTTACTTGGGTTACCTTTGTTCCTCATGTGCGTGTTGTTGATATGAAGCATGATGTGGCCATAGCAGCAACTCATCACCAGCAGGGGGATCGCGTACAAGGTGCTGAAGTGGAACATGTTGTAGAGCGTTTCCTGCCAACGGACGCTGAAAGTGGCGTGCGTTGCACACTGAGTGAAGTCGTCGCCCAACTCGCCCGCCTCCACCGCGCCAAACACAAACAGCTGCAAGTGGGAGCATCGCATCAGTGTCTGACACCGGGATAGTCTTACGTCATGATAACTTGACATCATGACATCATAAAATAACACATGTTATAGGCAGGATAGGGGCTCTCAAGGGCCGGACTCTGGCCCCCCACCCCCTGTTCTAATGTGTTGTTAGTTTTCTGCAGGAAGCCTCGTAGCATTGCTAGCATTCCGCATGGAAACAAAGGGTGTTGTTAGCCCAAGCTAGCAGCAGGTGGTCTTCTTCATTAAATTTCCAGAACATTCTACCCGGGATTATCACCGCAGCATCTGCTAATCGCAAATACTCCGATATAGAATGTTCCACAAGTGTTACAAAAGTTTATTCTTCGACATTTCAACGCCAATGTCGGGTGCTCCCGAGAATTCATGGTTAACTGCTCTTAAAAATGTATCCGACTTGAACTATCCCACTAACGTAGCAATGCCCTCGTCCCACTCGTCCGCCCAAGTCCACTAGTTGAACCGCTACATTGTTACTTCATGAGGATCACGCTACCGGTCTCAGTTGTCGCGCCAAAGTACACACCTGTGGCGCAGCAAGCAGCAGACTGAGGCTCCAGCCCAGCGCCAACATGCGTCTGTTTCTGCACCGAGCGCTTAGAGCACGCAGCGGCCGCACGATGGCGCGATGGCGGTCCAGGCCGATGACCACCAGCGCCGAGGCCGAAGCGTACATGGCCAACAGTTTCAGGAAACTGAGCAGCTTACACAAGGCATCACCCCCGTACCACTGCACCGTGGCATTCCACACTACATCCAGAGGCATCACCACAAAGGTCATCATCAGGTCAGCCGATGCCAGGCTGACCATGAGCGGTCGCAGACGAGGGGCCGAATGACGGCTGCGGCCGCGCACGCCGCACACGCTGGCCATCAGCGCCAGGTTACCAGCGGCGGCTACGACAAACAAGAGAGCTGTGGCGCCTACACGGAAGCGAGCTGCTGCCCCGAATGTGGGGGCCTCCCATTGGGTCATGTTGGCGGGGGACCATACTGGTGGTGACCGCTGTCCAGGCATTCTTGGAGTGAGCGCTGCTGCACGGACAAGGTCGAAAGATGACAGAGAGAGAGAGAGAGAGAGAGAGAGAGAGAGAGAGAGAGAGAGAGAGAGAGAGAGAGAGAGAGAGAGAGAGAGAGAGAGAGAGCAGCTCAACTTTCGGACCTGCCTTTTATCAAGCTCCGCCCCTTTGCTGCCTGGCTAACCAGCTTGAAGATTGACTGGCTGACAGGTTAATGGATAGATACATAGCCCACACATGTACATGCAAACACACACACACACACAAATATACACTAATGCACAAACACGTAACACACACAAGAACCGCTTTTGAATCCCATCCGTAGCATTCGGTGAACGAATCATTTTTTTAACTCTTTGAGCGCTGTTGATGTGGAATGCTGTCAGCGGAAATCCTAACAGGGAGCGGCGATTGCCATCAACTACAGAATGAGCGGAGAAAAAATTTGGTCAGATGTAGTTTGATCATTAATTTAAGCCAAGAAATTAAAAAAAAAAAAACAACAAAAAACAACATTTGCTCCGGCCAGCAGATCACAGCATTTAATCTTTTTGGGAGGAGCTAGCGGCTAGCTCCTAGTGGCTAGCTGCTAGCCACATGTCAGAACAATGTGTAAGCTTCTTCTAAAACATGGCAGACCCTCAGAATTGGATGGAAGCGTGTAGCCACCAATGTGGAGTAAAAATATTTTGACTGGCAAATAAGTTTAAATACGTTCAGACGTACTTGGAAATAGGTTTGAATGTACTTGTAGGGTAAATGCTACAAACGTAGCATTTTTCCATAATTCCACGGGGTATTGATTTACATTTGCATTATGGGAAAATGCCAAACTTAAATCATGTACTGCAGCCATAATAAATCCATGAAATTACAAATAAAACATGTTTACTCATTTAATATTCAACGTCTAAATTATTTGGAGGAAAGAACATGAAACGATTTAATAAAGGATCACTATCACTGTTCCATAATTCGTTACAAGCTGTGTGTGCGTGTGTGTGTGTGTGCGTGTGTGTGTGTGTGCATGTGTGTGTGTGTGTGTGTGTGTGTGTGCGTGTGTGCGCGCGCGTGCATGTGAGCGCGACACAAACTGAAAGAACATTTTTCAATAGTTTGAAGGTGTCAGAAATGTGACGTAGTTTAGCCCGTGCTGCTGTCAGCCAATAGGAAACGTTTCCTATCTGTCGACCAATTAGAGACAGGCGCGAGCTTTCAAACCTAAAGCGGAAGTAGACTCCTTGTTGCTGTTGGCTGTCGAGTCGCTGCTGTCATCTCATCAGTCCGTTTTGTCGCGGATGTGTTTCAATCTTTGATTTCTTTGAAAACTTTCACTTGATTCTGCCTTTGTGGAAGGCAACGTTTGACTTGATTCCGCTTGTGTGGGAGCGACGACGTCAAACATGGCGGAGTCCAGCACTCAGATTCACTGTGAGTTACTAGCGTCCTCGTCTACTTGGGAAATGCGATTATTTCATCAATGTACTTTGTTTGTCCTTACGACCGTATCCAGAATGTATGTATGTGTGTGCGTCTTTGTGTTCGTGCTCGTGTTTGTGTGTTTTTTTTTTTGTATTTGGGGGTGGGGCGTGCGTGCCTGCCTGCCTGCCTTCCTTCCAAAAGTTTGCCAAGTTGCTTGTTTTGTCCGATGAGCAGATGGCCGTCTGACAGCCGAGGAGATGGATGAGCAGAGGCTCCAAAATGTGGCCTATCACTACTTGTGTCGACTGGAGGAGGCAAAAAGGTCACTCGCTCATTTGTGCACGTATTCTTCATAGACACCCTGTCTTATATATGCGCAATACGCCAGGGTAGGGTTAGCAACTTCTATGCCACTGATTCATGCGAAGGGCTACCAGTTTCATACACAGGTCTGAACTGACAAATTGGACTCACACTACTGTAATTGATAATAATGAATGATAGTTATTTGATATATATATAAAGATTTATCGCATCAACATTGTTGGCACATTTTTGGGAACAAGTTATAATCAAAATGCAAAATATCAATAGGCAACATCAATTCTCTCAATCTAAGCAAGTGGATACATTTTTAAAATAGTCATTTCTACACCATTTCGAGGAAATCAAAATGTGCCTTCAGTGGTGAGAATAGGCCCCCAGGGCACTCATCTGTCCCCTGCAAGCAATCTGATCGCCACGGACTCCGGGTTGGTGACCCGTGGAATACAGTATGCCCCACTCGCATGCGTTGCGTACAATAACAAGTCATTGCCGCGGCCTTTGGCGAAAAAGCTCAGCAGGCATCATTTGCTCACAATGGCATCCGTCCCCCGCAGGTGGATGGAGGCATGCCTGGGGGAGGAGCTTCCCGCTCCCACCGAGCTGGAGGAAGCGTTGAGGAATGGCGTCATTCTCGCCAAACTGGGCCATCGCTTTGCGCCTTCCGTCGTTCCTCGGAAGAAGATTTACGACTGGGAGCAGCTGCGCTACAAGGTGGTTCGTTAGTTCCTGCAGCCATGACAACCAACAATGTGTCTATCCTCAACAATCACAGTCGCTGCAAATTGGACTCAAGTAACAGCACAGTTAATTCAGAATAATTTGACTCAAATGGACTGTAGCTCGCGGTTTCTTGTCAACCAAAATATTCATGTCAAAGCAACGTTTTTTTGGGGGGGGGGGGGGACTAACTCAGACTGCAATTTATCCCCAAAATGTATTTCGTAAATGTAGAGCTTTACTCTCTTCCAAATGTTGCATGTTGACCTCAAATGTTTCCTTTTTTCAGGCTGTGGGTGTTGAATTTCGTCACACTGACAACATCAACCACTGGAGGAACGCCATGATGTCGCTTGGGCTGCCATCGGTAAGTAACCAAGTGCTGACCGGAGCACGGCCCTGCATACGTAGCACAACAAACCGCTGCCACGTTGGCAAAACGTTGCCCGCCACCACTGCGCCACTTCCTGGCCTGGCATGGGGCTAGTCAAGAATTCATATTCTTTAACTGTCAACAAGTGAGTCACGACTTGAGTACCGAAATATGGCGAAGAGCCAGTGTCGCTTTCTTGCTCTCTTGAACAAAAGACCACATGATTTTCTCAATTACAGTCAAACCTCGGTTTTCGTCCATAATCCGTTCAAGAAGGCTGTTCGAAAACCGAAATTGTTCGAAAACCAAAATTGTTCGAAAACCGAAACCATGCTCTTTAAAAAAAAAAAAAAAAGGTTTACTGAACAGGTCTGCTCACAATGGAAAGCAACACGAGGAAGCGTCACTTTCTCGTCTACCCGAGGAAGCGTCACTTCCTCGTGTAAGGAAGGTGAGAGGAGTCAAATGGTGCATTCAAGTGCGCTCAGTTTGTTCGAGAACCGAAATTTGTTCGTCATCCGAAGCATAAAAAAATCGAAATTTTTGGTCGAAAACTGAATTGGTCGAGAACTGAGACGTTCGAAAACCGAGGTTTGACTGTACTTTTTTATTTATTTATTTTTTTTTTAAAGACGACATCCCCAGTTGATACCTTTTATGGCTGTGGTTTAACTCAAGAACTAAAAGATTTATGCTTTACAAAATTTGAAAAACTAAATGTCATCGGATCTTTTTCAGACAAGTCGATAAAGTGACCCACCCCAATTTCCGATCACGTGATCAAATCAGGACAGGCCTAGTGACCGCCGAGGCCATTGTTTTTACAGTTGAAAAATCGACTCTCACCCCGCCCACACGCTTGTTTTTGTACCGCTATCGTTGATTCAGATCTTCCATCCGGAGACCACAGACATTTACGACAAGAAGAACATGCCCAGAGCTGTTTATTGCATCCATGCACTCAGGTAACGTCTGTCTGTCTGTCTGTCTGTCTGTCTGTCTGTCTGTCTGTCTGTCTGTCTGTCATCTGAGTTATTGTTTCTATATAGGCAATTCATCAAAATTGTGATTTTAATTTTTTTTTCATTTCATTGGAATGTACATTGAACTTTTATATGATGAGGACAAGTAGACACAGCTGAAATTTATTTTAATTTTTTTTTTTTGTGCGTGTAGCTTGTACCTGTACAGGCTTGGCCTCGCTCCGCAGATTACTGACCTTTGTGGATAGTCAAGTTTACAGGTAAGCTCCGCCTAATTGCTCATATTGACTAACAGTAATGTCAGAATTTGATCACATCCGATCCAGCGGTTTCAGTTTAAAAATGAAATGATGGTGTGTGTGGCCGTGCGTGTCTACAGTGGAGGAGATCAACAACATGAGGCTGGAGTTGGACAAATACGGCCTGCAGCTTCCCGCCTTCCACAAAATTGGAGGAATTCTGTCCAATGAGATGTCAGTGGACG
Organism: Hippocampus abdominalis; assembly: GCA_018466805.1. Taxonomy (NCBI): domain Eukaryota; kingdom Metazoa; phylum Chordata; class Actinopteri; order Syngnathiformes; family Syngnathidae; genus Hippocampus; species Hippocampus abdominalis. Next base: position 5,620,883 of record CM031699.1, read on the forward strand.
AGGCGGCAGGTACGACGACACGCTAACACGACGACGTTTTCTTCTCCGTCCGTCAGCCATTGTTGCCAAACGCCCTCTTGCCCTCTCTTCAGTCCACGCGGCGGTGATCGCCATCAATGAGGCCGTGGAGAGTCGTGATGTCGGGGCGACGGCCCAGGCTCTCAGGAACCCCAACGCGCAACTCGCTGACCTGCAGGAGGCGCTGATGAGCGTCTACCAGGCGAAGCTGTTTCAGGCCAAGCAAAGAAAAGAGCAGCGGGCGGCGGCCAGCCGGGTGAGTGCGGCTCAGGGGCGCCGCCTAGCAAGCGCGGGCGGAGGTTCGCGGTTCACTCCTAGTTTTCCCTCTCACACACGTCAACCGTTTCTCGAGAAAGACGCCCCACTTTGTCCGTCTTTATCCGCCAATTTGAGGCATACTGGGAGAAGCTCAGTACATTTGACTTTAAGACCTACTTCAGGGGTCAGCAACCCAAAATGTTGAAAGAGCCATAGGACAAAAAAACCAAATATGTCCGGAGCCGCAAAAAAATAAAAGCCTTCTATAAAACTTACAATGAAGGAAACACATTTTCTATGTATGTTAGGAGACAGGACTGTCTCAAAATTGTTTGCTATTCATTCCTTTGTTGTGTGTTCACAAACGCCCCCATAGAATTTATTTTGTGATTTCCTCGCTTGATTTTTTTGTTTTGGTGTCAATGAAGTGATCATTAATTTCCGTTTTTCTGAGGCTGTCTTTGAACGCCTCTCGAGTTCAGACGCAGAAGACTGTTAAAAGATAAATAAAGTGTACGTTTTAAAAGAACCAACACCACAGCGCTCCTTTTTCGGAGCTGCAACATGTATCTATATCTTTTTGAGCTATATTATCCTACTATCAAAATCTTTTTCCATTTTCAAACATTTTTTATAAAGCTCCGGGGAGCCACTAGATGTCGCTAAAGGGCTCTGGAGCCGCGTGTTGCCGACCCCGACTTACTTGAAGGGCTAGCGTTAGCGTTTGAGAGCTTGGCCTAAACTAAACGCGGTCATTGTGTCTTCCAGGGCGGAGCCTCGGAAGAAAAAGATCTGTACGAGGAGTTTCTGACTCGCAGAGAAATCCAGAACAACATCAACGTGGTCAACGGTGAGAGTGTCGTCACTGTGAAGTGGAAGCATGGCCGGTGCTGACGTTGGCGACTGTGTCTGCAGTGAGATGGGCGCTGGAACAAGTGGACGAAGCCGTGGAGGCTGCCGACGAGACGGCTCTTGCGTACGCTCTGCGGCTGCCGTGTTTGGCCCTCACCGACGTCCTCGGCGCCAACGGGCGCTGCTACCTGGAGACGCTGGCGGCCGAGCGCGACGCAAAAGGGCTGGTATGTCATGGACTCGCCCGTCAAATGTTCTTCAAATGAGTGCTGTACTTTTTCACGGGGGGAATTTTTGTCTTTCCACTTGAGACTTATTTGTTGTTGTAATCCATTTGAAAACATGGCCAGCTTTCATGCACATTTAGTCACTTGAAACAGAAACTTTTCAAAATGTGCTGCGTGCAAGTGAGCAGACGACCCCAAATGGAGGCGTCACACGTGGGTCGGGCGAGTACAAATGACCACGGGTGTGCATCTCTCCAATAAAGACAATTTGATTTGTATGTAACTGATTGCACAATTTTCACTTTTAGAGCCGCTCACCAATGATGATTTTAATTCTTGATGAATCTGTTATTGTTATTATTTTAACTTTTGGGTGCTTCACCCAGCAAAACTCATTCCTGCCAACCACTCAAGCCATACATGTACAGTCAAACCTCGGTTTTCGTCCATAATCCGTTCCAGAAGGCTGTTGGAAAACCGAAATTGTTCGAAAACCGAAACCACGCTCTTTTTAAAATAAAAATGTTGACTGAGCACGTCTGCTCATAATGGAAAGGAAAGTCACTTCCTCATCTACCCGAGGAAGCGTCACTTCCTCGTGTAAGGAAGGCGAGAGGAGTCAAACGGTGCATTCAAGTGCGCTCAGTTTGTTCGAGAACCGAAATTTGTTCGTCATCCGAGGCACTAAAAAACGTGAAATTTTGGTCGATAACCGAATTGGTCGAGAACCGAGACGTTCGAAAACCGAGGTTTGACTGTAAAGCTAACGGACGTCCTTTGAATGACCTGTCACATGATTGATGGAATGTGTTGTTGCGCCGCCACCTCAGGAGCCGCTGGAGCCTGACGAGCTTCAAGATATTATCCACACGGCGAACTGGGAAGCCTGCGCGGACGCCAAGAGTGAGTGAGATGCTTCTTCCTCTTTGGCTCCTTGGCTGAGGTGTGCGCCGCGCATGAGTGACTGTGTGGCGCCCCGTGTGTGTGTGCGTTACAGTGCAGGCAGCGCTAGACAGTGTGAACCAATCGTTGCGGGGCAGCGACCCCCGGCGCACGGTCAGCTGTCTGATGTCCTCTGACCTCCAGCTGCCCACGGTCTTCACTTGTGGAGCGTCTCTTTATCACAAGCAGCTGCAGCTGCTACAGACGCACGCGGCCCAGGTACGCTCGCCTCCCCCCCCCCCCCCAACGCACGCGCACGACATAGGCAACACGCGGCGTGACGTTGCCGCGTCTTCTGCAGGGGGTGCTGCAGCAGGAAGAGCTGTTTGTTGCCGTGGAGATGCTATCTGCCGTGGTGCTTGTCAATCAGGCGGTGGAGGAGGGAAACCTGCAGCAGCTCGGCTCCTTATTGGCCAGTTCGTCTGTGGGCTTGACTGATGTGGACCACACCCTGATGGACAAGTAAGAGATGATGATGAGGATGATGATGATGATGATGATGATGATGATGATGACAATGAATATCGTGCGCAGGTATTTGTGGTGTCTGTCCGGGATGAAGCAATCGGCCGGCCGAGAACCGCTGACCTGGAATCAACTTCAGGAAGGAATCAAGCTGGCCAACACCAACGCGCTGGCCCAAAATCAGCGTATGTCACAAGTACCAGAGGCGAAGCTCGGATAATCATCTCAATGCCTGCATGACCTCTGACCCTTTAGAGATCTTGGCCCTCCAAGCGGTTAATGAGGCTTTGATGAGCGGAGATGCTCACCGGCTGCTTTCTGCACTGGTGCTGCCCTCTAGTGGTGTGGAGGACATCCTGCCCAACAACTCCTACAGATACCTCCACTTGATGAGGGCTGCCCGGCAACTGAAAGCTCAGGTGAACCCACACACACACACACACACACACACACACACACACACACACACACACACACACACACACACACACACACACACATACTGGGCTGGGCAATTAATCGAAATTTAATCATGATTTCGAATTTAGCGTCTTATGATCATAAATCATTACAATCAAAGAAAAACGATTAATGTGCTGAATGGTGTCCATGCACACACGCACACAAGGTCCAGATGCTGTGAAAGTACCCTGAATGTCCTGTGTTACTTGCACAGCAGGTGTGTCTGCACCGCCCTTAGCGGGTTTGAAGCTGTTTAATAGCACCTCAGGTGAGGTTTGCCAACAACCAAACACACAACAAAAAGAATGACATGCATTTTACAGTTAAGTACAAGACTGCTTTGTTTGAAAAACATGGCCAGTGCCAATGCCAAAGTCAAATCAGATTTAAATGCTGATGGGAAATTAATATCAACTCCCAGGAGTGATTTTCCTATAAGTAATGTATCGTCATACACTGCATCATGCGGACACAGCAGGAATAGCCAGTATTTACTCTATTATTATTATTGATTATTACACACGGACATTCCTGACACACGTGCGTGACTAAACGTGACCCTATGACATTTTGACGGACAGTCTGAAGTGAATCAGTCCCGGTCTAGCTTCTGTGTTTAACGTCAGGTCATGTTTTCTCCCCTAAACCAATCAGCTCAGCAAAGACGTGGGAGCTGAGCTGTGGTTGGCTGACATCCAGGAAGTAGTGAGACGAGCCAATCAGGATACTCGGAAAGCTCTGAAGCGTGAGTCAGTCACATGATTGTTTTTGTCTGTTTCCAGCACACACTGCGTTCTGTTTTTGTACCCAACGATGGCGGAGGTTATGACTGTCCCGCTGTGTTGCAGATTTTCTGTTAAGCATATCCATTTTTGGTGGTAAATATATTTACGATGAAGAGTAGCAAAGCGCTTCACACTGATAACGCAGCATCAGGAGCAACTGGGGGTCTAGTACAGTCAAACCTCAGTTTTCGTCCATAATCCGTTCCTGAAGGCTGTTTGAAAACCGAAATTATTTGAAAACCGAAACCACGCTCTTTTTAAAATAAAAATGTTTACTGAACACGTCTGCTCACAATGGAAAGCAACACGAGGAAGCGTCACTTCCTCGTGTAAGGAAGGCGAGAGGAGTCAAATGGTGCATTCAAGTGCGCTCAGTTTGTTTGAGAACCGAAATTTGTTCGTCAACCGAGGCATAAAAAACTAGAAATTTTTGGTTGAAAACAGAATTGGTCGAGAACCGAGATGTTCGAAAACAGAGGTTTGACTGTATCTTGCTCAAGGACACTTCAGCAACATGGGAAACGCAAATTGTTTTTGGAGTCTCCAACAGTGGTGAAGGTCAAGGAAACTGGAAAGCGTCCAGTGTCCTGTTCAAAATTTTAAATCAAATACAAATTATTAGCTTTGCAAACAAGAAATAAAACAGATTTTACTTACTTCACACGCAAAATAAAGAGATGTCTCTTCAAATGTTTTATCCCATAATTAAAAAGCATGTGAGAGAGATCAAAATATTTGAAAACAGTTTTTTTTTCCCCCATATGATGGATTTTTACTATTGCCTGGAATGCATCCCCCTAAAAAATGGTGATTGATTGTGTGTGCCTTTGTGCGCAGTGTGTCTGGGGGTGGCAGCTGTCAATCAAGCAGTGAAGGAGAAGCAGGCTGCGCAGACCCTGCGAGTGCTGTCACTACCAGAGGTGGCGCTGCAGGGTGTGACAAGGCGCTGCGCAGCAGAGTACCAGCAGCAGCTCGCCGCTTTGGTGCAGCGCAAAGCCAGTGCAGGTGACGTGTGCTCCTTTTAGCATGGCCGCAGGTCAGAGGTCACCCGCTCAGACGGACAGGTGTTTGCAGGAGACAACAAGAGTCCGTGGGTGGAATTCACTACGGAAGACGGCTCGTTGTTCTTCTTCCACCTGAACAGACTGGAAGGCACGTGGGAGAGACCGACCGGCGTTCGTCCACAACAGCTTGTTCCTGGACCAGCATGACATCCAGGTGACGCCTTGAAAGACACACACACACACACGCGCGCGCACACACACACACACACACACACACACACACACACACACACACACACACACACACACACACACACACACACACACACACACACACAGGCATGCCACGCCGCCTCTGTCAACTCACACCTCTCCCCCCGCAGGAAGTGGTCAGCGGCGTGTGGTCGACGCACCAGCGCCAAGAGCTTTGGGCCGACAACAGAGCGCTGGTTGTCCGCCTGCAGGCGGCCATTCGGGGATTCCTCACCCGGCGCAATCTCGCGGCTCGCCAAAGTTACCTGCGCGGCCACGCCCGCGGCGTCATCCTCATCCAGGTGCCAAAAGCAACGGCCGGTGACAAGCGGTCACGTACAGTCAAACCTCGGTTTTCGTACTTAATCCGTTCCAGAAGACTGTTCGGAAACCGATTTCCCATTGGAATCAATGTAAAATGTTTTAATCCGTTCAAAGTCAAGAAAACAACTTTTGTTTTTTACATTTTCACACCATAAACTCTACAAATGTAATAGGAGAGCGGGTAATATGTAAAATACTGTGCAAACAAACTATAATATACTTTATTTTCACCAATTTTAACATTAACATAGTAACATCCTCTCTGTTTCGCTACCTCCTCTCGGCTTCGCTCGACGCTACACGAGGTAGCGAAGCCGAGAGGAGTGAAGTGACGCATTCAAGTGTGCTCAGTTAGTTCGAGAACCGAAATTTGTTCGTCATCCGAGGCATAAAAAACTAAATTTTATTTAGAAAACCGAATTGTACGAGAACCGAGACGTTCGAAAACCGAGGTTTGACTGTAACTCCTTCCTCCAGTGACCAACCGGCATTCTGTGTTCAGGCTCACTGGAGGAGGTTCATCCAGCAGAGGGCGTACAGGCGGCGGCTGGAGTTCCTCTACCGCAACTGGAGGGCAGCAGTCAAGGTGACGTGGCGCCGTGTTCATAGACTGACCAAATGTACACCTCATTGACCCCCCCACCCCTCAAACTTCTGTCATTCCCAAATAATTTCTCAGCCTTACCCTTCAAAATAAAAGGCTTACACATGATCTCTTTTGGACCAATTAGGATTTTCCTATTAGTCGGTGCTTAGTCGGCCAGCTCCTGGCATCTCAGGGAATTCTCCATTTGGGAATATAACAATATAACTTTTGTGTTCAAGGGTCACATTTGATTTTTCAAACAGACACATGGGCCCCGTTACTTCATAGATGAGCTAAAAACTACAGAATCGTTACAGTTAACAGATAGCCAGGGTTCCCACGGGTCCTTAAAGTTAATACAAATCCATTTAAAAAAGTGTTCTTTATTGTCCTTAATTTTCAGGGAAAGCTTCTAAAATCAATAAAAATGCTTTAAAATGTATTTTTGTTCAAAATAAATTGAAGTTTTATACAGTATTTTCAAAATGTAATTTTTTCTTAGTGTACTTTATTTGAGAATGAGTTCAAGTTTTTTTAATACAGGTAGGAAAATGACAATTTGACATACAGTATGTCAAATAAAAGGTTAAGTGATTGCCCCTAAAAATGTAGATGTGCCCTTCCTTTGACAGCAGCGATTTGAACGCCAGCTCAGTGATATGTGGCTTTCTGTTCAGACCACATATTGCTGAGCGGGCATTAAATCCACCGTTAATCCTCTGCGGAATGGAGAAAAAGTCCTTAAAAAAATGGCGAAATTAACCCTCAAATTTCCTTAAAAGGTCCATAAATAAAAAGCAAGTGGAAGAGTGGGAACCCTGATATTAGCGAACGGGGTTGGGCTAGCTTGCCAATAGCCAAAATCCACATCTAATTAACAACTGTTCAAATGGAGGATCTTTTTTTCTTCTTTTAACCCCCATTTAACCCCCGACCATATACATAGTGTACATACGTGGGTCTAAATTTTATTGAATGATATCAATTGTGATATTTGTTGACAGATTCAAGCCTTTGTGAAGATGTGCTTGGCCAGGAGAAAATATCTGGCACGGTTGAGGTTCTTCCGACAAAACGTGAGTGTGCGATTGATAAACAGACAACCCAATAAAACTCAGACAAGATGGTTGGAGGTGAAAATGTGACACTGACATTCTTGGAAGGGTTATTCCCTTGAAAGGAAGCTCACTGAGTAAACATTTTTTTGTACAGTTAACTCATTCAGTACCAGCCAATTCTGGACCAAGTCTGAAAAGACGTTTAAAAACGTCTTTGGGAGTGAATGAGTTAAGAGAAAGGGACAAGTGGATTCCTCTTAGTTCTTTCTACCCGAGTAACTGTGTCGATCCACAGGTGGGTGCCATTATAAAGATCCAAACTTTCTTCCGAGCGAGTCGGGCGCGGGCCGAGTACAAGATGCTGGGTAAGTTCTCTGACGAAGCGATGGGCCCAAAAGCGCACCCAAAGATTAACGGCCGCTCCCGTCTCAGTGCAATGGGACACGCCCCCCCTGAGTGTACTCAGGAAGTTCCTCCACTTGCTGGATTTGGGCGACGGCGACATCAAGGAGGAGGCGGAGCTGGCGCGTCTTCAGCAAGAGGTGGTCCGAACCATCCGCTTCAACCGGCAGCTGGAGGCCGACCTGGACCTGATGGACTTGAAGATCGGGCTGCTAGTGCGCAACAGGGCCACCCTGCAGGTGAGCCGCTCCCGTCGCTTCGTTCAAACCCGAGGTCGGTGTCTTACGGGAGCGCCTCCTACAGGAAGTGGAGTCTCACTGCAAGAAGCTGACCAAGAAGAACAAGGAGAAGCTGTCGTCCATGATGGACGTGGAGAGGAGCAAAGGCCTGAAGGCGCTGAGCCGAGAGCGGAGGAAGAGACTGGAGGCTTATCAGAACCTCTTCTATCTGCTCCAGGTGGGTCACTGTGTGTGTGTGTGTGTGCGTGTGTGTGTGTGTGTGTGTGTGTGTGTGTGTGTGTGTGTGTGTGTGTGTGTGTGTGGGCCACATATGGCCTCGGTAGATGTCAAGTGGGCCGAACTATTAAAAATTATACCATACTCTGCTATAAATAACCAAAATAATATGTATTTCCTTTGTTTTGGTCTAAAGAAGCACAAGACCCCTCGGAAAATGTTGAAATTTAATGAACATATCTTTTACAAAACATTTCATGAAGCACCTAAGATTTCCTTAGACCAGGGGTGTCAAACATACGGCCTGCGGGCCAGAACCGGCCCCCAAGGAGGTTCGATCCGGCCCGCAGGATCATTTAAAAGTGAAAAAATACATAAAAGACGCAGAATGAATATTTTTAATAAGCTACAATTCATAGATCATCCACTAGGGGGAAACACTGTTTTGATCAGAGTAGAAGACAACAGCAGTCTGAGTCTGTCACTTAGACAGACCCAACAGGGCAGTAAAAGCCAGCTACCTAATTGCTAGCGAAATAGCATTAGCACCAAAGCCGGATTTTTAACTTTGTTAAACGATGCATGATGAAAGTGCCTATTATGAAATGATATTTTGGTTATTTATAGCAGAGTACGGTATAATTTTAATGGTGCGGCCCACAAGACATCTACCGAGGCCGTATGTGGCCCACAACGTCAAATGAGTTTGACACCCCTGCCTTAGACAAATGTGCAATTGACTTTTATCATTCACATAAATGCATTGCAACTGATCCCACTGACCGTGTACAAAGGCACAAAACTTTAACAAGTAATTGGTATTGAAAAATATAGTCATGCACTTTTAAGATTAAACGAGATTTATATTTATAAAGAAAGGAATTTTTAAACCATTTACACGAGCATATAAGATCCAAATGTAATCCCTGCCTACACCTTACAAACTAAGAGTGCTATTAAATGTGTAAAGAATAAAGTATTCGGATGTGATAGCGTCTGCTGTGTTGGGTCTGTCTCAGTGACAGACTGAGGCTGCTGCTGTTGTCTTCTTCTCTGATCAAAACAATGTTGTCTTTTCCTCTGATCAAAACACTATGTCCCCCTAGCGGATATTCCACGCATTGCACCTAAAAAATATTCAGTCTGTGTCTTTTATGCATTTTTTCACTTTTAAATTATCCTGCGGGCCTGATCAATCCTCCTTGCGGGCCGTTTCCGCCCCGCGGGCCGTATGTTCGACACCACTGGGGTAAGAAATTAAAGGGGCTACACGCTACAAGTCCACTCAATGCGATGCTGCGTTTCAGACTCAGCCGTCCTACTTGGCGCAGCTGATCTTCCTGATGCCGCAGAGCCGCTGCTCGTCCTTCATGGAGATGCTCGTCTTCAGCCTGTTTAACTACGGAGCGGACGATCGGGAAGCCTTTCTGCTTCTGCAGCTGTTCACGCAGGCGCTACACTTCGAGATCAGGTCACATACCGAGTCGCTTCGACTCATTTTTACTTTCCCGCTGCATGCGTCTTCACTTGTCTCGGCCTGCTTCAGTTCCGAAAACGTATTGAACTCATTCACTGCCCGCCATTTTTAGTATCTCTTACGCAACACTATAAAACATTTTCAACAAGACTGAGTGCCGTACTAACGAGTGCGTTGTGGGTCAGGTCCAATGTGACCGAGCCGCGGGACGTGATCAGGGGAAATCCTTTCGTGATCAAGATGCTGGTCAACTTCTACCGACACGAGCGCGGACGCAACGTCCTGCGCGAGGTGCTGGGTCCGGCGCTGCGCGACATCTTGGCTGACGGCGACCTCGACGTCAGGACCGACCCCGTGGAGGTATACAAGACCTGGATCAACCAGACAGAGACCCGGAGCGGATTCAAGAGGTATGAATGTGCGGTCGGGAATCCCTCGCCTGCTGGGTGTCCGCCGCTCACCCTGTATGTGTTCCCACTCGCCTCGCCCGCCAGCTCGCTTCCCTACGACGTCTCCCCCGAGGACGCTTTGTCTCACCCCGAAGTCCGGCGCCGCGTTGACATCGCCGTGGTCAACCTGCACAACCTGACCCAGAGAATCCTCAAGGCCATCACGTCCAACATCAACAAACTCCCGTAAGCCGCTGCCTCTTGATCAGTTCTTCTCCTCCTCCTCCTCCTCTTCCTCCTACTCGTCCTCCTCCTCTTTACACGAGTGCTTGTGTTTACGCAGATATGGCCTCCGCTACACAGCCAAGGTTCTTGGAGACACCCTGAGGTCAACGTTTCCGGCTGCCAGCGAGAATGACGTCTACAAGGTCGTCACAAATGTTTCTTATTGACCTCATATTGACTTGAAATTGACCGTTATGAGGTCATAACAAAATCAAACATAAATGAGGCGGCGCGCTGAAAAACGGGTTAGCACAAGGGGTGTCACACTCATTTTAGTCGCGGGCCAATTTGGAGTTGCGTCTCCCCTATGACGGTGAAACCGCAAAATTATTTCCGTAATTTCTGGACTATAGACCGCACCGGATTATAAGCCGCACCACTACATTTTTAAAGGAAAAAAAATTTTGTACACACATAAGCCGCACCTGTCTATAAGCCGCAGGTGCCCACATTGTTACATGAGATATTTACAAAGAAAGACGCTTCATTAAATAAGCCGCAGAGTTGAAAGCGTGTGACAAAAGTCGCGGCTTATAGTCCGGAAATTACGGTACTTGGATACAACAAATTACCGTATTGGCCCGAATATAAGACGGCCCTGATTATAAGACGACCCCCCCTTTTCAAGACTCAAGTTTGAAAAAGACTTTTTGAACACCAAATTGATTTTTATACAGAAAATGATTACAGTTCAGATGAAACAAATGATTATAACAATATATTTGAGAGAAAAAGCACGTTATTTTGCCTCATTCAAATCTTAATATCTGAACATTTAAATATGTAAACTAAAGTGCAATCACATTCGTAACTGAATGGCTTCTGGTTTCTTGAAATGTAAATGACATCATAACTTCTCCTCAGCTGCCGGTTAACCTGGCCGATCTTTGACCCACTTTTCTCCAGATTGTCGCTACGTTTCTCCATTTTCTCTTATCTCTTCTATTATTTTCTTCTCTTTTCCTTCTTACCGCAATTTTTTTATTTTCTTCTTTGTGCTACCGCTATTTTTATTTTTATTCTTCGTGGCAGGGGTTCACTTTGGCCTGGGGAGTCAAGTTCAGCATTCGCCTTCAATGATATCTGGCGCCATCTAGCGTCGTGAATGGGTATAACGCCTAGACCCCGGATATAAGACCACCCCCACTTTTTCAGTGGTATTTCAATGCAAAAAACACCGTCTTATATTCGGGCCAATACGGTAATAGATTACTAGTTGTGAAACCAGTCAAGTCAATTCTAATCGTTTGTTCAATTATTGTTCAAGTGTGTGTAAACAGAGTAACAAAATTATTGCAAAATCTCAACGTTATTTATTACACATGACAATTTGAGATTTCGGTACAGATTTTAGCAAGTCAACACACATGATTTGCTTTCGCGAGCCACAAAAAATGATCTGGTGGGCCGGATCTGGGCCCACGTGCCTTGACTTTGTCTGTGGGTTAGCATATCCGCCTCGCAGTTCAGAGGCGGTGAGTTTCAAATCCGAGCTCTAGCTTTCCTGTGTGGAAGTTAGTATGTTTGTCGGAGCCGGAACCTCTGCTTTTGTGTGGGTTTTCTTCAACTACTTTGGCTTCCTCCCACATTCCCAAATAACCCGGCTTCTAAATCTTTCTTCTTCTCGTCCGCCTTATGTCTCCACGCAGGTGCTCTGCAACCTGGTGTATTACCGCTTCATGAATCCCGCCATCGTGGCGCCGGATGCTTTTGACGTGTTGGAGCCTTCGGGGGTGCCGGGAGGGCTGCGGCCAGAGCGGCGCCGCCTGCTGGGCTCGGCGGCCCGCCTGTTGCAACGCGCCGCCACCGGCGAGCCCTTCCTCGGAAGCGGCGAGCACGTCGCCGCGCTCAACCGCTACGTCACGCACGCGCACGCCACCTTCAGGTCATTACGCAAACTGCGAGGAAATACGCACCTCACATGCATATTTTGTATTCTGCATAAAACTTAAAAAGACACGGGAGTGATCGAAGAAATAGATGCCCGCTCCTTTTTTGCCTAACCCCGGCGATATACAGTACTCTAGTGTGTGATCTTGTCACGTGACAGGAAGTTTGTACGGCGCGTGTGCGACGTTCCCAATCCGTCTCAGCACTTCCGCATGGACGAGTACTCGGAGACGCTGATCGTCAGTCGGCCGCTCGTCTACATCTCGCTGGGCGAGCTGCTCAATACGCACAAGGTACGTATTCACATGCATTCAGTGAGCGCTTGTCGGGCCACTCGTGTTATTGATGTGGTGGCTTTTAGCTGTTGCTGGAGCACCGCGATGCTTTGTGTCCCGAGCCCTCGGACCAGCTCAGACTTCTGCTCGCCGATGTCGGTCCTCTTCCAACCCTACAGGAGCTTGTGGGTACTGCGACTACGACAGCCCCAGGTACTCACATCTCCTCGATGATGATGGTGATTGTGGTGATGATGTGACGGTGACGCTAGGGTGTTTTTTTTTGGGGGTTTTTTTTTTGCGTTCCTCAGCCGATCCAGGGTGCGAGTGGGCTTGGAGCAAGACGGAAGTTTCTCTGACGCTCACAAACAAGTTTGAAGCTTTCGACGAGCACGACGACGACTCGGCTGACGCGGGCGCGCTGCTGCTCTCGTACGTTGTCGCGCTATGCCGCTACTTAAGGGGCGGGCCGGCGGCTGGCTGTGCTAACGGCGCTTTTATGTTCAGCACCAAGCAGCTGATGGCGGACGTCATCCGGACGCAGCCGGGGGACACGCTCGCCGACGTTCTCAGAGCTGCCGTGTCGCCCGACCAGGTCAGATCGGTTCTGGTGCTTCGTCGAATCCCCCGTCGCGATCGTAATGGCGGTGGAGGTCAAGACGACCTCTCCGTTTTGTTTGGGATTTGGAAAGAAAACAGTTGAGCTCACTTTGGCTTTCTCGTATGTTGTCATCTGCTGATTTGTGAGCAAATGGGACAGACGATATCTTTCCTCTTCTGCAGGCACCTAATATACAGTCAAACCTCGGTTTTCGAACGTCTCGGTTCTCGACCAATTCGGTTTTCGACCAAAAATTTCGAGTTTTTTATGCCTCGGATGACGAACAAATTTCGGTTCACTTATTGACCTTTTTTTTTTTTAATCTCGCACTTGACAAATACTCATATGTAAAAAACTAATACTAAAACTAATGAAAATGTCACCAAAAAGAAGCATTTAAAAAAAAAAAAAATCGAACAAACTAGCCCGAAAGAGCGATTAAAATTAACGGAATTTTTAAAGTCAAAATTAATAAAAACTACAGTCAAACCTCAGTTTTTGAACGTATCGGTTCTCGACCAATTCGGTTTTCGACCAAAAATTTCAAGCTTTTTATGCCTCGGATGACGAACAAATTTCGGTTCTCGAACAAACTGAGCGTACTTGAATGCACCATTTGACTCCTCTCGCCTTCCTTCCACAAGGAAGTGACGCTTCCTCGAGTAGACGAGGAAGTGACGCTTCCTCGTGTTGCTTTCCATTGTGAGCAGACGTGTTCAGTAAACATTTTTATTTTAAAAAAGAGCGGGGTTTCGGTTTTCGAACAATTTCGGTTTTCGAACAGCCTTCTGGAACGGATTATGGACACAAACCGAGGTTGTGACTGGATGTCCATTTTTTTTTTAATGCAAATGCACTTGTGTAACTCTCGGTGACTCTTTCATCTACTCCTTCTTGTCTTATTTCTCGTTTTTTGTTTCTTTTGTTGTTTTGTCTTGTTTTTCTTTGTCTATTGATGCGTCTCAGTCTTATTGTGTTGTTGTGCATTGTTGCATTATCGAATGTGGGAATGGCCTAACGGCAGGCGTATTTGAGTGCTGGCCAATCATTTAGCACGGCAAGAAGGCTTGATGTTTGGCATTGTGTATTCATTTGCTCACTGTTGCTTCTGGAAACAGGAACTGCGCCACAAGGAGCTAATGCATCGCCGCATTGTGCAAGATGCAAACACGCCGGACAAGATGAAGAGGAGGACATCCACCCTGGCCTCCACCTCCTTAAGCCTGGAGGAGAAAAAGCGAAAGATTAGCAGAAGCGTTCGCCGTCTGGAAGCGTTGGGCGTCCTCCCGGCGACACGCGGCCATGAGCGCATCCTCAAAATGATCGCGCAGGTAACACGCCGGACATCCCGCTAGCGGCTAGCCGCTTCTGCTTTCCCAACGCTAACGCCGCTGCTTCCCGCCCGTCTTAGGATGTCCGCAACCAGCGCGTGCACCGCCGGCGTCGGGGAGGGGAGCTTGTGAAACTTGGCCAGACTCTGCGCGGCCTGCGCGACAAAAGCAACTTTCTCGGCCAGCAGGCGGACTACTACGGGGATTACATCGCTTCCTGTCTGGACAAGCTGACAACCAACGAGTAAGTCGCTCACCTACACGAACGCCCGTTCCTCGACGCCCATCTATCGTTTGTCGCTTTGCAGCCGAGCCGCCGTGAAGAAAACGGCGGATGCGCGAGCGAAGAAGAAAGCTCCTGTCATGAGCTACACGGCCACCCGCCTACATGAGAAAGGGGTTTTGCTGGAAATCCAGGACCTGCCCTCCACCCAGTGAGTGTGCGCGCACACACACACACACACACACACACACAAAACAAATACAGTGAAACTCCTCTAGAACGAAACCTACATGGGCGAAAATACCCCCGTTATGTGAAAAAATCTTCATGCATTAATAAAGAGTACACATACGATTGTGTGTGCGTGTACACATACGTTTCTGTGTGTGTGTGTGTGTGTGTTTACATCTGAGATCAAATTTGCTACAGTGAAAAACCCCCTGTTGTGAAAAATGTCTTGCTACAAACATGATTTCGTTGTAGAGGAGTTTCACTGTAAAAAAAAAAGAAAAAAAACTTGTCAAAGTGACCACAAGGAGGCCTGATGACATTGCATTCAACACCAATTTCGAGTCTTGGAAATGGCACGTGAATGTCCCAATTGGGCAGGTTGCCCCAAGAGGAAGTTGTTTAACTAGAGATGAAAGTCAACAATAAGCCCGAATATGCACAAATGTGGTTATGAATGAATAGTTACCTAATCCACTTGGACAAGTTGAGCCATCCCATGGTAACGCCAGTGTCTCGTTGGGATGAAGGTTCAAGAACGTGGTCTTCGATATCGTCAACGGCGCCGAGAAAGGAAGCTTCCTCATCAAAGCTCGCTTCCTCGGCGTCGACATGGAAGAATTCCACATCAAATATCAGGTAACCGTCCAAGCAAAACCACACACATCAGTGCCAATCAATCAATCACTCAATCAATCCATCCATCCATCCAAACTAGGACCTGCTCCAGCTCCAGTATGAAGGCGTGGCGGTGATGAAGATGTTTGACAAAGCAAAAGTTAACGTCAACTTGCTCATCTTCCTCCTCAACAAAAAGTTCTTCAACAAATGAAAAGAAACTCCCGTGTTTGTCTGTGTGTTTATTCATGTTTCGTTTCGTCAATAGATAACCGACAGTCCTGTATACATATTTCTTTGTTTTTCACATTTATCAATAAATAATATTTTGCGTAAGACAAAACATGGACGTATTTCATTGAACAGACCAGTAAGGGGCGGCGGCCAAATGATTGGGAACCAGCCCTCCGTTCAAGTGAAGAAACCCGGTGAGTATGTGCCGCTCGCTAAAATCTTTACCGCAAGCTTCACTATTTCTTCCATTGGCATTTATGAAATTATATATATGGTTAAGAATTATTTTAAAACACTATATGTGCACTGCGTACACGGTATATACTGTATTTTTATGTCTTGGCGCCGGGGAACTGTCTCTCGCTTGCTTAATCCCGGAAATTGAATTTTTGGTTCTGCATGAAAGCTTCTGTGCATTTTAATGGAATGTACCGTATTGGCCCCGAATATAAGACGGCCCTGATTATAAGACGCCCCTCTCTTTTTCAAGACTCAAGTTTGAAAAAAAAGACTTTTTTTTTAACACCAAATTCATTTTTATACAGAAAATAATTACAGTACATCTGAAACAAATGATTATAACAATATATTTGAGCGAAAGAGCATATTATTTTGCCTCATTCAAATCTAAAAGTGCAATCATATTCGTAAATGAATGGCTTCTGGTTTTTGAAATGTAAATTACATCATAACTTCTCAGCTGACAACCGGTTAACCTGGCCTATCTTTTTCTCCAGATTGTCGCTACGTTTCTCCATTTTCTCTTATCTCTTCTGTTATTTTCTTTTCCTTCTTACCGCCATTTTTTATTTTTCTTCTTCGTGCTACCGCTATTTTTATTTTTAATTCTTCGTGGCAGGGGTTCACTTTGGCCTGGGGAGTCAAGTTCAGCATTCGCTTTAATGATATCTGGCGCCATCTAGCGTCGAGAATGGATATAATGTCTAGACCCCGAATATAAGACGACCCCTACTTATTTCAATGCAAAAAACACCGTCTTATATTCGGGCCAATACGGTAATTAGTGAGGTCATCATGCGGTGGCGATTGCTTTTTTGAATCTCCGGGACTCGTCACTCATGAAACCTTACGGCAGAACCCCGCACAATTCGAGTGTACAGTGGAGGCTTGCGCAGTTCCGTTGATCCTGCTTCAATTGATTGCCACGTGTTGTCATGGAAACGAAACAGAGGCTTGGCCAGGCCGAACAAGGCCGAGGCAGAGCGGGAACAGGCCGTTCTGGAAACGTGTCATTCTCCGCATTGGTCAAAATGTCAAACACATTAGCTCCATCCATCACTCTTGGTTATTGGCCCGAGATGTTAGAGACGTGATGTGAAAACATTTATACTTTGTCAAATACTTGCAGATGCATTTAGATACATCAAAATATACTGCACGTTTCAATACGGTGTAAGTATGAAACTGAAATGATCAAACATGTGAAGGATGGCCAAATCGGTACCACAGAAAAATAGTTGCGAGTTGTTCATTTCTGGTTGAGCAGAATTAGTCGGCCCCCCACGTGACCCCATCCGCGAAGAGGTCAATCGCCGTTGGATTCGATGACCTTCTCGGCCAGAATCTCCTGGAACGTGGAGAGCTGCTTCATCTGTTCCGTCTGCATGGAGTGCCTCCTCATGAGCTTTTTTTTCATTTTGAAGTCGGGACCACGTTTGGGCGAAGCCGGGGCCACGGGAACCAGGATCTTATGAGTGCTGTGGACCGGTGAGGGGGGCTTGCTGTTGGAGCGGATATCCGGGATGGGTCGCTGGGGGTTGATGTTGAGCGGCGGTAGAAATCCGGGCCTGGTGTGTGATATGCGGTCGAGAAGGAAGGTCCCGGAGCCGCGGCGCTCAAAGAGTCCAGGGCTCCGGCGGCGCACAGCGGCGGGCGACACGGAGTTGGGGATGTTCTCGAGAGATTCCCGAGACGAGCTGTTGACCAGGGAATGGGGGGACGTGTTGTACTTCCTCCGCTCCAAGGACACCGGCCCAGAGTCAGGAGATCCGGGGATGGATTCCTGACCCGCGTGGCTGTCAACCTCGCAGTGGTCCGACCGAGTCAATTTGGGATGAGTTGATATCTGCAGGTTGGTGTTTTCTTTGGACTCCGGGTTCCTGCAATATAAGATTTGGTGCTGTTGAACATTGTCCGCCCATGAGGAGGGGGAGAAAACGACCTGGTCCTCGGAGCAGGACCGATCCGTGACTGTTGGGGAAGAAGGCTCGTGGGTCTCGATGCTGTGTCGCCGTGACAGCAGAGCTCGAGCGGGTTGGGTGACGCACAGTCCGTTGATTCGTTGACTAAGACGACAGATGCCCTCCGCTTCCTCCAAACGCCCCCTGACGCTCTCCTGAGACGCCGCGGCTGAGGCCAAGGGTGCCACCAGGCCCCAAGGCTCAGAGTTGAGCCTCTTGAGGAGCTTGCGTGGAGGCGCCGCCGCCGACCCCATTCTCTTTTCTCCCACAGGGCGGCCATTGGGGGGCGGCAGAGCGCAGGCAAGCGGGAAGCTGAAGATCCTATCTTCTTTGTCTCTCCCGCTCTCGGCCGGAGACGAGGTCACAATCTCCACGTCCGATGGCGACATGCAAGCGGCGGCGGGTGTGGACTCGGGGGACACCTTATCCACCACGCCTGGAGACGGAGGAGAGTTCAGGTACTGCTTTGTCTTTTTGGTACCAGATGGAGACGTGTCGGTGGTGATGATGATGACCTCCTTGCCTTTGGCCCTGCAGGCGTCCAGCAGGACCTGCAGGGTGTCACGATCGCCCTTGTTGAGGGCGTACATGAGGGCGGAACACCCCGAGTAGTCTTTGAGGCTGGGGTCGGCCCCGTTCTCCAGCAGGAGGGAAACGGCCTCCTTCCCGGCCCGTTTGGCGCAGGCGTGCATCAGCGCTGTCCTGCCGCTCTTGTCCGGAATGTTGGGGTCAGCGCCTTTCTCCAGCAAATAGCGCACCATCCGGAGGCGGGTCCGAGGGTCCTCATAGTCGGCCAGGCAGGCGGCCGACACCGGGGTTTGGCCCAGCTCGTTGCCCTCGTTGACGTACGCGCCGCCCTCCAGCAGCAGACGGCTCAGCCTCAGCTTCCCTTGAGAGACGGCTTTGAGGAGGGCGTTGCCTTCCATCTGCAGGGGGTCTCCGTCTCCCATGGTCAGCTCTGCCCGTCCCACCGGGTGGTCTTTTAAGATGTCGTTGGACCTGGGGGAGGAGCCCGGAGAAATTGGTACCCAGGTTTCTATGCAGACTATTTAAAAAAAAAAATTTAATTAAAAAAAATAATTTTTTTTGTTGTAATCCAGCTCTGTTTTGATGTCACATGACCTATTATTATCTGCTTTTTACACGTGGCACTATAGTGAATCACAACAACCGTTTTACGAACAGGTGTCATGCTCAGATCGATGTAAAAATCATTTAAATCAGATAAAAGGTAACAATTCCATATGAAAACTACTGCACGTCTTTGCTATACGCATATTGTATAGGCCAGCATCTCCGTGATGATATTTTTGCGATTTATTGTGCTGATGCCATAGCTGGCATGGTGATGTACAGTGACATCACAGCTGTTTTTGTGATGTCACCGCTGGTGTGATGACGTGACAGTGATATCACAGCCGGGTTTGTGATGATAACACAATGATGTCACTGCCGGTATGATGATAATGACGTGACAGTGACATCACATTCGAAACTGCCAGGTTAGAGTTCCCTATCAAGTGTGCTAACGTTAGCTGCCGACTGTCGCGTCATAACTGATAGTTAGCATAGCATAGCATCATTTACCTGACATGATGGTGACGTCACGTAGGAGCAGCGCGACCGCTTGCAGGCGCACGTCACGTTTGGCCGTTCACGCGCGATGATGATGATGACTATGATGAAGATGAAGATGTGACATGTCAAGAATGATGCCTCACATTTCGCTTGACAATCCCCAAAACGCTCCGCGCGTGCAGTCACGCCAACGCGGGCGCGCGCACACGGCCGCGGGCCCGCGCCAGGTTCGCACGACTGCTTGTACGTCAGAACAAAGAGAATTGATTTTCTTCCTACCGCCGGGCGAGAGAATCTTCATCATCATCCTCATCTTCATCAGAAAGCCGCCGAGAGACCGACGAATTGATCCTGATCCTTCTCCTCCTCCTCCTCCTCCACCTACCTCCTCCTCTTCCTCACTGAGCAGTTTAACCCTTTGCTGGCTGCCCCCAAGTCACGTTGGCTGCGTTAACACGAGCAGACATTTTGTCAAGTTAACTTCACCGTCACCATGGTAACTGAGAAACGCCTCTTGTTTGCAGGTACTAGAAATCGCGCCCACCGACCAGTCAAGAGCTGTGAGACTCGAGGCATTTTTTTTTTCCACACGGGACAAAAATATAAACGCACCACTTTTGATGAGCATCTTTTGCAAGAATCACGCTGTCGAATCAACATCTTGATTGGCCACTTCTGTAATTTACCTCGGCAAAGAGGAAGAGCTCACTTTAGCTTTCGACACATCTGTCACTGATAATAACAGATGCAGTTACTTCAGGACGCACAGGGGAACAAGAGTGCCAAATGAAACAAATAAATCGTCAAATTATGAAATATTCATATTTATTGAAATCCAGAAATCAATATTGAAATAGTAAAATTCAATTCTGAACTACATAAACACCGACCCGTTAAAATACTGTACCTGGGTTTTTTTTCGGGCCTCGCGCTTGAGAAATGTCTTCCTCCAGGTCGGCAGGGGGCGACATATTGTTGCCACTGCGCTATGACTGGCGCCATTTCAGGGGAAGCTGGGATGTTATTGGCGGAAATCAAACTGACATGCTGCAAACAAGCTGGGAACAAACACTCGACGGTAAATGATCTTCTTTGACATGTTTTAGTGTTGAGCCTTTCAAAATGAATGTCATTCGTCAATTTATTATCATTTACGAGCGCCACTTGTACTGACTGAACAGAACGTCTTCAGCAAGTTGAATGGCTCGTGCGATAGAATACAAGCACCATCTGTTTGTCAATTGTAAAATAAAAAAAAAGCCCCTAATTTACAATTCCCTTCACCGTTTTGGGTCACATTCTTCTATGACGTGAGTAGTTAACCTATGTTGAACAATTCTGTCCTCCGATGGGTGAATAGATAGACTTGAATCCCTTTAAGGTTACTTGTGTACTTGTTTGTGTTCATGTAGATAGGTCGAGCATAAAAGTAGGAATCAAATCTCTCTTTTTCAATTGATGTTATTAGCGAGGATGCATGAGGACGATGCGGAAGAGGGGAAGGAGACTTTTTCGGTCAAACTAAGGAGCACCGGACTGGAAGATGAATGGAGACCTTCGGCAGGTGACTTAGAACGAATATGACGTCACACGATCAAGTGTCATCATCTCATGATGACGTCTGCCTTGTTACTCAGGTGGGCAACAGCTGGAGGAGTCCAGCGAAGACGAGTTGGGCCGACTGGACATCGATTTGGACAGAAAGTCCAGACAACTCAACTTGACGTCCGGCAACGTGCGCACCATCTTGCATGTCAGTCACACACACACACACACACACACACACACACACACACACACACACACACACACACATTCTGTTGTATGGAATGCAGTTGAAAGAAATTCACAAAGTAGTCATGTCGACCAGGGAGGGGGAACTTCTTGCACTTTTTATGCACTTCAGCTTGTTTCGTTTTCTCAGGAGGTGATTACTCACGAACGTGTGGTGGACATGATGAAAGCCGCCATCAGAGCCACCCAGGACATGCCCATGTTTGTAGGTTACGTTGCACCACTAACATGGATGCCCTTCAAAATAAGCCATGATCATGACGGCTTGTCTTTTGTCACCAAACCAGGAGCCAAAGATGACACGCGCAAGATTGAAGAGGGCCATCCAGCAGGGACAGGTGATTGATTAGCCATGCACAAATCGCCGTTCTTCATCATCATCATCATCATCGACATGACAAGCTGTCCTTGTGTTGTGTTGCTGTGCAGTGTCTCGACTGGAATTTTTCTGCAGAACAAAATTTGCCGGTAAAACGTCACAACTGCATATCCAATGTCAATGGGCTGAGTGAAATGCTGACTTCACGTTTTGTCTTCTAGCATCCTCAGTTTGTCGATATCCATCTCGACGCCGACGAAGACTCGTCAGATGAAGAGTACTGCCCTGAAGACGAAGATGATGACGACACGGCTGAAGAGGTCCGCCTTTGTATTAACACGCCCTGGTGATGCGTGTGGCTTCTGCCTGTCATGTTACTGTAACATAATTTGATGTAACCCAAATGTTCCCTGCTAATTTTGTGCGCACGCAGACTTTCCTCAGTGACGGTGACATCATTTCGCCTGACAAAGTTCAACACTGTGACTCCAACTCCCAGGTAACCTTTGACCTCTCAGCTTCTTTGGAGTGCCGTTGTTTCGTGCTGAGCGTTGACGTGACCTCTGGCGCAATTCTTTAAAAAAAAATTTTTTTTAAGCGGCACTCTATGCCCGCCGTCCTCCAGCTCACAGATGCCGCCGGCCCCTCCTTCCTGGAACGCCTGAACGCTGTGGAGGAGGAACTCAACTGCGGTCCCGCCTACTCTTCCTTGTCGGTAAACATCTGCAGTCCGCAGTTTGGACGTGCCGGCACGGTAGCTTCCTGTCGCTGGGACTACGCACGGCATCAAGCTCTTGAAATGATCTTCGCCGCCTGGCAGAATGATGGCCGGAAAAAATAGCTGAGATCCGAGGGGGGGGGGGGAAGCTGAAATATTAATAAGCACTAAAATTAGTATATTTTCAATTGTGTGCAGTCTCACGGGGCCGGCGAGGAGAAAGAGGAGGAAGAGGAGAAGGATGAAGGCTCTAGCGGGTTGGCGTTCCGCACGCGTTCCAAACGTCCCCTGGTCGACGTCCCCCTGGAGCAACTGGAGGCGGAGCTTCTGGCTCCTGACATCACAGCCGACATGTATGAGCAAAGCCCCGCCCATAAGGAGGAAGATTGCCATTGGGCACGCTGGCTGCATGGACTCATGGCGGCCGACAACGGAGGTCAGGATAAGATGAATGGTCACCTGTTGGGCATCTGCGCCAGTTCACATTTTCAGCCCGTGGACAAATCGTGTTTACCGCACATGCCTACAAGACTGAGTGTTTTCAAGCGCTCACTTTTTTTTTACTTGTTTGTGCAGAGGAAGCCGACGATGATGACGACCCAGAGTATAACTTCTTGGACGACCTGGATGAACCCGACCTGGAGGACTACAGGACAGACCGAGCTGTTCAGATCACCAGTATGTAGCCATTGATGATGATGATGATGATTGGGCCAGTATATACATAACCGCTGATCAGTCGTAATATTGAAATCCTCATTATTGAGAGCAACATATTCTTTAAAGGGGTAATCAAGTCCAAAATGCTCTTGACACACTATATGTTCTATGCAGCCTCAGTCGTCTAAACATGGCATTCTGATGAATTTTGCGATTGTGGAATATAGTGAGGCTGCGAAATGCAAAAAATGCATTTGGGGGGGGATGACATCACGATGCCGGGCGGGCTCAGCTTGCGAAAGTCGCGTGAACAAACTCAGAAAACAGCTGAGCCGTGATTGGTCGCAACCCGAGCAGCTGTGATGTCGTTGACAGGTGGTAGAGAGAAGGAAGCATTTAAGTTGACTGAATATTGAGTCCATCCAAACCGAATAAATATGTGGTGGGACCTGCAACCAAGTATAGGGTCCTCAGGGTTCCCACGGGTCCTTAAAATTCATAAAAATCCATAAAAAAAGAAGTTGTAAAATTATGTTCTTAATTGTCCTTAATTTTCCGGGAAAGCTTCTAAAATCAATAACAATCCTTAAAAATGTATTTTTATTCGAAAATAAATTGAAGTTTTATATTTTCTAAATTTACATTTTTCTTAGTGTACTTTATTTGAGAATGAATTCAGGGTTTTTTTTTCATTTAGGAAAAGTCCTTAAAAATGTCTAACTTAGCCCTCAAAAGTCCTCAAAAGTCCATAAATAAAAAGCGAGTGAAAGAGTGGGAACCCTGGTCCTGTCTGGCCACAAATGGCCGAATTAACTGCGTGCGGCAGCTGGAGCGCCTGTTAAGCAACCGTGGCTGCGGAGCTCTTGATGTGCACGAATACTTGACGCGCCGAGCCCCCTCTCGGTCATCCCGCTAGCATGATTGATTTGTCAATTCTTCTCTCTGTTGCGTCTCTTGTCCAGAGAGGGAGGTCAGCGAGCTGCTGGAGGAGCTCTTTGACACGGTCGGTTCATCTCTGATGTCTTAAGATGATGCATGCCAGTCGCCAGCCCCGTTGCTAGCCCGCCACAGTCCAGTCCGAGGAGTTGATATGTTTTGGCATCTGCGTGCAGCTCCAGGATGACCAGCCGGAAGAGGAGGAGGACGAGGAGGAGGAGCATCCAGCCGAGGGGGAGGAGCAAGAAGCCAGCTCCAACTTCAATGTCCCTCAACCTCTGTGGTAAAAGCACTTGACTTATGTGTCCTGATACGTCCTCCTGTTGGGACGCCACAGCTAAGATGTGCTGCGAGCGTTTGGGTCAGGAGGAAGAACAATCTGCTCCTCCAGTGCAGCTTCTTCAAATAAGTCCAGTGAAGGAGAGCTGACCTAGAGAGGGAACATTATTAATGATGCTTTTCTTTCCTTAAGGCAATCAGAATATTTAACCTTGACTAGGTTCAATGTTCACTGCCGCCTTAGTACAAAGGTGAAAAGAAAAAATAATTCAATGTGTAGACAAGAAGACAAGATGAATGTTGTTCACCAGAAAACATTCTTTCTTGCAATCTGTTACTCACTCTGGGAGTCTTTGTGAGGGGACTTTTTGCAAAAATGTTTCTCCCCTTTGTAGCTTGGAGCCACCTTTAGCTGGTATGCTAACCGCGCGGAGGCGAGCGGTCCGTGAACAATTCCCGGCCGTGCAGCACAGGAGAGCCCTGCAGGACACCACCAACCATCCGTGGCCTTCACCCGCACACGGTACCTGGCTGCTTCCCAGCTCACTCTGCCCCACCTCTGCGCACAAACTACAACTGCAACAGCAAATCCAGCAGGTATCCGCCCTTTCTTTGCTTTGCCAAGTAGACAGGGTTCCCACGGGTCCTTAAAGTTAATAAAAATCCATTAAAAAAAAGACGTTGTAAAATGATGTTCTTAATTGTCCTTAATTTTCAGGGAATGCTTCTAAAATCAATAAAAATCCTTAAAAATGAACCTGTGGTGTTCATTTCATTTGTGTATGTCATTTTCCTCACCCTTCCAATTCATAGTTTTGTCGGAAAATGCGCCTGGCGCCCTTCCCCTCAAACCTCGCTGTCGGGCTACATGCCTTTCTGGTTCCCGCTTTGCTTTTGCCGTCGTCTCCGATCAGTTCCGATGATGATCCTGTGATCACTTTGGGTCATTTCGGGCCAATTTGACATACAGTATGTCAAATAAAGGGTTAGCTGATTGCCCGTAAAAATACAAATGTGCCATTCCTTTGGCAGCAATGATTTGAACACCAGCTCAGTGATATGTGGCTTTCTGTTCATTAAAGGGAGAAACGGTCCTTAAAATGGCTAAATTATTCCTCAGGAGTCCTTAAAAGGTCCATAAATAAAAAGCAAGTGGAAGAGTGGGAACCCTGGTAGATGAAAAAAGTCAGTCCCCAAGAAGAAATGGAGTCTCTTTACCTGTTCCCGTTTTTCAGCACGTGCAGCTTCTGACTGAAGTTCATCTGCTGAGTCGCGGCGTCGGCGTCCTGAAAAACGAAGCGTCTGTCACCAAACACTTCCTGGTCAGTCAAGGACAACAACGGAAACGCCGCTGACAAACACAAACTAAAGGAGAATGTCACGTGTCCCGCAGGAGGAGCTCCAGCGTTTTGCCACGCGGCAGGAGCAGCTCTTCCGCGCCTCGTCTTTCCGCGCGTGCAACCTGCAGGGTGCTCTGGACCTTCTTCAGGAGATTGAGCGGAGAGTGGACCTTCCTCCTCCCACAGCTCCCGTGTCCAGGCGCTGGCTCCCCATCATGTCTTCGTCCACCATTAGTAAGGACACGCCGCCCCCCCGATTCCTCACATTAGCTTCTCTTCGCTCATGTTTGGTTCCTGCTCTGTTTAGGCCACGCCTTCCCCGTATTGCCCTCTGAGACCGCCTGGTTGCTTGCCACACGACCGGTCTTTCTCTACCCAGAACTACTTCCTGTTTGCAGCCTGGATCCTTCCCACCACACACGACCCTATCGCGGTATTTTTACTGCAGGAGAGGACGGGTAAATAAACAAATTGTGTCAAACCTCGGTTTTCGAACGTCTCGGTTCTCAACCAATTCGGTTTTCGACCAAAGATTTCGAGTTTTTTATGCCTCGGATGACGAACAAATTTCGGTTCTCGAACAAACTGAGCGCACTTGAATGCACCATTTGACTCCTCTCGCCTTCCTTACACGAGGAAGTGACGCTTCCTCGTGTTACTTTCCATTGTGAGCAGACGTGTTCAGGAAACACTTTTATTTTAAAAAGAGCGTGGTTTCGGTTTTCGAACAATTTCGGTTTTCGATCAGCCTTCTGGAACGGATTATGGACGAAAACCGAGGTTTGACTGTACACTTGAATATACACACTATGCAGCACCTACTTTCCCACCCGACATTATTACTACAACTGATGTCCATGTGTAGGCTGATTATTTTAGGTCTGAAGCACTTTGAGGGAGCCGTCCAGCCAGAGCATTTGATCAGCTCCTACCTGCTCTGCAAGAGTGCTTGGAAGTTGGCAAAACACATCCGAGAGATGAGCAGCTCCAGGGCACCGCGTGAAAATGTTCTCAAGGTGAATACGTGAAAAAAAAAAAATCCTCATGGGGAAACATGTGAAAATGTCCCACGATATGCACAAGTTGAGCGTCTTTCTGCCCTTTGCAGATGTTCCTTGCCCGGCAGCTCGTGGCCCCACCGGCATTGCCCTGCGCTCGAGTGCAACCTGAAAACCAGCGCCCCCCGGTGGAGAGAGATCCCTCCATCATGCCATCTTGGCTCAAGGTGCGAAAGATGGCGATGAAATAGTTACAGGGAGTCCTTGGGTCCTTGCGGAGAGTTCTGTTCTCGAGATTGGAAGGTGCCGAAGAGAGCGCACCAGTAAAATCCGAGCAGTCAAACCACAGCGGCACTTCGCATGCCGTCAATGAATCCATTCACTGTGTATGTGTACAGGTATGGATGACAAAACAAGCCCCCCAGTGGACATTTGCCGTCATTGCACCGCGCCTCGTGATGAGAAATGTTAATCTTGGGAACAGCGCGAGCGGGCTTGCCAGAGTGTCATCCCCGAGTTATCATCCTCACCCTCATCCTCGTTGTCGTCTCATTTCCAGAATAGCCAGGAGGTCATCCAGAAGACGCAAACGAACACCCGTTCTCCGTGCTCCTACCCTCGCTTCCTTCCCAGAGGCTGCAACCTGAGACTTTACCCTTCCCGCCTCAAAAAGTCACCCACCCGTACGCTCCCACCCGTACGCTCCCAGAGACGTCTTTTCACCCTGGCCCATAATGCATCCCTGCACCCCATCTGCCCGGCAGAACAAAAGACGAAGCCTCTCCTGCCGTCTCGGCCGAACGTGTGCACAACAAGTGCCGCCATGCCTTGCTCGTGTGCGCCACTCAAAGCCAGCTACTTTCTCCTTGAAAGAGACAATGCGTCGCAATTTCTACCCTGTGTGACACTGCGGCCCGAACCCGCCGGAGCTTTCACCGCACCGATAGAATCACACCGGCCAGAGGATGGACTCAACACGCGCTATGAATCCGACTGTCAGCAAGCGGGACTCCATCGGACCAACGTGGGGGAGGAAGGGCGAAAGCAGGGCGAGGAGCGGCCCGGAGTCGAGGAACCACAAGGGGAGGCTGAGGAGCAGGGAGGGGAGGAAGGAGGACAAGCGCAGGAAGACTGTCGGGACGGAGAAGAGGCGGGACAAAGGGAGGGTGAGGAGCAAGGAGGAGAGGAAGAAGGACGAGGAGAGGAAGGCGAGCAAGGAGACGGAGAGAAGGATGAAGAGCAAGAAAAGCAGCAGGAGGAGGAGGACGACGAAGAGGAGGAGGATGAAGATTTTGATGAGCTGACGCAGGATGAGGACGAGGAGGAGGCCATGTCGTCGGCGTCAGAAGAGTCTCTTCTGTCCATCCCGGAGCTGCAGGTAACGTTTGTGCTCGGCCTCCGTGTAGGGGGGGGGGGGGGGCACACACGCAGCAGCAGCTGACCTTTCACCCGATCCTCCGAAGGAGACCATGAAGCAGCTGGCCTGGCTGGCATCCCGGAGGAGGCTGGGCGCCGACGCCGAGTCGGAGGAGGACCACTCGCCCACCTCGCCCGGATCACAGGAGGAGGAAGAGGAAGAGGAAGAGGCGCCCAAAGGAGGCGAGGCCAGCGGGAGGATGGCGACGGTGGTGTCGGAAGACGACGACGCCGCCAACGCCGGCGAGGAAGGAGCAGCCCGAGGGGGACGAAGAGGAGGAGGGAGACGAGGAAGAGGTTTGTTTTATTCAACTATCTCCTCTACAGTCAAACCTCGGTTTTTCGAACGTCTCGTCCAATTCGGTTTTCGACCCAAAATTTCGTTGTTTTTTTTTATGCCTCGGATGACTGACAAATTTCGGTTCTCGAACAAACTGAGCGCACTTGAATGCACCATTTCAATGAAAGAACAAAGCATACAAGTCCTTTTATACATCTGATCTTATGTAAGATTAGCTCAATTTAAAATAACCAGGACTGAGTAAGCAATACGTAACGTGTAAGGACCAATACGGAGTAGAACTATACAGTCAAACCTCGGTTTTCGTCCATAATCCGTTCCAGAAGGCTGTTCGAAAACCGAAATTGTTCGAAAACCGAAACCACGCTCTTTTTCTAAAAAATCTTTATTGAACACGTCTGCTCACACTGGAAAGCAACACGAGG
Source organism: Hippocampus abdominalis (assembly GCA_018466805.1). Classification (NCBI taxonomy): domain Eukaryota; kingdom Metazoa; phylum Chordata; class Actinopteri; order Syngnathiformes; family Syngnathidae; genus Hippocampus; species Hippocampus abdominalis. The sequence goes on from CM031699.1 coordinate 5,649,489, forward strand.
AAGCGTCACTTCCTCGTGTAAGGAAGGCGAGAGGAGTCAAATGGTGCATTCAAGTGCGCTCAGTTTGTTCGAGAACCGAAATTTGTCAGTCATCCGAGGCATAAAAAAAAAAATCGGAATTTTTGGTCGAAAACCGAATTGGACGAGAACCGAGACGTTCGAAAACCGAGGTTTGACTGTATAACCATTTTTTTTAACTATAGTAAAATGAAAACAACAGACAAACAAAAAACTGAACAAAAACGAAGTGGGGTAAACTTCTCTGACAAATAATAATAATAATACATTTGATTTATAAGCGCCTTTCAAGACACCCAAGGACACTTTACAATCAGGAACAAAAACAATAAAACACAATGCGGGTTGAGCGGCAGCAGCCAAACGCACCAGCGTTCACACAATCCGGAAGTCAGAAAGAAACCCCAAGGGAGGGAGAGGGGGAGAAAAAACCCACTTTCGAACTATCCTCATTTAAGGATAATTTGCGTCAGGAAAAAAAACTCTTGCACAAGCGTATGACAATTACAACACGTCACAAGACATGAACAATGAAGGCGGTGATACAAGATTCGCTTAGATGCCAATGGGATTGTCCGTCGCGGCACTTGACATTGCTCTCTCAGCAAAAAAAAAGTCAACTTTCATTGACAATGTTACACTTGCCCATTTCCATCAGTATAAAAGGATTCCTTCAACAATGCGGTGTGTCCTGTGTGCGTTTTCTGTAACGTTTGTCGTTTGTGGGCATCAGGTCAGCAGAGCCGAGCTCTCGGAGGGCCGCGTCGAGCTCGCCACAAGAAAGACGAGAGCAAAGCGAGTCTGCTCTACGATGAAAACATGCTGGAGAACGACCCTCAGCGCCAAAGCAAAGATGTGGCCTTTGCTCAGAGTTACCTCAACAGGGTGAGACGACGCCCTGCAAACATTTCTCACCCGCCAACATACGGCCTGAAAATAAACGCCAGACAAAAGTTACAGGCGCCATTTGAAGTGATTCTGCTTTGACAACTTCACCGCTGGGGAAAATGTCAAATCGACAATTGTTCCCCTCTTTCCCGTCTGGGATTTGTTTTATTTCTTTTGAAGCCGAACAACACAAAAGAGCCTTTCATGGGAATGTGAAGCCTTGAATAGAAATGCAGGATGTTGATGAGGTTGCACCCAGAGGAGGTGCAGGCAGAAGTTGGCACGTCGGCGGAGGAGTGATTCAGGGTCCCGCTGATATTCGTTTGGAGAGGAACGGTGTTTCCAAAAATTGAGGACTTAGTTGACCCCCTCGTAAAGATTTAGACAGTAATCGCTTGCAGATGTCACAAGATGGTGGCAAAATACTGCAAAACGCAATTCCAACAAAAGGTGGCAAGTTGTGTTCAACATCAACACAAACAAAATACAGTCAAACCTCGGTTTTCGGACGTCTCGGTTCTCGTCCAATTTGGGTTTTCGACCAAAAATTTCGATTTTTTTTTTTTTATGCCTGGGATGACGAACAAATTTCGGTTCTCGAACAAACTCAGCGCACTTGAATGCACCACTTGACTCCTCTCGCCTTCCTTACACGAGAAAGTGACGCTTCCTCGGGTAGACGAGGAAGTGTGAGCAGACGTGTTCAATAAACATTTTTATTTTATTTTTTTAAAGAGCATGGTTTCGGTTTTCGAACAAACGGTTTTCGAACAGCCTTCTGAAACGGATTATGGTCGAAAACCGAGGTACGACCGTACAATGCTTTGGAAATCACGGTCAACCTCGATATAATTGAATCCGCTACAAAGATGCTATCTGTTTTTATTTGTTTGCCACAACATCACATACATAAAAATTACTTTTAGGTACCGTATTTTCCGCATTATACGGCGCACCGAAAAGCATTCGGTTTTTCTCAAAAGCCAACGGCGCGCTTTATAATCCGCTGCGTCTTATAATCTGGTGCGCCTTATATATGGATCAATATTATATATTTTAACTGTTTTGTAAAGCGCTCTGTTCCAGCTGCCGCAGTGGTGAAGGTGCAATATAAAAAAGCTGTATTTTATTGTATTCCCTTTAGCGTAGCTCCACTTAGTGGCCGTATAAGGCAACCTCAGCCACTACTGTAGCATCTATTCTATGCGCCTTATAATGCGGTGCGCCCTACATATGAAAAAAGTTTTTAAATCGGCCATTTATTGAAGGTGCGCCTTATAGTGCGGAAAATACGGTATGTGAAATATAGTCATCCAAGTCATGTTGTTGCTTGTTTTGGCCTTGAGGTTCGGGAGGCGCTGCACGTTGTCCCAGGGAAAATGGAGGAGTTTGTGTCGCTGCTGAACGACTTGGAGCGGCTAGAAGGACAGGAAGTGGTCGGCGTCTTCAGGAAACTACGCTGCATCCTGGGAAACCGGACAGACTTGACGCGGGACTTTGCTGCCTTCCTGCATCCGGAACAGGCCCTGGAGTGCGGACTGGTAAGGAGGAGGAGGAGGGCGAGGGACACGCGGCTTTCCGTCTGGGGCACTGTTGCAGAAAAAAGGAGAAAACGTTTTTTTTTTAAACCCCTGCTGAAGAGGTCAGGCAAAGTCTGGCCAAGAGAGGCCTGAAACATCAAGTGTGACATCTTGTCAGGAGACAGCCGAATAGATGTGATTGCCTCGCCCACCTTTGACCTCCCATTGAATTAGACTGTCCGACTCGCTCCAGAGGAAGTTGCGGGAGGATCGTAGATGGTGGTTTAGTTTTGAACCGGGATTGAAAAGCATCCAAACTTTAGGCAGGCTTCACTTCTGTTGGCAGCTGATTTTATTTGTGTGCAGCATAACAGTTACATGCTGCGTCACCATGTTTTCTCCTTATTTTGCCGTACGGTGCAGAGACGTAACGACCCAAGTCGCCGCATGGGATCTATGAGCAATATCAAAATAAACATTTAAAATAAAGGGCATTTTTGCGATAAATATACCGTAAAAGCCGCGACTTTTCCGGACTATAAGCCGCGACTTTTGTCACACGCTTTCAACTCTGCGGCTTATTTAATGAAGCGGGCCTATATAAAGACTTTTTTAATGGCCGCCTGTGTACCGTCTTTCTTTGGAAATATCTCATGTAACAATATAGGCACCTGCGGCTTATAGGCAGGTGCGGCTTATGTGTGTACAAAAAAAATATTTCCTTTAAAAATGTAGTGGTGCGGCTTATAATCAGGTGCGGCCTATAGTCCAGAAATTACGGTAGTTAATGTAGTTTTTGGTACAGTTGTTTTTTTGGTTTTTTTTAGTGTTAGTTTTTCTTAACTGGAACAACGTTGGTGCTGTGTGCAGTTCCAAGAGCAACAAGCCTTCGAGCGCAGTCGACGCTTCTTGCGACAACTGGAGATCACGTTCGGAGATAACCCGTCTCACTACAGCAAGATCATCAAGGCTCTGCAACCCGGACCGCACCTCAGTCCCACCGACATCGACGAGGTATGTTCCGGCCTTCGTACGCCCACCGCACCCCCTTGTGGCTGCTCGTCGTCACCGTTGCCCGTCTGCTGCTGCGCGTCCTTTAGCTCAAAGCTCAAATGGCCACGCTGCTCAAAGGACACCCGCATCTTCAAGCGGAGTTCTGGGTGTTTTTCGACGAGCTCCGCCCACCGCCGGCTCGCCCGGGACAATTCGAAGAAGCTCATTGGCCGGAGGAAGGCGGAGGCGGAGCAGACGGAAGCGAGGGCAGAGGCCGCGTGAACGCGGGGGTGGCCGATGGCGCTTTTGAGGAAGTCACCTTACCGGAGGTGGACGAGGACGGACACAAGATGGATGCCGCCATGAGCCGGCGCCAGAGGAGGAAGCTCCGGTCGCGTGTAGCTGACGAGGTAGAAACAGACGGGGGAAGCCTCGCGATACCTTCCTGCGCTTGCTCAATTTTCTGCGTTTACTTTCTTGTCAGGCATCCGATTGGCTTTGCCTTTGTCACCGCTCCAAGAGCCGCGCCCACCGTCGCAGGGGATGCGCTCGCTGCCACGGCAATAAGGTGCGCCCGCGCTTTGTCAACGAGGCCTCCATCCGTGAGCAACGTGACGCCCCTCTCGCTTCCTGTCCAGGGTTCAGGGGGCGTGGCCAGAGCCATGAAGAGTCTCGACCCGCTCGACACTCAGACAGGCTCCGCCTTGGAAGACAAAGATGGCGAGTCAAAGGTCGCCAACTGCGCGCGTACCGGTGCACCATCATGGGAACGCTCGTTCCCATCGGCCGACGACGAAGAAGCGGACGACGGCAACAAGGGGGAGTCGCCTCCTTCCAAGAGGAAAAGGGAAGAAGAGGTCCATCCTCCCTCTTTGGCGTCCTCCTGCATCGCCCCCGTACCTCAGGACCTCCCCGTGTGCGCCAAAAACATTTCTGTGACGCCGAGCGGAGAGAAAGTGATCCTGTGGACCAGGTGCATCCTCGCCCCTCCCCAGCGGGGGTCAGGGTGAGCCAGGGGGCCGCGCTCAAATAACTGCGGATTCTCTTTCAGGGAAGCGGATCGGGTCATTTTGACCACATGTCGGCAGGAAGGAGCCAATCACAACACCTTCCAGGGCATCTCCAGTCTACTCGGCAACAAGACTCCCGGGGAGGTGATTGGCCGCTGCAACGCGCTGTTCAGAAGCCTGCCAAGCCGCTGACGTTCCTTTTTGTGGTTTTGTTGCAGGTTTCTCGGCGCTTTCGGGATTTAATGCGTCTTTTTCAGAGCGCCGCTCGTCACGGCGGCTCAGACGATGAGGCTCCGCCCTCTGAACTTGAGGCCAGTGAAGAACAAGACTGATCTTTTTGCCATGTGTCATACTGTTTCCTGTAAATAATTGTTCTCTGCTCGCTATTGAAAGGTTTGATGAGAATAAAATAAGATATTTTTTTGTTTCCGTTTTGACTTCCATTTTCTGAGTGTGCCATGAGGACATTTCTTGATAGTTTTCCCTCTTATCTAAGTAATTATATTTAGGAAGGTGAAAATGTGGTGTAGTCAGGAGGCTAACATGTTTAGCAAATGAGCCACGTTTTGCTGCAGTCAATCGGACGCTTTTAAGAGATGTGATTAGTGGTACAGAGGAAGCCAATTATCGTCAGAATAATTGGCTTTTATTACGAAAGGACAAAGCAAACATTTGAAAATGGGCCATGTCAAGCTGACGCCGCAGCAAGTAGTTTGTCTGCAGCTCTTGCTTTTCATCCCCAGAACCTCTGTTGGCCGACGGGCTCCATGGCGACGGGACGCTGAGGCGAGCTCCACATGGACGCCGACTCGGCCGTGAAGATGAACACAAAGTTGGCCGCCATCATCACCAGACAGGGTAGCAAGGACATGCCCAGTCCAAAAGCGCGGACGCTGCTGCCGAATGCGGCGGCCATCCAGTAAACCAACCTGCCGAGAGAACAAGGGTTGCTGCTTTATGGCGCTTGTGCCAGAGCCCAATGTCAAACGTTTAGCGGCCGCACCGTCCCAGGGCGAAGATGATGGCGAACAGAGGCACAAGCTTCAGCTGCTCCTGGCTTAGATACATCGCCATGACAACCAGCTGCAGGAAATACATCAAGAAGAGGCTGACAGACTCCCGCGTGTAGTTCGTGTGAACGCTGAGTTCCTCCAGATCCGCCGGCGCCTCCATTTCGTCCAAGAGTGGCCTAACCACGCCAAACCTGAAACGCGCCACACCCACCGCTAGCCAGCCTGAGCAGCACATACAAAAGGACAGCTAAGTCGGATGGACAGAAGGACGAGTGGATGGGGGGGGGGGGGGGGGGTGTTGTAGTCACCCAGGACGATGGGTGTGGAAGCAAAGACGGAGCACCGTAGTGCGTAGATCATCCTGAGGGGTGCGCCGTCCAGCAGGGGGGCATCAAAGGGCAGGAACACGAAACCTCCCCACACCAGGAAGGGGAAGAAGATTGCTGAGGTCATCAAGGACACACCCACCTTCAAGAAATCTCGACTGGGACAGCAATGTCCGCCGCCTGAGATAAAAAAATAACATAAAATACAAATAGATGAAGTGCGGGAAGTCACACACCTGGCCAGGGTAGGAAGTTTTTCCCCAAGATTTACATGCAGTGGGCGATCTGTCATCCCAGTGGCCGTGTGGCTTGAGACCTCTCGGAAGGTTCACGTTGTCCCTTTCCCACAATGCTTGGGGCTCGGCTCCCACGCCATGGTTCTGGGCCCCCGCGTACTCGTCGTCCATGGGTGTCGGTCAGGCATGCTTGGCGAAGAGCACGACAATCACACACTTTTAGGTTTGCACATTTGTTTGTCAAGTTCGAGTAGTTTGATTGGGGGTAAAAAAAAAAATCAGTCATTCTGACGTAGGAATCTTCCTAAAAGGGGCAAACATGTTACTCGTACAGGACAATGTGATTCGGAATAAATAAATAAAAGGACGACTGAATGAGAGAGAGTCTTCAAGAAAAGTTGGCAACAGCTTGGTTAATAATTCTTCAACCAAAATTAACAAGTACATTGAAGGGTCAACTTGACTTGGTCAGTTAGCAATTTGTTTTAGCGAGCGAGCGTTTCATGAATGATGTCACTCAAAAGAACGTGGCAGATATGACGTCCTCAACTGTAGCCTGACTAAAATTCAACCTTTCAAGTCGAGCCTTTGGGGAGGAAAACGAATTATCCTCGTCAAGACGACTGTGTACATTGTTTGCCAAGTTACGTATCAGGTGCGAAGACTCAATCGAGTACTCGATGCTAACTGGCTAACTTGCCGAAAAGATAGCAAGAAGTCAAACATTTCAACGAATTTGGACGAGTTCAACTGACCACTCAGAGGTTCCGTCGTGTATTTGGTCTGGCCGTATTGGCCGTGCTCGCGCTGAAAACAAAGAAGCAGCAAACCAGGTGTGCTTGTGTTTGTGCTACAGGTGAGCGACGTCAAACTTGCCGACTCCTCCTTTGAAGAAAAAGTTGAAAGCGGAAGTGGTAACTTTTTCCAAACGATTGTCAGTATCAATCCTGTTATCACTTAATAATGCAAATATTTGTTTTATTTGTTTCTTATGTACTCCGAAGCGTCTGTTATACGACGTCGTTGAAGCTAGTGTGAAGATGGCGCACGAACTAGATTTACTAGGCTATAGTTTCACTTGAACCCCTAACCGCGGGTACAAGGTCTCCCACAGGGACCACATAAGCACCCCGCGGCTCTGACTGTTTTCCCCGGGACATGGAGATGTTCTAAGAAGGATGTGGAAGTGCTTATGTGAAAATGTGAGCTGGCAGATAGATAGATAGAGATAGATAGAGATATATAGATAGAGATAGATAGATAGAGAGAGAGAGAGAGAGCGTATAATGGTGATTTTCTCGGAAGGATGTACAGTAGAAGTGCTCATGTGAAAATGCGAACGCTGCGATGTTTTTTTTAAATATAAAATATATTGATGATGTTTCCTAATTGATGTGAGAAGTCATTAACATATAATGAATGAATACACACGATAAAAGAATATCGGTAACTAATAATAACACAATAGTAACATAATTGCTAGTAATTTGAGCCAACTTATTTCAGAAGTGCATATCGAACTGCCGTTTCTCCGTTTCAAAACGGTTGGTGACCCCCGAACTAGACTATATGCTTGCAATGGATAAGAAATGTATAGACTATTAATGACGTCACTCTTCCTTTAATTGTGTACGTTTTTTCCTTTCATGTCAGCGGCGTACACCGGTTAGGCGGGGCTAACGTGGCGGGTTCCACGTCATCAGAAGAATGTGGAGCCACTCACGTGACCTCCGGCAGGTTTCCGAATGGCTATCGAGCGCCACGTGATCATCTGACACGTTGTCATAGCGATGGACTCCGCCCATCTTTACCCCGCCCAGCCCTCCGTCACGTCCCGGCGTGCAAAGCGAACGCCACCGGAGCGAAGTAGGCGGGGCTTTGCACAGGCCCGCCTCGGGGATTGGTCGAAGGCTCCTTGAGCGGCTTGAGCTCTGATTGGACGGTAGCCCCAATGCCGTCTGTCACTCCTAGTCAAGCCCCGCCCCTGCGCCCAGATTGCAGACTGCTCGTGGACCGGGATCCGAACCTCTGCCGGAGATCGATCGATTGACTGGTTGATTTATTAATTGACTGACTGGTGCTTCCACGTGGACACTCGGGCAGGATGTCCCGGCTATTGGAGGGAAGGAACAAGGACAAGATGAAAGAAATGAACGCAAAGGTGAGCCCGCTTGAAAGCAAAAGGAACGAACGAAAGGCGTCATTGATGATTGATTATCGATTGGGACCTGTCCGATGCTTTAGTGACATCTATCGATATCACTTTGAGCCTCTTTTTTTCGGTTCCGCTTTTCCCCTCTCCTTTTCACCCTTCCCCCTCGTGGACCTGGCCGGCCCGCTTCTTTATTGTTCCTTATTCTTCTACCTTTATTGTGAAAAGACGATATTGATCTGTGATCGGGTGACTGGTCGGTCGGTCGATCGCTTTGCGTTTGCCACAGTGGCAAGAGTTGCCTACGAGTGTGTGCGCGCGCGCGTGAACAGAAGCAACTTAGCGGAAATTGAAGCAATTTCTCCCGTTTAGGTTCAGGGAAAAAAAACAACATAAAAGCAAAACAATGCCTTTTTTTCACCCGGTACTGTCATGTGGGTGCGGTGGCGTGTATTATGTTTGTCGCCGCGCGAGTTGTGTTTGCGCTTCTTCGGAGGCTCCGAGCGTGTGTGCGTGTCCGTTACTCGCAGCGTGGCCGCTTTGTCCTGCAGAGGAAACGGGCTGGGGGAGGGGAGGGCCGGCGCGCGCGTGCGCGTGAACAAACAGGAAGTGAAAATGTACCACGAGAAATAGTTAACAGAACTTCATCGAGTACTTTCATATGAAGACTTCTTGTAAATTTGTAATGGTCTTAAGTGGTATTTGGCTGTATAAGAAGTGTTAATATCAATTGTGTGCGTGTGTGTGTCTGCAACATGAGTTTAATGTTGAACCTGTGTGGTGTTTTCCTTTTCCCTTCATGTTTGCATAGCTTCTCTCTGGCTTCCTCCCACATTAAGATAAGATAACTTTTTATTACCCCCATGACAAAAACCTGTTTTTTTGACATGACAATATGAGCGTAAAAGTCTTGGTTCTACTGGATCTCACCTCTGTGAATACAGTAGATCCCCACATTTTATTGAATAGCCTTCAAAGCCTTGGTCTGCCTCTCTGGTACTGTTTTTAATTTGTTTAGCTCCAATCTCACAGAGTGAGGTTTTTTTTTGTAGGTATGGATACATGCTCCGCAAGGGACACAAGAAATGGATTGTGTGTGCCCCAAGGCTCAATTTTAGGCCCGATTCTTTTTTTTATCACTTCATGCGTCGCCTTGGTGACGTCAGCAGGAGATACGGGATCAGCTCTCACGGTTATCCAGATAACACATCTCCTGACAAGACAAGGCATGAACCTGTATGCTCTTTTTTTCTATTGTGAGCTGAATTTTATTCTACACCATAAGACCTTAACTATTATAGAATTCTAACATTTGAAGAATGAAGCCAGAGTCGGCCTGTTGTCTGATACATGCTTTTATTTCCTGTCCTTTTGATGATTGAAATGCCCTGCTCTCTAATCTTCCCAAAAAGAACATCTTCAATATCAATATCAACAATTTCAGAACTCACCTGTTTGTGTGCTGATGAAAATCCGAGAGTGGGAGCGCGTTATACCAGCGTTACTATCACTTCATTGGCACGCCCCATGTGTATTTTTGCGTTTGTTTTCAAATATCTTTATAGTCTTGGCGTCATTATATCTCTATAAAATGCCTGTACCAGATCAACCCTCTATGACAGGGGTCCCCAACCTTTTTTGCCCCACGGACCGGTTTATGTCAGACAATATTTTCAGGGACCGGCATTTAAGGTGCGGCGGATTAATACAACAAAATAATATGGTATGAGCTGCATGAAAACTGTGGTGTTTTCGAAATATAATAATAAACACAAGGAGCGTCTAATCCGGCCGCAACAATGATCGCTATGGTAATGTTTAATGCCTTCAAAATACGATACAACGCAAATTCAAAGTGCATGAAAATGACGACTCACCACAGGCCCGAGTTTGATTTTCTGCAACCAGGCGGTCCCATTTTGGGGTAATAGGAGACAATGACACTTAAAGTGTGTGATTTATGTTTAGTCGACTTCGTAATTTTGTTTTAGTCGCCGTTGCTGCAGAAACCCGCCGCCTCACACAGGTAGGATGTCGGGAATAGCAACAGTGCTATTGTGGCAATCTCAGAGTATTCAGCCATAACTTTAATCCAGTTGTCTCGAACGTACTTTTAAGGCCGCGGTCATTTGCGGTCTCCAGCTGTTTTTTTTTTTTACTCATTTTGCGAGCTCCAGCGTTTTGTTTTGAGCGTAATCAGTCACGGGGACGGAGAAGCGTGGCTTGACGTGAGTCAAGCGTGACACGGACGGATGTAACGGAGAATCCGGTAATTTTTCAAAATAAAACATCTTTCGTATTCCGAAATAAATAAAACGGAATTAAGGCAAGTTCTTTCTGTGCGGCCCAGTACCAAATGCCCAGCGGACCGGTAGCGGTCCGCGGACCGGCGGTTGGGGACCCCTGCTGCTCTATGATACTTCTCGGCCAGAGTGAAAGTCCTGCGCCGTCACTCTTATATCTTCCTCAGTCCCTGTGAGGTGCCATGTGGGCGTGTGTTGTGCTGGTGGTCAGGCAGTGTGACTGGAGTCTCATGACACACACACACACACACACACACACACACACACACACACACACACACACACACACACACACACACACACACACGCAGGGCGAGGGTCTTGAGAGTCCTGTCAGCTGATTTCGGAACTCTCAATGATTTGCAGAGGGGAAAAAAACATTTCAATGAGACAATCCTTGTTTTTATTGCCGTATTATATCCATTCGTGACTTTGTTTTGTTCCTGATTGTAAAGTGTCCTTGGGTGTCTTGAAAGGCGCTTATAAATAAAATGTATTATTATTATTTTATTTGTTGACATCTGATGGCAAGGTTGTAAACAGAGGTCACCAATCAGCTTGTTGACATTTTTCTTTAGTGTGAAGGCATGTAAACACATTCCACGAGCACACGCACTCCCTGTGCTGTGTGTGTGGAGCAGTTAAGTCGGAAAAAAAACGAGAAGCTGCCTTCATTATCCGCAATGCATACCTAACACGAGGTGCGTGTGTGTGTGTGTGTGTGTGTGTGTGTGTGTGTGTGTGTGTGTGTATGTTGTTAGAACAAGGAGAAGGAGCGAGTCAAAGAGCGCGAGAAGGAGGCTCGCTCCAACAAAGGTCACCTGTTCACGTCTCTCTCAGTCTCCTCCACCACTTTGTGCTCGGCATGCAACCGAAGCATCACCGCCAAGGAGGCCCTCAGCTGCCCCGGTAACACACACACACACACACACATACACGCACGAAAGCAGTCACAGCAATTAATATAGTCCAGACATTCACATTTGTTGAATGATTGTAAGCGATCTGTCTCTAATTAGTCCGTGTGTCTGCCGTGCGCGTCTGTCAGGTTGCAACGTGACCATTCACAACCGTTGCCGAGACAGTTTGGCGAACTGTGCCAAGATGAAGCAGAAGGTAATGGAGAAATGTGATTCCAAGTCAGTACGTGAACGTTTGGTGGAGAAGTCAAAAGTGAAAAAGATCCGCACCAGAGGCGCGGATAGTTTGAGGGAGGCCGACACGGGACAAAACGAAAAACCACTAAGCCATTGTATAGGGCGGGGGTCGGCAACACGCGGCTCCAGAGCCGCATGCGACTCTTTAGCGACATCTAGTGGCTCCCTGGAGCGTTATAAAAAAATGTTTGAAAATGGAAAAATATTTTGATAGTAGGCTAATATAGCTCGAATAAATATCGATACATTTTGCAGCTCCGAAAAAGGAGCGCTGTGGTGTTGTTTTTTTTTAACCCCCATGCAGTAATTATCCCAAAATTGGACATTTCGGACACTTTGTACGATTTTGGACTGTTGGACAAATGGACACCACAGACAAAACAGTGAAAAATAACTCCACGAAGCTGAAATTTTGCATAGGATGTATATCTATGTCTTGGCCAATTCCCACTGAACATTTTGAATGGGTTGAAAGTGAAAAAAAATTCAAAGTGAAAAAAGATGTTGCACATTGGAAGAGGGACATTTTTGGGACGTAATACCCTTCATGCAGCCGCTTAAAAATACTGCATGAGGGTTAAAAAGTACACTTTATTTATGCTTTTAACAGTCTCGACAAACACAGAGACTCCGTGCCTTCTCTCTTCTCGTTCGACTCGAGAGGCGTTCAAAGACAGCCTCCGAAAAACGGAAATTCATGATCACTTCACTGACACTAAGAAAAGCGAAAAAATATGCACCAAAACAAAAAAATCAAGCGAGGAAATTACAAAATAAATTCTATGGGGGCGTTTGTGAACACACAACAAAGGAATGAATAACAAACAATTCGGAGACAGTCCAGTCTCCTACACACATAGATAATGTGTTTCTTTCGTTGTAAGTTTTATAGAAGGCTTTTATTTTTTTGCTGCTCCAGACATTTATTTTTTTTTGTCCAAAATGGCTCTTTCAACATTTTGGGTTGCCGACCCCTGGTATAGGTGAAATTGGCAAAATATCGGCGTCGAATGTCATACTTGCTATGGACAAACCTGCTTCTCGCTCACGTGTCCGCTTGCCTCTCTGGTTAACAGCAACAGAAGCTGGCGATGGCGAGGAACAGTTCGGCCCTTCAGAACGTTGCTCTGCGCGCAAAAAGTGAGTCGACCTGTTTCTGCGGTGTGTATGTTGTCGTCGCGTTGTGAAGAGTTTCTCATGTCTCTGTTCAGCCCCGGTGCTGAAGGAGCGTCCCAGTTCGGCCATCTACCCGTCAGACAGCCTCCGCCAGTCTCTGCTGGGTTCCCGAAGGGTCCGTTCGGGCCTCTCGCTCGCCAAGAGCGTCTCCACCAATAATATCGCCGGGTGAGTGGGGAAAGCGCTAGCTGGCCGCTTCTCCGTCCATTTCACATGGTAGCTTCTTGTTACAAGAAAGCCGTCTGTCTGCGCGTCTTATCTGTCCCGTCCAGTGGGAGCGAGGACTCGGTCGGCCTCAGGAGGATTCTGTCTCAGTCCACCGAGTCTCTGAACTTTCGGAGCAGGACTTTGTCCATGGAGTCGCTCACTGACGACGGTGCGTAGATTGACCGCTTGTCGTCCGTCGTTTGGTGAGATGAATTCAAATGAAGGCTGGCGTTTCCCATAGGAGACTGTTGGTGGAGCCCCCTGCTGGAGGAGCTGCAGGTGGAGGGCCGCAGCGTTCAAGCCGATAGCTGGAGTCTGGTGGTGGAGCCCAAATTCCTGCAGACGCTCCACAAAGATCTGATTAAACAGCAGGACGTCGTCTATGGTAATGCCACATCTGACTAATACGTTTGAGCGTTCTCGTTGTTATGACAATTGCTTTATTTGCGCAGAGTTAATTCAGACGGAATTTAACCACGTCCGCACGCTACGCATCATGGAGGGTGTGTATCGGCGCGGTATGCTGGAAGAGGTGATGCTGGAGGCGGGCGTGGTCCATACCATCTTTCCGTGTCTGGACCAGCTGCTGGAGCTGCACACCGCTTTCCTGGCCCAGCTTGTGGCCCGAAGGAAGCAGGGCACCGCCGAGGGCAGCGACGCCAACTTTATCGTCCCGAATATCGGAGAGCTGCTCCTCGCGCAGGTGAGCACGGAAGCCGGGGATGTCGGAAACGGGAAAGCCGATAATGGAATGAAGTCAACAGCGTGTGTGTGTGTGTGTGTGTGTGTGTGTGTGTGTGTGTGTGCGTGTGTGTGTGTGTGTGTCTTGTCTAGTTTTCTGGTCAGTGTGCAGACGACATGAAGAAAGCTTATTCGGAATTTTGCAGTCGTCACCCGAAAGCTGTGAAACTCTACAAAGACGTTCTAACTCGCGACCGCAGACTGCAGCACTTCATCAGGGTATGTAAGCATTCACAGTGAAACTCCTCTACAACGAAATCATGTTTGCAGCAAGACATTTTTCACAACAGGGGGTTTTTCACTGTAGCAAATTTGATCTGAGACACTTATTTGACACTTCATATAGTCAGTGTAGAAAGAAAAAAAGGGAAAGAAATTGCGAAATATTTACGATCAGCATTCGCTTTCACTTCCATCAATTTCTTGGATAATGTCTTTTATTTTGCTTCCTCCGTCTTTCATTTTGATCACTTTTCCCCTCGCTTCCAGCGTCAGAGCTCTTCTTGTCTTATCTGCTTGACATCCAAAGGTCCATTTTGTAGCCATTTTAGCAATGCAAAACGTCCTCGCTGCGTCCGAAACGAACAATAACAAATACTTCCTGGACTACTGCGCATGTGTAAACCAGTGTGGTGATTGCTGTTGCCGTTTCCGAACGAAGCAGTAGAGGTCGCTGTTGGATTAGACTTCGTTGTCGTGAATCTCGTCGTGAGGCAAGAACAGAGAAAAAGATTTTGTATAACGCAACAGGGTTTTTTTTTCATTGTATGGGGGGCAGGAGAGTGGGAATGGCGTTAATGCATGAAGATTTTTTTCACACTAGGGGGTATTTTCGCCCATGTAGGTTTCATTGTAGAGTAGTTTCACTGTACACAAAAATCTTGTTTAGCGCTCGTCCTCCTATGAAGGCACTCAAAGCACTTCGCATTGAGTTCACATTCACCAACTGATGACGCAGCGTCAGGAGAAAATGGGGATTTTTGCAAGGCCGTGGACGCCGGATCAAGTCGTGTCTTTAGCAGGACAAAAGGCTAGACACAGACGAGGACCTTAGGCTGGACTAGTTTGTCTCCTTCCACATGAAGAATTATCACTCGTGAGCTGTTATGTCAACAGGCAGGCAAACACTCTGCTCACCCAGATGCAGGTGACACACCCACCTGAGCCATAAATAGGGACACTCTGCACCTGCACTTGAAAATTCAGAATCTGAAGAAGCCTTACGGATTCAGGTTTTGAACAAACGACAAAAGTCCAGTTGCCTCCGTTCAGTCTTTTGCGCACAGATAGGCCTTGATGAGTTAGCTGTTAGCTGTTAGCATAGGCAGCACAGGCATCTCCATTGTTGTCTGTGCTCCACTGGTGATAATTGAATGTTGTCCACTAAGAATGGCGCCCCTTGTGTTTGCCACCAGCGCGCCTGCCGCGGTCCTCTGTTGCGTCGTCACGGCGTCCCAGAGTGCATCCTGCTGGTCACCCAGAGGATCACCAAGTACCCCGTTCTCATTCAGAGGATCCTGGACAACACCAAAGGTACGCACGCCGCTGTCCATCCATCCATTCCGTGTGCACAGAAATATGACCGGTTGACCTTTTCACACTGTTTGTATATAAAAGGCAGCGGAAAAAAGTTGACTCACCGTGACGAGAACCGTTTTTGTTTGGGGTCGTGCTGCCGGAGAAGATGCAAGAATTGTAAAGAGCTCCGTCATTGGGCTTGTGGGAGGCATTTTCTCATTGGTACAAATCTGTTTCAAGCGAAACGTAATGGCGAGCCTCTTAGTAGCGTGCTAGCCATTTAAAATAATCCTGTTAAGAGTCTGTGAACTTCCAGCGTGTCTATTTTTGTCGAAATGATCATTCGCTCCTTTCGGGGCCCAGCAAGCGTGCGAATTGCCGGTGACTCGACGAGAGATAACGAAAGCATGCGAGTCTTCGAAATGTGTCCGCCAGTGATGTGCTACCTTTCAAATCACTCCAGTTAGCATGTGTCTGTGAAGCGATCAAAAAAAAAAAAAAATCAGATGGAAAGACCTTTCGCTAATTTTAGCGCGCGCGCATGTGCATCGACGGCCAGCGCTTCATCTTTTTGCTGCTCGACTCAAATTTGTTTTCCGCAATGCGGACAAAAATTTGAATATCGAGGCAAAGTCCATTTACTTCAATAGTTTGTTTGAAAAGGTGAAGCTCGTGTGCGATATTAGTTCACCTTACAAAGACTGCTGACTTGACACAGTAAAGCGTAAACGCAATAGAAAGCTTTTATTGTCCCTGTATGGTGCTGATAAGTGAACTTATTAAATCACAAAAGACAAAGAGTAATAAAATACGAATCATGGCAAGCAAACAGCACTGTGCCAGGAAAATGTTTATTAAGGGTCAATTTTCGCGGCCAATAGGAACGCCGCGCTCGTCGGCCGGAGAGCTGATCTGTCACGTAGCAAGGTGGTGGTGGTGGACCCCAAAAAGCAGGCAAGAGGGAGGAGCAGGGTGTACTTGACGAATTGTATATAATAAAACAGAGAAAACTGAATCCTAAAAAAACAAAGTCCTGAAAACAAAACGAAGCCAAAGTATCAAACAGAAATCACGACTGAAACAAAAAAACTATCACTAACCGGGACAAACATGACAGCAGCCAACAAACAGCAACAATGACCCAACACCGAGTTGTTGTGCCAGGAGTACTTTTAAAGCACTAATTGCATAACGACCAACAGGTGTGCAGCTGCAGGGAGAGCCACACCTGTTGGTCACAAACCGAAACTCCAACTCCTTTGTAGTACAGTAATCCCTCGTTTATCACGGCTAATGGGGACCAAAAGCACCCGCGATAAACGAAAAATCCGATAAACAAAAATCCGCGAAGTAGCGACCAATTAACACACTGCATTAAAAAAACAAATTGCCCCACGTGGGCCTTTGCGCTTGAGCAGAGCGCACTAACACACGCACGCACACACACACACACACACACACACACACACACACACACACACACACACACACACAAAGGGGTCTTGGTCACGGTTTGCGGGTTGCTCATCAAGTTCACATGAGCGCTCACGACCATGTGACCTCCCGCCAGGCAATGAGGAGGAGGTGCGAGCTCTGGAACGAGCCTTGGTCCTCCTCAAGGAGCTGATCGTCTCGGTGAATAAGGAAGTTCTGGAGCTGGAGCGGACTAGGAGGCTGCAGGAAGTCCAAGCCCGGCTGGCTCCCCGGGCTCAAGCGGAGGTGCGTGGCGGCGGAGTGTTCCGAGGAGGCGAGCTTCTGCGAAGAAAGCTCCTCCATGAAGGCATGCTCCTTTGGAAGGTCCAAGGCTCCAGGATGAAAGGTACGATACCAGAGAGTTGGTAACCGTGTGGGTGGAGCTAACACAATCACGTGACCTGCCTCATTTGTCTTGCCAGATGTCCACGTCCTGCTGATGTCAGACATCTTGGTCTTCCTCCAGGAAAAGGACCAGAAGTTCACCTTTGCGTCCTTTGTAAGTTCTCGTTGATGACCCAAAAAGATTTGGTCACTCGCCCTTCCGGGGCTACAATGTGTGTGTCGGTATTTGCGTGTGACAGGACAAGTCTCCGGTGGTCTCCCTGAACAAGCTCATTGTCCGAGATATAGCCAATCAGGAGCGAGGGATGTACCTGATCAGTGACTCCACTCCCCCGGAGATGTACGAGCTGCATGCCTCTTCCAAAGACGACCGACGCACTTGGATGAACGTCATACAGCAGGCCTCGCTCAGGTTAGCGCCGACGCACCAACGCCGCCTCGCTCAGCTAGCGCCGCTACACGGCTAGCGCCGCTACACAGCTACCGCCGCTACTAAATGCACGAATGTGAATTTTGGAGTGTATCCATAGAGAGCGTTTTATTTAGTGGTGCTCCACTCGTAATCGGACACTGTTCATCCTCGCGTTGTTGATAGTACAGTCAAACCTCGGTTTTCGTCCATAATCCGTTCCAGAAAGCTGTTCGAAAACCGAAATTGTTCGAAAACCGAAACCACTTTCTTTTTAAAATAAAAATGTTGACTGAACACGTCTGCTCACAATGGAAAGCAACACGAGGAAGCGTCACTTCCTCGTGTAAGGAAGGCAAGAGGAGTCAAATGGTGCATTCAAGTGCGCTCAGTTTGTTCGAGAACCGAAAATTTGTTCGTCATCCGGGGCATAAAAAAATCTAAATTTTTGGTCGAAAAACCGAATTGGTAGAGAACCAAGACGTTCGAAAACCGAGGTTTCTAAAACCGAGGTACAGTCAAACCTCGGTTTTCGTCCATAATCCGTTCCAGAAGGCTGATCGAAAACCGAAATTGTTCGAAAACCGAAACCCCGCTCTTTTTAAAATAAAAATGTTGACTGAACACGTCTGCTCACAATGGAAAGCAACACGAGGAAGCGTCACGTCCTCATGTAAGGAAGGCGAGAGGAGTCAAATGGTGCATTCAAGTGCGCTCCGTTTGTTTGAGAGCCGAAATGTGTTCGTCATCCGAGGCATAAAAAACTCGAAATCTTTGGTCGAAAAACCGAATTGGTCGAGAACCGAGACGTTCAAAAACCGAGGTTTGACTGTACCTCGGTTTTCGAACGTCTCGGTTTTATGCTTGGCTTTGAATAAAGCAAAAATCTGTGATACAAGTGGAGGATGTATGATTTTTTTTTTTAAAATTCTTTGAGACCATGAAAAGTGAACCGCGAAATGGCGAAGGATGACTGCGACACAATGGCCAATGACAGTTTACCATATGTACACTGCCCTACGACACAGATGATGTACTTCCAAGTCATACTAGGACACCGGTGTCAAAGTCTAGGCCCGGGGGCCAAATCCGGCCCCCTACGTCATTTTATTTGGCCCGCGGGAGCAAATCATGTGTGTCAACTCTCATGATTCTTGCTGAAATCCGTACCGAAATGTCCAATTGTCATGGGTAATAAATTACGTTGATATTTTGCTCCGGCCCTTCGAGGGAAACCGTAACTCCGAAGTGGCCCGCGCGACAAAAAATGAGTTTGACGTATGTGCGTGTGTGCAGTTGTCCGTCCAGAGAAGAATTCCCTTTAATCGAAACAGAAGACAAAGCTTTACTACGACGACTTAAAGGTAGCGCCCGCACTACTTCATTTTTTCTTCATCGCTGTCCTTTTCTTAATCGTTTGCGTTGTTGTCGCGCTCCCCTTGGTCAGCGGACATCTTGCAGAAGGATCGTGAGGTTTTGGAGCTGCTCCAAGAGCGCGTGACTTTGTTTTCGGAGTTGGCCGAAGCGACGGGCAGAAGCGGCGTCGGGGAAGGAGCTCCGGAAGTTGGCGGCACGCCTTCCAGATCATCCGATAGCAGGAAGCTGTTCCGAGCGGACTCCACTCACGCCCCTCCCGCCGGACCGCTGCTCAGCGGTGCCATCCGCGAAGGTGCAGACGAAAGTCGCGTGTCGGATGACGCGGTGGAAAGGGTGAAGGACTTATTATGTTCTTTTTGGTACTCAGTGGACAAATTGAGCCATCTGCTGGCAGGATGCAGTATCATCAAAGCATCGGTCGCCAATTGCAACCAAGAGATGAGCAGTGAGGGGCCGCCGTCGTCAATCATTGGAGTATAAGATTAAAAATACTTCATCATCATCATCATCATCCTCTTGTTGTGTTTGCATCAGACGGCGAACCCGCGACACTCAACGTGTCTCCCGAGCTCAACTCTTCCAAGGTACGTGGAGCCACTGTCAAGCAGGAAGTCAGATGAATGAATGAATCAAGGCGCTTTTAAGGCTCGGAAGTCATATTTTGATGCTTTGATCTCATTTTCTGGCATATTTGTAAAACTTAGTGTACATAGTGAAGATTGCCCTGAAGTTTGATTTCGGGAGGAAAACTATGGAGAGTTGAATCAAAATACAGTAATCCCTCGTTTATCGCGGTTAATGGGGACCAAAACCACCCGCGATAAATGAAAATCAGCGATGTAGCGACCCCCCCCCTCCATATAGGTACATGTACATAATATTTATAAGGCCAAATTTAATGGTATACATGCACGTACAAGTAAATTTTGAAGTAATTAACATGACTTAATGCTGTATACTAATAGATTTAAACATGTATAAGTTAGGCTAGTTTATGAATAACAAAATACAGTAAACATATTTTTTAAAATATATAATTTTTTTCCTGACTTTCGCAGCTTCTCGCGGACCGTTTGCGGACTTTTTGCGGACTTAAAAAAAATAATATATAGATTTAAAAAAAATAATATAGTCCAAAGTCCAAAAAGTCCGCAAACGGTCCGCGAGAAGCTGCGAAAGTCAGCAAAAAAAAATATTTTTTTTAAATATGTTTACTGTATTTTTTTTGCGGACTTAAAAAAAAAAAATATATATATTTTTAAAATAATATATTTTAAAAAAAATTATATATATATATATATATATATATTTATTTTTTATTTTTTTAAATATATATTTTTTTAAGTCCCCAAAAAGTCCGCAAACGGTCCGCGAGAAGCTGCGAAAGTCAGCAAAACAACAGTGAGTCACATTTTTTTTTTTTTTAATGAATACGTTTGAAAAAATCCGCGATGCACTGAAGCCGCGATAAGCGAACCGCGAAATAGCGAAGGATCATTGTAGCATTTTCTGCCATAAAAATTTACAATTCACTCGTTTCCTTGAAACGGTTCAGCACTAGTATGGAGCCTTTGAAACATTGGCTCAGGAAATGTCTTAGTCGCTGTCTCGTTCGTCCTGCAGGACACGAATGGAAACCAGGTTCAGGAGGCCACGTTGAAGGAGGTGATCCTGCCGTCGCCCGTGTGTATTGAGCATTTGCCGCCGACCTCGCTAACTGAATTATTCCCTCTGCAGGAAGTGTGTAAGCGCCTGATCAGCGTGAGTGCGCAGCTTCACGCTCTTCAGGTCAGTGGTCGTCGTCATCGTCATTGATTAGCCCGAGCTTCCTTTCAGTTGACTCGTTGACTCCGCCCCCCCCCCCACCTCAGGCCGCCGTCATTCGCCAGGACTCGGTGGTGGAGCTGTATGCCAAAAGCGGCCCCGCCCCCGGTCCCGCCTCCGGACCCCGCCTCAGCCGCTCGATGTCGCGCGACACGGGTTTGGACGGCGGCAACGGCGAGGTGGGGCTGCTGAAACGGCAAGTGGAGCTCCTGCAGGACGAAGTGAAGCGGCTGCGGGCTCGAGAGGAGGAGCCCGGCAAACAGGAGGTGCAGCTTGCCGGCAGGAGGAGGAGCAACGGAGATCTGAGCGACGTCATCAAGGGAGACTCGGTAGGGAACTGGCGCTGGTCTTTGAGTGACGCCACTCAGCTGGCCGCATTTCATGAAGGAGCGCCATTTGAATCGCAATGATGTAACGGCCAATCAAACATGAACTTTTGCAACAAAAAAAAGATACCGAGCCACATCCAGCCGTTCCAAAACAGTATACCTGCATACAGTATATGTGGCTTGAGACTCATAACTAACTATTTAGGATTAGATATGCATTTGTGGCCAAAGCTTGTAGTCTGTGACAGTCACTGCAATGCACGTGCGCAGTCTTGGCCAAAGTCTCAGCTTGTAACGCTCGCCTGTTTCCTCATTTCTTTGGCATGATGACACGACTGCAGCGGCTGGGGCAATCCGGTTCTGCCTTGACAAAATATTGCTTCCCGATAAGAACATGCGGGCTGCCGTTTCCTCTCTTCCAGTGAGTTGGTATGTGAGTCAGGGTCGATGGCCAGGTGTGCAGGTGTGAGTCACCGACTGAAATCTGTTGCCGTTTGTCGAGTTCAGTGGCTCTCAGTCATGTTACTGACGTTAGGGTTAGTGGAAGAGGTTCGGGCATAATGTGATGTATCAGGTTGGAACTGCCACTTGTCTCTCAGGACAAAAATCAGGGCTCAGAGAATACATCCGAGCGCTAGGTTGTATGGTGTCTTTTGTCCTTCTTGGTCCAGGTGAGACAATTGTAAACAGATTGTCATACAAGGCTGCAGACAGCAGAGCAAAATCAAATCAAATACACATAACCTAGACAGCCCGGTAGTAGTCCAGTGGTTAGCACGTCGGCTTCACAGTGCTGAGGTACCGGGTTCAAATCCAGCTCCGGCCTCCCTGTGTGGAGTTTGCATGTTCTCCCCGGGCCTGCGTGGGTTTTCTCCGGGTGCTCCGGTTTCCTCCCACGTTCCAAAAACATGCATGGCAGGCTGATTGTGCACTCTAAATTGTCCCTAGGTATGAGTATGAGCGTGGATGGTTATTCGTCTCTGTGTGCCCTGCGATTGGCTGGCAACCAATTCAGGGTGTCCCCCGCCTACTGCCCGAAGACAGCTGGGATAGGCTCCGGCACCCCCCGCGACCCTAGTGAGGATAAAGCGGTTCGGAAAATGGACGGATGGATGGATAACCTAGACAGCAAACGGTGTAATACTGTACATAATGGTCATGTAGATTACGCCGCACTAATGTGTGAAACAATATTGGGATGAAGGAAGTGAGGTGTATTATTTGGGGGGGGGGGGGGGAATCAAGCGAATTAGTGTGGACTTTGAAAACAAAGGGGTGAAAAAAACAATGCTGGAATGGAGAGTGAAAGTGGCGGTATGCATGGTGAGCAGTGAGCCAAGACAGTAGCAAATGACAAAACCGTTAAGACGCTTTCATTGTGGGATTTATTCTTGTGCTATGAATACAAACCCTAACCTGTTGACTTGTCAACTTTGCATATTTTGAAAAGAAGAGAAGAAGTCACCCTGAGGATAGATAGCTAATGTACAGTGAAACTCCTCTACGACGAAACCTACATGGGCGAAAATACCCCCTAGTGTGAAAAAAATCTTCATGCATTAACACCATTCGCACTCTCCTGCCCCCCATACAACGAAAAAAAACCCCCTGTTGCGTTATACAAAATCTTTTTTTCTGCTCTTGCCTCGTGAAGAGATTCACTACAACGAAGGCTAATCCAACAGCGACCTCTACTG
Organism: Hippocampus abdominalis; assembly: GCA_018466805.1. NCBI lineage: Eukaryota > Metazoa > Chordata > Actinopteri > Syngnathiformes > Syngnathidae > Hippocampus > Hippocampus abdominalis. The sequence continues at coordinate 5,672,201 of CM031699.1, forward strand.
CTTAGTTCGGAAACGGCAACAGCAACCACCACACTGGTTTACACATGCGCAGTAGTCCAGGAAGTGTTTATTATTGTTAGTTTCAGACGCAGAACGTGTGTGTACATCTGAGGTCAAATTGGCTACAGTGAAAAACCCCCTGTTGTGAAAAATTTCTTGCGGCAAACATGATTTCGTTGTAGAGGAGTTTCACTGTTGTACATTTGTCTTACGCAACTGTTGCATGGCTCATACAAATCAGGAGATATCCTCAAGGAAAATATATATATATATATATATATATATATTGTGTCCGAGCAAACTTCGTGGTGCGCCACGTCCATTTGATTCTTATACAAAAGTTTGCGCTGGTGTTCCTAATGAAGTGGCCTTTAGACGTTTACCTTCAGCTTTTCCTGCATCCTTGCTTACGTAACTTCTTTCTGCTTTGCACTTTGACCAGTCGAGGAAGAGGCGGGGAAGTCGAGAGCTGGAACCCCACCCCCTCGCCCCATTGGCCACGCACGACCCGCTCGACCAATTAGACGGCGTTCAGGAAGCCAACGAGGAGGAGGAAGACCAACAAGTCGTGAAGATTTCTCCTCGCTCTGATAGCCCAAGAGGTCAGTAGCCAGTACAAAGTGCAAAGGGCACATGCAGTATCGAGGAAACCCAGTGGTTAGAATGCATGCCTTGCCGTCAAGGGGTCTCTGTTTGTAGAAGATGAAGATGCTCAATTTTGTTCAGATTTTCGTCATGTACACGTGTACCGTGGATTTCTAGACCCCCGGCTGTGCTCTGCATCTCACCCAAAGTCAGCTGGGATTGACTCCACTTGTCTTTGGTCAGTAAGTGGGGTACACCCTGAACTGGTTGCCAGCCAATCACAATCACACCTAGGGACAATTTGGGGCAGGGGTCCGCAGACCTCTGTTTTGACAACAGAAGTTCTTCCCCACCCTCGACGTGGTGGAAGAAGCTGTTGTGTCAAAAACAAGGCGATACAAGACGCCTGTTGACTCATTTGAACGAGTAGCAAGTGATCAAGTGGAAAGCATGAAAATGCAAACAGTTTCCACAGTCTGCCCAGATAAACATGAGCAGTTTAGTTGCTAATAACTAGCCGGCAGCCAGCGGATAAAAGCAGCAATCAACCGTGTCATCTTTTGATCAGTGACATTTGAACGTAGCAATGATGCTAACGCGATATGTCGGATCAGAATTTTAAAATGATTATGTTTACATTATAAGTAGTGTTTATGATTCTTAATTAATCCATTTCTTAGTAGTTCACTGTTATTTTATTTTACATTAGTTCTACGGTAGAACAACACTGTTTGAAAAAAGGTGAAAGATTTGAAAAAAACATCTATTTTTTATAAAAATGTTTAATTACTCTATAATCATCTTTGCTGTCAGTACTAGTGCTTTAAAACTGGTGATTTAAAAGCAATGAAAAAAAATGGTTGCCGGTGTGCAAACAGCATGTACTTGTCTCAACTGGTCCGTGACACAAAAAAGTTGGAGTCCGCTGAGTTATTGTTCCATCAACCCCAATTCATGTTTTTGGAATGTGGGAGGAAACCGCAGTACCCGGAGAAAACCTACATAGGCACAGAGAGAATATGCAAATTCCGCACAGGAAGGTTGGATTCAAACCCTGGACTTCTGCACTGTGAGGCGGGCGTGCTAACCGATTATCCGGCGTGCTAACCAGTCATCCACTACTATTTATCCTGTTCATCTCAAAATAAATGCACAGATATTCTTCAGCATTTTTTATTTTATATTTTAATATTTGCTGCCCTGCAATTGGCTGGCAACCGGTTCAGGGTGTCCCTTCTTCCTGCACGATGACAGCTGGGATAGGCTCCAGCACCCCCCGCGTCCCTTGTGAGGATAAAGCGGATCGGAAAATGGATGGATGGATGAATATTTACTTTAATTTTTTCATGTCATTTGGCTGAGTGATTGTTTGCTGGATGTTGTTGTTTATGGCTAACAATGACCTCTGACCTTTCAGACCTGCAGGACATCCCAGAGGAGAGCGAGTGTGGAGCTGAACCCAGTTAATGTTTCACCGTGAGGTCACCGTGAATAGGAGAGAGTCAGCGCGTAAAGACGCATTTCCTGCTCCATAAAGACTTTTCCCAATAATGCTGTCTAACTTGAAACAAGAATCATAGGAGTGGGTGGGGCTAGCGATGTGTGCAAAGGTCACTAAAAGACTTGACTACACTACCCACAATGCCTTTGGCCATCATCGTCATGACTATTTATTTATTTTTCTTCATGTTTTTTGAAAAGACTGAAACTTTCCATCCATCTTACAGTGGCTGATGAAAACAAAGAGGGAAGCTGTTAGCATGGTAGCTAGTAGGTGTCTTCTTCAAAATGGAGGTCAAACATTTGTGACATTTTGATACACTTCATTTCCTGTGTGTCAAGGGACCTCTTGGCTGCTCTTTCTTCGTGCATGTCAAACTTGTTTTTGTTCTCAGGAGAACTTTTTGTTGTTGGTTTTTTTTTATACAAACGTTTAAAGAACATACATTATTTGTGCTCTTTCGAAATCAACTAAGCTAGCCAATACTGTTGCATGCCCCCTTATTCATGAATACATTAGGCAGTGTTTATGAAATACAAACTACGACAATAAAGGAATATACTAGGCCGTTATATGAAGTTATTTTATTAATGAAAAAGTTGGCGAGAGCGGTCCTTACGTCACTTCCTGCTAGCAACAACGCGGAAAAAGGCGGAGTCCAAGCTGGGAGTTGGTTGAATACGGAAGCCGAGCCGAGCCGAACCAAAAGCAACACCACGACCAGAACCTACGCCAAAACTCAGACGATCGAACTGCAGACGTTCTCGCTGGAGACAGAGGAAGGAGTGACAAGTAGCTGTCGTTCTTCGTCATTCACAATCCCCCTGGTAGCTGCTATCGGCTAGTTAGCCTGCTACTTGCTAACGTTTGAAGACTCGTCCAGGTAACAAATGTCGTGTCTCACACATACTCTTACACACTTGTTGGATGCTAACTGGCTAACAGGCTAATGCGGCCGAGAGGGCGGTGGTCCTCGTTTAGTTTCACGAGCGAGCTAACATGATGCCACAGAGCTACCCTTAATTGGCAGCCACCGTTTGTTGCAAAGTTTGCCTCTTTCTACTACAAATGAGAGATTATTGAGCACAGTGAACGCGCCATGACACGTTCGTGTTGTGACGTCACAAGACTGAGCGTGAGCGACACGCCTGGACCCGCCCGAACCTGCTCCGCGGCACCTTGGTTTCAGCGCGAATATTTGTGATTCTCCTTCAATAAGCCGCCTCTTTGATTCGTGCGCCTTATTGTGAAATTGATGAACTTCTGGTCGTGTTCCTTTCTCGCTGTCATTGACCGAGATGCTCCTCCCCCTCCAACACCTGTTTGACCCTTAAAGAAACTTCCTACTACTTCCTAGAACAAAAAGAAAATGAGTGGAGTGAGCAGCATTGAGGCCGTTAAGAAGAAGATCAAAGTTCTTCAAGCACAAGCGGAAGAAGCTGAAGAACGAGCAGAGGTGCTGCAAAGGCAACTGGAAGAGGAGAAGAGGGCTCGTGACGAGGTTAACGCACGCACGCACTCATGGAACCATGTGACCTTGACTGCTGCATTGAGCTAATTGGCCGTCATATGTTCCGCAGGCAGAGGCGGAAGTGGCATCGCTCACTCGCCGTCTTCAAATGACAGAGGACAACCTGGACCAGACACACGAGCAGCTCACTTCCGCCATTGGAAAGCTGGACAAGCTGGAGAAGGTGGCTGATGAGAGTGAGAGGTAAGCCTTCATGGAAGTGATGATGAGGATGACAACAACGATGATGATGATGATGATGATGATGATGATGTTTCCAGAGGGATTCGTGTGATTGAGACACGAGCCATAAAGGATGAGGAAAAGATGGAACTTCTGTCCGTTGACCTGAAGCAAGCTCAACTCATCGCTGAGGAGGCTGACCGCAAATATGAGGAAGTATGTACACAACGCACACACGCACTAGGGCTGCACACTTATGGGCAAAATACTAATCACGATAAATTTGACCAACACTATCATCACAAAATGAAATAAAAAATATTAAGGTACTCGTATCTAATCATGATGGTAGGGAGTACATCTGTATTTTTACTGCAGTACTTTTCATCAAACGATATGTAAACAGTTTCAATGCAAAATGAATAGAATTATTCTTTTTTTTTTTTTAAATAATAACAATCAAAAGAATCACATTTATTCAATAATGCAAGCTTTTTTCCCAATGGCTGGCTGAATAAATGTGCTCTCACATTGTTGAACGTGACAGATTGCGAAACAAGTCCAGACAACAGCTACTTCCCTTCTCCGGCCGTGACTTAGTTGGGTGTGCTTGCCGGCACTTAAAGAAACCTTCACCGGGTGCCGTTTGGCCACTGATGGTCGGCTGACTACCGCTTGATGAAAAACGTATCAGAACTCATGTTCAAATTTTTTTTTTTTTTTTTAAATCGCCAATGATCAGGTTCTTTTAATCGTGGCAGGCAAAACATCTTCGCAATAGTTTCCTTGCACGACACGTGACAGTCACCGTGCATTGATGGCAATCAGTTAGACCTGTGCGATATAACGACGTGTATTGCCAGATAGAAATACAGTTACATATCTGCATATATCTATGCTACAACTTCATCCTCTATTGTTCCAATTCTTTGATTTCCCCTTGCCGCTGTGGAGAGAATGTTAGGCCTACTTGAATGTTAGCTGAAGCACACTGTGTGCATGTGGGCTCAAGACTGCAACCGAATGATGCGATGTCACCGTAATCTGTGCGTGCTAGCTTCCAAGACTGGTACTGTCCCAAAGTCACAAATGGTATCAGACATCGCCCACAACGTGCTTCCTTTTTCGTTGATCGGGCATCCGGCAGTGCTGCTGTGAAAGGCATCATCGTGTAAAGTATTTTGGCTCGTATGGGCCTTAAATTTCGGACTCTGCTGCTAACACCAGTTAGCCGGTTAGCTGCTTGTAGCTGTAGTGCTTTGTGTGAACACAAGACTTAAACAGCACACACACTTGTCAGCCACGGTGCCTCCGTCACACAGGTACAGTCAAACCTCGGTTTTCGAACGTCTCGGTTTTCGACCAAAAATGTTGAGTTTTTTTTTTTATGCCTCGGATGACGAACAAATTTCGGTTCTCGAACAAACTGAACGCACTTGAATGCACCATTTGACTCCTCTCGCCTTGCTTACACGAGGAAGTGACGCTTCCTCGGGTAGACGAGGAAGTGACGCTTCCTCGTGTTGCTTTCCATTGTGAGCAGACGTGTTCAGTCAACATTTCTATTTTAAAAAGAGCGTGGTTTCGGTTTTCGAACAGCCTTCTGGAACGGATTATGGACGAAAACCAAAATTTGACTGTATTGTGTTATCCAAATAAATGACCTAAAAAAATAACTGTAGATTATAGAACAAGTAAAGGGAAACGTTGGTATTTGTGGCTCAAACGTTCAAAGCATTGTCTGGAGTATTCAAATTCACATTCCCGTCTGAGGGAGTGACATCGGCACATTGATGACTCACGTGTTCACCAGAGCGGCAATGGAGGGAGGAGCCGAGAGAGATTGGCAGCCGTCCTGCACGCATGTGCATTTTTTTTCAATCCGAATGGCAAAACAAAAATCGTTTTCCATCAAATCGTGTGCGCCGCAATTCTGAGCAGTCCTGTCCTGGGTGACAATAATTGCGGCGGCCGCTGTACTGGGCCTTTCAGATCTCTTTGAGTACAGACTGACGACCAGTGATTAATCCAACTCTACTTATCATTTGGGATGGAATGGAAATGCGTAAGACTGTGAGATTGTCTGTGCCCACACCATTAGAGTGAAAGACAGTCCCCTATCCTGATTGGCCACATTGCGGTTAAACACACCCGTATTAAATTAGCGTCTAAGTGGGTGTGTGTTCCCATACATAATATAATAATGATAATGCTCTAAAAACCAGTAATAGAAGTAATACCGGTATTTGGAATTAGATGCACGAAACGTTTTTTGCAAATCAAAATGATAAATACCAGTGGGGTGTTTGCATTCTATCAGTTCACCACTAGATGGTGCTAAAATTGACATACTACCTTTTAAAGGCAAACAAACGTGTTTCAAATTCAAATGTTTGTTGAAAAATTGGTTGAGAAAGGTTGCGAGGCGAGGCTAGTTTGCTGATCTCATGAGTTGAACATATTTATGATTGACAGGTGGCCCGCAAACTGGTGATGGGGGAGCAGGAATTGGAACGTGCCGAAGCCCGAGCTGAGCTCGCTGAGAGGTAACACACACACACACACACACACACACACACACACACACACACGTACCGCCAAGGAGTTTGGGCCAGTGAGTGACGAGATGTCAGGTCATGAGGGTCACGCCTGCTGGCAGTCAGCAACCCTGTCCAACTTTGACCTTCGGGCTGCTTCTTCTCATTTTGACCTGCACTTTCCCCCCCCCCCCCACCCTGTTTGTGACCATATGACCTTTGGCCCCACAGCAAAAGTCGTACGTTGGATGAAGAGCTGAAGAGTCTGGTGGCCAGTTCCAAGAGTTTTGAGTGTCAGGCTGAGAAGGTGAGAGGTGGGAAGTGGGTCCTGATTGCGTGCGGGCTCAGCGTGTCACGTCATGCCATTGTGTCTTGTAGTTCTCCGTGCAGGAGGAGCGCTCCGAGCTGGAGATCGGCAGCCTCAGGAGTAAACTGATGGAGGTAAGGATGCGCTCCTGAGCCACCTCGGCGTCATTCATGTAGCCGCCCCAGCCTGGCGAGCTCTCGTCCCATGAAATGAGGGGACCCAATGACGTGATAGGAGACGTAAAGCCATTCCAAGAAACGGAGTCTGGAACGTCAGGAGGGTCGCTCGAGTCGCTTCTTGTTCACGGCACGTCTCCTTCCTCTGCAGGCGGAAAATAGAGCGGATTCTGCCGAGCGCACAGTGGCCAAGCTGGAGAGAACTGTGGACGAGATGGAAGGTGCGGTGCGCCCCCAAACGAACGACCGACCGACCGACCGACCGACCGACCGACCGGCGTGTCATGACGTGACCCTGACCCATTTTTTGCGTGTTCGCAGAATCGCTGGCGGCAGCCAAGTCGGCCAACCTGGAACTCCATGCCACGCTCAACCAGACCATGGAGGAGCTCAGTGCCTGCTGAACATTCCTCATCCTTTCACCTTCACTAGTGGGATCAATAATCAATGTGCGCTTGATTTTTTTTTTTTTTGTTTTGTTTTTTTTTTGCGCTCACTTTGTGGGCATGTGCTTGGAAGGGAACAGCCAATCAGATTTTTCTGCCAAACCTATGGGGCCAATTTGAGGTCAGACACACCTCCGTGTTCTGCGGCAGCCATCGCTCGTCTTCGACCATGATGATGATGATGATGTTGCGTGCCATCACTATGGCATAAATTCAAGGGGCCAATCGGAGTGCAGAGATGTGCCTACCTGATCAATTAAGTGTCACGTGGTCTTACGCTGTGATGATGTCATCATGACAGCTTTTTTTTCTAAAATAAAAGCACCAATTTAATTTGTTTAATGTCTTTATTGGTGGTGGGGGCACCTCCCCTTAAAGTCTTGCTCGATAATCAAGTGGAACTGACAATTGATTACATTGCAGTTGGTACATGGAAACCTATTATTTACATTTCTATGTCCTGTTAGCATTAGCAAAGGTTAATGGTCGCCATGATGATGATGATCATAATACATTTTATTTGTAGGCGAAAGCCCTGCAGTAGCCTTGGTGAGTTTTTGGCCTGTTGCAAGTGGATTCGAAAGTCTTCAAAGGCATTATATTGTAACCATTAATCTTTTAACAAGGACTGAATTTGCATTAAAATGTCTGAAATCGGCCACGGCGAGGGGCCATCCCTGTCCTCAATATTCAACGTCTTAAAAATGTTAACATCATTACGATTTTATGATTGCAGTTATGTCTCAAAATAACAAGTTTTTTTAAAAATCATTGCACAATCACTATAGCAGAATTGTTAGGAGGGCTAAGTCAGGACTCTTCAGAGCAGACGCACATCGTGTAGGTACTGTTGGACAATATTGGGATGCTTTCATTTCAAATGGAATTTTAAAACTTCAAAGCTTAAACTGTAGGAACCAGTTTAAGCAAATATCACACAAAATCTAGCATTACTTTAATTCGATGCATAACGAATTGATTTGATTTCAATGCTGGTATTGTTTCGATCGCCTTGTCCAAAACAGCGTGTGTTGAAACAATTGTAATCTCAGGGGGACAAAAAAAAGGTACTGTGGAAGACATTCCTTCCATGTGGTCCAATTTGGAACCGGTTAATTGCGTCACTTGGTGACATTATGCCAAGCCGGGTAGCGATATGGCGCCCGTCCGGTTTGGGTTAGCTTCGGACGATCATCGACTGGCAGCTTCCGCAGCCAGCGCTAAGATTGGCCGCAACTGGTCGTCTAATGAGGGGGCGTCGGCCTCGTTCATGATGATCCAATGGAAGTCCACACCAGTGTCCAACCCGCACTCGGACTCTGCGTCATCCACACCTGACACACACACACACACACACACATAAATCAGATGGAAAGATGGGCAGGGGCTAAACAGGCGCATGGCCGGACGTACCCGGGGTGAAGATCCACCCCCTCCGCCTGCGCGTTTCTTCTCGACTTTCCACGCGCACGCAGCGAGTCTGTTGAGGAAAGTTGGCCCAAAACCACCTAAGGTCCGACATCCGCCGCGCGTCACTCACCACCTGAGTCATCACAGACGAGAGCGGCGCTTGCGGGTTGCTCATCGTTACACCGAAGCGGAGTGGTGACGTACCCAAACGGGTTGATGCGCTCCTTTGGTCGCCAGGCGACAGAAGAATCCGGGATCTCGCAGTCTCCGAGCTTCGCCCCAGCTGATCATGTCGGCCCGGTAGAGCTCCTTGTAAGGACCGGAACTCGCCAGCTGCTCCGCGTCCAGGCCGTGTTCCTGCACAGTTTGACAACATGAGGCATTTTTTTCCGTTAAGGACCAGATTTTGGGGGACGTAGCGCGCGTGTCGACCCAACTGGAGTCCGACTCCCTCTTTGGCTTGACGCGCTGTGTATTCGTATTTTTTGTCTGCATTGATTCAGCCTTTTATTGTAGTTACTGTCTTTGTTATTAATTTATTATATGTCAGACTTTAAGTGACATTACTTCCCTGAATATTTACATAAAAACCCAACGGTATGCATAATAGGGATCTGGGTGCGTAGTTTTCCAATGGGAATTTGAAAAGTGGGCGTGATTTATTTTATTCTTTAATGTTGTTTTTAATCAAAATGCAGTTTGCGATTTTGGGGTGATTCCGACGCGCTTGCTAGATTCATTTAAGTTTTTCATCTGAAAGTGTTAAATGTGGCATTTAATTCAAAGAAATGCTTGGGGTCACTGTGCGTGGCGTGAGACTGACGTCACTCACCCCATGATTGACCCGGCCCTAAGTGTGACGTCACTTACCTGAGCGTAGGCTTGTTTGAGGGGTGCAGAAAGACGAACGACGCCGCAGACGTCTTCTCCTAAACTGCAGCACAACACACATGATCGAAGTGCGTGTCGGATACGTCATCGACAGAGCAAGCGCAGTGTATTTTACCGATCAAGGATGACATCTGTGACATAATCTTTCCCCGACTTCCGTTTGCCGCTGAAAATCAAAATGAGTTTCGGTTTCAAGTGGGAACTTTCCAGAAGAGCAGAGGAATCCATCACAAGAAATGATCGTTCGCTGGTCTATCACATTTTACCTCCCGTCCGACTCCGCGAAACATGCCGGAAGTGACGGAACCGACCGAAAGCACTTCAAAAGAGTAGTCTTGTCGTACCGTGGCGGCCACATCGCGCTCGTCTTCTTAACGCAACGAAGCGGCGACAAATGCACGAATTGTGATTTTCTTTGCCGTTTACTTTATGTCCTCCTCTACCCAATTATGTTATTATTCTTTCTTCATCTTTTGTCTACGCTTTGCTTTGAAAAGTCGCGATTACATCCGGGGCGGAGTTGAACAGCTTTCGGCAACATGGCTGCGTTGGTTCTTCGGTGGAAAACTTTTAAAACATTTGCAGCGGTGGGTGGAACTGCATGCAAACGTTTTGTGATATTTATCATCATTTGTGATTACTAACAAACCTGGCGACTTTCAACGTCAGTTAAACGATTCACCTTTCACCCACTTTGCATTTCATTTGATTGTTTTTGAGGACGACTGACCTCGTTTAGGGTACGGGCTGAACTGACAATGCTACTTGTCATCGCGAGAATTGAAGCCACCGGCGGCCATTTTACGATGCCAAACTTGAAGTCTGACTTGAATAGATTTGATTTATCTACTGTATCTTCACGTTGTTTTCTGTCTCTACGGAGAAATTGACAATATCTATGGCATGCGGTTATACCAGTAAGTTTAGTAGAACTTGGGTAAGAATGCGATTTAAAAATTTCACTTGACTTATTTCTATACAGTATCTAAGTGCTACTTAAATACTCGTCTGCATCATGTTCGCATAGTCATTCACAATTAAATGATAGCAAAGACCATCAGGACAAACATGTTTACCGACTGATTGGGTCCTAATCTCTGTCAGTCACAATTCAAGATACAGTACTGAGATAATATACGATGAATGGTCAATGCAAACAGTGAGGTTCATTCTTTGAAAGGCTGTCATTACGCCATACAGAGAACTTATCGTAAAACACGCACCGATTAGTGTTTTCAATGAGGGGAAAAAATGGTCAGTAACATTGAAAACGTTAAATGGCTGCCCTCTGGCTTCAGCCATGAGGGGACGATTGATGGTCCATTCATTTATAAATTCAGAGTTTAGGGTTAGTGACCTCGAGTGTTAGCTAATCGTGTGGACTTGTTGACTGGCGGTGAAAGGCGGAGTGCACCTAGATTTTGTTATTTTATTCATGTTCATATTCCACAAACGCAGCACAGTATTAATCAGAATGCCGTGGTTCTACTAGTGGGTCAACAAGAAATATTATTGTCAAGACAACTTTTCAGTTGACATCCCCTTTTTACTTAATAAACACTTTTGAACTGGAATCCTTCAAGTGTTCACAATGACACCTTGACAAAATGCCATTAAACAAATGTGGCATGAACAGAATTTAGTACGTTGTGAATCTTATTACATTATTTGAAACAAATCTCTAGAATCCTGGAAGTCCTAAATTGACACAGGACCTCACGAGTGCAGTGCAGGCGTGCTAATCGTCCATCCACAATGCTGGCGTTAATCCATTTCAATCTATCAATTCTTATCCTTTATTGTTAGTGGATTCAAAAGGGTTCAATGTCGCAAGTGTCCCGTCTCGTCAAGCGTTTGCGCACACGGTTGACGTGGCTGTGCGGCGCCTTTGTCAGTCATGTTTCCACAGCTCGTCGACCGTCGCTCAGCAGCCACCTCTTCCGCACTCGCGCTTCTTCCCGCCACTGGAGGCGGCCATGTTGCCGGACGGAACCTTTCGGGGCCGGGTGGCCTTCATCACGGGAGGCGGGACCGGTTTGGGACGCTCCATGACTGCCACCCTCTCCCACCTGGGTGCGCAGTGCGTCATCGCTAGCAGGTCAGGCGCCCGCCGGAACCCATGCATCCAGTTTAAGTAAGAATTGGCTTGAGCACCGCCATGTTGAAAGTCTGGCTCGGGGGCCAAAATGCAACCTCTGGTATAAAATGAATGTGTGACCCGTCAGTGCTGTCGATCACAGTAGAAAATGCACATGTACAAAAAAAAAAGCAATTTTATATTTCACCAGAAGATGGCAGCATTCCCCCGGTGCTTTCTGAAATGCGCTCTCCAGCTCACTTTGCCTCGACGTTGCTGCACGACCCCAGTGTGGCCCTTTCCAGCTCATTTCTTAAGTTGAGACTGTAGTGAAAAAAAAAAAAAGTTGACAGAGAGGGCCCTTGCTTCCAGGACAACTGAAAAGTATTTTTGGTATATTTTTAGCTGAAATACAGGAAATACAGTGGTCTCCCCGCCACACATTTTCACTTCACCAAATCTGTCCATCTTTACAAGTGAGTGCAGCTCGACGATGGGGTGGAGGTTTTCCCGTAGAGCTCAGATCCAACTTCTATCTACCAAGTCTTGGTCTACGAGAGAGTCTGACAATATGAGTGGTCTGAGACTTAACACTAAATGTTTATGATCCAGGAAGTTGGAGGTCTTGCAGCAGACGGCGGACGAGATCAGTGGTCAGACTGGAAACGAGGTGAGAGGTCAAAAGAAAAGGCAGAACACGTTGGCCTTGGTATCGGCTCGCTTGACTTGCTGGTCCGGTCTTGATGTCTCAGGTCCACGCGGTCCAGCTTGACGTCAGAGATCCTCAGGCTGTCACGCGTTGCGTGGAACACATCGAAAGTCTCACAGGCTTGCCTGATGTAAGAATCCCCCCCCCCCCCCCCACCTCCCGACTATCACCACCACACACACACACATCATGGCAAATAGGAAGTTGTCCTGTCAGCTGACATCACAGTTGGGTCTGCGCGCGCAGGTGATCATCAACAACGCGGCGGGAAACTTTGTGTGCCCGTCGGAAAATCTGTCGGCCAATGCCTGGAAGAGCATCACCGATATCGTCCTGAACGGCACGGCTTTCGTCACGCTGGAGCTGGGAAAGAGACTTGTCCGCAGCCAGAAAGGTCAGAGCGCGTTGAAAGAGTGTTCGGGTCAGCCAAGGAGGCGGGGTCACTCACTCGCAGAGCCGTTGGTCCCGTCAGGTGCCGCCTTCCTGGCTATCACCACCATCTACGCCGAGTCTGGCTCCGGCTTCGTGGTTCCCAGCGCTGCCGCCAAGGCCGGGGTTGAGGCGCTCTACAAGTGGGTCACGCTCGCGAAGCACACGCGCAAACAACAACAACAACAACAACTGAGTGGTTGCCATGGTGACCGGCATCTTGTCAATGTGGTTGTCTTGGTGACGGGTGCCTCATCAGGTCTTTGGCAGGAGAGTGGGGACGCTACGGCCTCCGGTTCAACATCATCCAGCCTGGACCCATCAGAACCAAAGTAGTATATGTTGTCTTCCTGTTTTATTTTTTTAATTTATTGCGCTGGTCTGTAATAAGGCTAATCATCCGAATAATGCATCAAGGGCGCCTTCAGCCGCTTGGACCCGACGGGACAATTTGAAGCTGGAATGCTGAGTCGTATTCCGACAGGTCGACTGGGCCAAGCGTCCGAGATTGCGAACTTGGCGTCATACCTGTGCAGCGACTACGCCAGCTGGATGTCGGGAGCGGTGAGTGACGCCATCGGAGTCAGAATTGATGGGTGGAGGCTGGGGGGGGGGCGGAGGTGAACACCATTTGTTTGTGTTCAGGTGATTCGCTTCGATGGCGGCGAGTACGTGATGATGGCGGGAGAATTCAACGAGCTGCACAAGGTTGGAGCTTTTTCCACTTTTTCCTCAACTTCGCCTACCTTGTTTTCAGCTTTGGTACTTCTTCCTCTGCCCCGCTCAGGTCACGGCCGATCAATGGAAAGTGATGGAAAAGATGATCAGGAGCACCAAAGGATCCTAAAGACCCGCCCACTCCGTGTTGTTTTCGTCAAACTGAGCTGCTCCATCTCTGTCAGCGTAATAAATGCGACTTTACTACACCACATGTACAACAAGTATGTTGTCCGAATGTCTCTACACAAGTCTACTGCTGTAGAATACAACTTTATCACCACCACGGAAATCGGTTAGATGTCTCACATTTTGCAGCGTTGGGGTGAAAAAAAAATGTTTCAAGCTAGGGTTAGGGTTTCAAATTAGGGTTTTAAATTTGGGATATAGCTTTAAAACAGGGTTTGAAATAAGGGTTAGGGTTTTAAATCATGATCTTAGGGTTAGGGGTTTAAACATGGGTTAGAATTTAAAATAAACTAGGGTTGCGGTTTCAAACTAGGATTCAAAAAATTGGTTAGGGTTTCAAATTAGGGTTTGAAACTAGGGTTGGGGCTTTAAACTACCTCCCTTGTTTGAAACCTAACCCTTTTCAAATAAGCAAGGTAGTTTCAAACTAGGGTTTAAAATTAGGGTTTTAAACGAGGGTTGAGTTTTTACAAATGGGGCTTTAAAACTAGGGTTAGGGTTGTAAACCTAGGGTTTTAAAGTTAGGTTTAAAACTATTAGGGTTTCAAATTAGGGCTATAGACTAGGGTTAGGTTTTCAAATGAGTATTTGAGACTCGGGTTAGGGTTTCAAGTCGGGTCTAAAAATAGAGTTAGTGTTTTTAACTAGGGTTAGGGTTTCAAAACAGGTTTTGAAACAATGGTTAGGGTTTCAAATCAGGATTTTAAATTAGGGTTAGGGTTTCAAACTAGTGTTATTGTTCCAAAGTAGGTTCTTAAACTACGGTTAGGGTTTCGACGTTGGGTTTAAAATTAGGGTTAGGGTTTCAAATTTACTGATGGCACATCAGTGGGTAGTACAGGGTTCCCACGGGTCCTTAAAGTACATTAAAATCCATTAAAAAAAGAGTTTGTAAAATTATGTTCTTAATTGTCCTTAATTTTCAGGGAAAGCTTCTAAAATCAATAAAGATCCTTAAAAATTAACCTGTGGTGTTTATTTCATTTGTGTATGTCATTTTCCCCACCCTTCCAATTCATAGTTTTGTCGGAAAATGCGCCTGGCGCCCTTCCCCTCGAACCTCGCTGTCGGGCTACATGCCTTTCTGGTTCCCGCTTTGCTTTTCCCGTCGTCTCCGATCAGTTCCGATGATGATCCTGTGATCACTTTGGGTCATTTTGGGCAAATTTGACATACAGTATGTCAAATAAACGGGTTAACTGATTGCCCCTAGAAAATAAAGATGCGCCCTTCCTTTGGCAGCAATGATTTGAACACCAGCTCAGTGATATGTGGCTTTTTATTCATTAAATCCACCTTGAATCCCCTGCTGAAGGGAGAAAAAGTCCTTAAAAAATGGCTAAATTAGCCCTCAAAAGTCCTTAAAAGGTCCATAAATAAAAATCAAATGGAAGAGTGGGAACCCTGTAGTACTTTTGGGGGCACCAATTAGGTCCGTCTTGGCCAGTTACAAGAGGGGGTGTGTACACAACATTATTTTTGTTTAATTTGAATTCCCCACACAAAATGGGTCACGTCTATGCTGTAAAAAAAAAAAAAAAAATTATTCTTATTTCTTTACATTCCAAAAATATGGCATGTAAACTGGGGTGTGTGTTCTTTTCCTACCCACCACTGTAGCAAAGCGGAAACGTTTGGTCCCTCTGCCGATTTAAACCATGTTCTTTCTGCGTTTGCGACAGCACTTTTTCAGTTAGTTCATCTGCGAGCATCTTTCGAAAGCGCTGTTGAAATATTTCTGACCTCAAAAGCAATTTCCTGTGTTAGTCACACACAAATTAAACGGGAACATTTCCGTTGGAGCTCAAGACTTAAGGAACGTAGCAAATTATTTGTGACATTTTCTGTGTAGACAATTTGAACGCAACAAGCCTCTGATTAGAATTTGGAGGTAGATTTTTATTTTTTTTTTGCATTACTCTTTGCTTTGTTACTTTTTGGGCCGGGGGGGGGGGGGGCAATAAAGACTTTCAGTTCCCCCATAGAAGTTGAGAGCTTTGCACGCACACACATTTAGCGACGGCGCTGATTGACCGCGAGTTGAATTTAAAGACGTCCTCAGCTCAAGCGTCGCCATCGAGTCCCAAGTTAAGATGAAATGAATGTTCATTTTTTAAATTTTTTTGTGTGAATGATTAGCCCTTTAAAAAAAATTTCTTGAGAGAATTTCGGCAAGACTTATGATTCTGTGCATCAAGGAGAGAAAACCCCCCCAAAATGACACACATCATCTTGAAGGTTTTTCTACTTTGTTGTCTGCTTGAAGGTAAGTAATTTTTTAATTAATGTTGTCAATTATGATTTTGTTGTTTTTTTTTTTACAATCATCTATATATTTTTTCCATTCCATTTAATGATAAATATATTTTTTTCCGGATCACTTGTAAATTTTCCTAATCAAAAGTACAGTACTTTGGATAAAATTGTGGTTTTTATTTTTTACTATTACATTTTCAAATTAAAAGTTTAATATTGATTCGAATTTTGTACAGCGAGTTGAATTATTTTTATGCTTTTTTAAATTCATTTTAATTAAATCTTAACATTTTAAAAGAGTGTATTAAACCCAAATATTTTTTTAAAATTTATAATTTTAAGTAATTTGTTAATTAATGTTGTCAATTATGATTTTTTTTTTTTTTTACAATCTATATATTTTTTCCATTCCATTAATGATAAATATATTTTTTTCCGGATCGCTTGTAAATTTTCCTAATAAAAAGTACAGTACTTTGGATAAATTTATGGTTTTTATTTTTACTATTACACTTTCAAATTAAAAGTTCAATATTGATTCAAATTTTGGACAGCGAGTTGTATTGTTTTTATGCTTTTTTAAATTCATTTTAATTCAATCTTAACATTTTAAAAGAGTGCATTAAACCCAAATATTTTTTTAAATTTATAAAAAAAATTATACTACTTTGAAAATGTTTATTACACTAAATTTCTTTTTTAGGAAAATTTCAAATCAAAAGCACAATATAGATTACAATATTTAGAATGCAATGAAAACAAAAAAAAACTTGAAATACCTTTGTAAAATTTTTATTTTCTCAATTACTTGATGATATTTATTCATATTGAGTGTTTTTTTTTATTTTTATTTTTTTAATGATTATCATTTGGATTTCAGGCAGCCTGTGTCAGGAGTGGGCGACTATGTTGCCATCATCCGTGCAGGGCATGAGTGGCTCGTGCGTTCGTATTCCCTGCAGGTTCACGATGCCTCCGGACTGGGATAGTTTCTTGGACCGCACCTGTGCCGCCATTTGGATGCGAGGCTATTCCCGAACGCTCATGTTCGACTCCAGACTTACAAGGGAGGAAAGTGCCTTACGGAATGTCCTGCAGGGAAACCTCACCGGGAACTTGCAGGTAAGAATAAATGTAATATAAATATAGAATTGAACAATATACTGTATATATATACACACACACACACACACACTCAAGCCTCCTCTGCTGCGGGGCCATTGCTGAGTGTCGATTTTGTTACCGCTGTACTAACTGAGTGTGAGGACAAAAAAAAAAAAAGGCGAGCACCCGGAAAGAGCGGAAAAAGCATGTTTTCAATACTGGAGGCAGCTTTTCAGCACACTTATTATGCCTGTTAAATTAGTGTAACAACAGTTTAAAAAAAAACTTTCAAAAAAAAATTTTGACTTTCAATTTTGAAAATAAAATAATTTTAAAATAAATGCATAGTGGCGGCCCGGTAATCGAGTGGTTAGCACGTCGACTTCACAGTGCAGATGTACCGGGTTCGATTCCAGCTCCGGCCTTCCTGTGTGGAATTTGCATGTTTTCCCGTGCTTGCGTGGGTTTTCTCCGGGTCCTGCGGTTTCCTCCCACATTCCCCCCCCCCCCCCCCCCCAAAAATCATGCATGGCAGGCTGACACTCTAAATTGTCCCTAGGTGTGAGTGTGAGTGCGAATCGTTGTTTGTTTCTGTGTGCCCTGCGATTGGCTGGCAACCGGTTCAGGGTGTCCCCTGCCTACTGCCCGAAGACGGCTGGGATAGGCTCCAGCACGCCCCGCGACCCTTTTGTGAGGATAAGGTGGATCGGAAAATGGATGGATGGATAAATCTTCTCCTCTTCGTATGAAAACAAAGGCCATTTTTGCATTTGTTATCTTTTACGTTGGCTTTCAAATTTAGTTTAAAGTTATCGTATATGCTCACTTCCAAAATCAGCTTCCAATGTTGTCGCCAACATCAACTTCCGGTGTTAAACTACAAGGCTAACTTTCAACCTGTGATGTTAGTTTCCAATGTTGGTTTAAACTTTTACTGTTCGCTTTGGAAGTTACAACATTTATCTGTAAAATTAGTACTGAGGAAAAGCAACCCTCATTTCTGACGTCAGGTCCAGCGTTAAATTTAAGCCACATTAGATTCTGAAGTCAGTTTTTGGCATTACCTTTAGCATTAGCTTTAATCCAAAATCTTCCAAGATAGATGCCGGTTAGGATTTTAGCGTTACCTTTAATCTTAGCATACACCGTTAGCATTCTGTATTTGCTTCTAAAGTTACCTCTAAAGTTAGAGCTAAGGAAGACCAAAATAAAAGCTGTTAATGTTAGCAACCCAGGTTAGATTCAGAAGTTATCTTACAACACTACATTTAGTCTTAGCTTCCAATATTAGCTTCCAGTGTTAAAGTCTGAATTTAGTTTCCAATGTTACCTTTATCCTTAGCTCCCAGTGTTAGCTTTTTACATTACCGGTACCTATAACCTCGGAACTAATGAAGACCAAAGCTAACATATGACATTACCTCAAACATTACCATCTACATTAGCTTCCAACGTTAGATTCTGAGGTTAGTTTCCACTTTAGTTTCCAGTGTCGGATTCCAATATTAGCTTTTACATCATTATATTTTACTGTTAGCTTCTAAAGTTAATTGGCATTAATGTTAGTCTGGAGTTTTAGCGAAGGTCACTCCTCACTTGTTTTCAAGGTTTAGTCATGTGCCGTTCGTCGTCACGTTCAAGTACAGGACAAAATGGATGCGCCCTGACACGGATGAAAATGGGTTGATTAAACTGCGTAATTCATTTCCCATGAACACAATGTTCATTAGAATATCTATAATGTTGGTGATGCTACACAGAATATTTCACAAGTGGGTGTTTACTGTATCCATTCGGACATTTTCACATTTATAGCCTGCAATTGAAGTTTCTTTGACATCTTTCCATTTTTGTCCCGTCCCTTGTCAGGAAAAGGACTGCAGCACCATCCTTGAGGACATGACAGAGCAGAATGAGTACTATTACTTCAGGCTGGAATGTGACAACAGTCTCAAGTTCAACTTTGACCCGAGCGTCTTGGTGTACATTAAAGGTCGGTTTTAAATGATGGTTTCAAGTCAGAGTGAGGGTGTCAAATTTCGGTTTGAAGCCATGGTTAGGGGTTTATGTAAAGCCAGCCTGTATTGTGGTTTCAAACTCGCATTACTGTTTCAAATTATGTTGTGAAGTCAGATTTGGTGTTTCAAATTAGGGTTGAACGTGACGGTTGGAAGCTCATTTTGCAGTGCCACATTTTGGTTTCAAGTCTGAAACCAAGTTTCAGTTCCGGGCTTCAGTTTCAAAGTGTGGCTTCAAGCCTGGTTTATTGCTTTATATAATGGTTTCAGGATCATTTTAGGATTTTAAGCTAGGGGTATGGTTTCAAAATATTGTTTCAAGTCATGGCTGGGGTTTAACATTTGGGGTTCAAAACCCAAGGTTACCCGCCTATTGTTCTGCACACACTTCCCGCCCGGCTTGATGACGAATTCTTGTTTTTTCTTCTCATGTGACGTTCCAGACTCGGCACCCGTGCCCACTATCATCCCAAACAAGGCTGAGGTTCAGGAAGGTACCGCGCTGGTTCTGGAGTGCTGGACGCCGGCTCACTGTCCGATCTTGCCGCCACTCCTGACGTGGACGCCGCAGCTGGGCGATGTGACAGAGGTGGTGATAGAGGCGGAAGGGGAGAGGGTGGCGAGTGTCATCGCAGTCACGAATTTCAACGCTACTTACCAACACAACAGACTGGAGGTGACCTGCAGCGCCATCTACAGGAGGCAAGCGGGACGCACTGAGGTGTCCACAAGAAGCTTGTTGAGACTTCAAGTTTTGCGTGAGTTGTTGTTTTTTTTTAAGTACCGATAACACAAATTGATATTATTGGAATAATCATTGCAAGAACTGTATTATTTTTCAATTTCATAATACATCAAAAATAATTAAATACAATTTCAAAACCTGGTTTGCGATACGTGGAATTTCTGAGGTGTCTAATAAATAGTAGCTCTCTCTCTCTCTCTCTCACTCTCTCTCTCTCTCTCTCTCTCTGTCACCCCCCCCTCCCGTCCTCCCTCTAACAAGAAAAAAAGAAAAAACCTTTTCAATTAAAAATTTATTTTTTAAATGAGTTTATATTATTTAAAAAAAACATCCGTAGTAAATTCAATAACATTTTACGACAAAATTAAATGAACCCTTTCATGCACCCTGTAACCTGATAAAATGATAAGCTTGTCCACCTTTGTAACCGCTGTCCCTGAAAGGGTTAAAAACAGTCGGATGTATTTTAAAAATTCCAGGAAATGATGACTTCTATTTAAAAAAAATAAAATAAAAAAATAAAAATGAAGACAAAAAAAATTTAAATATTCAAAAGCAATTGATATTCTATTCAAACCAATAGTAACATTGAAATTATGGAAGTTAAATGATATGTAATTGACTGTGTCTTATTCTATAAACATCTACAAATAATGAAATACGTCACAATATGGAAATAAACTATCAGAGAAAAAAAATATGAGCCCATTTATTTGGAAGAGTACTCCCTGCTTCCCTCTGTGGTTGTTAGAAGTGAGGATCATTTTTCTTGAGCCAACTTTACAAAATATTTGGTCTCGATGTCACTTTGTACTTGAGAAGTACGTGTGTGTGTGTGTGTGGCGACGCAAGTACGTGCAGAAAGTGAATGAGGAAACAGAACCGAAGGGAAGTTGCATACTGTATATTACTTCATTAAAAAGTCTCCGCACATCCAAACTGCTCTGGGTGCGCAACAATGTCATTTACTCAATCTTGTACAAAGTACCTATGAGTGATACTTGGGTAAAAGTGAATATTTTTCAAAATTTCAAAATATTTAAATTTGTTGTTGTTGTTTATCTTTGGCGGATACTCCATGATTTTTTTAAATTTGGATTGTTATTACTGTATTGGCCCGAATATAAGACGGTGTTTTTTTGCATTGAAATTAGACTGAAAAAGTGGGGCTCGTCTTATATTCGGGGTCTAGACATTATACCCATTCACGACGCTAGATGGCGCCAGATATCATTGAAGCGAATGCTGAACTTTACTCCCCAGGCCAAAGCGAACCCCTGTCACGAAGAATAAACATAAAAATAGCGGTAGCACGACAAAGAAAAATACAATATAGCGGTAAGAAAGAAAAGAGAAGAAAATAATAGAAGAGATAACAGAAAATGGAGAAACGTAGCGACAATCTGGAGAAAAGTGGGTCGAAGATCGGCCAGGTTAACCGGCAGCTGAGGAGAAGTTATGATGTAATTTACGTTTCAAAAACCAGAAGCCAGTCATTTACGAATGTGATTGCACTTTAGATTTGAATGAGGCAAAATAACATGCTTTTTCTGTCAAATATATTGTTATAATCATTGG